>JAADKB010000006.1:600000-1200000 GCA_009982845.1 Delphinella strobiligena | reverse complement strand
GTTATTAGATATAATTACAGGGATTATCACTACCTTAATAAGACACATTTTCATAGCGTCAATTTATATTCTAGGCTATAGCTGACACATGCCTTCTAGCAGGACTTAGAAGAGACAGCTACTACTAGACTCAATGCGCTAAGTAGAGCAATTTAGGAAGCAAAAGCTAAATATAGGGAAAACCTCCTTATTATAATTAGAAATAACTTTAACTGCTATAATCTAGTATAAAAAGGAATCAATATGCTATAGTCACAATATATAGAAGAAGGCAAACTAGTGCTTTAATAGATATAATAACATAATATATTCTTAATGCTACTAAGCAGCATAGTCACATTCCTATAAGGACAATTTGGAACTATTATTGACTTTATACTAGTGTCTAGCTTAATAGAAAACCAGGTTTTAAAATGCAACATCCACCTAATTTAATATAGGTCAGACTATAAAGCTATAACACTTCAAATTAACAAAGTTAAAATAACTATTCTACTAAAAGCTAAATATAACTTTAAAAAGATAAAATGGAACACAGCTATTAAGGCACTTAAAGGATAAAAACTGTTTATTGTTAATATTAATAATACTACTAAGCTTAATTAAGCAGTTATAGAAATTCAGGATACTATAAGCTAATGCATCTATAACTACAACCTTATAATTAAGAAATCCCTATATATGAAAGTATAATAGGACAATGAACTTATAGAGCTATATAATAAATATACTTAATACCTGAACTAAAGCACTATATTATAAACTATAGGACTAGATAAGGAAGAAAGCTATTACAAAGCTAAGTAAGCTAAACACTAGTTCTATAAAGGCATCTGCAACAAAAAACAACTATATTGGAATAAATTCCTACTATAAATAGACAACATCTGGAAAGCAGCCTAATACCTTAACTTATAACTATTAGCATTTGGCAACATTCCTATTATAATTACTAGCATTAAAAGCTAAAAAGTGGAACTTGAAAGAGACAAGGCTAAGGCAACTGAACTACTTTAATGCTTTTTCCTACCAGTTCTTAAAAAATAAAATAATAATGCATTAAACCCTAATATAAAATATATAAACAATCTGGATATCTCTATTAAAGAAGTAACTAAGGTAATAGCTAAGATTAGCTTATATAAAGCGCTAAATATAGACAGTATTCTAAACATTGTATAAAAATATCTATAATCTATTTAAGTAACTAAGTTATTAATATCTTTAATGCGTTATACTAATTAGAATACGTATTAAATATATAAAAAACAGCATAAATCTTACTATTATAAAAGCTAAGGAAACCTGATTACTGTATAGTAAAAGCGTACTGCCCTATCTCCTTTCTAGCTATTTTAAACAAATTAATAGAACTTATTTTAGTAAAAAGAATATTATATTAGGCTGAGACTTTTAATCTCCTTTTAGAAATATAATTTAGTATTAAGCTAACACATTTATGCAATTAAGCGCTGCTCCTTTTAATTAAGAAAATCTTTAAGGCGTAGCAGTAAAAGAAAGTCCTTTCCCTTATTAGCTTTAATATAAAGGGAGCATATAATAATATTCCTTAGTAGGTGCTTATTAGTTAGCTAAGCGCAGAGGGGATCCCAACCTATATAGTTGTATAGGTTGACTCCTTCTATACAGATCAACTAGCTATAATTCTAGTTAACAGTATAGAATTAAGCAGTCACCTTTACAGAATCTAACCTCCTATAAGGATCAACACTTGCCCTAATTCTATATATCTTCTTTAACGCATTCCTAATAAAGAAGATTAATAGAAAATAAGGTAATATAGGGTTTATAAATAATTATACTTAATAAGCTATTTTAGAATTAGTAGAAAGAAATATATCAATATTTAATAATAAAATTGTCTTTAAGGCCTTCTAATAAGCAAAAGATAATAAAGCTATATTTAAAAGCAATAAGACAATCCTTATACATTTTATACAAAATTGTAGAAAGATTAGCAATATTGACCCCTTATTAAGGGTAGGCAACTATATTATTAAACTTTCTATAAAAGAAAGAATCCTAGAAGTTATTTTTAATGCTAAGCTAAGGTTTAAGAGCCATCTAGCTAAAGTTAAAACAAGAGGGTGGAGAAGCGCTAGTTAACTTAAACACCTCTTCTGTATTGGCCTACAGTTAGTAAGACAGCTATACTAAGCTATAATAGCTTTAAAAACAGACTATATAGCTGTAATATAATATTCTAAATCCTTAGAAGGAAAAATTGATAATAGTATAATAAAGATTCTTAACCCTATATAAAAAATAAGAGCTTAAGTAATTGTCAAATGCTTTAACATAACCTTAATTAAAGCATTTAGCGCTAAAGCCTCATTTCCTCTTTTATACATTTAGCTAAAATTAAAAATTAGTAAATTCTAAATAGGACTCTATATGCTATTAGAAACTAACTTATTAAAAATACAGTTTAGAAAACTGGCTAAGAAGCTTAAAGCAAAGTAGTTCACCTTTTCTCTTTATAATATAAAAATATAGTTAGGAAAGATAGAAAGGGAGATAAAAACTATCTTAGCATAGGTAGCCTTATTATAAAAAGTGACTACAATTAATTGCGAATCTGACTAATATAATTTAAATAAAATATATAGAAATTATATTAAAATACAAGACTAGCATATAAACATCTTTGCTAATAGCTTAGTAGCTAATAGCTAAGCAGGAGTTAGAATAGTAATATACTCTAAGAAGTCTATACTACTATCTACCTATTTTCGATAAATTAAATTAGAAAGTAATATTAATAGCACAATAATGGAGCTAATAGCAATTAAACAAGTAGTAACCCTAGCAGAGATCCTACTAGAAATATTAAGCAGTTAGAGGAAGCTAATCCCCTAAGTAGCTATATAGTTAGATAGTTAAATAACTATTTGCATAATTAATTGCTAAATAAGTCAAAGCAGAGCAATTATAATACAGAGTATTCTATATATAATAAGAAACTACGTAACCCTTAAGGAACATTTAGTCATTTAATAGATTCTAAAGAAGTTTATAGTTATAGGACATATAAAGGCTAATTAACTAGCTAAATAGGAAATAAGCTATTATACAGAGTTAGATATAGGTAAAATAATCCTAGATAATATAATACAAGTCTGGAACACCCTCTAGAATAAAATCCTAGCTAAGGAATAATAAAGATCTTAAAAAATAGGTAAAAGCCTTTATATAATAGATAGCACTATTTTAAATAAATATATAGTATTATTTTATAATATAATAAATAAGAAAAAGGCTTCTATCCTTTTATAGCTCTAAATAGGGCATGCTTATTTAAATAAATTCCTAATAGTAATCAATGTTACAGACTTAAGCTAATGCGAATATAGATAGGGAGAGGAGACAGTCTAATATCTTATGCTACTATATTCTAGGTATAATACCTAAAAACGCAAATTAATAGAAGCATTAGAAAACAAATTTAGTAATATTTTATAAATGCTAAAGGGGCGTAACCCTTATATAGCAATAGGGTAGCTATATAAGGACAGATTAATAGATTAATAGGAAGCGGATATAGAAACAGTCTAGGCAACTATTAGATATATAATAAATACTAGAAGATTAGAGTTTGCAAAGGAGCGTAGAAGGCTAGAGAACAAAACTAAAAGGGACAATTAAAGGGGTAAAATAAGAGATAATAAAAGGGAGTTAGAGAATAAGGACAAGGCTAATATATATATATATATATATATACACATATAGGACGCAGTAACTACTAAAGAACACTTAGACAAAACAGGGGCATAAACACTCTGAAAAATATAGTTATAGAATGAGACACAGGCTCCACATACAGAATTATAATTTAGTTAGCAGTAAATAGTAGTCGCTCATGCTTCCAGTGGTAAGCGCATAGCGTATGAAATAATCAATTAATCAAAAACCATCCCCTTGTACATGTCTGTATGGTCTGCCTGGCAAACTTGGCGCTGAGTGGTTCACTGACTGTTTCTCCTGTTTCGGCGACCTGTCCGGTAGTAGGCCTTGTAGCTCGGCGTCATGTCTTTAAGAACCTCTTCGCATATATACCTGAGACAGTGCACTTGTTTCGACATGGATGGGAGAACGTTGATGAGGAATTCCGAGCCAGTGCTTCTCTAGTGAATAAGCTCACTTATCTGGTACATGAGGTATATACTTTATATGGCCTCAAGTAGGCCGCTGATCTCTATGATATGAAACATACACGGGCTGCATCTATTCTCATCATAAATTGATGTTGCTATAATCTAAGTATGCTATGCTTGAGGCGCAGTCTCACGCCTCTCTTCGGTACAATGACAACTTGGTAGAGATAGAGACAGACCAAAGTCGCCAGTGCCACAAAAAGCCCTGTATACAAGACTTAAGCATATCCGCTTTCGACAACACTTAATTCACCATATATCCAGGCAGGTCGAACCCAGCAAACAAATCTCCAAAGGTCTGAGTCCAACCTCACTCTAAAGCCAGGGTCGCCCAGCCCCAGCCTGACTTATCCAACTCCAGCGTCTCAACAGCTTCCCCACGAGATTGCTGAAAGTCATATTAGTTATACGGTCCTCAGAATCCATCACGTGATAGCTGCTACCACACCTCATCGTTTCGATGGTCCAACAGTAGGATACTCGCCTTCCAAGCGAGTGGCCCGGGTTCGACTCCCGGTCGATACAATCGACAATTGTCCACTCCGACATTTTTTGCTTTCTCACCGTTTTTGCCATTCTCACTGTCCTCACCTCTCGCATACTCATACTACTGCACAGTCTTGAGGCTGGGAGAGTTTGTCTTGCTTTCTCTGACGATCGCTGAAACAAGAAGGGACATCGATATTTTTTATCGATATTCATCATTTTATTGACAGTTTCATCTACAAGCCGACTCGACAAGTCGGACTATCCAACTCCTGTCAATTTTAGTTAAAGGAAAGGGTACTGCCTAACTGTCCTAGTAACGCTATTGCTATAATTATACTAGCGTTGTTCCTAAAGGGATTAATTACTATTATAATAACTTAAAAAAAAGCTAGGAATACTAGATAAAGAGGTAAAGGGCTGATTCAGCCTATCCGCTCTTTTAATTCAAATAATAACATTATTTTTACTAAAAATATAATAAAACGTCTTATTAAAAAAGTAATGAATACTTAAAATAGTAAATTTAATAAACTACTTAAGCAACTTAAGATTTAGAATAAGACCTTTTAAAACTAGAATATGACTTTTTAAAACTAGATTAAGATTTTTAAAACTCAGAATAAGGTTCTCTATTAGAAGAATACTATTTTAATAGCGTTATTTAATATTATTATGAAAAAACTTAATACAGCTAAAGCAAAGCTTAACATTATAAAAATGAGACTTAAATATACATTTATAGAAATTAAGAAGCTTAAAAAGGAGTTTAAAATAATAAGCGCTAAATTAGCAAATTTAAAGGCTGATATTAAAATCCTTAATATAGAGATTAGGACTATTAGCTCTAATGTTAACAAAGGAAGAACAGTCCTTTTAACCTTTAAACAGTTAAGCTTATTGTTCCTAGTTAACTTTAATATAGCAGTATTATTATTAACCTTATATGCTTTTATAGCATTAAGATTAGTTAATCCATTATTGTTAGCTATTTAACCTTCTATAAAAAAGGGAACGCTATTGACTTTGCCAATTTTTCTAAAGAAGCTATAACAACTCCTAGAAGTTATAATTGATATTAGCTAAATGCTAGCTAAATAATATAAGCTGGCTATAGATAGCAAAGCTATAATAAAGAAAATTAAGAAAGTAATTACATTTTAGCTATTAGTATACATAATTACTATTAAAGGAATTTAAATAAAAGCGAGATTTATAAGGGTTATTACCTAAATAGAAAAGACGCTATATAATTGCAGCTAAATAATAGATAGGTTTATTAAGTATTTAATATAGCCCAAACTTACAAAAAGGATTATTTCCTAATTAAAGTTAATAATGCATCTAGAGCAGCAGTTCTAGTACTAGGCATTAGAATAATTTATTTAAAGTTTTTAATAATATTTATAGCTAAAAATGAGTTTATAAATGCTACTAAGGCATTCTAGCTATCTAAAAGGGAAAAACCAGCTAGATTAATAGTAGTCTACTTAGCTATAGCTAAAGATGCTTAATAAGCCTTTACTGAATAATAGATTAAGATTAATGGAAACATAGCTTAGATTAGCAAATATAAGAAGCATTAACGCTTACAAAGATACTATAACTATAATAAATACAGCTACTATTAGGCTAGATGCAGCTAACTAACAAAATATAGCAAATATATAGAGAACTACAAAATTAATAATTGTAAGGCTGTAGCTTCTAAATATATAATATATAGTAGACTATATACAGCTATAGATACAGAATGCTCTGCATACTGTAATAAAGTAAATAGAATCTGTAAAAGTAGACAATACACTAGCTAGGCTATTTATAATAAAGACATAGAATAGTAAACTATTACTAGCTAATAAACTAGATAGGAAGTTACTATAAGCAACGTATAATAGGAAACACCAGTTTCCTATTAGTAAACGTAAACAGACAATCCCTAGTCCAATTTAGCCTTTTTAACAACTAATCTATTAATCACTTTATAGTAATTATAGTTACTGAATTAAGTATTACTAATATTAATAGCAAGCTATACATTTCCTAATATCAATATTAGACTACTATAATGCTATTTATTTAATAAAAGGGACTAACGCACTATGTGTTCTAATTGCTATTATACATTTATAAAAATGTTTTACTTATCTAATTCCCTATACAGTTGCTAAATATAACTATAAAGGTTATTACTACCTTAATAAAACACCTTTTCATTATATCAATCTATATCCTAGGCTATAGCTAACATGCCCCCTCTAAGTAGGACTTAGGGGAGTTAAGTACCTTTAGACTTACAGCGTTAAGCAACACTATCTATAAAGCTAAAAGGAAGCATAGAGGAAACCTCCCTATTATAATAGAGAGCAACTTTAATTACTATAACCTAATATAAGGAGGGATTAATATGCTATAATTACAATATAAAGAAGAAAGTAAGCTAGTGCTTTAGTGAATGCATTAATATAATACCTTTTTAGCTTTACTAAGCAGTATTATTATATTTCTTTAAAAACGCTTTAAAATAACTATTAACTTTATATTAATATTTAATACGCTTAAAAACCAAGTTATTAAATATAATATCTATTTAACCTAATATGAATTGGACTATAAAGCTATAACACTTTGAATTAAAAGAACTACAATAGCTACTCTATTAGAAATTAAATACAACTTTAAGAAAACGGATTAGAATAAAGCTATTAAAATATTTAATAAGTAGCAACTGTTAGTAACTAATATTAATAATATAACTAAATTCAATTAAGCAGTTATAGAGATTTAGAACATAGTAAGCTAATATATATAGGACTATAGCCTAGTAGTAAAGGAATCCCTATATATAAAAGCATAATAGGATAACAAGCTTATAAAGCTCTATAATAAATATATATAATAATAGAACTGGAACAATGCGCTATAAGTAATAAAGCTAAATAGGGAAGAAAGTTAATACTAAGCTAGGCATGCTAAATACTAGTTTTATAAAGGCATTTATAATAAAAAGCGAATACATTAAAACAACTTCTTAATACAAATGGACAATATCTGGAAAGCAGCTAGATACTTTAACCTATAATTATTAGCATTTAGCAATATCCTTATTATAATTACTAGCATTAAGAGCTAGGAAATGGAGCTTAAAAGCAACAATGCTAAAGCAACTGAACTACTCTAATGCTTTTTTCTACTAGTTCTAAAAAGCTGGAAAAAGGATATGCTGAACCCTAATATAAGGCATATAGATAATCTAGATATCTTAGTTAAAGAGGTAACTAAAGCAATTACTAAAATCAGTTTATATAAAGCGCTAGGCATAGATAGCATTTTAAACATTATATAGAAATGCTTATAGTCTATTCTAAGCAATTAAGTCACTAATATTTTCAATATATTATATTAACTAGGATATGTGCTATTTATATAGAAGATAGTGTAAATCCTATTATTATAAAAGCTAGGGAAACCTAACTACTGTATAGTAAAAGCATACTGCCTTATCTTCCTTCTAGCTACTTTAAGCAAATTAATAAAACTAATATTAGTAAAAAGAATATTATATTAAATAAAGACTTTTAATCTCCTTTTAAAAATATAATTCAGTATTAAATTAAGATAATTATATAATTAAATGCTACTCCTTTTAATTGAAAAAATCTTCAAAGCATAGCAATAAAAGAAAGTTCTTTCTTTTATTAGCTTTAATATAAAAGGAGTATATAACAGTGTCTCTTAATAAGTACTTACTAGTTAGCTATAAATAGAAGGAATCCTAACCTAAATGGTTATATAGGTTGACTCCTTCTATATTAATTAAATAGCTACAATATTAGTTAATAATATAGAATTAAGTCAAGTCACCTTTATAGAATTAAATCTCTTATAAAAATTAACACTTGCTTTAATTCTATATATCTTCTTCAATGCGTTTTTAATAAAGGAAAAGATTAATAAGAAATAAAGTAATATAGGGTTTATTAATAACTATATTTAATAAGCTATTTTGGAATTAATAGAAAGGAATATATCAATACTTAATAATAAGATTGTTTTAAAAGCTCTCTAATAGGTAAAAGATAGTAGCGCTATATTTAAAAGCAATAAGACAATTCTTATACATTTTATAAAAAATTGTAAAAAGATTAATAATATTGACTCTTTATTAAAGGTAAGTAACTATATTATTAAACTATTTATAAAAGAGAGAATTCTAGAAATTATTTTTAATGCTAAGCTGAGATTTAAGAACTACTTAGTTAAAGTTAAAATAAGAGGATAGAGAAGCGCTAATTAACTTAAACGCTTTTTATATATTAGTCTACAATTAACAAAATAGCTATATTAAGCTATAATAGCTTTAAAAATAGACTATATAGCTATATTATAGTATTCTAAGTCTCTTAAGGGAAAGATTGATAATAGTATAGCTAAAATCCTTAATTCTATATAAAGAATAGGAGCCTAAATAGTAGTTAAATGCTTCTATATAACCTTAGCTAAAGCGTTTAGCGCTAAAGCCTTGCTCCCTTTTTTATATGCATAGCTAAAATTGAAGATTAGCAAATTCTAAATAGGATTCTATATGCTGCTAGAAACTAACCTACTGAAAATACAGCTTAGAAAACTAATTAAGAAGCTTAGAGCAAAGTTATTCACCTCTCCTTTTTATAATATAGAAACACAGCTAGAAAAGATAGGGATAGATATAGAAACTATTTTAGCATAAATAGCCCTATTATAAAGTATAGCAATAATTATTTACAAACCTAACTATTATAATTCTAATAAGGTATATAAAAACTATTTCAAAATAAAGAATTAGTATTTAAATATTTTTACTAACAGCTCTATTACTAATAGCTAAATAGGAATCAGAGTAGCAGTGTACTTTAAAAAACCTATACTACTATTTATACACTTTTAATAAATCAAATTAAAAAGTAGTATTAATAATATAATAATGGAACTAGTTGCAATTAAAGAAGTAGTAACCTTAGTAGGGGTTATACTAGAAATACTATATAGCTATAGGAACCCAATTCCCTAAGTATTAATATAGTCTAATAGCTAAACAGCTATTTGCATAGTTAATTAATAAGTATGCTAGAATGGAGCAGCTATAGTATAACGCATTCTATATATAGCTAAGCATTACGCAATTTTTAAAAGATAACTATCTATTTAATAGATTCTAAAAAAGGCTATAGTTATAGAATATATTAAATCAGACTAGCTAGCTAAGCAGGCTATAAGTCTTTACACTATAGGACTAGTAAAAGGAGAAAGGGTCCTAAACAATATGAAACAAGTATAGAACACCCTTAGGGATAAGATCCTAGCTAAGGAACAATAGAGACTATAGAATATAGGTAAAAGCCTTTGCGTAATAGATAGCGCTATTTTAAGCAAATAAACTATATTACTTTATAATAAGTTAAATAAGAAAGAGGTATCTATTCTAATATAACTATATATAGAACATATGTAGCTAAATAAGTTCCTAATAATTATTAAAGCTATAGAGTTAAGTTAATGTAAATGCAAACAGGGAGAGGAGACAGTCTAACACTTTGTATTACTATACTCTAAATACAAGACTTAGAGATAAAAACTGGCAGAGGCATTAGGCCATAAGTTTAGCAATATCTCTTATATAATAAAGGGACGTAACCTCTATATAATAATAGAGCAACCCTATAGGGATAAACTAATAGACTAATAAGGAGCGGATATAGATATAATCTAGGCAATTATTAAATATATAATAGATACTAAAAGACTAAACTTCGTAGAGAAATATAGAAGGTTAGAAGGCCAAGCTGAGCAGGACAACCTAGGGAGCAAGGCAAGGAACAGCAATACAGAGCTGGAAAGCAAGGCTAATAAAGAATAAAAAATATATATATATACACTAGGAGCAGCACTTGCTATAGAATACTTAAATAAAACAGGTGCACAGATACCCTAATAGGTTAAGCTATAGAATGAGACATAGACTCTATATATAATTTTGTAACTAGTAAAATATAGATAGTAGTTGCTTATGCTTCCAGTGGTAAGCGCATAGTGTATAAAACAATCAATCAATTAATCAATCTGACAATTGCTATAGAGTGGTTGATACTTTTGCATATTGAGTAGAGATGGGTGGATACTTCCCCCTTTAGCTTTTTGCAAGAAGCTTCCATTATTTATATACATTTTCTATGCGTTTTTATTTTCTATCAACTGCTTATTCAGATTGATTAATTAATTGATTATTTTATATGCTATACGCTTGCCACTGGAAGCATAAGCAGCTACTATCTACTGCTAACTAAGTTACAATTCTATATATAGAGTCTATATCTTATTCTGTAGCTTTATCTGTTAGAGTATCTGTGCCCCTATTCTGTCTAAGTGTTCTTTAGCGTTTGCCTTATTCTATATATATATATATATATATATTGTCTTTCTTTTCTAATTCCTCTTTACTATCTCCTATTTTGCCTTCCCTGTCTTCCTTCTCAGTTTTGTTTTCCTGCCTTTTATATTTCTTTATAAAGTCTAATTTTCTAATATTTATTATATATTTAATAATTGCTTAAACTGTTTTTATATCTACTTTTTATTAATCTGCTAGTTTATCCCTATATAGCTACTTTCCTACTATATAAGGGTTACGCCCCTTTAGCATTTATAAAATATTATTAAATTTGTTTTCTAATGCTTCTATTAATTTGCGTTTTTAAGTATTATACCTAGAATATAGTAGCATAAAATATTAGACTGTCTCCTCTCCCTATCTATATTTGCATTAGCTTAAGTCTATAATATTAATTACTATTAGGAATTTATTTAAATAAGCATGCCCTATTTAAAGCTATAAAAGGATAAAAGCCTTTTTCTTATTTATTATATTATAAAATAATACTATATATTTATTTAAAATAGTGTTATCTATTATATAAAGGCTTTTACCTATTTTTTAAGATCTTTATTATTCCTTAGCTAGGATTTTATTCTAGAGGGTGTTCCAGACTTGTATTATATTATCTAGGATTATTTTACCTATATCTAACTTTATATAATAGCTTATTTCCTATTTAGCTAGTTAATTAGCCTCTATATGTCTTATAACTACAAACTTCTTTAAAATCTATTAAATAGCTAAATGTTCTTTAAAGGCTGCGTATTTTCTTATTATATATAATATACTCTATATTGTAGCTGCTCTGCTTTAGCTTATTTAATAGTTAATTATACAAATAGCTTTTTAGCTATTTAACTATATTACTATTTAGGGGATTAACTTCCCTTAGCTTATTAACGTTTTTAATATAATACCTATTAAGGTTACTGCTTATTTAATAGCTACTAGCTCTATTGTTATACTGTCAATGCTGCCTCTGGACTTGATTCTTTAAGAATAGGTGGATAGTAGTGTTAACTACTTAAAGTATACTGCTACCCTAACTCCTATTTAGCTGTTAGTTACTAAGCTATTAGCAAAGACATTTATATACAAGTCTTTTATCTTAATGTACTCTCTGTACGCTCTATCTAAATTATATTAGCTAGGTTCGCTGCTAATTATAGTCATTTCCTATAGTAGAGCCACCTACGCTAAGATGATTTCCATTCCAATCCCTATCTTTCCTAACTGTGTTTCTATATTATAAAGGAGGGAAGTAAACAACTTTGCTTTAAGTTTCTTAGCTAGTTTTCTAAGCTGTTTCTTTAATAGGTTAATTTCTAGTAGTATATAAAGTCCTACTTAGAATTTGCTAATTTTCAGTTTTAGCTAGATATATAGAAGGTAGAGCAAGGCTTTAGCGCTAAATACCTTTATTAAGTTTATATAGAAGCATTTAATAACTGCTTAGGCCCTTATCCTTTATATAGAATTAAGAATCTTTACTGTGCTATTATTAATCTTTCCTTTTAAGAACTTAGAATACTACATTGTAGCTGCATAGTCTATTTTGAAAGCTATTATAGCTTAGTATAGCTATTTTGCTAATTATAGGCTAATATAGAAGAGGCATTTAAATTAGCTAGTATTTCTTTACCTCTTTGTTTTAACTTTAGCTAAGTGATTCTTAAACTTTAGCTTAGCGTTAAAGATAACTCCTAGGATTCTTTCTCTTATAGAAGGTTTGACAATATAGTTGCTTACCCTTAATAGAGAGTCAGAATTGCTAGTCTTCCTACAATTTTATATAAAATATATAAGGATTATTTTGTTATTTTTAAATATAACGCTGCTATCTTTTGCTTATTAGAAGGCCCTTAAAACAACTTTGTTATTAAGTACTGATATATTTCTTTTTACTAATTCTAAAATAGCTTATTAAATATAGTTATTTATAAATCCTATATTGCTTTATTTTCTATTAATCTTTTCCTTTATTAGGAACGCGTTAAAGAAAATGTATAGACTTAGAGTAAGCGTTAATTCTTATAGAAGGCCGGATTCTGTAAATATGACTTTGCTTAATTCTATGCTATTAATTAATACTATTATTAATTGATCTATATAAAAGGAGTTAACCTATACTACTACGCAAGTTAGGATCCTCTTTATATATAGCTAATTTATAAGCATTTACTAAGGGACGCTATTATACGCTCCTTTTATATCAAAATTAATAAAAGAAAGGATTTTCTTTTACTGCTATGCTTTAAAGATTTTCTTAATTAAAAGAAGTAACGCTTACTTATATAAGCGTCTTAGCTTAGCGCTGAATTATATTTTTAAAAGAAGATTGAACGTCTTAGCTTAATACAATATCCTTTTTACTAATATAAGTTTTATTAGTTTGCTTAGAGTAGCTAAAAGAAAGATAAGGCAATATGCTTTTGCTATTTAGTAGTCTGGTTTTCCTAGCTTTTATAATAGTAAGATTTATGCTATTTTTTATATAATTAATATATATCTTAATTAATATAACGCGTTAAAATATTAGTAATTTAGTTATTTAAAATAAACTATAAGCGTTTTTATATAATGTTTAGAATACTGTCTATACTTAGTGCTTTATATAGGCTAATCTTAGCTATTACTCTAGTTACTTCTTTAATAGAGATATCTAAGTTCTCTATATATTTAGCATTAGGGTTTAGCGCATTCTCTTTCTACCTTTTAGAAACTAGTAGGAAAAAGTATTAAAGTAGTTCATTTATTTTAGCCTTATTTTCTTTAAGCTCCATTTCCTAACTTTTAATATTAATAACTATAATAAGAATATTGCTAAACGTTAATAGTTAAGGGTTAAGGTATTAGGCTGCTTTCTAGATGTTGTTTATCTATATTAGGAATTTATTTTAATATAGTTGTTTTTTATTATAGATACTTTTATAGAATTAGTGTTTAGCTTGCCTAGCTTTATAGCAGCTTTCTTTGCTATCTAGTTCCATAGTTTGTAGCGCGTTGCTTTAGTTTAAGCGTTATATATATTTATTGCGTAGCTCTATAAGTTTGTTATTCTATTATACTTTTATATATAGTGATTCCTTAATTATAGAGCTATAATTATAAATATATTAGCTTATAATGTCCTGGATTTCTGTAACTGCCTAATTAAGCTTAGTAGTATTATTAATATTAACAATTAATAGTCTCTATCCCTTAAGCGCCTTAATAGCTATATTCTAATTTGTTTTTCTAAAATTGTATTTAGCTCTTTATAAAGCAATTGTTTTAGCTTTATTAATTTAAAGTGCTATAGCTTTATAGTCTAACCTATATTAGGTTAGGTAAATGCTGCATTTTATAACCTAGTTTTCTATTAAATTAGACATTAGTATAAAATTAATAGTAGTTTTAAATTGTTTTTATAGAAATATAATTATACTATTTAATAAAGCTAAAAAAGTATTATACTATTATATTTATTAGAGCCCTAGTTTGCTTTCTCTTTTATATTGTAACTATAGTATATTAATTTCTTTTTATATTAGGTTATAGCAGTTAAAATCACTTCTAGTTATAATATAAAGATTCTTTCCAAATTTAGCTTTTACTTTCTAGATTGCTTTGCTTAAGGCATTAAGCCTAGTAGTGGCTATCTCTTCTAGGTCCTGCTTAGAAAGCATATATCTATTATAGCCTAGAATATAGATTAACGCTATGAAAATATATTTTATTAATATAGTAATAACCCCTATTATTATATTAAACAATATTATAAGAATCTAAATAAATAAAATATCTTTATAAATGTAAAATGCTAATTAAAATGCGTAATACGTTAGTCCTTTTTAATATATAGATAATATTATAGTAATCTAGCATTAGTGTTATAAAATATATAGTTTGCTTTTAATACTAGCAATGCTTAGTTTTATAACTATAATTACTATGAATTAGCTAATAAACAGGTTGTTAATAAGGCTAAGCTAGACTAGGGATTGTCTATTCATATTTACTAAAAGGAAGCAGGTGTCTCCTATTATACGTTACTTATAGTGATTTCCTATTTAGTACATTAGCTTATAACTGTCTCCTAGTCCTCTTCCCTTACCTCACTAGATTAATTAAAGGGTTTGTTTCTGCCTTAGATTTTACTAATCTTATTTTGGTATACTACGTATCTAGAGTCTATAGCTATATATAGTCCCTTATACGCTGCACACTTTAGCATTGTAGCTATACAGTTATTAGTCTTATAGTTATTTACATATTTTCTATATTTTAGGGATTAGCTACATCTAGCCTAGTAGTAGCTATATTTATTACAATTGTAGCGTCTCTAGGGGCATTAGATTTTATAGTATTAGCTGACTATAGCTATACTGCTATTAACTTGGACTATGCGTTTTTTAAGCGCTCTCTAGGCGTCCTCTGCTATATTGAGGTATATTACTATAGATCCTATAGGTTTCTCCCCTTTAGAGAGCTAGAATGCTTTAATAGCTCTAGTAAACCTATTTTCTATGCTAAATTCAGCTACTAATTCTAGTTTAATCTTATAGGTGCCTAGTACTAGGACTGCTGTTTTGTGTATATTGTTAACCTTAATTAGGAAGAGTTCCTCTTTCCGGATTCTGGCTATTTCAAATACCTAATAGACCTATATTTCATTTATTTATAGTTATATTATATTTTTCCTATTCTAAGTGATAACCCTTATATTCCTTAACTTAAATTGGATTTTTTTAATAATAATGTTATTTATAGATTATTAGGCTGTAATAGCTTCCTAGATTTTATCTCTAGTTGCTTTATAATTATCTATTATTTTATACTATTTAGCTATTATTTAGCTTAAGTCTATTATAACGCTTAGAAGTTAATGCAGTTTTTTAAAAGAGATAGGTAGTATTATTGCTATAATGTTACTATATTAAGGCTATATAGCTAACAATAATAGGTTAATTAAGTCTAATGTTACTATAATATAGGAGATTAGTAGAGAGGCCACTGTATTAGAGTTAGCTAGGGATATCGAGCTCGCTTGTTTAAAGGTTAAGAGGACTGTCTTTCCTTTATTAATATTGGACTTAATAGATTGGACCTTAGTATCTAGGGCTTTAATACCAGTATTAATATCTTTAATATCTACGCTTATATTGTTAAGCTTCCTTTTAAGCTTCTCGTTTTTCTTTATAATAATATTAAATATTGCTATTAAAGCGATATTCTTCTAATAGAGAGTCTTATTCTGAGTCTGGAGTTACTTAAGCAGCTTTTAGAG
The DNA here is from genome assembly GCA_009982845.1 of Delphinella strobiligena. NCBI lineage: Eukaryota > Fungi > Ascomycota > Dothideomycetes > Dothideales > Dothioraceae > Delphinella > Delphinella strobiligena. The sequence goes on along the minus strand of JAADKB010000006.1, from coordinate 1,183,658 downwards.
TTTATTATTCTAAATATTGATTTTGTTATTCTAGGCGTTTATTGCTTTTTTAATGAGATATTTCATTATATCTTTTATAAAAACAGTATTATTATTTAAATTAAGGGAACAAATAGGCTGAATCAGCTCTTTACTTTATCTAATATTTTTAGCTCTTTTTTACATTGCTATAGCAGCGCTCTATCCCTTTAGGGACAATGCTAGTATAACTATAGTAATAGCATTACTAGGATAGTTAGGTAGCACCCTTTCCTTTAACTAAAATTAACAGGAGTTAGATAGTCCAATTTGTTAAGTTAGCTTATAGATAAAACTGTCAATAAAATAATAAATATCAATAAAAAATATCAATGTCGGTTTTTTATGCTGACTATAGGCCAATATAGGAGAAGCGTTTAAGCTAGCTAGCGCTCCTCTATCCTCTTATTTTGACTTTGGCTAGGTGGTCCTTGAATCTCAACTCAGTGTTGAAGATCACCTTTAGGATTCTTTCTTTTACAGAGGGTTTAACAATGTGGTCACCTATTCTAAATGTGGGATTAGTGTTATTAGTCTTTTTACAATTTTATGTAAAATATATAAGAATTGTCTTATTGCTTTTGAATGTAGCATCACTGTCTTTTGCCTATTAGAGAGCTCTTAGGACGACTTTATTATTAAATACTAACATATTTTGTTTTACTAATTCTGAGATAGCCTATTAGGTATAGTTATTTACAAACCCTATATTACCTTGTCTCCTATTAATCTTCTCCTTTATTAGGAAAGCGTTAAAGAAGATATATAGAATTAGGGCAAGTGTTGATCCTTATAGGAGGCTGGATTCTGCAAGGGTGACTTGGCTTGATTCTGTACTGTTAACCAGTACTGTGGCCAGTCAATCTGTACAGGAGTCAACCTATGCAACTACACAGGTTGGGATCCTATAAGGGGATGGTTGATTAATTGATTGATTGATTATTTCATATGCTATGCGCTTGCCACTAGAAGCATAAGCAACTACTATTTACTTATTTGCTAATTATACAAATATTTAGAGTCTGCGCCTTATTTTATAGCTTAAACTGTTAGAATGCCTATATATCTATCCTATTTAGATACTTTACAGTAAATGCTGTAGTCAATATATATACGTATTTTTTTTTTTTTTTATCTATTTCTATTTTTGCTTTCTAACTCTCCTTCTCTGTCCCTTACCTTATCTCCTTAGTCTCTCTGTTTAGTCTCCTCCTCTACCTTCCTATATTCCTTTACAAAATCCAGTTTTCCTATATCTATTGCATATCTAATAGTTATATAGACTATATCTATATCCGCTCTTTATTAGTTTATAGGTCTATCTCTATAAAGCTGCTTTATTGCTATATAGGGGTTTCGTCCCTTAATTATTCTAGAAATATTGCTAAATTTAAAGCCTAATATTTCTATTAATTTCTGTTTTTAAATTGAGTACCTAAAGCAGAGCAACACAAAGTATCAAACTGTCTCCTTTTCCTAACTGCATTTGTATTAGCTTAAGTTTATAATATTAATAACTGCTAGGAACTTGTTTAAACAGGTATATCCTATACAAAGCTATAATAAGATAGAGGCCTCCTTTCTATTCAGTTTATTATAGAATAGCATAATATATTTACTTAAAATAGTATTATTTATTATATAAAGCCTTTTACTAGTGTTCTATAGTCTTTAACATTCTTTAGCAAGGATTTTATTTTAGAGAGTGTTCTATATTTGCTTTAAGCTATTTAGGATTGCCTCTCCTATAATTAGCTCTATTATAAGGGGATTTGTAGCCTATTTAGCTAGTTAGTCTAACTTAATATGTTTAATAATAGCAAACTTCTTTAGAATTTATTAAATAGCTAATTTTCCTTTAAGGATTGCATAGTAATTAACTATATATAGAATGTTTTATATTATAATAGCCCTGCTTTAGCTAACCTAGCAATTAACTATATAAATAGCTATTTAGCTATTAGACTATATTAATACTAGGGGGACTGCCCTTTTATAATTATAGAGTGTTTTTAATAGGATTCCAGCTAGAGTTACAGCTTCTTTAATTATAACTAGTTCTATTATTATACTGTTAATGCTGCTTCCCTCTTTAATCTATTAGGAAAGGGTGAATAATAATATAGACTTCTAGGAGTATATTGCTATCCCGACCCCTACCTATCTATTAATAACAGAGCTGTTAATAAAAATATTTAAATATTGTTCCTTTATTTTAAAGTAGTTATTATATGCATCTTTAAAATTGTACTAATTAGATTCGCAGTTAATTGTTATTATATTTTATAATAGGGCTATCTATGCTAAAATAGTTTCAATATTTGTTTCTATCTTGCCTAGCTGCGTTTCCATATTGTAAAGAGGGGAAGTAAACAACTTCGCTCTAAGCTTTTTAACTATTTTTCTAAGCTGTGCTTTCAATAAGTTAGATTCTAATAATATGTAAAGTCCTATTTAGAATTTGCCAATCTTTAGCTGCAGTTAGACATATAGAAGAGAAAGCAATGCTTCTATATTTAACGCCTTAATTAAGGTTATATAGAAACACTTAGCTATTACTTAAGCTCCTATCTGCTATATAGAATTAAGGATTCTAGTAGTGTTGTTGTCAATTTTCCTATTAAGGAAATAGAAATACTATACTACTATTACGTAATCTGTTCTTAAAGCTATAATAGCTTAATATAGTTGCTGTGCTGCTTATAAGCTAATATAGGCAAAGCGTTTAAGCTGGCTAGCGCTTCTCTATCCTCTTACTTTAACTTTAGCTAAGTGGTTCTTAAATTGCAGTTCAGAATTGAAGATAACTCTTAAGATTTTCTTTTTCACTAAAAGCTTAATAATATAATTGCCTATTTTTAATAAAGGGTTATTTTTGCTAATCTTCCTCTAATTTTATATAAAGTGTATAAGGATTATCTTATTGCTTTTAAATATAGCGCTACTGTCTTTTGCTTATTAGAAGGCCTTTAAAACTACCTTATTATTAAATACTAATATATTTCTCTTAATTAACTTTAAAACAGCTTAATATATATAGTTATTTATAAACCCTATATTACTTTATCTTTTATTAATCTTTTTTTTATTAAAAAGGCGTTAAAGAAGATATATAGAATTAGGGAAAGTGTGGATCCTTATAGAAAATTAGACTCTATAAAAGTGACTCAACTTAATTCTGTCTTATTAATAAATACTATAGTAAATTAATCTGTATAAAAGGAGTCAACTTATACTATTACCTAAGCTAGTATTCCTTCTATATATAGCTAACTAGTAAGCATTTATTAGGGAACGCTATTATACGCTCTTTTTATATTAAAACTAATAAAGAAGAGAACTTTCTTTTATTACTACGCTTTATAGATTTTTTCAATTAAGAGGAGCAGCGCTTAATTATATATTTTTTATAGCTTAGTATTAAATTATGTTTTTTAAAAGGAGGTTAAAAGTTTCTACTTAGTATAATATTCTTCTTATTAATACTAGTTCTATTAATTTACCTAGCGTAGCTAAAAGAGAGATAGGGCAATATGCTTTTGCTATTTAATAATTAGGTTTCCCTAGTTTCTATAATAATAGGATTTGCGCTATTTTCTATATAGCTAGTACGTATCCTAGTTAGTACAATACGTTAAAGATATTAATAACTTAATTGCTTAAAATAGATTATACGCGTTTTTATATAATATTCAGAATGCTATCTATGCTTAGCGCTTTATATAAACTAATTTTAGCTATTATTCTAGTTACCTTTTTAACTAAGATATCCGAATTGTTTATATTTCTTATATTAGAATTTAGCGCATTCTCTTTCTAGCTTTCTAAAACTGATAAAAAGAAGTATTAAAGCAGCTTAGTTGCTTTAGCATTATTGCTTTTAAGCTCCATCTTTTAGTTATTAATATTAGTAACTATAATAAGGGTATTGCTAAACACTGATAGTTATAAGTCAAAGTACCTAGCTGCTTTCTAGATATTATTTATTTATGCTAAAAAGTTGTTTTAATATAGTTGCTTTTTATTATAAATGCTTTTATAAAACTAATGCTTAGCTTATCTAGCTTTATAGCGACTTTCTTCTTTATTCCGCTTTATAATCTGTAATGTATTATTCTAATTTTATTATTAAGTATATTTATTGTAAAGCTTAGTAAGCTTGTTATTCTATTATGCTTTTATATATAGGGATTCCTTAACAACTAGGCTATAGTTTCAAATATACTAGCTTATTATGTTCTGGATCTCTATAATTACTTAATTAAGCTTAATAGTACTATTAATATTAATAACTAACAGTTCCTACTTTTTAAATACTTTAATAGCTTTATCCTAGTCTATTTTTTTAAAATTGTATTTTACTTTTATTATAATAGCATTTCTAAATTTTTCAAATTAGAATGCTATAGCTTTATAGTTCAACTTATACTAAATAAAATAGATATTACATTTTATAATCTGGTTTTTAAGCGTATTAGATACTAATATAAAATTAATAGTAGTTTTAAAGCGTCCTTTAGGGAATGTAATAATGCTACTTAGTAAAGCTAAAAAAGTGTTATATTAGTATATCTACTAGAGTACTAGTTTGCCTTCTCCTATGTATTAGGATTATAGCACGTTAATTTCTCTCTATATTAGGTTATAGCAATTAAAGTTACTTTTAACTATAATAAGGAGATTTTCTCTATATTTTGCTTTAGCTTTATAAATAGTGTTACTTAATATAATGAGCCTAGTAGTAATTACCTTTTCTAAGTTCTGCTTAAAAAGGGTGTGCCAACTATAGTTAAAGATATAGATTAATGCAATGAAAATATGACTTATTAAAATAGTAATAACTTCTATAATTATATTTAATAATTATATTTAATAATTATATAAGGAATTAAATAAATAAAACGTTTTTATAGATATATAGTAATAACTAGAATATATAATGTGCTAGTCCTTTTTATTAAATAGATAGAGTTACAATATTCTAGCACTAATATTAAGAAATATAGGATTTGCTTTTAATATTAGTAATACTTAGTTTATAATTATAATTACTATAAATTAGCTAATAGATTAGTTATTAAGAAGACTGAGTTAGACTAGGGATTATCTATTCACATTTGCTAATAGGAAATAGGTATTTTCTATTAAATGTTGCTTATAGTGACTTCTTATCTAGAACGCTAGCTAGTAACTGTCTACTATTCTTTATCCCTGTTTTAAATAAACTAGTTAGTACATTAGCTTCTGCTTTAGATTCTACTAACCTTATTATAATAGGCTAGGCACCTAGTATCCATTATAGTATATAATCCTCTATATACTATACACTTTAGTATTAAAGCTTTATATTTATTAGTTTTATAGTTCTTAGCATATTTATTACACTTTAATTAGCTATATCTAGCTTAATAATAGCTATATATATTACAATTATAGTATTTCTAAAAGCGCTAGAGTTTTTAGTATTTATTAACTATAGCTATAATGCTATTAACTTTAACTATACGCTTATTATTAAAGGCTCTTTAGGCATTCTTTATTATAGCAAAGTAGACTATTATAGATTCTATAGGCTTCTCTCTTTTAAAAAGCTAAAATGCCTTAATAGTATTTATAAATTTATTTTTAATGCTAAACGCTGCTATAAATTCTAATTAAATTTTATAAATGCTAAGCATTAGGACTACTATTTTATATATATTATTAACTTTAATTAGGAAAAAGTCCTTTTTTTAAGTTTGAGCTATTTTAAATACTTAGTAAACCTATTTATTATTTAACTATAGTTAGATAGCATCTTTCTTATTTTAAGTGATAACTCTTATAGCCCTTATTTTAACTTAGATTCCTTTTATTGTAATATTATATATAGATAGTTAGGCTATAATAGCGTTTTAGATTCTTTTCTCTATAGCTTTATTATTTTTAGCTGACTTACGTTATTTAGCTGTTAGGCAGCTAAAGTCAATTGTAGTTCCTAGGAGCTGGCATAGTTTCTCTAAAAAGGTAAGTGGAGTTAATAGCGTATTGCTATCTAATTAGGGTTAAGTAGCTAACAACAATAGGTAAATAGACCTTAATGCTATAAAAGCATATAAAGTTAGTAATAAGGCTATTATATTAAAGTCAGCTAGCAATAATAGGCTTAAATGTTTAAAGCTTAAAAAGACAGTTTTACTATTATTAATATTAATACTAATAGTCCTAATTTTAATATTGAGAACTTTAATATCATTTTTAACTGCTTTAAGCTTTTTCTTAATCTTTTTATACTTAGTGTGTAAGAGCTTAAATTTTATAAGCAATGTTGTATTCTCTTAGTGGAGTTGCTTATTCTAAGTCTGGAATAATCCATTCTGTATACAGAATAGTTTATTCTGCTTCTAGAATTGCTTAAGCAGCTTATTGAGCTTGTTGTTCTAAGCGTTCATTACTCTTTTAATAAGACGCTTCAGTATATCTTTTACAAAGACAGCATTATCGCTTAGATTAAGGGAACGGATAGGCTGAATCAGCCCTTTGCTTTGTCTAGTATTCCTAGCTCTTCTCTGTATTGCTGTAGTAGCGCTCTGTCCTTTTAGGAACGACGCTGGTATAACTATGTCGACAGCGTCACTAGGTCAGTTGGGCAGCACCCTTTCCCTTAACTAAAATCGACAGGAGTTGGATAATCCGACTTGTCGAGTCGACTTGTAGATGAAACTGTCAATAAACTGATGAATATCGATAAAAAAAAATATCGATGTCGTTTTTGACTTACAAGGGGATGGTCTTCCAAGAAGGTTCAAACGTGCATGAGGCAATACTCGATTGCCACATGGATGCTTTTGCAACAATGATTGTTAACCGCACTGCGCTGCCCACACCATAACGAAGCAGTAGCTTCAATTGACCGGTCGATTAGCTCAGTTGGTTAGAGCGTGGTGCTAATATTATCCAATATAAGGCACGCCAAGGTCGCGGGTTCGACCCCCGTATTGACCATTATTTTTGTTTTTGAACCCTCACTTGCTTAGAGAAAGAGCCTGGGCGGCTAGGCGTTTTTTCTTCTTCTCCCTGATGGTTGTGTGGGCTTGGTGGCTGTGTTAGAGGGATTTTTGACGACTCCGCAGTCGGCGTGGAGCAAGACTTCTTAGGCTTGGCAGTGCGACATCAATCGCCCGATAGCTGCAGCGTCTGTTGATCCATGGCACATTGTTTGATCTTTTACCTTGAAATTGAGATAAAGAAGAAAGGCGAAAGAAAAAAGAAAAGAAGAGCAAAGAGAGAGAAGAGACTGAAAGAGAGAGAAGAGACTGAAAGAGAGAGAAGAGACTGAAAGAGAGAGAAGAGACTGAAAGAGAGAGAAGAGACTGAAAGAGAGAGAAGAGACTGAAAGAGAGAAGAGAGAACAATGCAGAAGAATGACGAAAAATAAAGACTCGAGACTTCATGAACTAATACGAGAACAGGAGATGATAATGCAGTGTTGATTTACGTTGCTGTTTGCTTTGCATGAACCCAAAAGCAGTGGTTGCAGAGCAGAGTGAAGCAACGGTTGAGGCTCGCCATGAAAGGCGTCAGAGCATCTCTCGCCTGCGAATATTGTCTACGATGCTTCGCGTGCGGGTACTGCTGTAAGATCAATCCTTCTCAAGCGGTCTGGGCCAGACCAGCGGTCTTCAACCTGCAGTATGTGCGGTAAGGACCCAGGTTGGTGATGCTGAGTTATAGCCGTATCGGCAAAGGTTAACCTGCATTGGAAGAGCGTAGGTACTCATCCATGACCATGCCAAGTCTGCGCCGAGTGGTAAGATGAAGAATCAGCACACAAACATCGAGTTGTCAGGCCGATCAGTTCAGCTCGCGCGCCGCGGTCTGTGCTGTCGTTTGGATGAGTACCTGTTTCAGGAGTGCGATTGACGCACGCAAGTGAAGTGCATCTGCCACAGCCTCTCCTGGGGCGGCATATACACAACATCATCGCTGCGTTCTAATATCGACTTTTTCGTGGTGCTTCGCCATATACTGGTGTATGTACTGCAGCAAGAGAGAGAGACAGAGAGACTGCCTACGCTGCGACTTGTATCCATCTGCTCACCCTTCAGGCCACGCTATCCAGACAAAACATACAATGTCCCTCGTCACTACTTATGATGAATACCGGAACCAGGTCAATGTACGTCTTGACTAGAAATAATTGCTCTGTAATCCTTGTTAACTGCATACAGGCACACTACCAGAACAACCTAGAAAACAAATACCTGCTCGCCAACTTTATCGAAAAACACTACGAGAACAAAAGAATCACTGAGTCACAGCTCTACGTTCTGGTCTACCTGCTCTTTCTTCATACAAACGCTCTTGGTCTCCTTCCAGGGTTCTGCGAATTGTACTTGCCGCCCTCGTTGCATGATATTGATCTAGAACCCCTCCATACGTATCTCGAACACGCATACGGAAGTGTTGAAGAATGGAACCTCATGTGTGTTGCAACTGGCCTCGTCAAGCTCATGGGCGAGGCTCCTGGCATACCAATCAACTCAATCCTCCCTGTGATCACAGAAGCTTTCGAGACTGCCAAGGTCAACACCTCGCCCCTTACTCCTGCAAGGCAACCCGAAGAGAAATCAAGCATTGTGAGCCTTGTTGAAGACGAATCTGGAGCCTCTTCACCACTGAGCGATGTGCTGAGCGATGTCGCCAACAGTCCACTGCTTTCACACAGGCTCAAGGTGGTGAGTAACGAGAGCGATGAGACAGAAGACAAATCAAAAGCCGCTCGATTTCCTCCGGCGTCATCAGTCCCCCACGTCGGGCCTGTCTTTTCAGACAGCAAGGCCATCATCTATCGCGATTCTAAGCCTTACATCCACGGCATCTGCGGTCGCGGTTTTGCACACCCGGCCAACGTGCGCCACCACCACGAGGGACTTGGCGGCGGTACACGTAAAGGATGCAAGGGTACAGGCAGAGACAAGCGCCTTGCCTGGGATGATCATCCCAGTTGCAAGATCTCACTGAAGATGCTCAACTACAAGTCGGTCGCCGAAGGAGTTATTCTTCTCGATCAAGAGAGTTTGGACAAGGTCAACACTGCTATTGCAGCTGGCTTGGCCTTCAAGGATGGGCTAGGATCGGAAGCGAGTGATTGAGCTGCATGACCGGAAAATCATCGCAATGGCTGCGTGGCAGCAGTCGATATTGCTTTCTTTCCTAGCTAGCATACCCGATCCATCAGAGAGCGACAAATGTCCAAGAGGCATTGATCACAATAAGTTCGTGCTTGGTAAAAAGCTTGATGACAGGATGAGACGAACCAGATTTCAAGACTGGTCTCAGCGAAAGAGAAACGCGGGTAGACTGAAGAATCGTTGAGTTTCTCATATTCAAGAAGCAAATGCAAAGCACTGATTCAGCTAAACATCTGTTGCCATGATGTGTACGAAATGCTTTGGCATATTGTGTGCCACATAGCTGCGATGTAGTGCCTGGTTCTCGCAGCCAACATAGTCAGTCAGTCCCAGAGAGTCGTAAGAGGCAGAAAAGACTTGTGCATATGAACAAACGTCAGTCCTTCGTTTGCCTAGTCGGGTGCACTACCCGGCTCTCAAGTAATTCAAGTATTGTGCTTGGTCAAGCCATGATCGTGAGTATCTGTATGTGTCGGCATTATTTTGATAGTGGCTGCAGGGTCTAAGACATGTTACGATATAGACTCCAGTACGTCTCCACGTCTTCACTCAAAGTCTTTGTGACCGTTTGTTTATTGGCTGCCCAAAACTGGGGATTACAGACCGTGCGCATCTCGTCTCCATACAACGCGTATAGCAGGATGCAAGGTTGCTTTTCAAGGTTGCCATACAAGGTTACCATTCAAAGTTGCTAATCAAGGTTGTTTCAACCTTGATTGTGACCGCCCGTGTGGAGAAGGCGGTTCTTTATTGAAAGGAATCTAGCCATGGATAGATTTTAGTTATAGCTCAATTTGGCTCAGGTAGGGGATGGGAGATGGCTGATCTCAACGTCCAAGAGTGTGAAAAGGCTCTGTCATGGTTGTATAATGTAACTCCGGCCGACCTTGAAGCCAGACCCGGCTTGTCCATGTAGTATCAGAAGAAAGGTGAAACGCATGAGTACAACATGATCGTTGCTTTGTCCTGTAGATGTCGAAGCGACCTTGAAGAGTGTCTGTCAGAAGTAGTCAACATGATGTCAAGACCACAACGACGCGGCTGCGTTTCATCAACAACAGGCCATTTCGAAAATGAATTCCTTCTTGATCGAATATACTGTAGCTTAACAATGATCTACGATCCTACTTGGTCAATCCCGACTTAACGCCGGACCAAATAGACGATCCTGCCTGGTGCAGACCCATAATACCTTTTCTGTACCAAATCGAGGTCATAAATACAGATATTTTGCTGCCACATCCGTCAGCAGTAGCTGAAACATAGCAAGCCACTCGTACTACTCAGCAGGTACCTAGAACGCCACAAGGAGATCTTTGCTTGTAACTGCCGATCTGCCGAATTTAGACCCAAGAGACAAGCCACCGACTCGACCTGATTGGCGTACGAAAGGGATTTAAGCTTCCTTGTAGGCTCGAGGTAGGCTCGTGTCCATATAAGCTTGACCGTTGAGCATAACGTCTCCCATAGTATATCGAACGTTGGCATAAGTGAGACCAATACAGCCTCGTCCATGGAATAGGTGGCAATACAGAGCCATCACTAACATTGCTGGCGTCTTTGCCATGGCCGGACTATCTGCAGTGTGGCTGGCATGTCCGAACTGTGGACGTCCTCGTAGGAATCAATTCGGCCGAGCGTCAACGATACCACGTTCTCGTTATCACGATACCGGCTTTAACTGGACATGTGAGAAAAATCGAAGAACTAGAGGCCGCAATAACTACGCTCATGAACATGTGACAATATCATAACGAGTGAGAGGTGGAGAATAGAGTATGGGAAAGTCAAAAGGGCCAGATCAGGCGAGGGGCTCTCGAGATGCTGCAACCCTTGACAAAACAGGCGATGCTGCTGACGGCCTCTGGCACACCTGAGACATGTTCCCGTCATGGTCCTGCCTTGTAGGATAGCTGTCATTGTCGAGGAGTGGACTTTACGGGAGCGTGAAGGTTATCGAGTAGTTCGGCGTCGAACCCTTTTATTAGAAGTGGATTGGAATTTGGAAAGCCGAGGCGACAATTTCAAGCCTGTATCCTAATGCGGTAAAGACTAACTGTCGGATGTGAAGCTGTGGCCAGAAGAGGACTTTATCCAAATCGTTTTCCTCATTTCCGACCCCTCGGACCTACTGTCACTACCGAGACTTCGTTTGAGGAGTTTTCTAACCAGCTTAACGTTGAACGAAAGCAAGGGCAGACAACATGTTCACAAGAATCCAGTTGTTGTGATAGCGGACCATGCATTACGCTGTCACTGCGTAGTTGCAATGGTCTCTGTTGTGACAGTGTCAGTTGTCGCACCATACCGCTCACATCTTCAAGGCGTATCGCTGCGATATGCCATGCACAATGAATACACGGGCTCTCCTGAACCGAGATATTAATGTGTTCGAGTACGAGTCATTGATTATGCCGATGCAAATCTATCCAGGAGAGTAGAGCTGTGCCGTTCGAAACGTTGCTGGCCATCGACCGTTGCGACTTTCGCATCGATAGGCGGGTTGTTTATTGCACGTTTTGTTGTCGTATCCACCTTTCAACGGTGAACAACTCCCTCATGTTTGCCTCCTGGCAAATCCCCTACTTTTTACATGAATATGTATAAGTATAACTCTCCTTCCAACCTGACGGTTCCGCCTCACCATTTTCTGCGACGATCTGCACTTGACTAACCAACGGCAACAACCGTGCAACGCATTGTAAGCACGTCAATATGCGTTCTTATACTGGTATAGGTGCTGCTGCACTGAGCCTCCTTTCTTTCGCAATTCCAGGATCTGCATTTTTCCGAGTCCCGTGTCCTGGACGTATCGTTACTGAGCGAGCCGATCCTATTGTTAGTCCCGGCTCAGTGGCTGGCCACGTTCACACCATTAGTGGAGGTCAGTAGTAGGCTTTTGCCTTTGACCATGTTGCCATCCACTAATCTGTGCAGGTAATGGCTTCGGTTTCACAGAGTCATACGAGCAGGCTCGTACCTCTACTTGTTCATCTTGCCCTATCAAGCAAGATCTGTCCAACTACTGGACCCCAGCACTATACTATCAACACGAGAACGGATCATTTGAGAGCGTCCCTCAATCCGGCGACGGCGTTGGTGTTTATGGTGGGATGACCGTATACTGGCTGTATGTTTCACGAAGAAGGAATGCCACAGTCAATGACATGCTAATGTTCCGACAGTCAGAGAGGAGGTCCTAATAACGACAACCTCACGGCTTACCCCGAGGGGTTCCGCATGCTTGCTGGCGACCCTTTTAAGCGTGCCCCTACCAAGGACTTCGCTGGTGAAGCTATCAGCTTTGTTTGCCTCGACTACTCAGGAACTTCTGGGTACTTCAACCACTTACCTAACACGACGTGCCCGGATGGATTGCGCGCCCAGGTATTCTTCCCATCGTGCTGGGACGGAGTCAACCTTGATTCTTCCGACCATAAATCTCACATGGCATATCCTACTAAATACTCCTACGACAACGGGCCATGTCCGGCTTCACACCCCGTCCATATGATTTCTCTCTTCTACGAGGTCATCTGGTCGACTGCTGGTTTCGAGTGGTGGAACGGTACCACCCAACCATTCGTCTTCGCTATGGGAGACCCTCTCGGCTATGGCTTCCATGGTGATTTTATCAACGGCTGGGACGTTGATGTTCTTCAAAACGCTACTGACAACTGTTTCGCTGAGAGTGGTCTCCCATCTGATTGTGATGTATTCGAATTTTTCACCACCGCAGAGAGTGAAGCTTGCATTATCGCTCCTGAGGTCGACGAACAGATCACTGGACTTCTCGATGCACTTCCCGGCTGCAATCCAGTCACATGGGGTCCTGATGAAGCTCCTTCACACTACGCTAACTGTCCCGTCACAAATATCTCAGCAGCTAAGACTTACTACACCAATGTCACTGACTGGGTCTACTTGGGTTGTGGTAGCGACAACGAAACGAGCCGCACATTCAACGGGTCTACCTACTCGTCCAGTAGTATGACTGTTGAATCCTGTCTGGCCTACTGTCAGACCAGAGGATACCACTATGCAGGTCTGGAGTACGGTGATCAGTGCTTCTGTGGCAATAATCTGCCTGAAAAAGCCGCTCCTGTCGAAGGTGTCCTCGGAAATTGCATCACTACCTGCCATGGAAACTCTTCCGAATATTGCGGTGGTGGCCTCCGTCTAAGTATGTATTACACAGACACTGTTGCCAACGTCACATCCTGCCCTGCAGGCAACTGGACCACCTACACCAGTCCTTACAACAATGAAAACTTTTTCGTTGAGTGCGGTTTCAATTACGGCGGTACAAACATGGGAATGCTTTATCCTGGCAACGGTATCCAGGGATGTATTGATGCTTGCGCCAACACTACTGGCTGTATGGCTGTCTCACTTTCCGGCACTGCTTGCTACCTGAAGAGCAATATCGGTACCCTATCGTCCAGCACCAGCGTCCACGCCGCCAAGCGTATCGTTGCCGGCTCTTCTTCCTCCTCTTCCGTCTCCTCTTCTACAAGTGCTACGAGCTCAGCATCGGGATCTTCTACTAAGACTGCTTCTTTTGCTTCCTCATCAACAAGTGGTACCAGCTCCGCATCCGGCTCTGCTAGCAAGACTTCTTCCACAGTCTCGGCCGCCAGCAGCAGCAGCAGTGTAGCCATTTGCCCCAACTTGAACGCTACTAATTACACTGACCCGGCCACCGGTTCCACGTTTTTCATCGAATGCGGCATTGACCACTCTGGAGGAGACCTCAGCATGACATATGTCAAAAACATGGCTGGCTGTATTTCTGCTTGTGCTAATACAGCCGGATGTGTTGACGTTTCTCTTTCTGGCACTGCCTGTTACATGAAAAAATCCGTCGGGGCTGCCGTTAGCAATGGCGTTGCTGGAGCTAGGCTTCTAGCCGCATCATCGTCATCCGTATTGTCTTCAGCCACATCTGCCACCTCTTCCAGCAACATTCCAAGCGCGTCTTCAGTGTCTTCTTCCGTCACATCCGCCATTCTTTCAAGCAAGACTTCGAGTGCATCTTCGGTGTCTTCTTCCACCGCCTCTACCGGTTCTTCTAGCAAGACTTCGAGTGCATCCTCGGTGTCTTCTTCCACCGCCTCTACCGGTTCTTCTAGCAAGACGTCAAGCGCCTCCTCGGTATCTTCCGCGACATTTACCGCCTCCTCTAGCAAGATTTCAAGCTCCTCTTCGGTGTCTTCTTCTTCTTCGTCCTCGTCTTCAACCACCAGCACGACTCCCAGCGCAACTATCCAGAACAAGGCGGCCGCCACTACCAGTGTGGTCCCCCTTTGTCCTAACTTGAACTCCACCATCTACACCGAGCCAATCACCGGTCACAACTTCACCATCGAGTGCGGAATCGACCATGCTGGTGGAGACCTGAAAATGGTCTACACGGCAAATCTCACTGCCTGTATCGGCGTCTGTGCCAATACCACTGGCTGTGTCGATGTTTCCTACTCTGGTAGTGCCTGCTACATGAAGTCCTCCGTTGGCACCGCTGTTTACAACGGTGTCAAGGGCGCCAGACTCATGGCATCTACGTCTTCGTCTTCATCTTCTGTTTCCACGAGCGTGACCGTGAGGCAGAATGTTGCAGCTGCTAGCAGCAAGACATCTTCAACCAGCACTAGTTCGAAGGCAACTTCGACTTCTTCTTCTTCCTCAACACGTGCAGCCTCGACCTCTTCCAAGACCTCAACCCTTGCCAAGAGGGCCGCTGTCACAAACACTTAAAGGCTGGATAATCTGATGACATTTATCTCAACGAGAATAAATGCTTCAGAGAGAATATGATTCCCAATGTTGATGATCTAGGAGCTGGACTCCAATAATACTAAGTTGAAATTTATCAGCACGCTTATAGACTATAGATGTAATTACTACCATATTTTTGTCACTTCTTGCATCCCATCATCGTGAAAGTTTGACAAGGCAGTCGCGAAGTTTGGATGTGACTAAGTAGTGACTTTGACGTTAACCAGCGATCAAATTAGGCACTCTCGTGTCCTTCAACTTAGCCGTCTCTTCAATGATGGAGGCTTGTGCACCAGGTTCCGGAAGCCTCAAGAAATCCTCACGGTTGAAGTCAAGCGAATGTCTCTGCTACTAAATCCAGCCTGAATACTGATGCTTCCGTTTGGAATGACCCAGCTCTGCTGGAATGTGCTCCAGTAGCTCAAATCCCTTCGCATCAAATCGAAGTCAACGACAGTGTTTTGGCCAGGTTGTAAGCCGACCTTTTCAAAACCACGCAGTACCTTCAAAGGAGCAGCATCCTCTCCTGGTATTTGGGGTAATGAAACATAAAGTTGGAGCACCTGATGGTGGTCAGTCTATGGCATTGGCAGAGAAACGATGGCTTACCGTCGCGCCCATAACATTGCCTGTATTGGTGACAGTCAAACTTGCTCGGAAAAGTACATCCCACAGAGTCGATCTACCTCCCGGGAGTATGGGTCCAGAGGGCAAGCTGCTAATGTTACCACCTCCATACACGTCCTGGACCGCGAGAGTCGAAAGTTCGAAAGTCGTATACGACAACCCGAAGCCGAACTCGAACGCCACGGATTGATTGTAATAGTCAAAATGACGATAATCGATCAAGAGTCCTTCTCTGAAGTCAGACTGCCAAGCGTTAGGGTCATCTGTGTTGATAAGCGCTGTCGAATTCTCGATCTCGGCAAAGGAGTAGGCATCCTCGGTCAGGGCGATCGTGTATGGCAGTTTCCCGCTGCAAGAGGTCAGCCGAATGCTAAGATATTTGTTCAATGATCACTGTCCAACCTTGGATTGATGTTTCCGTAGAGTATGTCTACTAACGAGTTGCCGCTCTCCTCCCCAGGAAGGTGTGCAGCCAAGATCGCAGTAACGTTAGGATTATCTGCCCAAGGGAGCACATTGAGACCTCCCGAATGTGAGACAACGATCGTGTTGTTACACTCTTGTGCAACTGCCTCCACTACGTCGGTGCTGTCCCAGTCTGGAAGAAGTGAGCTCCGATCATAGCCCTCTTGTGCCCACGATTTCAAGAAGACAAGACAGACATCTGGTGGGGTTGGTGCAATCGTAGTGAATCCTCCTCCATCAGCAATGAGACTGTTGTCTAGGACATACTGGATGAGACTGCCATCTTGCGCCGCTCTGGCTTTGATGGCTTGAAGCGGGGGCACAAGATAACTTAATCTGCCTGTGCCGCTTCCGCCACCAACAGGAAGCGTTCCGTACTCTGCAGGCTTTGTAAGTACAAAATTCCACGAATGCCCAAATATGGTTTCAAGTCAACCCACCAAAGCCATAAGGTTGCTGAAATGGTTCCCCAGAAAAGTATAAACCATCGACTACATCTCCAGCGTCGTTACCAAAAACCGCGATGTTCTTTGGCCTTTTCAGCGGCAGAGCTCCATCCACGTTCTTCAATAAAACAGTACCTGCAGCCCCAAGCTCGCGTATCAACACGGAATGATCACCCCTTACATCCACATTCGATATATTGCTCAATGTTGACTGGTACACATATGTCGATAGGTCGAGACCTTGAAGTGTGGCTTCACTAGGATCGACCTCAGGGTAGTTGCTCTGCTTGAAGTGGAAGTACGGGGTCAATATCCGTATGATCGAGTCATTCAGGCGCCTCTCAGACAGCGAGCCGTTGTTGATGGCATTCGTAAGATTTGCACCAAAGTAGAGAGAGCTCGGGAGGCCTAGTACTTATCACGCTTCATCCTCATGAATGAAAACTTTGCAGACTTACCAGGCATATCCATATCGAGACCTGCTTCAATGGACGATACTCCGCTATGTGTAGCCTGTCATGCTGATTAGTGTGGCCAGGCTCATACACTTGCAAGTTGCTTACTCCCCAATCGGACACGACATAACCTTGAAATCCGAGCTCGTCTTTCAGAAGCCCATTCAGGGCCTTTGAGTTGGCACAGCCATATGAGCCGTTAATGCGATTGTACGAACACATCACGGCAGCTACCCCACTGTGAACGGCATTTGCGAAAGGCCACAGATAGAGCTCATGAATAGTCCTATCGTCGATGTTTGAAGACACGGATTGAATCGTAGTGCCGTTTTGGGATATGGACGGGTTGCGTTGTGTCTCTTGTTCGTACCCAATCTATAGGCGCCTGTCAATATAATGGATGTCCATACTAACGTCAGCTATTCAACATACGTAATCTAGTCGTCTGTTAGTATACGAATGCAGTATAATTGAATTTGACGTACGCTTCACACATGCCTGCACGCCTGCTTGTTGCATTCCTGTGATAGTTTGTTCAGACGAGACACCAGTGAGGTATGGATCAGGCGAGAAGCCTATATAGTTAGTCTATTCATCAAAGGTGTGAGAGCGTAGGTATGACCATACCTTCCCATCCTCGACCACCATAGCCAGATCTTCCGAGTGGGCCCACAACGGGTCCAAGAGCTACATGTGCGCCTTTATTTCTGAATTCTTCTCCCATGTATAAACCTCTTGTATACATCAGTGATTTGTCCCATGATGCTGCAGCTGTGAGACCAGCTGGGAACACCGAGGCATATGTTGCCTGACGAATTGCTAAAGGTCCATCCTGTAGGCAGAGACCACTAAAATTCAGCCTCGGAACGGGGTTGATATTGCCAACACAGGGACCAGCATCTCCAGTCATCAAGTCGACTTTTTCTTCTAATGTGAGATTCGTGAGGAAGGCCTTGGCCTGACTAAAAGCATCTTCCCATCCAATGCCGGCAGTCTGAGCTGGAATGGAAAATCAGTATAAGGCATCACTATCGGGCCAGCACCATATAACGCCGTCATGACGGAGTTGCAAACAAGTGTTCTGAACAGGCCAAGACTGTGTTCCAAGTATAGTGCTCTTCGTTCATGTTGCAGTTGTCCAATGATAATCCGTTTTGAGAATTGGTGACGTTAGGAGAATTGGGTCGGTCCGGTATGCACAAATGGAGCTTGCCAGCGGCACAATACTATAGCAATATAGAAATGCCTTACTTACGAGTAGGGTAGACTGGCGGACTTGAAGTGAACAGTGAATGGTTCCACGTAGAATCCTGAGCCTTGACCAATCCAAAGCCACCAATCAAGGCGCACAAGTTTCCCACCAATGGCGAAATCATCTCGAAGACGAACAGAAGTAAGAAGAAGGGTGGAATGTATTCTTTGTAGTGACGATACATCGTCCCTCATACGGCCTACGGGACTATCCAGATGGTGGAGCAGACTAATGCCCTGACTGAAATGCGGAGCAACACTGAGGGGAAGTGCTCCTTAGTTGGCTTTTGTCTTCAAATAACTGGTTGAACGAAAGACGGGGCGTCAATCATCATACCCAATCGTTGGAAACGCTGCTGCAGCCCCTTGCTTTGAGAAAGGATCGTCAGCTGCGCACACGACGTCTTATTGGCATTCAAGGCAACTAGGGCCACTCTCCAGTTAGTGGAGGAGAGAATGTCCACTTTGTTGTCTTGTACATGTGTTGAAAGATGCGCTTACCTTATGCGATGAGTTATTGCCCCCCGCTTCTTGGCAATGTTGATGTGTTGAAAGGGAGTGGACTTTCGGTAGATATTGTGCAGGAGATAGTGGACGGTAGGGCTACCTCAAGCTAAAGGTGTTGGATCTCTGTATGTCAAAACCTATGGCTAGAGGCTCAAATATGTGCTGTCAGAAGGACTGAACGAAGAGAGACACAAGAAGCGACGTTACAATTGGTATGGGGCAAGTGCGCGGCTCGGAGGAAACTCCGAAACCGACGTCTGTTTCAAATGTCACTCTTGCTAAACAATACAAAATACAACACGTATTATGTCAACGGACTGCAGGCGGTGACATTCTAGACCATCTCTCTGTGCTCTATCGGCTGAGAGATGTGGAAATTTATTTCTCTGCCCGATCATAGATGATACTTGACATCGTGCATTGGACAAGACAAGATGATAAAGTGAGCCAGGGTAGGAAAGCACAACAAGGCGATGAGGATAGAATGCCAGCAAGCGTTTCCCAAAAAGAGGTAAAGCATAGGCGTGATTGCATCAGAACGCCCTCTCGATGATCACAGGTCATGTCAGGCCACAATTGTGAAGCAATTCAACTCTCATATCTGCTCTAGGAGAGCTTACACTTCTATGAAAAGGCCGGCTGGTATTTGTCGAAGCTTGGAAGTCCAAGAGCACCTTGAGACCAGAATAGCATGTGTCTACGCGTGTCATACGCAAGCTAACCTTTACCACTTGGCTTTGTACTGCCTTTCATGCACGCAATCTTGGATCTGGATCCATACAGCTCACATGCTACTTCAATCCGGCGACATTCCTAAGGACACGTGAACCGAGATTGCCAATCATGGAGAGAAACACAGCCAGAGATACTGAGATTGCCACTTCAGATCGTTGCTTTACGGGCAGTACTCAACAGAAGCTCGTAGTGGGCATAAATGTTTATGAAATGACAGATCCGTTGAGAATGCCTCAACGGTGGTAGTGCGGGCTTTGTTGTACAGTACAAACTGCTTAGCTGTGAGACGCAAGCCATTCTCAATCGTTGTCGAAGCGAACGAGAGCCAGGCCAGCGATTGATGCAATACCCGTCTCGCCACACCTCAGCCTTCGATCTCGTGCTGCACCAACTGGGAAAGTTGTCAGTGTACGCAGGCCCAACGTTAGTACCTTGACGGTCCGATTATCCGCAATAGCGTATAGTCGCAAAGATCAAGCTGTGAAGTGTAGATGTCCCGGATAGACTTCAGCCGCATCAACGTCCGAGAAACGGTCCTAACAGTACCGTCTGCTGCCAACAGTCCGCGCTCCAATGAACACTCGGAGCCCGGGTACTAGACTATGGAGTTCCAGAAGTCGTCCAAGGTGGGGATCATTTTATAAATCACGCATTCAGGCTGAGATAGCGCCAGCAATGCAAGTATTCGCGAGCAGGAAGATCGGAGAGTTTTTTATCGAAAGTCTTTGCTCAAAGAAAAGCTTGAATACAATAATAGAGTTGACGACCAAGATTTCGGCAGCGCCGTTTCAGAGGATCCACTGTGGGTTGTCTTGACGGCAGATCTGCCCGTCTCTGTTACGGACTATCCTTTGAAGGCTAATCAGCGAGTTGGGATGAAAAGTTGAAGACGGAAGACGGTTACGTATTGTTTCGGTAGTGGACCTCGTGGGCCCGGATGATGGGCACGCTTGGATGAGACTGAACAACGAGCATGTGCATGTGGACATTCTAGGATCCGAATCTGTACTCGTACTAGAAACTTGATGTCGCTTGCAGCCTTTTACAGCTCTTGAAGCTTATAGTAGTAGTCGATAGAATGCTTAGCAAGTCCGCGCATCCGTCTAGGCATCTCAGATGCATTGCAGAAGCCCTCGGTCTCGAAAATATAGAAGCCCTCGGAATTGAGAATAGTCCGGCGGGACCGTGATTCAAGGCACTAATCTCAAATCGGACTCAGAGAGAAAAAGTGTTGTGGCGTCAGTAGATCGTGGAGTCGATTAGGCTGAAAAATCCGTTACAGGATTGAACTAGCAGTAAACAAAATGGCTAGCTGAGGGTTGGTTATCCTGATACAGCCCGAAACGCCACAGCAATAGAGTGATGTGCGACCACTAGTCTGATCATTAAGGACCTAGCATATGAGACTGTACGGATAGAGAATCATGTGGGAACGTTGGCACTCCACGTGCTTGAGACTTGTTAGATGCAGACTTCCAAGACGTGGAGAAAACAAGGAAGTTGCGCATAGGCTCACTCCGACAACCGTTGAAACGTGATCATGAGCTCACCGTGTTGAGAAGAGCATACCATCATATTTCGTATGCAATACTGTTCTTTTGCCTTCCAATCACCTCGGGGCGTGCCTCCGCTCGGGTACCTTGCATGAAATCAAGACACCTTTTCCTCCGGAAGTTTGTTTCTCATGGAGCACTGGGACACCGCATTTGGTAGATCTGGCAACAGGGACAAGTGAAACCTGCATTCAAAGCGAACTTAGTTGCAGTCTTGAGCAATCGGAGGTTTTGTCTAGTGTGAGAGCTAAGAAAGAATCCCTGCCTGCGCGTGCACGTCGCGTTGCGCGAGTCCATACATGCCGAGCATGAATATAATTTCGGCGTGTCCAAGAGAGCCCGTCGAGATAGCAGGCGGCCCGCTGTGAAAACCATTTGTACGAATATTCTCACAAATTCGCTGACAATTCGATCGCATTCAGTACGTCCAACCAGATCCTGACTACGTTGTTAGATGTCACATTGGCATTCACGATCAACCTTAGTGGTCATGAGGGGACAAGTTGACCACCTATACTTTTATGTGAGCGTACAGATTTCTATTATGGGTCAAAGAAAGCATGGTGCCTGGATCCGGGCGTAGATCGAAGACCATGGATCTCCCAAACTCTATTGTCCTTCAGGATTCGATGGAAAGGTTTGTTCAAGCAAATGTACGGAAGCGAGCGAGTCGTGGCATTTTACGTCCGTAAATGGCAGGAAGCTGGACGCCACGTTGAGTCGCGCCCGTCAATGCAACCTACCTTACCTACCTAAGGTACCATAATGCATGCGTCAAACATCTGCCAAGCTTCCTCCGGCAAACCACACCATCTCGGAGGTATCTTCCAAACAAGCTCTCAAGCTCTTCGTGCGTTATCTCCAACTTTAAACGACTAGCCGCACCTTCCAATTCAACTCCACACCTTTC
Source organism: Delphinella strobiligena (assembly GCA_009982845.1). NCBI lineage: Eukaryota > Fungi > Ascomycota > Dothideomycetes > Dothideales > Dothioraceae > Delphinella > Delphinella strobiligena. The sequence continues at coordinate 1,161,743 of JAADKB010000006.1, read as the reverse complement.
AACCAAAACCCCACACCTTTCCGAGTGGAGAGCCGTTGTTTGGCATAGGGTTCTGCGCAAACACCTCTCATCTGAAATGGTATTGCAGGCAGAGCGAGCATGGATATGGCGTGCGAAAACAGCGATGAGGATGGTATAGAAGCTGTGCGAGAGCAGAAAATATGTGAGGGCTAGCATGTCATGGTTCGGCTTTCAGATCTGCGGTTCTTGCTGCACCTTTCATTGGAGTAAAATGTCCGACGCAGTCATTCTAGCAGGCAGGGTCTGCTATGGAACAGACCAGTGACCGCACCAGTGCTGACGACCGGACATCGATTCTCCTGCCGTGGTCCGAACCTCTTGGGCGAGCTACACCAGTGGAGCCTTGTAGATGGCACCTTGTAAGTTGGCCGTATCACTCACGCATTGGCCTCCATTGTATTCCCGATCCGGTACAGGAAGAAGCAGTGCACGCAGGGCAGGATCCATACACACGCCACTATGGATAGTAGTAGCAGCATGCCAGAATCAAGCCTGTTCCCAAAACAGAATTGATGGCGGGTGACAGTGCTCGGTGTTGTGCCGCCTGGACATCTCGAAAATCGTTCATATAGAGGTCAAGATCTCCTTTAGACCTGTAAGATTCTCATCAGACACCTTTCAGGTACGAAAGAGCAGCACCCCCAGGCGATTCGGCCCAGGCTTCATTCGTTCAGCCACCCGTATTCGTCTTCTCAATTTGTTTCTTATTTGATATATCATCTCGCATTTGTCCACTATGAGGACCTTCCTTTGGTCAACAGCGTTGTTCGCTGCGGGCGCACTTGCATTGCCAGGTATCAAACAGGCAAAGCGAAGCAACATAGCTAGCACTGATGGATCTTGTGGTGCGGTGAGCGGGGAGACTTGCTCAGGATCATCCTTTGGCAACTGTTGCTCAGGAACTGGGTACTGTGGTTCCAACAATACCTACTGTGGCCAAGGGTGTCAGAGTGGATATGGAGTTTGTACTGGTGAGGTTAATGGACTCTTCATCTCCAATGACGGCACCTGTGGCAGTGGCGTAACTTGTCAGGGATCTATCTTTGGAGATTGTTGCTCTAACAGCGGATTCTGGTATTGTCCAAAAACACCATTTCGTCTCTCTTCCACTAACACCCAGATAGTGGTTCAACGAGCAACTACTGCTCTACTTCTTCATGTAATAGTGCCTATGGTCTTTGCGGATCGGCAACTTCTTCCTTTATTTCGGCTACTTCATATTCCAACAGTACTACGACTACAAGTGCTCTCGCAGCAACTACCACCAACCCGACTTGTCCAAAGTCGAATGGGACAATCTACGTTGCTACCAGTCTGAATGAGTACGAAATTGATTGCGGTTGGGACCGTCCCGGCAACGATCTTAATTCGGTTCAAGTCTACTCTAATACCATCTCTGGTTGTATCGCTCAATGCGAAGCTACAACACGTTGTGTTGACATTATCATGTCTGGAACTACGTGCTACATGAAGAGTGCGATTGGGAAGATCGTGAAGAGCTCTGGGCTCAGAGGTGCGAGACTGTTCAAGCTTGGCCCCTCTGCTAGCAGTACCGTCTCTACCACTTCGTCCGCCACATCATCAGCCTCGTCAGCATCATCTGCCTCATCAACTTCTTTGAGCATCACTTCTTCCAGCTTTGCCACCACAGCCAGTAGTTCAAGCTCTGGATCGTTCAGTTCTTCCATCGCCTCGAGTGTATCGAGCATTACTCCATCCGGCACGTCCAGCTCTTCGACCTCGTCCGCCAGCTCTTCCAGCTCTTCCAGCTCTTCTACCTCTTCCAACTCCTTAGCTACCTCGACTGTCTCATCGAGTGTCTCCTCTATCGGATCCACCAGCTCCTCAGCAGCGATTCCTGTCTCGACCAACCCAACTTGCCCACGTTCGAACGCCACCGAATTTATTGCTACAAGTGGAGCAGTCTTCTTGATCGAATGCTACATGGACCGCGCAGGCAACGACATGAAATCTGTCCAGATCTATTCCAACAGGATTGCTGACTGCATTGATGCTTGCGACTCCACTGCAGGCTGTGTTGATATCTCCATGGCCGGTACTGCGTGCTATTTGAAGAACAAGGTCGGTAGCTCCGTCACCAACACCAACAATGTCAGAGGTGCACGCATGATCTCTGCCGCGCCATCTAGCTCGAGCAGCTCTTCCGTCATTGCTAGCACTGCTAGGTCATCAGCTTCCTCTGGTATCGGTAGTTCGTCTGCTGCCTCAGCTAGCTCATCCGGCAGCTCCTCCATTTCCTCAGGAAGTTCTTCAGTCTCCTCTGGCAGCTCGACTGTTTCTGGTGTCTCACTCACGCCTTCTGCAAGCGTTAACTCAACTTCCACCTTATCAGGAACAGGCTTCATCAGCTCAAACTCCACTAGCTCCTCTGTGTCCTTAAGCAGCTCGTCGACTGTTTCAGGGATACCTGTCGCAAGCATCAACCCGACTACAAGCGTAATCAACACAAGCTCTGTTACCTTGAGTGCCAACTCATCGTCTTCTTCTGCTTCTGGCTCGCCGACAATCAGCAGCAACCTGACATCTTCCATAATCCTCAGCACGGGCGTTTATAGCCCTTCATCAGTTCTCGTCAGCACTGGTGTGTCCAGCTACGCTTCCTCCTCCAGCACCTCGAGCGCTCCTTATGACCTTGGAAACGGCACTAGCGCGACTGTCGGCTCAAGTGGTACGGGGGTGACCTCTGTCCCGCTTACAACTGGCGATCCTTCGTCAACCTCTGTCGCTTTCAACATTACATCAGTCATCTCTGCTGCAGCCTCCTCGGCAGCCTCATCCGCAATGGCCTCCGCAGCATCAGTAGGCAACTCTACCACTTCACCTGTTGTGACCACCGCTCCATTGACCACAGCACCGGTATCAGCAGGCTCAAGCTTGACATCGTCTAGCACTGGTTTGTACACCAATTCAACCAGTCTGGTCAATAGCACTACTGCTGCCCCATCAACCACTGTGTTCCCCTTTGCCGCGGGTGGTATTTCTTCCGGTCACCCATTGGTTACCAACACTTCCGCATGCTCTACTGCCCCCACGTCGACGGCATCATGCATTGCTTGCGCTGGTCAACCAGGAACAGACAAATTCTGCGGCTACACCGCTACTGACAACTCTTATGATGTTATGCCAATCACTTGTAATACGATTGAATACAGCCTCGAGCTCACTGAATGCACGGTTTCTCCGGATGGATACGAACGTCCGGCGCTTTGCGTCAATGGACAAACCCCTGGACCTCTTATCACAGCACGCTGGGGCGATACTGTCATCGTTCATGTTACCAACTCTATGTCCAGGAACGGAACCTCTTTCCACTGGCACGGTATGCGTCAAAACCACACGAACGAGATGGACGGCGTCGTTTCTATCACCCAGTGTGCGCTCGCTCCCGGCCAAAGTCAAACCTACACTTGGAAGGCATCCAACTATGGCTTCTCGTGGTACCATTCTCACTTGAGTCTTCAAGCCTATGAAGGAGCTTTCGGTCCCATGCTGATCGACGGTCCTATGACTCAGACTGCTGATATCAGCGCTGGTCAACTCATCATTCAGGATTGGAACCACATCCCTGTTGATGACATGTATATCGATGCTGAAGAAAACGGTCCTCGTACCTTGGACACTGGATTGATCAATGGTCTGAACGTTTTTGGTGACGACGGCTCTAGCGACCAGACCGGTTCGCGATACAGTGTGCCAACCGAGTTCGAGTCAAACAAGACTTACATGTTCAACATTGTCAACACTGCTATCCAGTCCACCTACAAGTTTTACATTGACAACCACACCATGACAGTCATCTCTGCCGATTTTGTCCCAATCGTTCCTTACGAGACTGACATTCTCAACATAAACATCGGACAGCGTTACCAGGTTATCGTCAGGGCTGATCAGGCAGTGGGAGACTACTGGCTTCGTTTCGACAACCAGAATGCTTGTGCGACTACAATCCAATCTGACAATATCAAGGGTATAATCCACTACTCTGGAGGCGCCGGTGCTACCCCAGATTCGATCGCATACGACTACGACCGCAAGTATGAAGGTGGTCAAATTCTCGGTACCTGCACAGATGAGGACCTTTCCAACCTGGTCCCCGCCTATGCCATGGACGTTGGCGCCGAGACCACCGAGGTTGACAAGACACTCATCATTTCCAACGCCAACGATCTCAACCTCTACAGATGGTACCTCGACGGCACCACCTTCCAAGCCAACTGGGGAGACGCCACTCTATACGACATCTACAACAACAACACCGTCCCCGATTATTCCGGAAACCTAGCCATCTCAGTCCCCGATCTCGGCGAGTGGGTCTACGTCATCATCGAATCTCCCATCCCTCTCGGCCACCCCATCCATCTCCACGGCCACGATTTCCACATTCTGGCACGAGGCTACGGCACCTATGACAGCAGCGTCGAGTTGAACCTCAGCAACCCCCCTCGTCGCGACGTCGCGTTCCTTCCCGGCGACGGTCCCACCGGCCAAGGCGGCTTCCTCGTCCTCGCTTTCTACACTGATAATCCTGGAGTCTGGATCATGGTGAGTCCTTCCTCCTCTAACGATCTGATCAAGAACTGACTCTTCCAGCACTGCCATATCGGCTGGCACGTCTCCATGGGCTTCGCTCTGCAATTCGTCGAGGCACAGGATCTCATCGCCGATACCGTCACCAATTCCTGTATCCTGAATGATGTCTGCAGCTGCTGGCGTGACTGGGCTGATGATAACGATATCGATGTCGATGACTCGGGTGTCTAGACTTCTCGTCTCGTCTCGTTCTGGTTTCGGAGTGATTTTGATTTTGATTTCTTTTGACTGTGCATATTATCCTGATGGTCGCGAAGATTCGGATGTATATACCCTATCCTTGTCTTGTCTTGTGGGAAAAGTCGCGATTTGGGCGGCACAATTGTTTCGTATTTTTTGTTCTCTGTTCTTTTCTTGTTATCTAGATGAGATGTGGTGGGCTTCACGCCACGCTTTTAGAGTTGCGTTTTTGCCTTTTAGATTATGACCTTTTTTGTACATATGCAGCAGCACCAGCAGTCTATTAGTCTATAAAGGATTATTAAGTATTGTTTAACAAGCTTGCTTACTGCCAAGACTGTTGAAATGTATGCGTGTCTTTTCCCCTCATCTGAGCTGTTTCCTTGTTTCATAAGATTTCTTGTGAAGCAATTATGCGTGATGCATGTATGTTCTTGTTGCCCCTTCTTTCTGACCTGTCCCTGCATGGCTTTTGTTTGGGGTTTTGTCCGGCTTTTGTCTGGTTATTATCAGACAATTGCTTCATTGTCTTTATGGCCTGGATATAACAGTTGCGATATGAATAGTAGGCTAAAAGATGGATTTCGGTGACAATATGGAAGATGTTGGATTTATTATCCTGTGTCCTCGAGGTGAGAATGGATGGTTTAGATCTGGACGACTTTGAATGTTGAAGAAGGTGAGATAGGGACAGGAGGGATGCTCGTGACTTCTTGCTGTTGCTATATCACACATCAAGCGGGGTAATGTTGCAAGATGGATATGTTGGCTACTAATACAAGACGTGGCCGGCACGAACGCTACAAGCACGGCTTTTCCCTTTACAAGTCATCGAATCAATTCATCAGTAGTGTAATCCACAACGTTTGGTCGATAATCATAAGCTTTTCGTTTATATATGCAAATGTCACGTCACTGCACCTTCTTCTCCGTCACCTCGTCCTTGCCTTTCATCACCCTCTCCTTCAACACGGCGAACTTTGTCTTTAATCTATCTCTGATTGCGAGCAGTTGAGGCTTGGGCACTTCATCAGAGGCCACGAATCTCCTAACCAGCAGGTTGAAGACACTTCCGAAAGCCATGGCGATGACTGTGCTGGTCAGGATGATGACGTTGTATGGCATGCTGAAGTCGGGAGTGGGTAAAGGCAGGAGGAGCGAAGTGGTGCGCAAGTACAGAGACTGCTGGCCGTCGAGCGAGGGCAGTACACGGACAATGGCCGGGGCGACATCGAAACCTCTGTTGGCGTCGGGTGGGTATTCGGTATATCTCAAAATGGCTTTGTCAAAGTCGTAGGTCAAGGTGACAGTCGAGGCAGGTGGGACAGTGATGCGCAGCTCGAGGTGGGTTCCACGATGGCGATCGACGGCTGGGCGATAGATGATCTCTTTGATGGGGTCCTCAGAGGTTGACGAAGATACTGTAGCACTCAATGTGTGCAGGTAGGGCTTCATGAACCACGGGAGGGATTCGAGGTAGACCAAGTCAGCGGGTTCAGAAGGTGAAGGATTGGTCAAGACGGAGCGCACGCCACCCCGCTCCTGGCCGTAGCCGACAAAGGCCCTCTCGGCGTAGAGTCGTGGCTGCTCAACAGAGTCGGGTGAGATCAGTGGTTGCTCGGGAAGAGCAATGTCGAAGTTTCCTGAGGTAGGAAGCTGGTAGTGTCTTGTACCACTCTCAGATTTACGCTCGACAAAAGGTCCAGCAGAGGTGGTGAAAACATCGACGTCTGGTGATATGTCAAGGCTGACAGTCTCCATATCGTTGCTAAGTGGGCAAGAGCCTTTGATAGGGCGACCAAAGACTTCGCTAAGAGACCAGGCACGTTCGCTGGTCCTATGGCTAGGGAAGCAGGTGTCGTAATTTCTGTATGATTTGGACTCGTCGCATGCAATATCTTCGAGAGGCGGTGGTCGTGCGAGTGGATCATGCTGAGGTCTCATTGACCTTTCGAGATCCAGCACCATGTCTACCGTCTGCTCAATCTCCAACAAGCACTCGCTGCCATCAGCGGGACAGAAAGGACGCACATCGATGGCCATACTCTGCCACGAAGCATCGAAGAGTTTGTGGCCATCGAGCAGGGTTGAGATGCCAGCCTTGCCCTTGCAAGGTAGCAGTTTCAAAAATGGAGTGAGGTTCTCGGTGCAGACAACCTCATGCGGCAAAGCACCGTGTAAAAGATGGAGATTGGGCGAGTTCGCATGCAGTGTGGTGCCTTCGGAATCGAAAGTCGAAGCGGGACGGATAGTCTTTGTCGAGTCGATAAAATTGAGAGAGGCACAGAAGAGGCCGGAAAGAGCATTGCTGAGGGTCAGCCATCTCGCATTCGCCCTGATTACAAGTGTCAGCAATGTGATGGTTTTGTATTGAGAATATACATACTCTTGATCCGTGTCGGCTTCAATCCAAGCCCATAGCTCGACACCGGTGCCACCTTCTCTTCTGCCTCCTCTCGGTCTCGCTCCCCAAACTTCAGCATCCCATCGTCCAAGACTGAATCTCAGATGAAGCTCTTTCGTGTGGGCATGTTGCAAGATCTGACCGAGCGAGCGGGGAAAGAATCTGAAATTCTGCTCGTCAAAGGCGGCGAGGGTTGTATTGCTCCTGAAATTGAAGTCGGCCAGCAGAGCCGAATTTGGTAATGGTCTTAGGGAGAGATTCTCCTGATATTCGGCACCTTCAACCCATGATGTCAATGCGAGCAACAAGGAAACAAGGAAATTCAAGAAGACCATGGCGGCCTCATGCCGCAACGTGATGAATTTATATGCGAGGCTGCTTGGACATCGATTCAGGGATGTTGCAGCATAAGGTAGGTACCCTTCAATATGTCGTTCCCAATCGAGACGCGCCAAGACGCGGAGCAAAGAGCTGGTCCGATGTTCAGGACATGTGAAGCTTTCAGTTACGATTCAGTCGCCAAAGACTGTCATCCGCTTTTAGGACTGACACGTCTCGAATCCTAGCTGTGCATGTGGAATAGATTGGTCGCGTGTATTGAGAGATTTACATAAATCGTCCGACTATCAAGAGAAAGGAACAAGACGAAAGACGGCTCATTCTCTGCATACCGTCTTTGCATCCACGTTCAAATACACATACACATCCACCATGGCGGCCGAGCAAAGAAAGCTGCTCGAGCAGCTCATGGGCGAGAACCTCATGGTCGCGCCTGGTGCTCATCGCGCTCCCACAATAACAATCACGGATCCCAAAGCCTGCAAGTCATATATTTGCGGAACCTGCCCACACGACCTGTTTACCAATACGAAACAGGATCTCGGTCCTTGTCCGAAAATCCACAACGAAGCCTTGAAGGACGAGTACGAGAATGCCGACGAGCAACAGAAGCGGAAATGGGCATTCGACTTTGACTATCTACGCGATATGCAACGCTACATTGACGATTGCAACCGGAGAATCGACCAAGCCCAGAGGAGATTGGAGAAGACGCCCGACGAGATCAGACAGACCAATGCCCTGGTGAGTCTCTTCTTATCTTTATTCCTTCATTTCATTCGAAAAGGACATGAACACAAAACTGACACTGTCGTAGCTCAAACAAATCAACGAGCTCTCTCGTAGTATCGAGAACGGTCTGCTGGAAGTTCAGGTGCTGGGTGAATTGGGCAGCGTCAACACTGCCGTGACCGAATACTTCAAGATCAGGCAGCTCAAGCAGATGAAAGAGGACCGGGAAAGGGAACTCAAGGCTCTATCCGACACTTCGGGCCCATCAGGACACCAAAAGTTACAAGTGTGCGATGTCTGCGGCGCCTATCTCAGCAGACTGGACAACGACCGACGACTCGCCGATCACTTCTTTGGAAAGATGCATCTGGGCTATGCACAAATGAGAAAGGTGTACGCACAATTACAAAAGGACCTCCAAGGCCGACAACCGCCCATGAGGGATGAGGCGAATGCCGGTGGTCCCAGGGGAGGCTACGATGACGGTGGCTACGGTGGTGGAGGTTACGGTGGTAGAGGAGGCTATGGCGGTGGTGGTGGCAGGTCAGGAGGCTATGGACGCGGAGGCGGAGGAGGAGGATACAGGGGCAGAGGCGGCGGTGGTGGAGGTGGATATGGAAGATGGTGATTCGACATGATGGTTGGCGTTTTGAGGGCGAAACTTAATTAGCAGCATGGAGCGCGGCGTTGGTCTGGGCTGGTCGAAAGGATTACCATTAGAGCATTGGGAAGCTGTGCTGTTCGACTAGGTATCAGCGAACAAAAAGCCTTGGTTGTTCACTCTTGATCCTTCATTCTTGACTCTTCACTCAATGCTTAAATAACCCAATACATTCATGCTGTCACGTGCGTTGCATTTAGTGTCTCACAATAAGCTACCGGCTCGAGCGTCATGGCCCAAGAGCCCCTCGCCCCGGTCTATCGTACCTCCGTTCTTGTAGACGTGGAGGGGAATAATAAATCAAGACACTCCACCGACTCTGGTCAACTGGCACCTACCCCTTGATTTCACCTGAATTCACCACGGTTTTTTTTGGACCGCCACTACGATCAATTCAGTTCTTCCGTCAAATTCGCCCATTGCACACACAGCAGGCAATCATGTCGCGGCGAATCAACATGGGCGCCGACAGAGCGGCCCAGAACCAACAGACATTGAAGAGCCTGGTCAAGCTAGAAAACAACAAGAGCTGTGCAGACTGCAAGAGGAACAAGCGTATGTCTTGGACACGGTGGAACATGGCACGAATCAGGAATTGACAACGTGTCTGACAGATCCAAGATGGGCAAGCTGGAATTTGGGCATCTTCATATGCATCAGGTATCTGTCCTCACACGATGGATCGAGACACAAGTGCTGACCAATGCAAAGATGCTCAGGCATTCATCGCGGAATGGGAACTCACATCAGTCGTGTCAAATCCGTCGACCTCGACTCCTGGACCGACGAGCAACTTCAGAGCATGCTGAGATGGGGCAACTCGAAAGCCAACAAGTACGCCATATCGAACCGGTCAAAGAGAAAGAGTGAGACGCTGATGGGTGGATTGCAGATACTGGGAAGCCAAGCTTGCGCCTGGTCACGTCCCTGCTGAAGCGTGAGTCTTCTTGAACGGCTGCAGCAGCGACCTATACTGACTGCAAGGCAGCAAGATAGAGAACTTTATCCGGACAAAGTATGACTCGAAGCGGTGGGTCATGGATGGACCTATGCCTGATCCTGCCACGCTGGGTGGAGAAGCCGACGATGATGTTGTACGTACACAGCTTGCCATCATGACCTCCTACGAATGACAAACTGACCGTATAAACCTCACAGCCACTAAACGTCGTACAAGAAAAGGCCAAGATAGAGAGATCACTCTCGCAAAGAAACGGTACATCAAGTCGAGCCCCGCCAGCAGCTGTCAGCAGGCCTCCGGGTCCAGCTCCAGCTCCCGCTCCCAGTATTGATCTCTTTGGCGACGAACCCGCACATCCAGCCCGTCCAAGCACAACCGAGCCAGCCATCTCAGCAAGACCACCTCCTCCCGCTGCCAACCCTGCCGCCGCCGCACCTCCCAAACAGCACAAGCCTGGCGATTCTTTGCTGGGTCTCGACTTCTTTGGCGGTAGTCAAGCCACTCCTCCGCAACGTCCTGCTAGTGTAGCATCCGGTGTGAACGCAGGGACTCAACGAACCGATCTCAAGCAATCCATTCTGTCACTCTACGCGTCTGCACCAAAGCCTGCAGCCCAACAACAGCCGCAACAAACCAATGCCTTTGGCGGAAATGCATTTGCCGGACTGGCATCTCCTGCACTACCGTCGCCCACACAGCAGACTTCATACCATTCAAACACTCAATCCCTCTCAGGCCTTGGTGACGCATTTGGTGGCTTAAATTTCGCTTCCCCATCATCACAACAAGCAGCGAAGCCAAATGCTTTCGCAACCTTTTCATCTCCTCGCTCCTCAATCGCCTCTCCCACCTCGAGTTTGGCTGGAGGTGGCTTCTTCGATACTAAGCCCACTCCTGTCGCAAAGACGAACCCGCCTCCACAACCAATGCCCGTCACTCGAAGCAAGTCCGGCGGATTTGGTGATTTTGGAGACTTTACCTCGGCGGCGCCTACCGCCACCAGATCACCACCCCCACCCGCCGCAACCTCATCAGTGGGTGATCTCTTTGACATGGCATCACCAGTAACAAGCTCAGCACCAACTCCCAAGCCTGCAGCAGCTCCATCTTACAGTGCCTCGGCCTTTAACCTCTCCCAGCCAGCACCTGCCCCCAAACCCGCCCCAGTACAAGCGAGCAATTTCAGTAATCTCGGCGGCATGGATGCCTGGGGCTCCAGTGATGCCTGGTCCACGCCTGATCCAACCCTGGCACCCGCAGCACCGCCGAAGCAAGCCTCTACCACGACCGCCGCATCGACAACTACTTACAAGGCGCCCGCCACAACATCCATGTCTCTGAATGACGATTTCGGTGGTTGGGGCAGCAACGATGGTAGATCCAGCAATACACCTGCGAAGCCCGCCGCTGCTGCCACTGTGGCAGATGATGATGATTTCGGGGGTTGGAGTTCTGCTGAGCCCGTCTCCGCTCCTTCTGCTGCTGCCGCCCCTGCAGCTGCAAGTTCAGGGGGTGATGATCTTTTTGGAAACGTATGGGGATAGAGTTTGTCGAGGTTACGTGAAATAGAAACATGGGCTTCCTCTTGCAAGGGGGAATCAAAAGCTGTCCTGCTTAGGCGCTTGCTGGGGGCTCTTGAGTACCTTTGTCCGACTGAATGGTATGGCTGCATAGCGTGGGCGCCGAGTCTCTCCATGACACCAGAAATGAAACAATGAGTCCTCAGACTTTGAGCTCGAAATGCTGCACGGATTCGAGGTTGCGTGCTAAGATATGCTATATGCATGCATTGTTACGAATGTGTGTACTATATTACAAATATTACAATGTCAGAAAACAGAGACACAATTTCATTTCCCTTTCGAAATGTTTTCCCTGGTTTGCGACTTGCCCCTCCGTGACGCCTGAACTCCTTGCTTGAAGACCTGCTTCGAAATGCTTAGACTTTCTGATGCATCATGTCTTTCTGCAGACCATGAATTTTTGCAGTTCGGCATGGTTTCTTGTCCATATGGTCACCCCTTCGTGTGCACGCTATTGTCTTCCCAGTCGAGTGGTAGAATCACAGCTCTTCCCTCTTTCCACTTCTTCAGACGTGTCGAAGATGCATTGTAAGCCCAGCCCGGTACCTCCTTTTCGAGTATCTTTCGCTCTCGGCATCTCTGGTTGCTTGTCCCTTATCCCTCATCCTTTGACCTCTGTCCCCCTTTTGCCAAATACCGTATCCATCACCGTTGACAATACCCACTTTTCCCTTCCTTCTTCCTTACTTCCCTCCCACTCCTCCCTTCTAATCTCTCTTTCTTAATCCTCATCTCTGACCCAACGAGTCTCTTACCCAACAAGTCCCTTCCCTAACACCTCCCTATCCTCACTCAGGGCTTAGCGGCCCCCCCCCCCCCCAAACACCCAACCCAAAAGATAATAAAGCAAAACAAAGACGCCAACAATAATGCCCGCGAGCTTCAAAATCGCGACTTTATTCCCTTGACTCGCCATGCGGCCCAGACGGCCGGCACTGCCTTTTAGCGAGGTGCTGAAGTTGGAGAAGATTTCGTTCTGTTTTAGTCGTTAGCGGAGTTTACTCGTTAGGGGAGAGAATATGGTTATGGTGGTGGTGGTGGTCATACCGAACTATCAATCACTCCTTGATCTCGAGCATTGTCGTATATATCTATCGTCACTCCTCGTAGAGCGGAGACTTTGCCTGCTAGTTCGTCCAGTCGGGAATTGTTTTGGCGTTCGCGTTCGTAGGATTCTGACATTTTTGCGTGGGCGAGCGAACGGCGGGCTCGTGACGAGATCGTTTGGAAGATAGGTGAGAGCGCTGGTCCGGTTTGCTACGTGTGGCTGGTGGGTCGAGTGGATATTGGAGAGGCGATCGGACGTTGCTCGTCGTTCCTGGATCGAGTAGGTTCTGGAGATCACGTTGTCGGGACGGGCGATCGAATTAGTTTCGTTTTGTCAAATGGTCCCTGATTGAAGATGAACGACGGGAGATTAACAAGCTCAAGCGCACATGTCCCCGATCTGAATATGTGGAGGGAGAGCGGAGACTTGGCATTTCGGCCAAAGGCAGGGCAGTTAGGGCTTCGGCGAGCGGTAGACCGGGGACCGGACACAAGTACGGGTATCTTCGTACCTTGTTAGCTAACAATCAACGTCAGTGCGTCATCGGCCATGGTGGGCAGGGCACTTATGCTCTCGTACTCTGCTGCTCCACCATTGCCGCGCTGACAAGTGACTGCGCCCATTGCGACGAGGCCTCTCTATAACCCTCACCAATCAATCATTTATACTCTGCTTTCCACTGCCCTTCTTACATTCGAAAAGTCACTCATACAGCACGCGTCATGGGTTTCATCAATAATCCTCTGCCCTCGTCTATGAAGAGTGAGACCTCCGTTGTTTCCGCATTTTGTCGTTTCGCAACTCTCTGACTGACGATCGCTACAGGCGAGTGCAAGAAGTGTGGAAAGATTCTAGCCTCCTTCATAGATCCGAAGCAGTCTTTTGGTCCCGACAAGATCATTCCACCAAGCATCCTTGCCAATGCCAAGGTGCGTTTCTCACTTTCATTCTGCTCGCGACAACCGCTTGAAAGAATGCCTGGTTGAACATCTACTCATCATACTGCGCGCAGGGTCTTGCCATCATCACAGTCTTCAAGGCTGGTTTCCTAGGTAGTGGTAGGTTTGGTTCAGGCCTGGTTGTTGCTCGACTTGCCGACGGTTCATGGTACGTGACCCACCTTGTCGCGAATTGAACAATCCCATACTTATGCGTTGCACAGGTCTGCTCCTTCCGGCATCGGTACCGTCGGCGGTGGCTTCGGTGGTCAGATCGGTTTTGAACTCACAGACTTCGTCTTCATCCTCAATGACGCTGCCGCCGTCAAGACATTTGCCCAAATGGGCAGCATCACCCTCGGAGGAAACGTTTCGCTAGCCGCCGGTCCTGTCGGTCGCAATGCAGAAGCTGCAGGCGCTGCATCTCTCAAGTCAATTGCCGGAATCTTCGCCTACAGCAAGACTAAGGGTCTGTTTGCAGGTGTAAGTCTGGAGGGCAGTGTCCTGATTGAGCGAAGAGATGCCAATGAGAAGATGTACAACCGCCGAGTCACCGCTCGCGCACTCTTGGAAGGCTCCGTCCCTGTTCCTCCACATGCCGAGCCTCTCATGCGTGTCTTGAACAGCCGTATCTTTGCCGGCACTGGTGGTGCATCCGGAGACACCATGTACAACGACATCCCAGTTTATGACGACGTCAGTGATGACAGTCTGTGGCAAGGCCGCACAGGAAGTGCCATGGGCGAAGGTGTGCGCTCTAATAAGACTGGCCAGGTCGCAGATGATGATTTTGGCCGACCATCAAGAGCAAGCACATGGCAAGATGATGTCTATGACAGACCAACCTATGGATCACGCGCAAATCCAAGCGAAACATTTGACAGATTAGAAGGCCGACAGCGCAGCAACAGTGCTCTCCATGATCAGAGCGACTACGTCTACAGCGACAAGAAACCAACAAGACCTACCGCACCGAAACCTTCCTTCGGCGCTCCAAAACCTCCCCTTGCTCCAAAGCCATCCTTTGGTTCATCCGGCGCGACACCGCGGCCTGGTCAAGCTATTGCAAAGTTCACCTTCGATCCTGACCAGCCTGGTGATTTGGGTTTCAAGAAGGGTGAGATCATCACTATCCTCAAGAAGACGAACAATGCTGCAGACTGGTGGACTGGAAGGATAGGCAACAGGGAAGGAATATTCCCTAGGTGAGTACTACGTCTTGCTCAGCTTGATTGTTTTGTGTACCCCAGCTGACTTGATTGCGACAGCAACTACGTCGAGCAGGTTTGACTTAGCATGCTTCCGAAGTCGGAATCCGAAACCGCATGCGTTATAAAACAGGATCTCGCGCAGTCTCACATGCGCCCCTGCTGCTTGAGATTGGCTTCATTTGCATAGCGTGCAAGGCGTCGAGAACGGTAAAACAAAATGATGATGTTTATCTTGCTTTCAATCTTCTGCTGTTATATACCTGATTCTACACATACATTACCAGGCACCAGCGGTGTAAATATATCTTTTCCAATAATGAGTTTTGCGCAGAGTGTACCCACAAGTTCCACAATCTCCTTCAGGTTCTCGTATCCGGGTAGACATACGCAAGCTCATGCGTGACATGTCTCGGTTTGATCAATTTGACGTGGTGGCGCTCGTAATTAGTACACTTCCTATGCACCCCTGAAACCATGTACCATTAAATGTATCATTGCCTTATTCTTGACTCATTGCCACGCATGCAGCAAGCAAGTATCGCGGACCGTCGGGAGGGCCATCACACCCAAGACTCCGGAAGTTGGAACGTGGGGGTAAGAGGTCAGTACCTTATTCATTTCCGGGAAAAACTTGTGTCATGTTGCTTGCCATCGGGTTCCCCGGAGCTTATCGTCCCTTCCCCGTACAGTAATACAACTGGGGGCGCGGATGGATCATTTCTCAATCTCCGGATTATCTTATTGTGCAGGGTGGGTATAAGGGGGAGACGGGGCAGAAAGTGGTTTGGATTAGGCTTGAAATGAGGAGGAGAAGGAGAAGGAGAATGTGTGATGGTGATTGCATTTTTCACGACTTGTTATCTTTTTGAGAGTTTTATGATGTATATGGATAAGCTACAAAGGAGGCTACCTTATTTTCTGTTGGATTCTCGTTTTTCCAGAAACACAAACTGGACGGGGGTAGGGCGGGATGCACTACCTTAGCTGCGGGTGCTGGCCCTTCTAACGTACGTCTCACCCTGCTTCCGCGCATTCTAAATAAAAGTGGATCTTCGCCTTGTGGGAGAGGTTGGTCGATTTTTATATATGCACAATGTGCGCATAGTATCGGTGAAAAAGCGTTTGTAAAATGGAGGTGAGGTGCAGAGTGCATCATCTACATGTTCTGGATTTTGAGATCCAAGGTCGGTGGCGTGGTGCTTTTCGGTCTCGGCTCCCGTCGTTTAAGCATGTGCTTTATTTATTCTCACCCAGGTACCACCGCAAGCTCACCGTAAAAGGTTAACTGACAGCTTGCGTGAGTACATATTTCGCGTCAGAGAGGAGAAGAATCCTTGCTGAGTAAAAGGGTCTCGTGAAGGCTTTGCTATGATGATGCTGTGCTCCTGTTCTTTTCTGTGTAAACCTTGTCGCCTTGTTGTATTACGCTTTGTGACACGATAAGGAGCCGTGTGATTACCTATTGATTGACCTGAGACCTGACCTCGAGCATCCGTCCTCTCCGCCAGTCGCAGGACCTATTTAAATCTCATCACTCCAGCAAACATCCGCACTTTCACAGTCCAACACTTGATCTTTCCTCAATACCCACAAACCCTGATCTGCATCCGAGCTTAGCTAGCGCTTCCGTTAGTAAATGACTCGCTCAGCCAGTACTTTCCCAAATCGACCCTTGAATTCATACAGAGGACGTCATCGGCATCGGATGCCTGGACGCGTGAAGGTTGAGAGCTGAACACTTTCTCTTCACCGAGCCTTCATCGTTCTTGAAAGCTCACACTCATCATCATTCTGCCAGAACGTGACGAAGCTTCATCCTTCTTCACTCCTTGACATCTTTTACCTAAATCCACAGTCAGTCAATCACTTGGTTACAACAAACGAATAAGCCGTCTTATATATCTAATACCCCAGATAGCCTTTCGAACAACACATCGCCTCAACCGACATCATGAACAGCTTCAGAATCGCCAGCCGTGTCGCTCGCGCTTCGCAGAGCTTCAAGCCTGTGTTCAAGCCTGCATCAATGGCTCAGCGTGCCTTCTTGAGCAACTCTGCCGTCCATCGTGATCCAGAGTCAGTCAACGAGAAGCACGTCCACGTCACTGGCTACAAGGATGGCGAGCGTACCCAGGAAGACATCACCGTCAAGAACGAGCCTGTCTCTCCTCCTGGCGAGGATGTCCAGGCCAAAGCCACTCCTCTCGACGTCAACATGATCCCTCAACTCACTCCAACCCTGAGAAAGTTCACTCTCCCAGGCCGCATCGCCGTTATCACCGGGTGAGACTGATTGTTCTTGGTTATTATTCAACGTCCATTTACTGACATGATTCCCAGTGGTGGTCGTGGTCTCGGATACAACATGGCCCAGGCCCTCGCAGAGGTGGGCGTCAGCGGAATTGCCATTATGGATGTGCAGCAAGAACTCGGAGACAAGAGCGCCCGTGAGCTCTCCGAGCAGACCGGCGTTGATGTTCGCTTCTACAAGGTCGATGTCCGTGATGGTGACGCCATCACTCACGCTGTTCAGGATGTCGTCGACCACTACGGTCAGATCAACATTCTTATCAATGCTGCTGGTATTGCAGACTCCAACATCAAGGCTGAGCTTTACGACACCGAAAAGTTCCGTCGTCTGTTGGACATCAACATCACCGGTACCTTCCTTGTCGCCCAGGCTGTCGGTCGTAAGATGATGGAGATCAAGTCTGGTGGCTCAATCATCAACATCGCCTCCATGTCTGGCTCTGTCGTCAACTACCCCCAGGAGCAGTCCTGCTACAATGCTTCCAAGGCTGCCGTTGTTCAGCTCACCAAATCTCTTGCCGCCGAGTGGGCTCGTCACGGCATCCGTGTCAACTCCATCTCCCCTGGTTACATGGACACTGCTCTAAACCGTGTTCCTGCCCTTGATGCCCAGAAGCGCATCTGGGTTGACAACACCCCTCAGAAGCGTCTCGGCTCCGTTGATGACCTCAACAACTTGGCCGTCTACCTCGCATCTGACGGTTCTGCCTTCATGACCGGCAACAACTGCCTCATTGACGGTGGTTACACGCTCTGGTAAAGACGTTGATTACATCCGCCTTTCTAGCGGTGTTTCTTCCATGGCAGCTCTTCTATAAGCCAATATAGATGGGTCGCATTCTTAGCGTTATGCAGTTGAAGTCGGGTTTTCGGGATAAGCATTTTCATGGCGCTGGGGTGGTTACCAAAGGGATCTTCTAGATTAAAGATGCCTTGAGCTTTTTTCTTCAGTCTACAAACGCAGATACCTCGCTTAGAGATGATTGTTACGCAGCGATAACACGACTTTGAGGGTTGTTATTTCGGCCTGGCAATGGCTGTTAGCAGGTGGTAGTTGAATCTACTTTTCATGACACAAGCGGTGTTTTTCCGCTACTTTACCTACATCTTGTTCTCATTGACCTCGTTCTCATTGGCCTGTTCTCCTTGATCTTTTTCTCCTTGACAGCAATCAGATCAATCGTCATAAACAGGTGATGCAACCGTCTGATCTCACGAAGCGTACTTCCAAGGCAAGATACTTTCTTCAGCTAGCAATGAAAGTGTATATATACATGGAAAGAACTTTTGATCTTCTGGACTATTGATCTTCCGGGCTATCTGTCGAATATATCGAATATATCAACCTCAAAAGAAAGTAAAGCAATCTTCCACATCCTCTTCAGCACTGTATAAGGCGGCTTATTGACGTAACGTTGGAATGTGAGTAGAGCGATGGCGATGGCGATGGCTGAGGTGTTTTTGCTCAATGTGTTGGGCTGACTTGACTTGACTTTTTTTTTTTTTTTTTTTGGTTCTGTTGTGTGGACTTTTGTGGGTTGCATGGATTTTGGCTTTGTTTTGTGGATTTTTATGGACTTTTGTGGATATTTGTGGAATTTTTGTGGATTCTGTCGATTCTTGTTCTGTTTGGTTCTGTTTTGTGGAGTTTTGTTCTGTTCTGTTTTGTGGATTTCTAGAAGTACATTGCAATGAGTGGGAATCGAATATGAAGGATACTTAAGTTATGGCCACTTGGTTATCTCTTCTCTACTTTGTCGACCTAAGATACCTCGTCAACTTAAGGTATTTTATCTAGACTTTTCGAGATAATTAGAGGATAATTAAGAACGAGATGATTAAGGACGGGAGTATTAATGGTATGTTATAGCTATTGGTTGGGATAGCAGGTTATACTGGTTGGATACTGGTTAAATTAGTTGGATACTGGTTGAAATGCTATTTGAAATGCTGTTCCAAGGAAGTACATCTGGAATATATATGACATATAATATGTGTATCCGGACTCTGGCTCATCTGATATCGTATACCCTCGTCGCACATATCGATCTAGAGCTGTCAATGTATGACTTTTCTGCTCAGTCACAAGCAGCGAATTGTGCTCAAGATTAGATTTGGGTGATAGTCGTACCATCAGTCAGGACCACGGTGAAGTGCTATGGTCCTCGTATGCTTGTCTCTTTGCTTGATAAACCTGATGGAGATATCTCGCTGTACCAAGGTAGCAAGCTGGCAAGTCGGGGCCGGCCTAGAAATGGCCTAGAGATGACGTTAGACGAAGCATTCATCCCCTCACCGAAGACAGGACGCCGTCCAGTCGTCAGAGCCCTCCACACTGCCGCTAGACGAGACGTTCGAGAGTAGATTCTGAACATCGATATCGGCCTCGACGTTTCCTCCAGAGAGGCCATCAAGTCCATTCACCAAGTATGCGCCATTCCCGACACTGGGCTCCGGGGACAGATCTAGCAAGTGGGCTAGAGTCCGCTCTCTCGTAGTCTTATTAATCTCGTTAATCTCGTCAAGCAGCCTTCTAAGTTCAAGGAACTGGCGTGCGGACCACTCCTGATGCTTCTGCCAGCTGCTGAGTCCTTTCGGTTTTACTCGACTCCTTGTCTTGCGTTCGACCTGCACACATATCAGCTATCTAGGCGAAAGTCTTTCGTACTGCTATCGCTTACCCGCTCGCATGTTTCATTGTGCTCTTTGCAATAGACGCATTTTCCTGTCCCCTTGTCTTTGTCATCCCGTTTGCATTTCTTTTTCCTGGTACTGCAGATTTTACACTGTGTGCGATCGGTAAGCTTGATCATCTGTACTGGCTTCTGGATAATGGTAACGGAAGCTTACAGCTGAAAATCTCGCCGTGCGTGCTTGACCGACGGACGTTGACGTCGAAGAAGCTCTTTCCCTTTCGGTTTCTGCGTCGTGAGACGTGGCTGGTTGGGAATATTGTATCGCTCCATTGGATCCATGACACCAATCTTCAAGTGGTTGAAATGTATCGTCCTGGATGGTGCTCTCTGTCCAGAAATAATCGTCCGACATGGCTGTGTTGTTGTGTGTATGTCCAGGAGTCGAAGTACGACCGGCTGACTGCAGACCACATCAAATACCGTAAATAAATGCGAGGCACTGTACAAGGCACCATCACATCCCGCCAGTGATTGGTCGGAAGCATGATAATCGAGTACCTAGCATGACTTGAAACATGTACCGCCATCGGTGCTAAGTATAACATGCATGCATATGTGTGTCCGAGCTCCACTACCTTGACACAGCTATCATGCATGGCATCTCGACGCAACAGAGGCGATGTCTGTTACCACTCGATCCCACGCAGGGTAAGTCCTTATTCCCCTATCCTCCCTTTTCCGTCCCTTAGTATAATCACTTGACAAAGGCAGACACATGTTTGCCTTTTCCGTTCGAACCAACGTCTCAAAAGACATTCATTTCCTCCAATTCCGCACAAAATGAAGAAAAGCATGCCAAAATTCACAAGACATTATTGTGGTTTCGTTCAATTCATCTCAATAAAAATACATCAACTTCTCCCTTTTCCTTCTCACTCTGCCTCAATCCCCCCTTCCTTCCCCTCTCCATTCATCCCGTCATACCAAATACCATTTCATCTCATCATACCCAAACCATCTCATCCCATCTCATCTCCCCTCACTCATCATCCCACCCACCAGCATTCTACTCTATTTAGTAGGATGAATACTCTCGGGCAACTTCTCCTCCAGCCCCTTGGGCGCCAATTCCTGAATCTTCTGCGGCACCTTGCTCTCCCCCGTCGCATGCGAGACCTTATCTGTTCCGGCGCCAGAGGCGTCGGCAGAGGATTTGCCTGTGCCGTGGACGGCGTTGGGGAGGCTGTCTTCGACGGACTTGGGAGCTTTTTCTTGGATTGATGATGGGACTGGGGGTTTTAGTTTGAGGGAGGAGAGGAAGGGAGGAGAGGAAGGAAGGATGAGGTAAGATCATACCCTTGGAGTCACCGACTGCGTGGGAGCGTGTGGTATCAGACATGTTCTTGCTGTTCGCTTCGTTTATTTGGTTGTTCAGAAAAAGATAGATGATTTTGAGACGAGTGTAGATGATTATAATAAAAGCGAAAGCGAAAAAACAAGCTGCTGCACTATTCTTCTTATACTCTCCCCTTTACGTACCACCTACTCTACCAAGCCTAAGGTACCTACGCAATCCTTACCAAATGCAAAAACCCAATGCCGCAATGCCGCAGTGCCGTAAAGCCTACAACACTCTACTCATCACATCAACGCAACCAAAAACCCCGTCGCTCGATCTGTTCTCCCGAGACGCCGTGCTCTGACGCCTCCATGTGCCTGTTGCGGTCGTGGGCGTCACCCGCCTCCCACTTGATCCACAGCTCCGCCCCCGCACAATTTTTCGCCTCTGAGTAACAACACCTATCTAATGCCGATTCTAAGGCTGTCACTGCCATGTTGCGTGTTGGTGAGAGGTGACACGGACGGGGTGATGTGGATGCCGAATCCGACTCCGACCCCGGCTTCGTGGAGTGAGGTACCTTAAGGTACCTTATATAAGGTAGCGCGGCGTGGCGTGGCGTGGCGTGCGTGGGTACGTACTCTAAGGTACTCGTAGCTCGATCAGGGAGCGTATTCAGGTGTACAAGTAGCGACGTGACAAGAGAAAAGTGCATACATCCTCATAACGATCTTAGTATCCTCATAATGATTTTCGGAGAAGAAGAAATAGATCAACAAGCCAGGCCGACAGCAGATATAACGAGAACATGCATCCTCGTATCCTGGATTCGAAACCCAAGGTAGAAGACAACACCCGTAACCCGTGAACGTCGACAAGTGGCTCAGCGAATAGTAAAATAGCTGCCGCCTGCTTGCTACCTATCATCGATCCTAAGATATCCAGTACCTTAGCCACACCGTCGTGCCCACAAGAGCTAAACCGAGAGTACGAGTAGAGTACACCTCACTAACTCTGCCACGACTCGTGAAGACATACAAAAGAAAAATAACCCGGAACCAAGATCTCAAGACCGAGAGACCGAGAGAAAAGGCACAGGTCCCTACAAAGCTTAGTCTACGAGAACCATTTGCCATGACTCTCACCTCTCTGTGATGTATGTCCTCTTGACACTATACCCAGACCCTACGAGGCAATGTGCACTAGGCATGAATCACAGGCCCGTGATCAGATCTTATGGCAGTGCGAAGAACACGACTCCCTTACCTCTATTGGTAGCCAAGGCACCTTGCCCTGCCTTGGCTCATGGGTACCTAGCTTCCCCTCATAACCCAATGCCAGTGTCCTCGTCATCCAGCTGTTTGGGTGAAAAATTGACTGGAAGGAATGTATTCAAAATTCATACATCCGAAGCAAACCCCATTCGAACAACCTCATCATTACCCGCCTCACATCCACCCTACCCTATCATCCCAACAACCAAATAACCCATCAACCTCAATCACGTCACGTCCCAAAACTCCCTAGCCGCGAACCTGACCTCCCCAGCCCCGACATCAAAAACCGCCAACACGCTCCTCAAAAACACATCCCCGAGAATAGTGAAGGCGCCATCACCCCCATTCTCCTGCACACCCATTACACAAACACCCTCAGCAACCACAACAACGAGATCGACCTGATTGACGTAGAAAACTTTACTCCCCACCACGACGCCAAAGGTTGGGGCTTCGGCGGCACAATCGACGGTATAGAGGTTGTACGTCTCGTTCAAGAGAGCAGGGGGGGAGAAGAGAGTTGCTAGATTTTGGACCACGGACGAAGGGGCATAGAGCAGCGAGGTGCCGCTGTCCACGATCACGGTATGGGCGGGGAGAGGGGAGAGGAGAGGAGTGTAGCGTGGGTTCCCTGTGGAGTGGACGTCGAAGATGGCGGAGCGGTTGGCGGCGAGGGCCCAGCCGCTTATGCTGATTGTGTAGTAGTTGTATTCGTTTGCGCCGGAGGACGAGTCGATGCCTGTGATTGCTATGGGGGTCGAGGTGAAGATTATGCCGGCGTGGATGGAGGGGATGCCGCCAAGAGCCAGGAGACCGCCTGCTGCGGTGTAGGCGGTTGATGGGGCGCGTTGGAGGGCTAGGCTGAAGATTGGGAGGGTGAGGTTGCGGGTGTAGAGAGTGGTGAAGAGGGGGTTGTAGGGGATGGATGTGCCTGGTACGTCTTTGGTTGCGTTTGTGCCGTTGTAGGCGTTCGTTAGTTCGGGATATGCGAGTCCTACTAGGCCGGAGGAGATACCGTCGCCGTCCCAGGCGGCGTAGTTGACGAGTCCCATTTGCTGTTGTGATATGCTTATGCCGGCGAATGTCATGTTTTCGTATAGCATGTCACCGTTGAGAAACTCGCCGTCTGCATAGCTGATGTTGAAGTTTTCCGTATCGATGAGGTTTGCGATTGGGGAGAAGGTGCAGGATGGACCAAACTTGCAATCCGAGGTGGGTATTATTGCTTTACTAGATTCGTCTATGCAAGTTAGGTTTGCGGCGTTGAGCCAGGTGTCCGAGCTGCCTGTATCTATTACTACATTGAAGGCTTGGCCGCCAATTGTGATGGGAGCGAGGAAGACGGAACCGCCTTCTACTCCTAGAAGTGAGGTATTGTCAGGTCAGTAGGAGATGGGAGTCGGTGATAGATGTGTCTGACCTGTAATCGAGAATATACGCCGTTGATGCTGTTGCTTTTCCGGATGGTGGCGAGATATTCCGAGCTTCGGGACATGGCATCGCTTCTTTGCAACGTGAGGACGTTGGTAGTCACTCTATTCGGACTTCGGGGACTGACTATTCTAGGTCAAAAGGGCGTCGATACTGTAAAGTGAGAATCGCCGCGAGCGGATACACCTGAAATTGACCATGCTAAAATGGTCGTGGCGTACGATGAGAATAACATGCTGCCCTACCCTCCTTTCCGGAAGCATAGAGTTGAGGTGACTCAGGTCTTGAGACGAGACCGTATGCAATATGAAACACCGGTAGTGACTGTATTTGATAGTACTGGAAAGATGAGCTGGGAAAGAGCGATTTTTGAATATCAGAAGACTATTCAGATATTCGACATTCAAACGAGATTACAGGAAGGTTGTTGTTTCGACTTGTACTCACATGCCAATCAGCTTTCTGAATCGTTTGCTTATAAAGGGAATGCAGAACATGTTCAATCCACGTCCGCATTCCAGAGCCATCAGGGTGGGAGGCTTGGCAGTGTTGGAGTCATGTCAGGAGAAAGAGGCACGTTGTGCATAAAGTCTCGTATAAACGTCCGAGGCCTCATCAAGTATGGTACATCAATAATATGCAGCACTTTTAGGCCGGGTTAGCCTGGGTATCATTTTGTGGATTCGATGCAATTTCTTCAACTTGCACCAAACTTCCAGTCATCAAAGTCGTCATCCTCGTCATCTTCGTCTTCGTCTTCCTGTCCTACGAAAGCTGGCTGGAGTGATGGCCTAGGCAGGTCTCCTGCTACATCAGGCAGTATTTCGCTCTCAGCCTCGCGTGCCTTTCGTAGAGCTTCTCTTTTTTCGCGTAACCTTCTCACACGATCTTCCAATTCCTCCATTTCATCAAACTCATCAAGCAGAGCCAGATCGGCTTCTTCCTTTTCAGCCTCAATTTCAGCCTCTCTTCTGCCTCGTTGAACACTTTGCTCTTCACGGGCCTGAGCAGCGATTTCTTCAGCAGACATTGGAGCAGCACGGATGACGGTTCCAGTATTGATTGCGGCAGGTTGTGGTTGCTCGGTGGCAGCCATTTCTCTTTCAAAGGCAGCCCACTCAACCTCGTCTATGTTTGGAGCCGGAGCAGGTGGTGCAGGAGGTTGTAATGTCGGATTTTGCAGGGGCGCAATTTGTCTCACGGCTGGGGTATCTGCCATGATTGCTTCGTCATCAACTTGGTGGACATCTGACTCCAGCCCTGAGGTTTCGAAAAAGTTGTCTGGTACAGCCTTGACTCGTTTTCTTCCGTCGTCTTCGTCATGACCAGCTTTGCGCTTCTTGCTTGGAGGAGGATTGTCACGTGCTTGCTGAAATCGTAGGCTATGCTGAGGCGATTTTAGGTGGTTCTCCCATAATGATTCCGTCTTGATCTGCAATGCACAAAGATTGCACAGAAGTTTGCCTGACTCGGTATATGAAGCGTGGGGATGATTGATGCGGCGCGAGGCGCGCTCGTTGCGCAGTAGGGATCGAATGTCGGCCATGATGAGACGGTGTTGGGCTCCTGATTATACACAAATTGCAGCGTACCTTGAACAAGTCGTGAATAGGTCGTGCTTGGACGAGTTGGCAGCCAAAAGTTCACCTGCTTCACCCCCGGCGCATCCTTGTTCACATGCACCCTTGCACCCTTGCACCCTTGCACCCTTGCGTCACAGAACCCGCTGCTCGCTTAGTAAGCACCCTCTGTGCAATCGGATTCTGCACCCTGATCTGATCAGCCAATCGCTGCAACTCAGCGTCCGCGCTCGTCTTGGCATCATACCGTGCAAACCATCTCCAAGCTTCCGGTTTCCATTTCCCCTCACCTGCTTTGCATGCGATAAATCATCGCGCAAATTTCCTCACTCATACAGCTTCCGTCGCGTTTCCGCACCCATCGCATCTTGTACATCCGTCACATCAAGCGACCTCATCTTTGGGTGTAGGTGTTTGCTTCTATCACAACGCGCCTCAACGCGTCAATCACATCACGACGACTGAACTGAACGATTTCACGACTGCAACACGCTTTCCATTTGCCCGCGTACAGACAGCAATACGATAACCAAATACGACGAGCTGTATCGCAACCAAGGCTCAAAGCTTCGCTTCACTCGACCTCATCATTCCCCAAGACTTATCCCCATCTCCCCGCTCCTAGGTAAAAGCGCACATCGCACATCGCATATCGACATCGCAACAGCTCAGAGCTCAGCTCAGCTCAGCATTGCACTTGGAGGAAAGGACGTCGCGGAGGTGTAGCATAGTCCTGGAGTGTGATTGTCGGCCTATCAACAGCATACTGTTGATCCAGTCTATTTCTTCCTTCTGGCAAGCCTTGTACCTGCCTTGCGCCGTACACTAGTTAAAGCAACCATACACGTGAACTCTCTGTCCTTGCATTTCTGTTATATACTGTCGACTGGCGCGTCTCTGTGACATTGACAGCGCAAAATACAAGCAATGGCCGGTAAGCAACATCACCCATACACATTCACGACGCGTATACCCATGATGAAGACCTCAGCCAGCAATGTCTCGGGTCGAGTGGTGCGTCATGTCACATAATCATGATAATTTACTGACACGCCTTTGCAGTTTCAGACGAACCTCGCCGTTCCGGTCGTGCGACTAAGGGTCAGCACAAAAACCTAGATGGTGACGAGACTCCGAAGCCTAAGAAGGCTGCTGCCTCGACACCGGCCCAATCTTCCACCAAGAAGTCGGCAAAGAAGTCGGCTGAGCCTGAGCCCGAAGCTGAAGATGATGATGACGATGCTGGAGAGGACGAGGATGTTGTCCGTTGCCTGTGTGGCGACACCACAGACAAGGGACCTCCAGACTTCATACAGTGTGATGCGTGCCAAGTGTGGCAGCATAACATCTGCATGAACCTCCCACTTGACGAGACTCTGCTTCCCGACAATTACCTCTGTGAACAATGCTCGCCCGCCGATCATGTCGAGCTTCTGGCCCAGATGGCGGCGGGTGAAAAGCCATGGGAGAATAGATTGCGTGCCTGGCGTAACTCGAAGAAACGAGGCAAGAATAGAAGAAAGACGACAGACCGGCAGAGCACAGCAAGTGAGCTCAAGTCTGATGCTGCCAGTCACGCCGTCTCTTCAAGTCCAGCTCCCGCCCCAGCTCCTGCTTCTGCTCCTGCTGCAGCCCCTGCGCCAGTTTCTGCCCACACTCCTGCACCAGTCTCCGGGACCAAGCGCAAATTTGAGGAAGAAGCCGAACAAGTACGTTCCTCAACACAACAACATCTTACACAAGTACTGACATGGATTCAGCCCGCCCCTGCACAGGAAGACGCTGTAGCCACTCCAGCTCCGGCCCCCACACCTACACCCGCTCCTGCCCCTGCCCCTGCCCCTGCCCCTGCCGCTGTCGCTGTCGCAGCTGCTCAACCTCCTCCCACACCAGCAGCTGTGCCTTCGCCCACTCCAGATGCAGCCAGACGCGCGTCATCAAGCGAGACCAAGAGAGCGGAAAAGAGAAGAAAATCGAGCGCTCCAGCGGCCGACAAGAAGGCCGACACCGAGACAGCGCTGGTGGATATGGAGGAATTGCCAACAGAGCGCAAGAAGGTGGCCGAGGTATTGAGCAAGGTGATTGCAGGTGAGGTCGACGCTAGAGCAAAGGCTCAATCATACCGCATTCCCGATGGCCACACGGCAACATCACTGGGTAATCACCATGCCACACGTATCGAGTACGCCATGTATATGAACTATGGTCCCTTCATCCATGGCAAAGTCACCGACGGCTATAGCACAAGGTTCCGCACTCTACACGCAAACCTGAAGCGTAACGCCATGCTCATCGACCGTATGCTCAAGTCGGAATTGACGGCCGAGGAACTGTCGACGATGAGCACGGATGACATGGCTAGCGAAGAGCAGCTGAAGAAGCTTGCTGCCATGAAGGAGGAGGTGGAGAAGCAGTCGGTCATGGTGCAGGAAGATGAGAAGCCCCGTGTCAGACGCACTCACAGGGGTGACGAGTATGTCGATGATGAATCTGCACAAGGCGGCGAGCAATCCGTCTACACTTCGAGGCCTGTCGCACATCGCCCAGTCGAAGACGCTACCGTTGCCAGTCCCACTACTGCTCAGCCTTCTGGTGCTGCAGCTTCTCCTGAGCGCATGGATGTTGATGGCACCACCCGAGAACGTC
Source organism: Delphinella strobiligena (assembly GCA_009982845.1). Lineage (NCBI taxonomy): Eukaryota > Fungi > Ascomycota > Dothideomycetes > Dothideales > Dothioraceae > Delphinella > Delphinella strobiligena. The sequence continues at coordinate 1,133,835 of JAADKB010000006.1, read as the reverse complement.
GTACTTCGTCACAACAATTTGACATTGGAAGCGTGTGGGCCAAGACGCAGCATTCGCCTGATGGTGACGTACCTCCGCAAACCCGCCTCCTTCAACAAGCACCACGACGTCGCAGCTCTGTCCACAGGCAGCAACAGGAGAAGGGTGAAAAGGTTGATGCTGATGTCGACCGCCTGCTCGCTGATGATGATAATGATGATGATGAATACACCCCGGCCGACATTTCCTCACACGATGCTACTGTCGTCTGGCGCGGCGAGCTCGTCCAGCCCGGCGTCACTCAGCTGACCACCACTGCCCGTTTTGGTGCTGGCAATGATTTTGGCAGATTCGTCCCCTGGGAACAATTCTTGCCCAAGGTGCTCGAGATCGAGGGTCGTCTGGAAGCTAAGCGCGCCGACGACTATCTTTGCGGTCTGCAGTGGTCCAAAAAGTCTGATGTCGCCGTGCTTGCCCTTACCCCATACGATAATCGACCAGCCTTTGACCAGATCTTTGACTATTTCTCATCTCGCTCACGCTATGCTGTCATTAGAAAGGGCCACGGCATGAGTGATATCGTCAAGGATGTATACATCACTCCAGTCCCCGCCGGTGGTCCATTGCCGCCACACATTGAGCTCCTTGAGCATAGCTCGCTCGACGCGTCATTACCTGATCGTATCCTGATTGTCACTTTTGTCGTCAACAAGCCATCGCACTGGGACAATCCAGCCACCGCCCCGATTCCTTTTGACGCACAAATAGCCCAAAACGGCAATGGCATCCCTCCGCACCTGCGTAACGGCCCCGCCGCCTCGCCCATCAACACTCAAGCTCCAGCTCCCAACTTCTCGCCCCGTCCAGAGCAAGGCTTCACTCCTGTCCAGAACACCAACGGTAATTACCCCTACGGCGCGACACCCAACTCATTACCACCCAATCCCTACAGCGTACCCGCCCCTAACGCTGCCGCACCACCGTCTCAGTACCCCAACGTTGCTGCCTACTCATCAGCGCCACCTCACCCCAATCCTCTGGTCGCGCGCATTCTAGGCCCTCTTGCCAATGCCCCAACTGTACAATATATCCTGTCCAATGGTGGTGAAATTCAGGAAAACATTCTCGAGGGCATGAAGAGGATTCTTGTAGCTGATCCTCGTGCCGCCGACGATTTGGCCAGCTTCACCGCACACTTGGGCATGCCAGCACCACAGTCAGGGACCTCGGGAGCCTAGAAGGACCCATTTGTGGTATGTCATGGGTACCAGCCTGATGCCCTGGAAACGACCATGGCTGCAAAAGTCGACCATGTGAATGACAGTGATGCATTGCTTGCGCTCATTTCATCTCCACGAGCATAAGGTGGCAACGGATTGATTGAAAGACGCATAAATGGCAATACCATGGGCGAATGTCTCAACACGAGGAAATATGTTCTAGGCGCAAGATAAAACTGGCGTAGCCTCGTGGCTTTTTTCTTTCAACCGCTTTGGCTAAACTGGATGGATGGATGGCTGGGTCCGGCGTTTTTTTTGTTTTCCATTCCATGTTTCACAGGCGCAGTCGAGGCTGAAGCCAAGGCTGAGGCTTAAGGCGTTGTCGGCTTGTTTCTTCACTGGATGGAGAGACTTTTTCGATTAGGGAAATGGAGACGATTGATACCTTTTTTGTTCCTCTTTTTTTTTTTCTTCCTCGCTCTTGGGGAAGGTTGGAGGAGGGGAGGGGGAGCCCAAATTTTTTTTTTTTTTTTAAACTGCATCACTTTAGTTCTTTTCACCGTGCCTAGTTTTTGCGTCGCCATGTGTAGCTGATAGGAGATGCATGAAAGGACCGAGAAGAAACGGATATTCTACTCACTCTACTCAAAAATGGAAAAACAAAAAAAAAGTTTTAGAAATTCATGACTGGCTCGCTTTATTCTCCACTCTCTGTGTTCTCTATTCTCTATTCTCTGTTCTCTATTCTCTGTTCTCTATTCTCTGTTCTCTATTCTCTGTTCTCTATTCTCTGTTCTCTATTCTCTGTTCTCTGTGTTCTTTGACGCTGTGGAAACGCCACCTTAAATGCTACGACTTTTGTCGAAATAAGTAAGGTATCTGGACGGAGTATACTTGTATTTGCTAAGAAATCATTAGCTCGGTTCTGATTCTACTCTACTTGTCTGTACCTTGCAAGGGTTTTAGAATATGTAAGAATTGTTCAAAATGTACCTTATGTAGAGTAATGCAGAGTGATGTTCTCTTGCTACAAGAACTTGTTCACCTCATATTGTCTCGTTCGTATTACTCTATCCTAAGCTACATTACGTCTGGGGGGAGTAGTACTGGGAACAGGAACAGGAACAGGAACAATTTGACCTAGTGTCTGATTAAAAAAAAAAGTAAACTTCTGCCTTGCTTCTGCCTCTAAATCTCAAAGATGGAGTACCGAATTTACTTTGTTCCTTATTCCTTGTTCCATGTTCCTTATTCTATATGTCATTCACCTTGAAATTCATCTCAAGATATGCTATAGCACTCTGAGATAGGCTATAGCACCTTGAGATAAGCTACAGCACTCTAAGATAGGCCACAGTACTTTAATATAGGCTACAGCACTTTGAGATATTCTATAGCACGCTGAAATAGGCTACAGCTCTCTGAGATTCTCAATCACAAGCACAAGCTCAAGCACCACATGCAACGTGTTGATTATCTATACCCACAACACATCTCACAACACATCTAAGAACAATACTAGAAACAATCAAGATAGAACGAGTGAACGAATGTCCATATGAGAAAAGTTTATCATGAATTCACCATTCTCGTTCGCACTGTCGCTTATGCCATGCTACCCTATCTGCAAAGGAACGAAAGGAAAAGGGAAATCACAAAAGACATCCACATCCGCATCCACATCCACATCCGCACTCATGTAAAGAAGAAGGAAAAAGAAAAGGGAAACAAAAGGTGGCAATACGATGCATTTCCAAAGGTCCAACCGGCGGATAGTTGAGAATGCCATGCTATGCCATGCTATGCCATGAATTGAAGAACAAGATACACGAATTGAAGTGAAAGTGAAAGAAGTGGTGCAGAGAATTGAAGAACGAGATGAGACATTGTATGTGTGTTGATTGATCCCATGCCATGCCCCGCGCCATTCCTTGATCCCACGCCTTGTCTAACGCCCTTGTCCCTTATGTGTTATCAATCCGTTCGTGTTGTCATGCAGATGAGTCTGCTCGGTAGAGAATGTCTCGTGGCTTTGTGCTTGGCATTTACCAGTTGAGGAGACCACGGTGGGCGTGTCTACGTCCCATGCGAGGGGGACCATGATGGGGGTGAGACCACGTTGGGATGGAGCTCTCAGTTGTCGAAGAGCTGTCTGCGCTGGATGTGCTGACTGCGCTCAAATAGCTGACTGGGCTGGAGGACCTTGCAGCGACATAAGAAGATATCGAAGAAGTGGAGCGTTTGCTGAGCGAGCTCGATGTTGCGCCGAGTGCGATGCTCTGCGTGGTGAGGGCAAGTGAAGTCGTGCTAGCAGCGGGCGCGGCAGAGGTACCCGCGATGGCTGACGACGAGGACGAGCCCGCCTTGGCAGAATAGACCTTGAGCGAGTTGACGGTCCAATACGAGTCCTTGAAGGCAGATGGGTTTTCTGCAACATAGGTGACACAGCTTGACCCAGAGTCCTGGCCAGAGGTCATGGGGCAGCCATCATCCTGGAAGGTGGCACCTGCCCAGGATCCGCAAAAGGTCAAGTCAAAAATGATGGCGTGGTCGTAAAAGTGGTCGTCGATATTGCAGCTACCTTGGAAACGTGCAACTGGCTTGCCAAAGGTGGAAGTATCGGGTGTGCCAGAGCTGAGGCTGCTTGGGACTGAACCTTTGTGAAAGAACCAGACCTGGATGAAGTCACTTGTCCACTGTAAATGCGTGTTAACAATTATGCTGGTTCACACCATAGCTATACAACTAACCTCCATTGCATAGACGCCACCGTTGATATTGTCAAAGCCAGTGCCAGCAGAATTCTGATCGGTCGTGTTGATGCTGCATCCATTGCCTGCGCTGACCTGATTGGGTGTTAGATCAATTCTACAGTCAATTGAAGCTCATGTAACATACATCGCAAACATTGGACTCCAGACCACCAGTCATAAGGGATTGATCACCAGTAATGGAGCAGCCGTCGGAAGTGTGGAGCGTCATCAGATCAGTGTTGTGAGTGTTGACAAACTCAATGATGTCGATTTCACCAGAGGTTGGCCAGGTTGCTGTCTGACCAAAAGTCCACCAGGCGGGCCACACACCACAAGCACTGTTGGGCATGTGCGCAAGGTCGAGAACGAAGAGGCCATGGTTGTACTGTTTCTGACTGGTCAAACGGATGGAGGGACGGCCGGCGGTGTTGGACGAATCAAGAACGTTGTTGTCATCAACACCCCAAGAAGGTGGATTGGTGCTCTTGATCAAGCCGCACTCGGTTGCGTTGTCGTACGTGAGGTAGTCTGTATAACCAAGAGTGGGGTCAGGTCCAGTGAAGAAGTCGAACATGTTGAAAAAATTGTCAGTGTAATCATCCTCCAGCTGGTAGCTAGTCGCCTGCACCAGGCCGACGACAAGGCCGCAGCCAAGAAGGAAGGACGAAAAAAGCATCTTCACAGAAGATGGATGGAGAAGTAAATGGATAAGGAGTGTGGTTGATGAATGTAATGAGCGACGGGAGCTGGAAAAGAGCGTGTCTTAAAGAACGTGATGGGTGCTTTTATGTCGAACGAGTGACTTGAAACGGATGTTTATGTGTGTGGTAGAAAGAAGGCAATGAGGTCAGGAGGAAAGCGCGGACACTCTTGTCCTTCGTCGTTTGTCTGTCCGCTGTTTGGGGCGTCGCACGTGGCGTCCTTGCCAATCCACAAAAGAGTGAAAGAGAAGAAATTATGATATTCACTTGCAATTAGGCTTGCTACCGTTACTTTCACCTATACATCTATAAGCATGGCTTCTGACCAGCCTCGGCCTTGTGACATGGCATAGTGCGGAGTTACCTGGGAATAAGTAGCAATGTTAGCCATAACACGAATCACACAGCTTGATGTGTATGTTTCAATGACAGCACGAAATATTCTAGTACAATCGTGCTTCTTCACCTTTCTTTGTCTGCTGATGTCCGGGCATCACAGGTTTCATGCCATGCCAGGGGCAACGAAACATGCAGAACATGGATGCAGTGGAATCCTACTTTACAATCGTAATTAGCCTTGCGTTGGATTGACCGAATACGACAGGCTCTGTTGGCGCTTTCTTGGTGGCCGGGATCATTTCCGCGTCGACGAGTGAGGTTCAACACAGGCCTGGCTGCTGGGATCTTACTTGCGCTTTCTGTCGCCGCGCAAAGGCTAGCGCAGGAACTTCTGTGACATTTCATCTCTTGCCTCTTCCTTTCCCCCTGAACCATGTAGGACCTGTGACAGCCGTTGCACAAAACCGCAAAGATTCTGAAATTGCGACAAACGTGGCCAGCCTGTGACCACCGGCGGACGTCAGGCGTGCAGGCGTCCAATCGCCGCCAAGTCCACCTCCCCGCTTTGACTTCGCGGGCCGGCGCGTGCCTGTCGGCGGATCGGTGATTCTCGGTGGATGATTTCCCTGGCACGTGCCCGGACTTTTGGAACATTTTTTGGTGTTTGGATCCTGTCACGAGCGGCGCCAACCACCAAATCACATTCATCATGCCGAAGCGAAAAAGAGACTGGGCTGGACCACCCAAGGAAGATGACGGGACCGAGAAAGGAAAGAGTCCGCGTATGCGAAGAGTGGAATACAAGCTAGACCAGGGCCACAAACTTCTCAATCGCGCCTTCAAGACAGCCAAGGGCTTTGAGCGGCAGAAGCTAAGTAGGCGGCGCAAGACTGCCTGCGATAAGAGCGATGCGAAAGATGTTGCACGGGTTGATGAGGAGATTGAGGCCATCAAGGTGTGTCTTGACAGAAGTTAGACGGTGAGGATTTCCTTTGCTAATGGCTCCGCGATCAAATCAGGTGCTTGATTTCTCCTCTGCCGCGAAGAACTATCTACATAAATCACTTCTCAAATTCAAGGCTGTCACTGAGTCTCCCGACCTCCCTCCGGCTGTAACAAAGCCTCCTGCTCCTATGCCCAACTCGGGCACTGCCAATGTTATCGCTCGTCTTTGTAATTCAAATCCAGTAAGAGAAGCCTTGCCGGCCATCCTCAAGGACGTTCAACAAGCATTGGGTGTCAAAGTGCCCGAGGAGAAGCTGCAAGGCAAGCGGCTGAGGGTCAAGGATTTTGAAGAAGCGCAAAAGTCAGCAAAAGATGGGAAGAAAGTGAGAGTAGAGAATGACACGGACGTCTCTGATCACGACAGCGGGTCAGAGGCTGGTCTCGGAGCCGCTCTACAGCGTCGTCCACATTCTGACAACGAAGACGATATAAGCGATGAAGAGGATGGCGAAGGTGAGAGACAGGGAGTTGAGCTGGGGGACGACGATTATGACTCGGACGACTTTGCCCAATTCGACAGCAGAATTGCGGCATCTTCAGGCGAGGAAGACCACGGCTACGACACTGACGGCGAGCCGAAGAAGGGCACCGTATCTCGTGCTCACACCGCTGCAATGGACATTTCAACATCAGTCTCGCCTGAACCAGAGCGCAGGTCAAAGAAGATGGCCAAGCCAACCAAGTCAGCATTTGTGCCTTCCCTGACCATGGGCGGATACTGGTCAGGATCTGAATCAGAGCCGGAGGATGATGATTTGGACGTCGCACCCAGGAAGAACAGGAGAGGTCAACGTGCTCGCCAATTGATTGCAGAGAAGAAATTTGGCAAGAGCGCCAAGCATCTGCAAAAGGAGGGCGCGGTGAGTAGGAATGATAGGAATCAGGGTTGGGATCCTAAGAGAGGCGCCACGGATGGTTCAGGTCCACGTCTACGTGGACGCCCCTCGAGGCCTGGAAAGAGTGCACCAACGATAAACGGAAATGAAGCTGGTATAAGCAAACCTCCACCCAAGAAACACAGAGACGATTCAGGACCGTTGCATCCTTCTTGGGAGGCAGCGAAGAAGGCCAAGGAGGCCAAGGCCACCGCACCCTTTGCAGGTAAGAGAGTCACTTTTGATTAGCGTGTTAATACCACATATGCATGTATTTTCATTGCCACTTTCCCACGATACTAAGATGAACATCGACACCGAACAACAATTGTGATTGGAATGATCAGGTACTGTACCTTAGTCATCTTAGCAGATGCAGACAGGAGCGCTGGTGCCCTTGTAAGTCCCAGCGTTTTGAGGCTCAATTGTTAAGGCCACGCGCAAGCTATCTCGTCAGATCGATTTCCAGCTAGAGATACATCTACTCCATCAGGCGCAGAAATCACAGCCAAATTATCCTGTCTTTCACCTTATACATACGGGTACTGATGATTTGTTCTACTGCGATACGAGTAGCACAGACACCAAATAAATCTGAGTGGAGAATCTTGACGGACCGTGAGTAGAGAGCGAGACACCTTTGTCATAACCTCGCAGCGCTAGTTCTACCTATTCAAGAATATAGCCAACCTTTGTTGAACGATAGGATATGAACCAGAACGCGAATAAAAATTAACGCTGAAAGGCGATGCTCTTGACCTATCTGTGCCGCCCTTCATTTGGAGGTAACACTCACAGACTTCACCTTATGCACGAGAGAGCAAAACGCGCGATGCAGCCCTGCCCTTGACTCATCTGACCACGCCTAACGAGTCTGCTTATTATTTGATAAACGAGGAGTGTAGTGCTACCCTGGGTCGGAACATGGACCACTTTGGCTGTAATGCCGAAACGGATCGACAAGGCATACGAACACGAGGCACAGGCATACCTAGGCATCCACGTCCACTTTATACCACTCCGGATTCGCTATGCGACTACCTTATGGATTGTTATTGTCATGCACCATAAATAAGTCTTCTACAGCACATAGCACGAGTCCAGGTACCATTTGGTCTTTCGCGAGCTGAAATTGTTTATCCTCAGTAACGTATCCACCCTTGACATTGAGCACGCAAGTCTGTTGACTCCTTACAATAAGACCGAAGGATCATGTTACTAATCACTAACGCATCATGTCAAAGATAATACTGGAGTAAGCAAGACTCGTATCTATGCCGGACTCCGTGGAACAAACACTAATCCGCTAACGATTAATCAGATTCTAATGCTTAGCGGTGTCAAGGTTTGGCACCTCCAGTAGCTCCACAAACACGGCAGAGACGCCTCGGACACGGGGATAAGATATTGCACCGAATCATTATCAACAAGCCCAGTGGAGCAAGATGAATCAACGTGCTCAACGAACAGTATTCTGCCGTAAGCATCTTCATTCCCGAAAAGCACGTTGGACTTATCAAATTCTTGTGTTACTGATGCCATGTCTCGTTTTGTTTGTGTCTTATTGCTAGAGAGGCATGTTCAGCGGAATTGCGTGCACTTTGAATTACTTTCCGGTCTTCCATTATACTACGAGTACAGCGGTAATAAAAACATAAAGGTAAAAGCATGGACATGGTGTTTGAATAAGCTTCATCAGATCGAAGTGCTATCGCCGGATATGGCAGATTCGCGCTGTCGATCACTGCTATATACGTCATTCTGAGGATTACCCACCGACAGCGACATGATGAATTTCTAAGCGGCACTAGAAATCGAGGGAACCCAGTAAGTCCGGTGTCCCATTTCAAACGAGTGCATCAGTTTGCATTTACAAAGGCTGCTTGCTCACGTTGTTCTCTCCTTCTCCAATCCATTTTCGCGCCCACAACAGGAGCAGTCGTTGAAAAAAAAAATTGCCCTGTCTTTGTTCTCTCCTGCCTTTTTGAAGTAGCTCTGTAAGAGCCCCTCGCTGAGATGTGGGGAACCTCAGTGTCTGACGACACGAGAATGGCACGTGGAGATAGCCAGCCTCAGCCAAACCTCTTGCACAACCCGGGCGATGCATACGCCAACAAGAAACACGTAGATAGAGATCCTGATGCTTCCTCAGATTCCGATGATGTTGATCGTAATGGAACTTGGGGTGAGAGAGATGCCGGCCAGATGTCCACCACAATGGCCATGGAAGACTATGAGGCTCTCCGTCAAACTCTTACGCAGAGAACACGATCGAGATCTCGAACTGATGCTTCCCGTCAAAGGAGCAGAAAATCTGGTGACGAAGAGTCACAATCACAACCTGATGAAGTCGACCTCGCGGCAAAGGACAAGGATGAGGATGACTTTTCTCTAGACGAATTTATGCGGGAAGGTCACTTTGAGAAGCGCAAGGATGGCAAGTCAGCGAAGAAAGTCGGAGTCGTTTACAAGAACCTCACTGTCAAGGGTGTCGGATCTACAGCAAGTTTTGTTCGAACACTTCCAGATGCCATCATTGGTACCTTTGGCCCGGATCTATATCACATTCTTTCTGGTTATCTTCCATTCCTCCGCTTCGGCAGGGAAGAAACTCGCACATTGATCAACGACTTCTCAGGTGTTGTCAGAGATGGTGAGATGATGATAGTGCTGGGACGACCGGGATCTGGTTGTTCAACTTTCCTCAAGGCTATTGCCAACAAACGCGAGGACTACGCTGCAGTGTTGGGTGAGGTGTCCTATGGAGGTATCTCCGCTGAGAAGCAAAGAAAGATGTACCGCGGAGAAGTCAACTACAATATGGAAGACGACGTCCATATGCCAACCCTTACCGTCTGGCAGACCTTCATTTTTGCTCTTATGACAAAGACGAAGAAGAAAGCCAGGGACGACATTCCGGTTATTGCCGACGCTCTCATGAAGATGTTTGGAATTAGCCACACGAAACACACACTCGTCGGTGATGCCTACGTTCGAGGTGTCTCTGGTGGTGAGCGCAAGCGTGTTTCCATTGCGGAGACACTTGCTTCCAAGAGTACTGTGGTATGCTGGGATAACTCGACAAGAGGTCTTGATGCCTCTACCGCCCTTGATTACGCCAAATCTCTGCGACTGATGACCGACATCAGCAACAGAACCAGTTTAGTGACTCTTTACCAGGCCGGTGAAGGCATTTACGAGCTCATGGATAAAGTGCTTGTCATTGACCAAGGGCGATGCATTTTCCAAGGTCCTGCTGGCGAAGCACGACAATACTTCCTCGATCTCGGATTCTTCTGCCCTGAAAGGCAGACTACAGCCGATTTCCTAACAGCAGTAACAGATCCAGTGGAGCGACAATTCAGAGAGGGCTGTGAAGCCAGCACTCCTAAAAGTCCGGAAGAGCTCGAACGCGCCTTCAGAGAGTCACAGTTCTACACACGCTCCTTGCAAGACATTGAGGCCTACGAACAGCACCTCCATCAAAGCGATTACACTGATGCGAAGGACTTCGAACAGGCCGTGCAAGAAGGGAAGTCGAAGACTGTCCGAAAGAAGTCTCCCTACACCGTCAGCTTCTTCAGGCAGGTCATGGCCACCACCCAGCGAGAATTCTGGCTGTTAAGTGGTGATCTTACCACCCTGTATACCAAGGTCTTCATCATCATCAGTAACGGTTTGATCGTCGGTTCGCTCTTCTACGGTCAACCTCTGAACACGGCGGGTGCGTTCACTCGCGGCGGTTCTCTCTTCTTTTCGATTCTCTTCCTCGGCTGGCTGCAACTTAGTGAGTTGATGAAGGCCGTTACCGGTCGGAATGTCGTCGCTCGCCAAAAGGATTACGCTTTCTACCGCCCGTCTGCAGTATCTCTCGGCAGAGTGATTGCGGACTTCCCTGTCATCTTGGTCCAAGTGTGCATCTTCACTGTCATCATGTACTTTATGACTGGCCTCGATGTTGACGTTTCGAAATTCTGGATTTACTTGCTCTTTGTCTACACAACTACGATCAGTATCACGGCATTGTATCGTATGTTCGCATCCGTCAGTCCTGAAATCGACACTGCGGTCCGATTCTCCGGTATTGCGCTCAATTTGCTCATTATCTACACTGGTTATGTCATTCCCAAGACGCAGCTACTGGGCGACTATATCTGGTTCGGCTGGCTCTATTACCTTAACCCGATTGCTTACTCTTTCGAAGCTGTACTCACCAACGAGTTTTCGAACCGTGTCATGGAGTGTGCACCTGACAATCTGGTACCTCAAGGTCCCGGCGTTGATCCAGCTTACCAAGGCTGTACTGTTGCTGGTGGAGGCGTCAATGCGCATACGGTCCCCGGTGCATCATACTTGGAGACAACATTCCAGTACACCCGATCTCACCTCTGGAGAAATTTCGGTGTCGTCATTGCATACACTGTTCTGTACCTCTTGGTTACCGTCGTTGCTACTGAGCTTTTCTCCTTTGTTGGATCAGGTGGAGGGGCTCTTGTATTCAAGAAATCCAAAAAGGCCAAAAAGGCACTCAAGGAAGCTCCACCTGCGGATGAGGAGAAGGTAAGCGATAGCAGCAGAAGCAGCGACACTGCGGTTGGTGCAGACCTCAGCAAAGAACAATCGCAAGAAGAGGCCTTGACCAACATCGCCAAGAGTGAGAGTATCTTCACCTGGAGAAATGTCGAATACACTGTTCCATACCAAGGTGGCGAACGTAAGTTACTCAACGGTGTCAACGGATACGCCAAGCCTGGCAAAATGATCGCTCTCATGGGTGCATCCGGTGCGGGTAAGACAACCCTGCTGAACACACTCAGTCAAAGGCAGAAGATGGGAGTCGTCTCAGGTGAAATGTTCGTTGATGGAAAGTCGCTTGGTAAAGAGTTTGCACGTAATACCGGTTTCTGTGAGCAAATGGATCTTCACGATGGTACCGCCACCATCAGGGAGGCACTCGAGTTCTCAGCCATTCTCCGTCAAGACCGCAGCGTCCCACGCTCCGAGAAGATAGCCTACGTGGACACTGTCATCGATTTGCTTGAGCTTCAAGATATTGAAGACGCTATCGTTGATAGTCTTGGCGTCGAGCAGAAGAAGCGTCTCACAATCGGTGTTGAACTTGCTGCTAAGCCATCTCTCCTCCTCTTCTTGGACGAGCCCACTTCGGGTCTCGACAGTCAAAGTGCTTACTCCATCACTCGCTTCTTGAAGAAGCTTGCATCTGCTGGCCAAGCGATTGTCTGCACTATTCACCAGCCTTCCTCTGTACTCATCCAACAGTTCGACATGGTCCTCGCTCTGAACCCCGGCGGTAACACATTCTACTTTGGACCAATAGGCGAAAATGGAAAGGACATCATCAAGTACTTTGGCGACCGCGGTGTCCAATGTCCACCAAACAAAAACGTTGCAGAGTTCCTTCTGGAAACTGCTGCGAAGTCACCGAGGCGTTCGGATGGCACTAAGATTGACTGGAACGAGGAATGGCGCAACAGTCCTCAAGCCGAAGAAGTCATTGAAGAGATTGACAGCTTGAAGCGCCAGAGAAGCCGCGTCTCTGAAGGTCTTTCAGACTCTGGTAACGAATTCGCTGCGCCCGTATGGGAACAGACATCCATGGTCACCACCCGACTGTTTAAACAATACTGGAGAAGTCCCTCCTACCTTTACGGCAAGCTTTTCACCGCTTTCATTGTTGGTGTCTTCAACGGTTTCACCTTCTACATGCTCGGCAATTCTACCCAGGATATGCAGAATCGCATGTTCACATCCTTTTTGATTCTCACTGTTCCGCCTACTGCCGTCAACGCTGTTGTGCCAAAGTTCTACCAAAACATGGCCCTTTGGCAAGCGCGAGAGTATCCCTCTCGTATCTATGGCTGGTTCGCTTTCACTACCGCTCAGGTGGTGTGCGAGATCCCCATGGCCGTAATTTGTTCCGTCGTATACTGGCTGGTCTGGTACTGGCCGGCTGGTCTTCCAACCGACTCTTCGACCGCAGGATACGTCTTCCTCATGACCATGCTATTCTACTTCTTCATGAACAGTTGGGGCCAATGGATCTGCGCCTTCGCTCCTAGTTTCACCGTCATTTCCAACGTCCTGCCCTTTTTCTTCGTCATGTTCTCCCTCTTCAACGGTGTCGTCCGTCCCTACTCCATGCTTCCGGTCTTCTGGAGATACTGGATGTACTACGTCAACCCATCCACCTATTGGATCGGAGGTGTTCTCGCCGCGACCCTCGACGGCATCCCAGTCGAATGCACAGTCGACGAGACGGCGCAGTTCAATGTCCCCGCAGGCCAAACTTGCCAATCCTACGCCGGCGCCTTCGCAACCTCGTCGGGCGGATACCTCCTCAACCCTCAGGCCACCGCCGACTGCCAATACTGCCCTTACAGCACCGGCAATGACTACCTCGCCACCCTCAACATCAAGGCCAGCGACAAGTGGCGCGACTTTGGCATCTTCCTGGCTTTTGTCATTTCCAATTGGGCTCTCGTCTACTTCTTCATCTACACTGTCAGAATCAAGCGATGGAGCTTTGGATTCGGTGCTCTTTTCGGTGCTTTGGGCAAGGCTGTCGGTGCCGTCAAGAGTCTGTTCAAGAAGAAGGAGAAGAAGGAGCAGGAGTAGATTCGTTTGTGTTTTGTTTTGTTTTCTTTTTCTTCCCGCCAGTGTATTTGGCTTGTTTAGCATGGAGTTGGTTACAGGACTTGTCTAGAATTGTATATAGCGTAGATACTGTCATGTAATAATGATTTCAATTTCCACGTCTCACGTACTCTCATCTTCCTCTGCGGCAGTGTACACGGTATGTTGTTCAATGTCAATCAGTAGAGAAGGGATGCGGTCATCCGGAACAGGTTGCAATCACATGTCAGTGAAGGCGAAAAGACCCGTAAACGCAGCCTTTAATTTCTGTTACGCACGTGCAAAAGTAGAACGGCGAAGTCATGCACCCATTTTGCCAGTAAAAAATCCCAGGGATATCGCATCAATCAGAACGGAACAAAATGTACATCTCATGACGAAATATCATGAGGCACCATCATGGTTTTCCTCCACTCACCAAGTCATGATCACATCTAGACGGTCTTTGACCACTGGCCCAAAACGCCGAGCAAACTGCTAAGAGAGCCAGCAAGACCAACAATACCATCGTCGAGTTGAACGTATCCCAGGGCGGAGAGAGGGATAGTCAAGTCGCACAGGTCGGAGATGAGTTGCAGCTGAGCGGCAGAGCGGGCCCTACAAAGATTATCAGCATCTAGTTCTCAGCGTCGGATAAACAGCCTTATGAGCATACTTTTCGGCAGCCTTGATCTCCACAGTCTTCTCAGCATCACTAGACTGAGCGATAGCCTTGCTCTGATAAAGCGCATAAAGGCCATTGAGCACACTGAAACTCAACCCAGCGAGCCAAAACTTGGATGCCTGCTTCTGGAACCTCTTGGCGGCCTCGCTGGGTCGGACACCAGCGACATCGAGATAGGTCAACGTGTCGCAGGTCATGTAGCCTGCGTATCCCAGCTGTCTCGCAGCAGTCAGATATCTGACGACGGGATCAACGTTCTTGGCGTCGTAGGCCGTCGCTGCCGCTTTGAAGTGCTCGACGAATTTCCCTATGCGCATGGCTTTTCGCACCATGCCTAGGTTGGCCTTGAGTTTGGTGAACTGGGCGACGGTGGTTTGGGTTGCGTTTGTGCGGTAGAGGTACCATGATAGGAAACGCGAGAAGTATTGCACAAGGCGGAGGACCTTGTCACGGCCAACTGAAAGTACTTGTGTAAGCCTTCTTTGTTTCTAGAGACCTGGCACTTGAGCATGTCCTGGTTATGGCGTACATACCTGTTGTTGCAACAAACTTGTTATAGTGCGAGACCGCAGGGTGGTAGATAAGCGCGTCGGCGACCATTGTGTCCAACTCTTCTCCTTGACTGCTGTAGATTTTCGTGATTGCTGGTTCTTGCGAGGCGTGTTTAGATGTCGTATGTCGAATTTCAAGTCGTGAAATAAACAGTTCCAATGGTGCGTGGAAGATAACTATGATAAAAGTAGCCGCTGCTCCTCAAGCCGGCCCTAGGGAGCATGTCGGCATATGACGTTCGGTGTTTAACGCCCCATGCCCGAAGAACCCTTGAACCGAGGCATGTGACAGCCAGGGGCTCGCTTATTCCTTCCTGTTCTGTTCAAAATGTCCTTAGACGACATGACCGGCAAAAAGCATGTTAAGGACCTTAGGTACAGTATATAAACAAGAGACTGCTGCCCGCCTGAGTGTGTGAGAAGATTCTGGAGAACCAAGATTTGAGAGCTCGAACACACTAGTGTGTTCATTGCGGTCACCCAATGGTCACCTTCTGCGCACGTACATTGGATAAAAATACACACTGATCGATTTCCTCGTTCCGGCTATGCGTTTCAACAATGCTCAGCGGTTAGTCAAGATTGGTTCAAGCGATGCCTTGCGATCCGGATATACGAGTAGTGTCACGAGTGTGCTGTAACGAAAACCTAATGTATAGCAATACAAACAATGCTCAAGCAGCTTGGCAGCTGCTAAAAGGAGAACGCGATCGTCATTATTGCCCACTGAGCAAATGGCCCTACTCGTAAAGGTCAACAGCACATCTCCGCTGTCGCCGAAGGTAGGCAACAACCAACAAATCCTTGCTTCATAGATACTGTATCCTTACCACAGAGATCCTTCCCAGCCATTTGTCAGACTGTCATGAAGATTCAAGTCCTCTATCTCGTAACTTCTATCGCTACGCTCCTGAACGCAGCCCATCTCCCCTTACACACGCATGTAAGACTCTTGGCGCTCCACCATAACACAAAAATGCCTTTTAATCAACATCAGAATAAGACACTACAACCCAGAAGACAAAACGGATGCGGTCCAGTTTGGCTAGGCTGGCTAGTCCCAGAGTACAGGTTCCACGAATGCTGCAACAACCACGACGTATGCTTCGAAGATTGCAACAATGGAACTTTGGAGACATGTAACCAAGCATTCTTTCAATGCATGCAGTCTGTGTGTCATGTTCATGGACTTAGCAATCTGCCCAAGAGAAGCCTGTTCGATTGGTTTGGCGCGAGCGAAGAGGATTGTCTAAAGACTGCTGATTTGTATTATGAGGGTGTTGACAATGCTTTGGCTGGGCATATATGGAGGAGCAATTGTGAAGACTAGAGCTTCGGTGGGGGGTTTTGTTTCTTGGTGTTCAAGATTGGCGTTGGGTGGCAATGGTTCCTTCCGGGCGTCCAAAGCAGGAGGGTTTTTTTTCTACGGCATTTCGAACTCTTCAGCATTCGATGCTTACGCTGGGAAATGAACCTCGAGTACTTGATACAAGGCTTCCAAACTAGCGAAGGACTATAGGACGAAGACCTCTGGCTGGAGCTGGCTCCTCCGACTCTTTTCAGTGTATCGACTATAATGAACAACCTACATAGCTATTTTCATTTTCGCATCTTAGGCAGGCCCCCTTCTTCGAACCATCATACTTTGCCAAAGAACACGACATGAACTGATATGTCATCCCTGACATCCCTCGAAAGGGGCGGTGACACAGCCATAACACCACAAAACAATGAGCGGCGGTTGCCTCCAAAAGCATTCTTAATAAGATGCGTTGCACAATTATCATCCTCAACAACAAAGTGCTCGGGCTTAACGGTCCACTCGCGCGTCTTTCCTTTCAGCTCTAAATCCTGCTTCAGAGTAGGACCTTCTTTCTGTTCAGCACGAAGTTCCGCATCGCCAATACTTTGGTCGAATTGACTGAAGTTGCCATTCCTCCTGGCATCGATCCACTGCTGCACCAGCAAGACCGCATTTTCGCTACTTGTACAATCCCAGAAACCGTCGCTGGCCATGATCAGGAAGTCTGGTTGCGATTCTTCACCCTTTATCTTGACTTCCTTGATTTCTGGTTTTGCGGTGAGGTAGGGCGGTGTCTTTGCAACACCTCCTGGTCTTGGTCCATGTGCCCAGAATCTGCTCTGCGCATCTAGCATCGTCTCGTCTGCCCATTTCCATCGGGCATCACCGAACGCGCGAGTGACTGCAAGACCTAATATGCGACCTGTCTTCTCATCGATGGGGCTTTCGCCAGGATGCTCCGCATTGACTCGAGCAAGTTCGGAAGCATTGAAACCGGTTTGGTCATCTGACAGTGGGATTGCAAAGTACTTGCCATGCCCATCGGCTCGACCTAGAACAGCCCTCGAGTCTCCTACGTTTGCCACGCGAAGAATAGAACTGGAAGACTCATAGAGGGCAAGAAGTGCACAAGAGCCGCTGAGAGCCGGTGCCAATGCGTGAATAGCTTCGAAAGAGGCAGGAGGAAGTTTCGGATCATCTAGTGCCTTTTCTGCCTCTGCCATTATCATCGCGTCCATACCAAGGAAACCCTCAATAATAGCACGATTGACAACATGGGACTCGAGGCTGATCTTTGCTTTCCACTCGCATTTGAACGAAGTCGAGCGTAGAGTCCACCTATATTCGCAAAAACGATCTGATGCAAATAAGTTTGAAGCAGAAAAGAAGTAGCGTGGCCCGCATGCCCATCATAGATCCCCCAAGCCAATATCTTCCGACGCTCGCCATCCGGGAGCGCCATCTCAACATGAGTGGCCACGGAGGTATCTTCCCCATGAACTCCGTTGCTAGGAAGCGCGCAAAAGTCCTGTCGTATACCATCACACATGACACTCTGTTCGTGACGCCTGAGCCTCGCGTTCGCTAATCCCAAGGGCGTCTCGCCCTCTAGCGATCTCGTCACCATTGATCCATCGGCTTGCTTGATCTTTTGCTTTAGCTTTCGTAGAACTGTTTGTAGTCTACTTCGGGTGGTTCGGCGTGGACTTCTCTGATGATAGCGCTATCCCCGTGAGTCAAGTGCTCGTAGCTCAACCAGGCGAGACACAGACCAGCTATGTACGGCAGCGCTCTCGAGCTAGATTGCCTGGATGTTGGAGAGAAGGTTTGTTGTTTGCCTGATCCTTTGCTCCTGAATGCTCGCGTTAGAGGCACTTGGTATCGGTGGCTTGGCCGATATCCCCGGATTGATGTTCGTGGCCGAAACATGTCAGAGGAAAGCAAACACTGTGTCAAGACAAAGCTTGACCGAGCGACAACTACGGCACCTTATATTTGGAAAAGCGTGAGTATTTCAAGACGGCGAGAAGTCTTGATGAGGAGGCTGAAGTGAGGTGGGATTCGTCGTATGGTCGGTTTGCGAGGCGGCGCTTCCTGCTGCACGTCACAAGACTCTATTTGATTAAGCAGGCGATAAAAGGAGTTGTTTCAATTGCTCTCAACTCGCTTGTAGCAATTCATGTGAATGTACATGAAACATCGGTATGGGATGAAAAGACTCAAAGCCGAGCGATCATGTCGAAACATAAGTCCCGAGTGGTGTTCACTCGAGCGGGTATGCGAATTTTGCCGAAAATCATCTACGTTCATATATGAATCATGCATTATAATGCAGGTTGGATGCCTTAAGCTTGTGTGTACAATAGAGCACTCCGATTGAGGCATCAAGATCATTCAAGTCGAAGAAGGTGTGAGGGCAACTTTGCAGCCATTGGCTCCCACGCAGGTCAACATAAGCGACTCCTCCCATGGTCCAGGATCTCTGCTCTCGATATTCTTGAACTCTTGCACCAAGCGGATCGTCGTGTATGAGGCCTCGGTCAGCGCGAACTGTTGTCCTATGCAAATTCTTGGGCCGCCATTGAATGGAAGGTACTGGAGAAATTGTCAGTCCATGATTTCTTGACAAAGCCGTACAGGATATCAAACGTACCTCCCAGCCAGCCCGAAGCCCATTGGGTCCAAGCCAGCGCTCAGGCTTGTATTCGTCCGCATCCTCGCCATAATAGTCCTTGCGTCTGTGCATGGCGTATGTGGACCATGTCACAGTCTGCCCTTTGCGGACGAACATGGGACTATTGCCATCTTCGTCACCTTCAAGCCGGAGTGTTGTGTCGACTACAGCCTCACGCGAGTTGACCGTAACGATAGGGTAGACACGCAAACTCTCGTTTAGCACGGCTCGAAGGTATTTGAGCTCCTTCAACTGCTCAAAATTCGGTCGCTCGCCATTGAGAGTGTCGATGTCCTTGCGGAGCCTGGCCCATACATCTGGTCTTTTCGAGAGGGTGAACCAGACATTGCTCAGCAGGGAAGCAGTAGTATCTCGGCCAGCAAGAAGGATGTTGAGAAGCTCAGATCGGATTCGAACACGGTCGTCTGTCTGGCGGACTAGTTCATCGATGAAGATGTAGCGGCCTGGATCGCTGGATTTCTCGCTAAAAAGCGACGAACGTTTAGCAAGTCCTTTCTCAACGTAGTAGTCGACAAAGTCTGAAGTCTGTGTTAGGCTACCGTACTATTGGGTTGACATTATCACTGACCGTGAACAAATTTAACGTTCTCTGCAAACTGTTTCCCTGGTAAGAATGGAGCGAGTGCCCCCCAGCGAGCATTGGCGACGATGCCTAGAACACATCAGATTCAAGAGTTATGTGATGCCAGTGGCGCTGAACATACTCTCTTGGCCTCTATTGAAGGCCTCGGCAAAGCGGGAATTGGAGACAGTGTTGGTTCCTGGTGCAAGGCAGAGTGTGCTTTCGCCGAAGAGGAACTCTGTTGCGGAGTCGATTGTGAGGCGGAAGAACAAACCTTGCAGATCAACAGTCGATCCATCTCGCGGAATGGCTTCGATGAGATGCTGAATATGGGTCTCAAATGTATCCAGATCGGCAACTTGAGATCTATGGAAGTTTGGCCTCAGCATCTCTCTCGAATGCTGCCAGTTCGCGCCATCGCTTGTGAATATGCCGACGCCCAGGAACGGCGTAAAGGAGATCTTGCGTCTCCTACCGAGGGACCACTTTTTGAAGTCTAATGCTTGTATGACTTTGAGATTTTCGGGCTCGATGGTGAATGTGATTTGTCTGCCCAGAGATGGAAAAGTTATCGTCCGCGTATTTTTACCCATCCTCTCGAATCTAGTGACATGGTCTTCCAATATCTTTCGTTCTTTCAATCGCCTGAGCGTTTCGCGAAACATATCAATACCAAAGAAAGGGTCTTTCGTTGGGTACTTCTTGACGGGTAAGCAACCATGCTCTCGGATCATGGCACGACGTCTCAAACCCGTCGTAGCCTCCCAATATACATAGTAGACAAAGTAGGAGAAGACCAGGGCAACGAGAGCTTGCTGAATGTTCATCATGGTTGCACTGAATGAGCTAGGAGATGACCAGAAGAATGGCGGGGTACTTGAGAGGTATAGATATATTAGAGGCGTTCGCAAGGCTTACTTCTTTGGGGAGATGCTAATTGCAAGGATTCACAAGGCCAGCTTCCTACTAATCTGGTGTGTGTAGCACGTACTTGTTATGTTCGCATCTATTTGGCTGCCTTGTGCCCGTTGACCAGTATGATGCCGATCACTCTCTGACAATCGGAGGTGGAGGAACAGTAATGACCGAACCTGTTAGGTTTCTGCGTGCCGAGCCGTTTCCGTCACAAGACCTTCTCGTGCTTCCTTCCATCTCCATAATCACCTCTTTCAAGTCGCGAGTACAAGTACATGGCAGCTCACAACAGTTGCTCATTGGAAGCAACAAAGTGAGCTACATACAAGACCGTTTTTGAGACCTCGGCTTGTGTGAATCTGTGGTGACGGCGTATCGCCCTCTCATAAACATTTCCATTGTCACGGTCAGTCTAGCTATGACGTGCCGATGCGATGGAATGGCTCAAGATACACTCTTTGTTCGCTGGTGTGGCGTATCGCAGAAAGAACTGGTCTTTCCCTTTGTCTTCGTCTTTTGCTGTTTCTAGTCCCTGTCCACAATGATTTCATCTTCATGCTTCTACCGTTACACAACATCCTACCTGTATATCAACATGAAATATATCAAATCCTCAATTCCTCACATTACGGTCTTGGCCTCGCTTGCTCTCCCTTCAGTCGCTCAGTCCTGTAACCCTGTCGTCAATACCTGCACGCCGAATTCTGGCCTTGACACAAGTACCTGTAGCATAGATTTTACCAAACAGACGACTATTCCGTCTGGGTGGACGATATCTAATTATGCAAATGTCCCATTCGGACCTCAAGGGGCGGAGTTTACCTTTGCAAAGCGTTATGACGCTCCCCAACTTTGGACAGACTTTTACATCCTCTTCGGTAAAGTTGAGACCGTCATGCAGGTTGCTCCTGGTCAAGGGATTGTGAGTAGCGCTGTACTCATGTCAGATGACCTTGACGAAATCGATTGGGATTTAGCGAAAACAACTTCAACTTGTCCACTTCTGGACTGGGCCAGAATAACTACTACGGTAAGGGTATAACCGGCAACTATGATAGAGGCCAGTTCTTCAATGTGGCATCTCCTCAATCGCAGTTCCACACTTACACTACAGACTGGACACCCACACAACTTACATGGAGTGTGGATGGTGTCGTAGTACGTACGCTTCTAGCATCTGACTGTCAGGCTAAAGGTAGCGACTACCAATATCCGCAATCACCATCTAAGTTTCAGCTAGGCATTTGGGACGGTGGTGATGCCTCGACCAGTTTGGGTACAGTTTCATGGGCAGGCGGCTACACTGACCTCACGAAAGGTATGTCTACATCCTCACATGGTGGCTGTTTAGCTAGGCTGACATACTTTATTTGTACAGCACCATTTACAATGTATGTCAAGAGCGTGGGCATCACAAATGCCAACCCAGCATACGCGTACAACTACACGGACCGCAGCGGTAGCTGGGGTAGCATCCAATTGCTGAACCGGACTATAACTTCTATCAGTAGCACAAGCACTATTTCATCCACAACTGCTGCCAGCGTATCAAGCTCGGTTATACCTAACCTATCGTCTTCACTCAGCTCACTGGCTCAGAAGCTTACTGGTACCACTACAACTACATCAGTAACAACTCCAAGTACCACAAGTGTACCCATCAGTCAAGCAACGAGTGCTGGCCCAATCTCAGTCAGCACCAGCTCGGTCACAAAATTGTCGCCAACCATTACAACGAGCTCAAGCACCCATACCACCACGAGTGTAACTTCACCAACTACTTCAGCCACAATACCCCCCTCGTTGACCTGCGTTGCGTCCAAGATATCAGCCATCAAACAGCACCAATCCAGTCCAACGTCATTTTGCTCAAGCTGGATAGCACAGTAGGAAACTCGAACATCATGGAGAAGAAGATTATCCTGCTGACCGTGATATAGCAAACCCCATGCCACATCGCCGTTCACGGAATACGGCATCCTGTTGCCGACTGGAGTCAGTGATGCTTGCTCCTGCATACTTGCTGGCTACCTGGGTACCGCTTCTTCGACAACTAGTACGCATACGTCTACATATAGCCCTTACTGGCATTATTATCGAGACAACGGTCACGAGGTGAGAAGTTGGTATTGAAATGACACTGCTGTCACATAGTGGGGTTGTGTTTACAAATTTGCAAGAACAGTGTTTAAATTGCCGAAAGATTGAGAAGGAAAATGAAATTGTAAATGAGAGATATAGACCAGTTGACCTTTGTGTCTAGGAGACCAGCTCTATATATTAAAGAAGCATACCATGAGCTAATCATGATTCCAACCGAGCCATTTCATTTTCTCTTATAAGCAGACTCGATGTGTACGCCTGCAGCCATCCGAATGAGCCATCCATCAAGGTGCTTGAGTCAAAGCATCAGCCGCACGCTCAATTTCAGGAACAAACGTAATCCCCGCATCATCACTATACCCAACAGCGGCATTCATCTTCTCAAGCTGACCGCTAGTATCCTTAATAAGCATTTGTGAATACATAGCTCGCATCTTGACATCTTCCCAAGCCTCACCCCCAGGTCGAGCAGGATCGACCAAGGCCAAGAAAGCCCAAGTCCTGCCAACAAAATCTAGATATTCGTCGCTGTAAGTTTACCTTTTCACTTGCTGAGTCAGAGCTGTCATCTGTGGTCACTCACCCCACATGAAATAGACTTTATTCTTCGAAGCCGCGGGGGTCGAGTAGGTTTGCTGTAGGTTGCTCTCCATGGCTGGGTGCTTGGCAAGGAGGTCCAGTAGCTTCTGGTGCGATGTGAAGTAGTGGCGGTACTGTGCTGTGGCGTTGCTAGGGCATGGTTTCTCGACGTGATGGCGAGTGAATTCAAGCCTGGTGGTGGTTGCTGGGTGTGGGCCCATGGAGAACGCCATCTTGCAGGATATACGTATTGAGGATACTTTTCTCTTCCTTGCTTAGGGCAGTCTAAGATCAGCCATATATGTTGAGAACTGATGAGCCGGAAACATGTCGCGCTGCCACGTGAAATTCAACTTCAATTTCATTTCTTGTTTTGATGAACTCTTCCCCGGCCTGCAAAGCGGGCGGGTGTACCTGCAGATCCCTGTAAGGCCGAGACCATGATGGGCACCCGTCGCAAAACGTCGAAGTAAGAACAGTGACATCCTCTCGTTCGTGAGGGTCTCCTCCCCGCGGCGGTAAGCGATGGAACGCTGCGGATTGAAAATGTCTAGAACGTCGAGATTACACCGAGCCGCGGGAGGGTTTGGACAAGTTTGGATGGGCACATTTGATGATCTCACTCGTCAGGTGGCTTTCCAACATTCCCATTGCTTGGCTGCTCAGGTACATACATAGTAGTGTGGCTGCAAGGTCTGTGGCTTTCCCATCCATTTTTCTCCCACTACCACAATTTATCAAGGAAAAATGGGAATCTTTTCGACAGCTAAGCGGAAGGTGAAACGAGTGAGGACGCCTACAGATGATGAGACAAGGAGCGCTCATAAGACCTTTGGGAGAGAAGACTCAGGCACAGCCACTGTTATCAGCAAGCCGACTCATGTATCGCCTGAAAAGGGACCGGACAAGTTCTACCCTGTAAAGTTGGGTGATATCTACCACAACGATAGATATCTTATCAAGGGCCACCTTGGCTCTGGCAGATACTCATCTGTATGGCTTGTGAAGGACACCAAGTAAGAATTAGTTCGAAAATTGCCCTATAAAGCGACGTGCTTATGCAGAATCAGGAATGACGACCATGCTGCGCTCAAGATCCTGAACTCTGACTTTTACAATGGAAAACATGAGATTTTCGAGTTGGAAGTGATGGAGAAAATCACCAAGGTCGCCTCGACCTCGACCCATCCTGGCAAGGATCATGTGGCTAAGCTGCTCGATTATTTCGAATTGAACAGCCCGACTGGGAAGCACGTCTGCATGGTCTACAAACTTCTCGGCGAGGACATTGCTGCACAGACGACCCGTGCCAAAATCGAACACTTGCCATACCGTGCAGTGAAGCAGATAACTAGGCAATTACTCGAGGCACTGGATTTCTGCCACACTGAATGCGGAATCATCCATACAGACATAAGCCCGCAAAACATCTGCATTGAGCTGCCTGACCCATCCGCTGCTGTCGAAGCAGCAAAACCAGATAGCTCAGGCCGAATTGAGCTTGCAACACCCTCGCTTATCAAGGCCGAGGACCATATCAGGGTTCGTCTGAACGATTTTGGGATCGCCTGTTTTCTGGATCGCCATCTGACGGATAATATTTCCCCACCGCTGCTCAGAGCGCCGGAAATCACGTTGGGTGCTCCTTGGGACCAAAGTGTTGACATTTTCAATCTGGGCGCTCTTCTCTTACAGTTCGTTACGGGCCAGCTACCGTTTCCTGGTCATGGTGAAAGGAACAAAGCAGGATGTGACGAGAGTGACCGTCTGTCCCAGCTGATCAAGACTTTTGGAGGAGAGCCTGACGTTGTACTCGCCAACGCTGACCGAGCCAAGGAATTCGATAAGAAAGGAGTCAATCTTCAACGAAGGCTCACAATTGGATCTGAGACGTCCTTGGAAAAATTCCTCTTCGAGAATGCTACCGGGAAGTCAAGAATAGATACCCCGTCCGAGGAAGTTGTTCCTATTTGCAATCTCCTTCGTCGTATGCTCGCTACGGATCCTAGGAAGCGAGAGCCCGCAAAGATGTTGCTACAACATCCATGGCTAGCAAGTTGACGCAGACCATTGACGGAAGAGGATTATATCCTATTGGAACATATTCCTGAAATGCGAACGCAAGCAGGACCAAAACCACGACCATCGCTCTTGATCGAACAGTCAAGCAGCCTACCACTGTCGCAAGGCTATGGTGGACCGTCCAAGAACAGTATTCAAGATCTGCGGAAGCCGCATTGAACGACGACGGGCAATCGCTTGCTTCAATGCAACCGACAAAGGGCACCACCCACCTGTCTGCAAACATAAGGATCACATGTTGGGCCCGGCTTCGCGTTTCACTGCCTGCTCTGCACCAAGAAAACCTGGCGCCGAAGATCTGTTACAGCCGCCATCTGAAGACCAAGCTCCATCCTACCATGAGGGAAGACTCGAGCGGAAGAAGTGATGCAGTTATTACTCGAGGAGTACGGGAAGAATGAACGACAGTCTCATGAGGGGCTGTAATGAGTACCAAGCAGAGATCTGCACCTTGGAGAGTGAACACAAGGCGGGCAACAATACCTTGGACACATTGGTTGCAATGGGTTGTCACCATTCGTCGTTATCTTCATGATGTGTAATGCAATTGGAAAACAGTCCACACTTACATACAGTGTGCGCATGATGATGTTCGTCATTGAATTTTCGAAAAGAGTGTTGCATTGTTGCCAAAAGTTGTCTACCTTAGCTCGTACAGCGTATCTGTATTTAGTCTCACAAATAGGTATCCTTAACAGGCATGAAATGGACAACCTGAAGAGCTGGAGGGCAAGGAACCTCGGAACCTAAGACCCTGAAAGCTTGGCTTATGCCAAGATGCGTTCACCGCTCGGAGGTTCTGTGGTTGGAGGCTTGGTTGGAGGTGGAGCAGAACCCGACACTCAAGCAGGGCGGGGGTCAATCTCCAGCAAAAAGTTTGGCCTCGATAAATTCTTCTCATAAACACAGCACACGCTCTTGTGCTGTACCACCTCATATCTTAACCTCTTTCCTTATTTTATTGTTTTTTTGATACCCGACCATCTATCTACAAGATGGATCAACAACAGTTTGTCGGACTCCTTGAGAGTCTGATGCAGCGTAAGTCAAGTCGATGCCCAAACTTTTTTATGTACGAGCATTCACTCACAAAAAAACAGCCGACACGGAGAAGGTCAAGGCAGCGACGTCTACTCTCAACAAGCAATACTACAACCAACCCGCTTCACTGCCTATGCTCCTCCATGTCCTGATCTCTCACCCATCCGCACAACTTCGCCAGCTGGCAGCCATCGAGTCCAGGAAGCTTGCAACCAAGCACTGGGCACAGATACCAGAGGGCGAGAAGCAACAGATCCGGGAGCAACTTCTGCAATCCACCCTCAACGAGCAAGAGTCTCTCGCCCGTCACTCCAAGGCTCGCGTCATTGCAGCCATCGCCAAGGTTGATCTTGAAGATGGACAATGGGCCGACCTTCCCGCCTTCCTCCAGCAGGCCGCCACCAGCCAGACGTCGAGCCATCGTGAAGTCGGTGTCTACATCATCTATACTTTGCTCGAGACTATGCCCGACATGTTCCAGGAGAACATGGCCGCCATGCTCAAGCTCTTCAACCAGACAATCCAAGACCCAGAGAACGTCGAGGTCCGGATAAACACAATGCTCGCCCTCTCTGAGCTGGCCATGGTTCTCGACACCGAAGAGGATCCAAAGTCGCTCAAGGCCTTCCAGGACACCGTTCCCCACATGGTGCGCATTCTCCAGCAGACGATCGAGTCTGGCGATGAAGAGCACTCGATGCAGGCCTTTGAAGTCTTCAACAAGCTCCTCAGCTACGAGTCTGCCTTCCTCAATGCCCACTTTGGCGACCTCATGCACTTCATGATGGATATGGCTGCCAACACAAACATTGACGAGGACGCCCGTTCTCAGGCCCTCTCCTTCCTCATGCAGGCCGTTCGCTACCGCAAGCTCAAGGTGCAAGCTCTCCGCATTGGTGAGCAGCTCACTCAGAAGGCTCTCTTGATTGTCACCGAGCTTGGCGATCTCTCGGCCGACGACGAGGACGTCACTCCTGCCCGCTCTGCCCTTGGCCTCCTCGACATCATGTCCGAGTGCCTTCCTCCTAGCCAGGTCGCCGTCCCTCTTCTCCAGTCTCTTGGCCCATACGTGCAGAACCCGAACCCCGACTACCGTCGTGCTGCCATTCTTGCTCTTGGTATGTGCGTCGAGGGTGCTCCCGACTTCATCAGCACCCAGCTCGGCGAGATCCTCCCCATGGTTCTTCATCTTCTCCAAGACCCCGATGTCCGCGTCCGTTCGGCAGCTCTCAACGGTGTTGCGAGACTCGCAGATGACCTTGCCGAGGACATGGGCAAAGAGCATGCTCGGCTCATCCCAGCTCTTGTCAAGAACTTTGACCTCGCCATGCAAAACATCAACAACGGTGACGAGCATGTTGGAATCCTCAAGCAGAGTTGCATGGCTCTCGACTCCCTGATCGAGGGTCTTGAGCAGGAGGACGCTGCCAAGTACGTTGGCGAGCTTGTCCCCAGAATCAGCCCTCTCTTCCAGCACCCCGACATCAAGGTTCAGATTCCTGCCATTGGTGCCGTTGGCTCTCTTGCCTCCGCTTCCGACTCTGCTTTCTTGCCCTTCTTCCAGGACACGATGAACTCTCTTGGCCAGTACATCAGCATCAAGGACAGCGAGGACGAGCTCGAGCTCCGTGGCATGGTCTGCGACTCTCTTGGAAAGGTCGCTGCTGCTGTCGGCGCCGAGGCCTTCCAGCCCTTTGTTGAGCCTATCATGCACGCTTCCGAGGAGGCCCTCCACCTCGATCACCCTAGACTCCGCGAGACCAGCTACATTCTCTGGAGCACCATGGCAAAGGTCTACGAGGACAAGTTCTCTCCTTACCTTGGAGGTGTTGTCAAGGGCCTTATTGAATGCCTCCAGCAAGACGAGACCGAGTCAGACGTCACCCTCGGCGAGGAGGCCAAAGACTTGATGGGCAAGGAAGTCATCATTGCCGGCAAGAAGATCAAGGTCGCAGACATCAGCGGAGACGATGACGATGACACTGCCTTCGACATGGAGGACGAAGATGACGACGACTGGGATGACCTCGGGGCTGTCACTGCCGTGGCCATGGAAAAGGAGATTGCAGTCGAGGTTCTCGGTGACATTCTCACCCACACTCATTCCAACTTCTTGCCATACTTCCAGCAGACCCTCGAGATTGTCCTTCCTCTTGTTGAGCACACTTTCGAGGGTGTGCGCAAGTCCGCCATTGGCACCATGTGGAGAGGTTACGCCTCCCTCTGGGGTATGGCCGAGGGCAGCGGCATGGCCAAGTGGCAGGCTGGCCTTCCTCTGAAGGTTCAGGCTACCGAGGATCTGATGAAGCTCGCCACCCTCATCATGACTGCCACTCTTACCCTCTGGCAGGATGAAGTTGACCGGTGCGTACACTTGTTTTTTTTCTTTTTATGCTGCACCACCCCATTCACAGGATGAACCAACCTTTTCGTTATAACCCAGCTCACTTCGACGCAATATTGCGATTGAGAAGAACGCGAATCTACTTCTGACTTCAGTGCAATCACACACCTTGGACTAGGACTTGCTATTCAAGATTCAACGGCTGACATGAATACAACAGGGGTACCGTCACCGACATCAACCGCAACATTGCCGCCACTCTCAAACTTTGCGGACCGGCAGTCCTCACCGCCCACCTTGGTGACAATGCTGCTCCTCCAGTCCAGCAAATCACCGAGATTGTCCTCCAGATTCTCCAGAAGAAGCACGTCTGCCAGCAAGATCTTGACGGCGAAGATGAGGCCGATGACGAGATGGAGTCTTCCGAGTACGACTGGCTCGTCATTGAGACAGCCATGGAGGTCGTTACCTGCCTCGCTGCCGCACTCGGCGAGTCTTTTGGAGAGCTCTACCAAATCTTCGAGAAGCCTTGCCTCAAGTACGCCTCTGGTCAAGAAAAGTACGAGCGTAGCGCCGCCGTTGGTACCATTGCCGAGTGCATTGGCCACATGGGCTCCGCCGTCACCCCATACACTCCTGGCCTTATGAAGGTCTTCCTCAAACGGCTCGGTGATGAGGACCCCGAGGTGCGCAGCAATGCCGCTTTCGGAACCGGTCTCCTTTGCGAAAAGAGTCAGGACCAGAAGCACGTTCTCGAGAACTACACCACCATCCTAGCCAAGCTCGAGCCTCTTCTCCACCAAAAGCAGGAGGCTAGACTTCTCGACAACTCTGCTGGATGTGTAGCCCGTATGATCAAGGCTCACCCCAACAATGTGCCTGTTGACCAGGTTCTGCCTGTGCTCGTGCAGCTCCTGCCTCTGCGTGAGGATTACGAGGAGAACGAGGCCGTGTTTGAGATGATTGTTGCTCTTTGTAAGTGCTTTTTTTTGTCTACTGCCATGGCCATCCTGCTAACTTTTTTTTTGCAGACCAATCACAAAACCCTGTCATTCAAGGCCTCACTCCCCAGATCATTCCAGTCCTCCAACAGGTCCTCTCACCTCCTGAGGACCAGCTCAGCGACGACATCAGAGCCAAGGTTCAGGAGCTCGCTCAATATCTCCAGCAGTAAGAATGTGTATGACAGGAGAAGCGACAAAAATCACGAATCACATAAAAGATCTTGAGCGGCCACTGTCCGCCATGAAGGAATCCGTCACGAAATTAGATGTCATTGGTGGAATACGAACTTGTAGGATTTCGGAACAACAAGACTACGAGGTCATTTTACAGTGGATACCCCTTTTTTGCATAGCAAGCAATGCATTAATTATTGTACCGTCACATGGCGTTTTTAAGGAATGAAAAATATAGACAGCTTTTCTTCTTCTCTTCTCATGATGATTCTGAGCTTGTGTGAAATGTATATTGTTTGAAGAGTGAGAATGTGTGCATTGTGTTACTGAAGTAGGCATTATTCGATATTGAGTATACCATGCCTCTCCCGCATCATCATCATCCGTCCCTCTCCTGTCATGTAATTCATCAAATAGGTATCATTGTGCTTCCCGCTTCCTGCTTCCTGCTTCCCGCTTCCCGTCTGCATGTCTTCTTCATCCCTCACACTCTCCTATGCTGTTCCCTCTCCCTGCCCACGCCCATTGTCTGTGTATCCAGCACTGTATCCAGCACTCAACTTCTCCGCCAATATTGCTAGACAGGTCTTGGCAGCCATTCTTGCTAAGACTCGAGTGTTGTGATTTTTGTAGGTGCAGCTGCTAGTGAGGTGTTGGGTTTACATGACAGAACAAGGAATACAACAGATCTCGCAATCGCAACCCGGTCCGCAGGGGATATCGATGCATGGTCTTGTGCTCCCTGGTTTCTTGATCGCTAGGGGCTTGGATGAGAGGAGGGGGGTTTGGTTTGTGATGTTGTGGGAACACATTTTCGATGTCTGTTGGTTTGGCTGGGTTGGTTTTATTGTGGTTGGTTTAAGCTAGATGTACTTGGTCAGAATGATCAAAGACCGAGCGAGGTGCGAGAGGATGATGGCGTACCCTTGAGACGAGACTGGAGCTTATGCAGTGACTGAGGTAATGAGGTGCGAGTCAAATCAAATCACTTGTCGTTGTGAGGGATGGGTGTTGTGCTGAAGTTTGTTCCGATGAGTTTGTTCCGATGAAATTTGTTCTGATAGTTGGTAGGAGTGGTAAAGGCAGCTAAGGTACAGTGGTGATATATACTATCCAACCCCAGCGGTTACACGTATGCGCGTGTCTATATGAGGCAACTATACGTATACCTAGCACAGCTTTTCTTTCCCAACCCAACATGCAATCGCAAAGCCTCCTCCACAATATGCATGTGCATGCTGCGCACTGCACTGTACTGCACTGCACTGCCTTCCTACGTACCTCTTCTATCTGCGACATGCACGGTCGCCACGAAGACATGGGTAGTTTGATCTTCACTGCCACAACCATGCACGCTGTTCGTTCGTATATGGTTCGACCTTACGTACTTTACACAGCTGTGTCCAGCTCTAGATAATCTACTCCACTGGAGTACCACCGCACTGCAAACAAATACAGTACCTTAGTTAAAAGCCCGACGAGCCAATTACAATGCTAAGGTACTTTACCTCAAGGTACCTAGCAAATAAGCAAATAACCTTTCTCTCCAAGCCACAGCCGCGCGGAGAAGCGACACCGCCCCAGATAAAGATACCTTACCGAGCTGAACGCTACGCTATGACAGAAACTCAGTGGCTGAGGTACGTTTCTTGGCAAAATTAATGACGTCGACTGAAAACTGAGCCGCGGCGCGGAGGGAGGGCCAAGGACGGGGGATGATGGTATGGCTTGCTTGCTTGCTGGGCAGGCAACCCAAGGCGGCTAGAAAGCGGGACGAATGTTGGCATACTAACATGCCAACCAGGTTTCCAGCTTTTTCGAATTCCCCGATTCTTCTTTCTTGTGCTTCTTGCTCTTTCCCGTCAATTGCTTATGAGCTGAGTTCAAGGTGAGTCTGGTCTGGTCTGTAGACGGAAGTTTGGGGTCTACGTAAGTTTGGGGTCTACGTGTGAAGGGTGGCTAATGGGGTATAGATACCTGACTACCAAGGTTTATTTATTACCTAGAAAGCCGTGAAAGCTAAATCAACGCATCGCATCGCATCGCATCGACACTGTTCTCGACGTTTCACGACTTACCTACCTACAATCACCCACTAAATCCACCAACCTCACTACCTACAATCAATCAACTCAAACCACTTCTCAATCCAACCACTAGTCCACCCATCTAGCCAAATCACCCATCCAGCCAACCCACCACACCGTCACCAACACAAAATGCCCCCCTCAACAACCTCCCTCTCCCTCTCAACCACCTCCTCCATCGCCTCCAGCTCATCATCCTCAAACGGCTCGAAAACCATAAAACGCAGCACACCCGGCATCGCTCTCCCCTGCTGGTGCGGAGACGACTGCTCATGTTGTATCATTCCCT
The DNA here is from genome assembly GCA_009982845.1 of Delphinella strobiligena. Taxonomy (NCBI): domain Eukaryota; kingdom Fungi; phylum Ascomycota; class Dothideomycetes; order Dothideales; family Dothioraceae; genus Delphinella; species Delphinella strobiligena. Next base: position 1,101,916 of record JAADKB010000006.1, on the reverse strand, counting down.
GCACGGTCATGTAGAATGTGACGTTTGGACGATTCTGTTTTCTTAATGATAGGAGGAGGGCTAGGAGGGGGGGAGGGGGACGGGGAAGGGGAAAGAGATCAGGAGGGAGACTTGGCTCGAACGAGCGTTTAGCGGTGATATTGGGGGGAGAAGTGGAAGTGGAAGTGTGGTGAAGTCGAGGGGAGGAGTGGATGGGATTGGTGGAGGGGGAGGGAGGAATTGTACTGTGCTTGAGAGGAACAGGAGTCCTGATATCAACACCGAGATCAACACTAGCGCCAACGCCAACACGCAATTCCCTTATCAGCACAATGACGACCGCACTCGGCATAATCAAGACCGCAGTCAGTATCCTCGTCATCAGAGTCAGAAGCACAATCACCATGGCAAAAGCAGAAAATACAAGAACAGATGGAGGAGAAAAGTCAAGAGAGGTTGGGATAATTCTTGGTTCGGGAGGAGGGAGAGTTGGGGTGGGACGGTTTATTTGAAGTGAAGTGGATCTTGCTCTCTGCTCTGGCTTTGGTATGATCTGGCCTGAATCTGGTAGTGTCTGCTTTCTGGCATGGTCTGGCATGGTCTGGCATGGTCTGGCATGGTCTGCTCCTGGCATAGTCTGCTCTGCTTCTGCTCTGCTCTGGCCTGGTCTGGTCTGCTTCTGGCATGGTCTGGTCTGGTCTGGTCTGATCTGGTCTGATCTGCGCAGTCTGTCCTGCTTCTGCTTCCGCTTCTGCATACTCGTCTTGCTTCCAGTCTGATCTGGCTCGTTCTGCTCTACCTACCTACCCTTTTCCGATTCTGGCATGGCTTGGCCTGGTCTCTTCTGCTTCTGCTTCTGCTTTTGGTCCGACTGACTGTCTTCCTATCTTTCTACCTGCTTTGCTGTCCTTTTGCCAGCTTTTCTGTCCTTTTGCGTCTCTTTTGAGGATGTACGCGGTTGATGGTATCATGAAGTTCTACGTTAACGTCCTTTGTCCTTTATCCTTTTTTGAATGAACTCTTTTTCAGAGTGATTTCTTTTTTGAAGAAAAAAACTCTTTTTCGGCTGAATGACTCTACAGCAATCGATGACCTGGAAAGAAAGATTTTGCATATTCATTCGTGAATGACAACTGTATTACATAAAGGGGGGTATCAAAACCAAAATCCAAACGTAAACGCGCGCGATATCTGTCACTACATGATACAAATACAGGAAAATAAAACCCATCATCGTTCACCAGAACCTCCTCTCTTCCTTCTGCAATACAACTCCCTTGACGAAGAACGGCACATCCAATCCCGCCTGCCTGCGCGCCAACACTTCAATCCCGCCAACACCCATCACTAACCACTCCCATCACGAACTGGACTCTCAAAGCCCTCCCGCAACTGACTGTTAGTGGCAGGGCCTTTCTCCGGGCTCTGATTACCCCTGACATCCACCCAGGCGCTCTCGCCCCTAATATGTCTATGCAGATTGCCGAAACGAGAAGTCATGAGCGGGCTATCGAAACCCAGTCTGGCTGGCTTGCCTAGGGAGTATGTGCGTGAGGGCGTCGCTGTTGCGCTGTCGCTGTGGTCGAGACGGCCGGTGGTGCTGGTGCTGGTGCCGTTGGCGTTTCCTTTTGGACTGCGCCAGGGGCTGGTTTCTTGCGGCGCGCGAGGGCTTCGGATTGGGGATTGGCTGAGGGAGGAGGACCAGCGGGAACTTTCGGCTAGGAATTCTTCGTTTAGTTCTTCGAGTTGGAGGGCTTGGATGCGGAGGCTTGCGAGCTGGAATGCGTGTCAGTTTGTGTTTCAGAAGATGTGGTCGAGGAGGATGAAACTTACGGTGCCTTCGAGGGTGCTCTTCTTCTTGCCTCTTCGCTCTCTTCCGGCGATGATGACGCTGCTTTCGCTTTCGCCTTCGTCTTCGTCGGCGCCGAGAGTGACTGATTCGCCGTCACCGCTACCGCTGCTATTGCTGCTGCCTGGTGTAGCGAAGGGATCATCCATCTCTCCATCGCCTCCGACAATGATCCCGCCAACGAGCTTGCGGCGAATGGCACTCAGTGACTCGCGCTCATCCTTCAATTCACGTCGAGCAATCTCGAGCGATGTTTCCAGCTCGGAGCACCGGGATTTAAGGTCGGTGATCTGATGAATGAATGTGGAGCGATCGGCCTGCTCCACTTCGTCGACAGTCGTGCCGAAGTCTCTATTGGCGGATATGTCTTTCCTGTAGTCATTCTCAACCGTGACAGTCTCGCTTGTCTTGGCTGCCTCCAACTCCTGGCGCAGGGTGGCAAGTTCAGAGGAAAGCGAGGCAATCTTTTCGTCTCTCTCGTGCAGAGCGGATGAATGCTTCGTTTCAATCTCTTCCATTGACATGGTCAATTGATCTTGTAAGGTGGAGATGGTTCCGTCGCGGTCTTGGAGTAATTCGGCGTTTCCTTGCTCGGCGGCCTCGACAGCTTTGTTGATCTCATCTCGTAATCTTCTCTCGGCATTGTTGGCGCGTTCTTCTTCAAGCTGTGGGTCTTGATTGAGAGAAGTTGTGGCTTCGCGTTCTGTCACGTCGATGGCACGATTGGATAGCATATCGGGTGAAGTTTGGAGATCATCCTTCTCCCGACGAGAGTTTGCCAGTTCTTCTTCAAGTGTCCAGAGCTTGCCGGTGTATTCTGCGTGCAACGCAGCGATTGCATCAATGTGGGTTTGCTGAGTCTGTTCGATCTGCTGTTTTAGGTCGTCCCACTGTTGACTCAGGCTTTCGTACTTCTTCTCAAGCTCACTAGATGGATACTTGTCTTGTGCGGCTGCTAATTGAGTCGTCAATGTGATGACCTTGGCTTCCAGAGCTTGAATCGCTTGCTCGTGACTGTCCTGAAGTTCGAGCATCTCATCTGCGTGCTTGTCGCGGATCGAAATGACACTATACTCAGCATTGTCCCTTTCGCGTTCCAAAGTCGCATGTTTGGACTCCATTTCTTGTAGTGAAGTAATATAGCGAGCTTCATGCTCTCTCAGCTCCATTGCGTGGTTCTCGCGTAGTGCATCAGATGCTTCGTCATGCTGTTTCTGGATCTCGGCTAGTTGAGCCTTGAAGGCTTCCAAGTCTTTCTGCAGAGTATCGTGTTCTTCTTGTAATGCTTTTGATGCCCCTGGCACTTCTGGTGATACGTCTAGCGAGGCAAGCTTCTTGGAAAGCTCCTCAATCTGCTTGTTCTTGCTCTCAACATCGCGCGAAGCCGTGGCGCTTTTCTCTTCAGTTTCCGTGACCAACGCTTCAAGAGCCTCCTTTTCTCTAGACAACGCAACCAGTGAGGCAAGCGTGCCAGAGAGTTCCTCGATCTCCTTTCCTTTACTTTGAGCTTCGCTCGAGGCTGTAGCACCCTTCTCTTGTGCTTCAAGGTCCGACATCTGGGGTGCTTCTTTCTCCTTGGTCAAGGCGCCCAATGAGCCAAGCTTCTCAGAGAGCTCGTTGATCTGCTTGTCTTTACTCTCAACATCGCGTGAAGCCGCGGCAGCCTTTTCTTGCGCTTCAAGGACCAGATTTTCGAGTGCATCTTTCTCCTTGGATAAATTATCATGCTCCGCCTTTGAGCTTGCCAACTCCTCCTTCAGGCTGTTGAACTCATTCAACAGTGTCGTGGAGTCCTCGGCAAATTTGTCCACATTGGATATCCTGGTCAACAATTCCTCGATCTTCATGTCCTTCTGTTCAGCATCTCGAGAAACGTTGGCACGCTCTTGCTGCGCTTCAAGAACCAAAGCCTCGAAAGCCTGCTTCTCCATGGTCAAAGCTTCAAGCTTTTCCTGAATATCCTTGAGAAGAGAGTCATCACGCTCGCTCTCCACCTTCGTGGACAAGTCACCAATCTCCTTGTCATGGCTCTCACGCAACTTCCTGACCTCTTCTGCATGGGCCTGCTCAAACTCAGACAACTGTTTCTCAACTTCCTCTTGCAGACTTTTGTAGGCAGTCGCATGCTCAGCATCCCTCTCCTCCTTCTGCTTCATAAGTTCCTCAAGCCTTTTCTCTACCTGCTCTTTCTCGGATGCAGCAGATCGCGCAGACTGCAACTGTGCCTCCAACTCACCAGTCATCACTTGTAAAGCAGCAATGTCTGCATCTCTGAGTGTAGCATCTTGTGCCTGACTTTCCCTAAGTTTCTCGATTTCGTCTTGGTATCTGTCCATTTCGCCGGCTGCTTCTTGGGCAAGATTGGATGCTTCAAGAGCTGAAGCACGAGATGTCTCGAGATGATGTCTGAGATCTGCAATTTCTGCTCCCTTGGCTGACTCATCCTGAGAGCGGTTCTCCTTGAGGATGGTGATTGCAGTATGGAGCCCCTCAATCTGAACCTGTGCAGATGCGATTTTTGTTTCGGCTTCAGCCTCTGCAGCCTTTGCTGTCTCCAGATTGGTATTCAAGTCATCAATCTGTTCTTTGAAGCCTGCGACCTCTGCTTCCTTGGTTGCCAAGTCTTGCGATTTCTCCTCGAGCGCCTTCTTTAGCTCTTCTACATGCTTAGTGTGAGTACCAGTAGTGACTTCGGTCTCCTTCTCCATGGCCCGCAGTTTCTCCTGCAACTCATCGACAAGTGCTTGTACGTTTCCATGTTGCTCTTTCGATTTCGTGGCTTCGTGCTCCAAGTTGCTGATCTTTTCTTGCAGATCCTCAACAAGCCTCTGCGACCCATCACCTTCAGAAACTTGAGTTTGCAGGCTCGAAATGGTAGTCTTCAGATCGTCAACCTCGCGTTCGTGCTCTTCCTTGGAGTGTTCTGACGTTTCTTGTAGAGCGCGAAGTTTCTCCTGCAATTCATCGACCAAACCTTGCACGATCTCATGCTGCTCCTTTGAGTCCATGGATTCTTGCTGGAGAGTGCTGATCTTGGCCTGCAATTCTTCCACAAGGTTCTGCACGTCCTCATGGTGCTCCTTCGAGTCAAGGGCTTCTTGCTGTAGACCACTGATCTTGGCTTGCAGTTCCTCCACAAGCTTTCGCGAGCTATCGCCCTCAGAGACCTGGGTCTCCAAGCTTGAGATGGTTGTTTGAAGACTATCAATCTCGCGTTCGTGCTCTTCCTTCGAGTGCTCTGACGTTTCTTGTAGAGCACGCAACTTCTCTTGTAGGTCGTCGACAAGACTTTGTACCTCCCCATGTTGCTCCTTTGAGTCATGAGCTTCTTGCTGGAGAGCGCTAATCTTGGCTTGCAAAGCCTCCACAAGACCTTGCACCTCCTCATGTTGCTCTCTTGATTCATGAGCTTCCTGCTGGAGAGTACTGATCTTACTCTGTAATACTTCGACAAGCTCTTGGGCACCATCGCCTTCGGAGATCCGATTGTGCAGGTCTGATATCTTGGTATTGAACTCCACAACCTCGTTTTTGTGCTGCTCAGCTTCTTGTTTGAGAGAGCTAAGCTCATCCTGTAGCTCCTTGACAAGCTTTTGGGAGCCTTCGTTCTCAGCGACCTGGCGCTGGAGGTCTTCAGCCTTGGTATTGAGATTCTTGACTTCAGTGTCGTGATGCTGATCCAGATCTTTGAGCTCGTTCTGCAGATCACGAATCTGTCCCTGCATGTCCTCGACAACCTTTTGCGCGCCACTACCCTCGGAGACTTGTGTCTGCAAGCTCGAGATGGTGTTGTTAAGATCCTCAATCTTGTCATTATGTTGTTGCTTCAGATCCTCATACTCTTTTTGCAAAGACTCAAACTTTGCCGCTGCAGCCTCAGTATCAGAAACATGTTGTCCAGCTTTCTGCTCGAGGCTGTGGACATCCTCACGCAACTTGTCAGCCAGAGAAGCAGCATTTTTTACTTCCTCGTCTTTTCTGGCGGTGGTGTCGTCTAATCCCTTGCGTAAACTCTCAATCAGCGAATTGAGATTTTTGACTTCGTCGTCTTGATGCTCTTTGACATCACGAGCTTCGGCTTGAAGTTGCTCGATCTGGCCTTGCAAATCTTTGACGGCCTGCTGTGCACGCTCAATTTCTTCGTCCTTGGATTTGCTTGCCTTGGCTTCGCGATCCTGGAGAGCCGCAATTTCCTTCTTCAAAGACTCAGTTGCAGCGTTCAATTCGTTGGTCTTTTCCTCAACGGTAGCCTTCGAGTCGGTGAGACGCTGTTGCAACTCCAGAGAGTATAATTGCATCTCCTGTAATGACTCTTGCAGCTCCTTCGTCTCCTCTTCCTTCTCGAGCTTGAGCTTGGAGCTGAGAGTCTCAAACTCCTTAGTCTCCTCCTGCAGCTTTGTGATGACTGCATTGAGGTCTTCAATCTTGGTCGCATGCTCTGCCTCAGTGTCACTGCGTGTCTGCTGCAATTTCTTGAGTTCATCTTGAAGACTCTCCACAACTTGGTTTCCGTCCGTGCCTTCGCGTTGCAAAGTCTCGAGTTGTTCCTGCAGATCGGACATGACAGTGTCGTGACGTTCTTTTTCTATATCGTACTCCTTGGATTTCGACTCTCTGAGGTCTTTCAATGCTTGCAGCTCCTCTCGAAGTGAAGTAGCGAGGCGCTCCGTTTCGCTGGCATTTTCAATTGCACGAGAGTGTTCTTCGATGTGACGTTTTTCCGAGTTTGCAGCCTCGTCACGCAATTTTTGCAAGATCTCTTCCGAGGCCTTGAGGGCCTCTTCTTTCTCCGCAATATCCTTCTCGCGTTGTTCACGCAGATTCTCGAGCTCTTTTCGCAGGAGGATCGCGGTCTCGCTGGCTTCATTTGACAGATCCCTAAGATTGGCTGCTTCCTTTTCGCTTGTCTCTCGCAAGGCAGTCAATTCCGTCTCGAGTTTCTTTCTTGAACCTCCTGCCTCAGAGATATCCTTTTCATGCTGCTTCCTCATCATGTCAATCTCCTTTTGCATGCGCTTGGCAGCGGCCTCAGCATCCGCAGCGGCCTTGCGAAGACTGTTGCTCTCCCCCTTGATCTTGACACTATCTGCATCAAGCTGTTTCTGGCACCTGTCAATCTCAATCTCGAGATCTCTGATGATCTGGGCCAACTGCTCGCGATCGTGCTCCTTGATCTCAATTTGCTCTTGCATCTCCCTTTCGTTCTGTGAAGCGACTGATCTAGTTTGATCGAGAGCGGCTTGAACATCGGCAACCTTTGTCTCAATATTTGAAAGCTTCGAGGCATCTCTCTTTTGGGCTTCGAGCTCAGAGCGAAGACTTGAGACTTCCTTTGCATGACGTGCTTTCAGATTGTCGAGCTGGACCTTTGCGGATTCAGCTGCTTTGCGTTGTGCTTCTAGATCCTTTTTCAAAGCTGCAACTTCTTTTGCGCGGTCGGCCTTTGACTGCTTATCAGCCTGGGCCTTTGCCGATTCAGCTGCCTTTTGCTGATTTTCGATATCCTTCTTCAAAGCAGCCACTTCTGTAGCGTGACCCGCTTGGCTAGCATCAAAGTCTTTCTTCATAGCCGCAACTTCTTTTGCATGGTTCTCGTGGCTCAAATTGAAGTCTTTCTTCAGGGCAGCAATTTCTTCTGCGTGACTTGCTTGACTGGCGTCCAAGTCCTTCTTCAGAGCCTCAATTGCCTTGTCGTGATTGGCCTTCAGCTGCTGGCCAGCAGCAACATCTTGCTTCTTTGCCTCCTCAAGCTGAGCCTGCAGACTTGTGACTCGCTCCTGAGCCTCAGCAAAAGCGTTGGCCCGTTGGTCAGAGAGTGAATCCTTCTTCTTCGCCTCTTCAAGCTGTGAGTTCAGAGCAGCAAGTCTAGCTTGCATACCAGCGACTTCTTTCGCCTTGCCTGCCTCAAGCGAGTTGGCTCTCCGTCTAGCCTTTTCCATATCAGCCTTCAGCGAGGTAACCTCGTTCTCATGGCTCGTCTTCGAATCCTCAAACTGTTTCTGCTCGGCTCTGAGAATTGCGACTTCTTTGGCATGTTCTTCTTCCACGCCCCTCCGTTGTTTCTCGACGTCGGCGCGGAGAGCATTTAGCTCCTTAGCATGAACAATTTTCAGCTTCTCAACCTCTTCCTTGGCTTCTGCCTTCCATCTAGCGAATTCGGCACCTCTCTCTTCAATCTTGCGTGGGCTTTTGGGTGAAAGTATTCCACCGTCGTTTCTTTCCTCCTTCAAACGTGCGACTTCGGCATGCAAGTCACGGATCTGAGACTGCATTGTTTCGCGCATGTTTGCCTCACGTAAGAGATCGTTCATTATGCGCATATCCTTCAGGCGCTGCTCTTCTGAAATGGATGGTCTGTCCGAGGGAGCTGTCACAGGACGGGTGGATGGAACGGCTTCTGAGCGGGAACGAGCATGGCCTTTTCCCTTGATGAGGTCGAAGTCAAGATCTGGGCTATGTGCGAAAGAGCGAAGTTTCGGTGGTGAGCGGAGCGAATAGACGGAGGACAGTGGTTTGAGAGGTGATGACGGACGTGAAGAGACAGGAGATCCTGACCTGGGTGATTCACTGTTGAAAAGGATTGTTAGCACATCTATAACAAACACATGGTCTTCATGAACACAAACCTCCTGGTTGGACTTGACGGCGCGAGAGAGGGAGTATCAGCCCTGCCACTCACGCTGGCGCCGTCATCGGCTTCTCGTCTCATCTCCAGCTTCTTGGGAGTACCATGGGGAGTTGCGAGCTTAGGCTTCAGTGGTGCAGGTGAAGGCTTGCCAGCTGCACTTCCAGCAGTCGTGCCCACTCTTCCAGTAGCAGTAGGCGCAGTCTTCGAAGCAATAGCACCAGCAGATCCAAGGCTCGCCCGTCCTGGTGCATGTCCTAGCGTAGCTCCCACTGGCTTCTTCGCAGCCGTTGTTGCAGTGCCCGATCTGTCTCTCCCTGCGGCACTGGGGCCAGCTCTAGAAGCCCTTCCAGAGACAATATTAGGACCGTTTCCTACACCCACTCCAGCAGCAGCCAGAGAGCTCTGTCGTCTGTTGGTTCCGTTTGCTCCAAACATGCCAGGCCTTTTGTTATCTCCATCTCTTTCAGAAGTCACAGATGAAGTATCCGAGAGGTATGAGGATTGCTTCCTGGTTCCGCCAAGTGTAGTGGGTCGCGTAGGAGGTTTATTGATACTACTAGTGCTCAATGCTGAAGCTCGGGAAGTGGCACCAGCACGTGGAGGTGGTTTGGCTGCTGTGCTCGATGAAGTCGAAGGTCTGGCTGTATTTGAAGCAGTAGATGGGGTCGTCCTTGAAGTTGTCGCTGTTGCTGTCGCTGTCCTCGATGATGCCAATCGAGGCGCGACAGGCGTCTTTCGCTCCTCTGGCCAAGAAGACATGGGCAAGTCTGGCGAGTCCCTGTGATACCTGCCTGCTTGCCTTGACTGTTCGTTTGACTGTCTGTCTTTTTGCTTGCTCTACCTCTTGTTTAGACGGTATGTCTCAGAGGACGCGTTGTCTTGTGGGGTTGGTCCTGTGTATTAGTATTATCTATACTTACAGTCTGAGTACCTTATACACTCATGATAATCATCAATTTAGACAGGAAACAGGACCTGATAACACCCGCGTTGACCAATTCTTCGATTCTTACAACATCAACTCACAAACATGGCGGCGCCCGCATTTGATGTTCCTTGATCCATGCGCTGATCAGGATCCGGGAATAACCGTTGCATTCGCTGGCGAGTGGAGAACTGGAGAAGCCTGGCCTGCACGGAGCTCTGGCCACCCCCGGTAGCAACTTGCCTTGTTGTAACTATTCTGTACAATTAAGCTGCTCTCTACGCGGGACAAAAAGAAGAGTCATGAAACCGTGTTTTGATTGGTATAGTAGTAACGGTAGCAACAGTGGTGATAAAGTAGTGTACCTCCGCCTTCCTTTACTTCACTTTCGCTCTACTCCGGCGCTCCCACCCATCCAACCCAATACTCATCAAAGTCCAAGCTCGCCCACCAAAAGCGAGCCCGAAAAAAAAGGTAGTACAACAAGGAAGTATATCTATCCACCTTCCATGCAACCGAATCCTTCCCTTTTCCTCTATTCATGCTATCGTGCCTTCAACAAGAAGACGGCAGTCGCCTGTCGGAGACTCTGCGCCCCCGGACAAGAGAGGTAAAGGTTTGAGTCTTCGGCCGTGGTCGTGTGCAAGCATGCTGAAAACGCTTTCGGTCCAAAAGGTAGACTCAGCATAGTCATCAAGTCGGCATAATCAAGGTCCAGGTGCAGGCGAGACAAGGACGACAGGAACAAACCTCTTCTAGGAGTCGGCACCGGGTCCTGGAGCAGGTGTAGAACCTGAGGGAGTCGCGCCTCCACGGCCACGTCCACCTCTGCCGCGGCCTTCACCTCTTCCTCTAAAGGCACCTCCACGACCACGGCCGCCGCGTCCGGATTCCGAGTCGGATGCACGCTCACCGCCGGATCTGTAACCGCCCTCTCTCGGACCGCCTTGTGCACCTCCACGCGAGGAGCCCCAGGTGCCGGCACCACCGTGGTGTCCGCCTCTTCCTCCAGGTCTTGGTGGTCTGAACTCACTAATTCTCAGATTCGAGTACTTGGAGTCGGCGGTGGGGCTACGTTTCAGAACCTCCTGCATCACCTCAGTGCTTTCGAAGTTGGCAATCCAGAAGCCCTTGGTGGTCTTCTCCAGCTTGGTGATCTTCTTGAAATCTTCCTCGCTGAAGATCTTTTGCACCTCTGACTCTTCATTCTTGTCGCCGGCAATGGGTGGAATGAAGATTGCTTGCGACGGCTTCACTGGCTCTTGAGGTGCGGGGGTGGATCGCGTCTCGGGCGCAGTGGTGGTACCGTTGGGCTTGTCGTCAGTCTTGGTGCCGTTGGAGGCAGCAGGAGGTTGAGGGCTTGCTGATTGCTGAGGTGGTGCAGGAGACCTGATTTGCTGTGGGGTGGGAACGGCGGGTCTCGGCTGTTGCTGCGAGGTTGGTGCTGGAGCGCGAGGCTGGCTTGGCACTGGAGAGGCAGCAGCAGCTGGAGGAGCAGGCGTGGGAAGGTTGCCACCAGCTGAAGGAGTAGCGGCAGGAGCCTGTGCTGGACGCTGAGGTGCCTTGGCGCCTCTGTGCGAGAAGTTGAAGCCCTGAGCGCGCATCTCGGTGCCTATCCGACCTTGGTCAATGTCAAGCACCAACCAGCCAAATGCGGCATCTGCCAAGTTGAAGTTCCACATATTCTTGAACGCGCTCTCGTCGACCTGGCCAGTGGCCGGACCGCCAAAGCCACCGAAGGGGTTGCCACCATTGGCGACGGTGGGCATCTTGGAGACAATGTCGATGGCGTACTGCAAAAGGCGCTGTTGGGACTCGTTCTCGGCCACGGCTGGCTCAACCTCGCTCTTGACAGTCTCCCAGACGTCGTTGAATGAGGCCTTGGATGCGGCGAGCTTGCCACGGTAGTGGTCTAGAGTAGGGTTGACGGAGAACTCGTTGTAGGAGCTTCCGTAGCGGAAGTGGAGGCCAGCAGAGATTGAGAAGTCGGCCTTGAGAGCGACCGAGAGCTGGTTGAGAAGGCCTTCTCTGGCAGGCGAAGCGTGAGTGACAAAGATACGCGTTTCGGTGGGGTCATAGACACGGTTGGCCGTATCCACAAGTTCACCTATCTGTAGGAGGGTGGTCCACATGGTACCTTGACCGCCGGCGATGGTTGTCCTGCCTTCACCGTTGTCGAACAGCTTGTGCATGACAACAGCACCTCCAAGACCAAGAAGACGAAGCTTCACTCCACCAATGTCCAGCAGTCTCGAGTGGGCCTCGTCGATGATGTGAAGGTTGGGGATCTTGTAATCTCCCGACCTCAGCTTCTCCAGCACCGACACATCCTCACAGGCACCCCAAACCGTGTAGACAGGAATGTCGAGCTTGAATTGGCCGGAAAGGAATTGTTGCAGTTCGGATAAGGGTAGACGCTCACGCTGGAAGCGTTCCTTGATTGAAGGTTGTTGCGGTGCTCGGGCTATGTCGTTTTTGATGGCATCGGTGAGGAGAGGGGAGTACTGCGCAACGTGTTTGAGAGTCCTGTCGTGTTCGTTAGGTTCGTCTTCCTGTAGCTGACCATCTCTTGGCATACTTTTCGGCGATGCGGTCGAGCGACGTGTCATCGTAGAAGCCAAAGTCACCCGTGTGGATGATGTAGTCTGCTCTTGCTTGACGTGCAAGTTCATTCAGAGATCGGAGGTTGCCTGGAGCCATGTTTTAGCCTCATCTTCTGCTGCTCATGTTGCCTGTGGCCGCCTTCTCACCTCTGACATCTGCAATGCACAGAACTCTTGCGCCATTCGACTGAATCACACGACCTTGGTTTGGTAGGAGTGGCGTGGCGCCTGGTGCAGGCCCGCTCGTAGGAGGCTGACCGTTTGGCAGGTAGGCTTGGCTGTAAGCGCGAGGTTGAGAAGGTGGTTGCTGCATCTGTTGTTAGCTTGATATGTGTTTGTTGCCGTTGCATCTGAACATTGTCTTACAGGAGTAGCCATGGAGGATGGATGGAGGCAATTCACGGGGTATCAAACAAGTTGCAGAGCTTCGGACGCGAAGTGATCGCGAGAAATTATCAGCTTTTGTTTTATTAAAGAGATTCGTAAGGTCAAGTCCGGGGCGTCGCTGATATTTCCAGAAGATTGACCGTGTTATCGAGAGCCTGAAGCCAATTACCTGGTCACTTTCAATCAACAGAGCACGCCGCAGGAAGAACGCCCTTGCCGATATTCTGCCGATGCGGAAGCAAGCTTGCCCTGGGGAAACCTGAAATGTGAGTGAGTTCCAGCGGTGCCAGCCTTCCACTGATAGTAGACCGAATCACATTCTCGACCTGAACGACTCACGTGCAAGTGAGCATTTATTGCGACACGGACAGAGAGCAGTCACGACAGGCACAACTCAGGAAGGTGGCGTCACGAATGTTGTACGCCCTGCTTCCACCATACTTGAGCAGCGTGAACATGCCCGTCTTTCAGCCAATGTGGAGATTATCGCGGCTCTTCTCATTACGGCAAGCGCAGACAATTGAATTGTTCACTTTTCATCGGTTCCAGTTCCACGCCACAGGGCTGTCGGTCTGCGCGCCTTTATATACAAGCTGACTGTCGACAATTAATACTCCATTGCCTCTTCAAATAGTGTTCTCAACTGATGCCTCTCCTCATCCACGTTCTGCATCTCAAGGTTAGGTGCAAGCATCAACACTCGTGCCTGCGGAAGAGTTCCCTCGACCAGCCCGTCAAGATGCTCGTTCTTGAAACCAAGTTGCTTTAATCCTCTAGGCTGATCCCCAAGCTTGACAAGGAAATCTGCGATTGCTTCGGCCAAGACCTCACCTGCGCTCTCCTTCTTTACCTGGCTGATATCGACTCCAAACGCTTCCGCTGCAGCCAAGTGCCTCTCTGGGTTACTCGCCGCAGTGAACCTAAATACCGCTGGTGCTGAGACAGCAACACTAACGCCGTGAGGGATGATGTTGTGCTCGACTGCGTATCCTGCGTGCTTGTAACCAGGGTTTTGCCCGCTGATAGGATAACTCATTCCGTGGCAGAGATGCACACCTGCGTTTCCGAAACCAACACCTGCTAGTGTCGCTGCGAGCAGCATCTGGCTCTGTGCCTCGAAGTCATCGGGATCCTTGACAGCGCGAGGAAGGTACTTGACGGTACTACGTAAAGCCTGCAAGGAGAAGATGTCTGAGATAGGGTTCGCTCCTTGATAGGCAGGTCTGTTGATCGGGTTCGTTGGCCGAGGCGTGCGCTCATAGTAAGGAATGGCAGTCCAAGACTCGAGAGAATGGCAGAGCACGTCGAGACCACTGGAAGCATGCACAGCACTCGGCATAGTCCGCGTGTTGAGGGGGTCGCATATGCCGAGGGTGGGCTTCAGATTACGGTGTGCGATGCCGGTCTTGGCCCTTTTCTCGACCAAGTCGAAGATGGCCGTGCCCGTGGTCTCGGAACCGGTTCCAGCAGTTGTAGGCACAGCAATCAAAGGCTTCAGCTTGTTCTGGATTGGCAGACCCTTGCCTAGAGGTGCATTGACGTAGTCGAGGAAATCGGCCTCGGGATTACAGCAGTACAGATTCATTAGTTTGGCCGTGTCCATAACACTGCCTCCGCCTACTGCTAGGAAGGCGTCCGCATTGTAGGGCTTGGCAAACGCAATTGCCTCTTTGATACTAGAGTAGTATAAGTCGATTGCTCTCTAGATGCCAGAAGAGGGAAGCACTTACGAATGATCCTTTGGCTCGACCCGAATCTTGTTATACACCTCGTAGGGGATGCCTTCCCTCTCTAATCCTTCCCGTACCTGCTGCATTGCATCGAGCTTCTCCACGGTTGTATCCGTTACAACCATGACCTTCTTGGCTCCCAGGTTCTTGAAGTCCATTCCAACTTCTTTCGTACAACCAGGTCCAAACCTAATGCTCGAAGCTGCCATCTCGAATGCATACTCTTTCTGCTGCGAGTGATCAATCGGCGTGGCCAACGCACGCTTGGACTGAGCAAATGAAAGAGGGTTAAGGTGATTGTGGTGGTGTCCTGGATTGGAGTGGCATGGGCAAGTCGCTGGGTGCGATTGGAGTGTTCGGAGGAGGTTTAAAGCCCGGGATGCTTTAGTAGGAGCTAATCTTACAGCCATTGTGAGAGGTTTCGAATCATTCACCAAGGGTATTTACAAAAGGAAAAACATATGAACGATCTGGTGCGAAGTGGAATGCATGTCTGGGTGTCAGTGCTTCCCGTCTCCTTGGAGAAGGTGCGGGGATGTGGAGGCTTCTGTCTATGTCATCAGCCGCATCGCCGAGGTACTTAGGTAGGTAGGTACGGCACATTTGACCATACCGTATTTGAACATGCGTAATGCTTCATCCATCTTGGATATCGTGCCTGCCCGATGTCTTGCTTTGATTCTCTCCGAAGACCTCGCCCAGGAAACAACTAATGATTGATTGATTGATTGATTGGTTGATTGATTTTTTTCATACGCTATGCGCTTACCACAGGAAGCATGAGCGGCTACTATCTACTTGTTTGCTAACTATATAAATATTTATGGGGTCTGCGTTTTATTCTACAGCTTAAACTGTTAAAATGCCTATGTATTTATTCTATCTAGGTAATCTACAGCACTTGCTATAGTTAATATATATATATAGGTTTTTTTTTCCTTTCTATATTCCTCTAAGGTCCGCTCTCCCCTTATTCTCTAATTCACTCTTTAACTCGCTTTTACTATTTCCTATTTTATCTTTTTTAGCTTTTCTATTTAATATTCTCCTTAATTTTCTTTCATTGTTTTATAAAGTCTAATCTCCTAATATTTATAATGTATTTCATAATAGTATAAACAGTATTTATATTTGCTTTTTATTAATTTATAAAATTATTTTTATAAAGTTATTTCATTACTATATAGAGGTTCTGTTTTCTAATTATTCTAAATATATTACTAAATTTAAAGCTTAGTATTTCTATCAATTTCTATTTTTAAATTATATATTTAAAATAGAACAATATAAAGTATTAAATTATTTTCTCTTTTTAATTATAGTTATATTAACTAAAGTCTATAACTTTAATAACTGTTAAAAAGCAATTTAAAGAAATATATTTTATATAAAATTATAATAAAATAAAAGCCTTTTTTTTATTTAATTTATTATAAAGCGCTATAATATTTTTTTTTAAAAAAATAGCATTATTTACTATATAAAAGCTTTTACTAATATTATTTTATAGTTTTTATTATTTTTTAATTAAAATCTTATTTTAAAGAGTATTTTAATTTTACTTTATATTATTTAAAGCTGCTTTATTTATTTCTTACTTTATAGCGAAAATACTTATAATTTATTTAGCTAATTAGTTTAATTTAACGTATTTTATAATAATAAACTTCTTTAGAATTTATTAAATAGCTAACTATTTTTTAAGAATTATATAGTAGTTAATTATATAAAGAATATTCTATATTATTTTAGCTTTTTTAATGGTTTATTATATAAACAGCTATTTAGCTATTAAATTATATAAATACTTAAAAAATTAGCTTTTTATAATTATAAAGTATTTTTAATAAGACTTTAGCTAAAATTATAGCTTTTTTAATTATAAGTAGCTTTATTATTATATTATTAATATTCTTTTTTAATTTAATTAATTAAAAGAAAATAGACAATAATATTATCTTTTTAAAGCATATATTAACTTTAATTTCTATTTACTTATTAGCAATAAAGCGATTACCAAAAATGTTTAAATATTATTCTTTTATTTTAAAGTAATTATTATATATTTTATTAGAATTATATAAATTAAATTTATAATTAATTATTATTATACTTTATAGTACGAACATTTATATTAGAATAATTTCAATATTAGCTTCTATTTTACTTAATTATCTTTTTATTTTATAAGAGGAAAAAGTAAATAACTTTATTCTAAGTTTTTCAATTATTTTTTTAAGCTGTATTTTTAATAAATTAATCTTTAATAATATATAGAATTTTATTTAGAATTTACTAACTTTTAATTAAAGCTAAATATATAAAAGAAAAAGCGAAGCTTTAATACTAAACCTTTAATTAAAATTGTATAAAAGTATTTAACTACTATTCAAGCTTCTATTTATTATATAAAATTAAAGATTTTAATAACATAATTATCGATTTTTCTATTAAAAAACTAAAAGTACTATATTATTATTATATAATTTGTTTAAAAGGCTATAATAGCTTAATAGAATTAATATATAGATTATAAATTAATATAAATAAAGCGTTTTAATTAATTAGCGCTTTTTTAATTTTTAACTTTTACTTTAATTAAATAGTTTTTAAATTATAGCTTTAAATTAAAAATAACCTTTAAAATTCTTTTTATTAAGAGCTTAATAATATAGTTATTTACTTATAAAAGAGAATTCATTTCATTAATTTTTTTAATTATATATAAAATATATAAAAATTGTTTTATTACTTTTAAATATAACGCTGTTATTTTTTGCTTATTAAAGAGCTTTTAAAATAAATTTATTATTTAATATTAAAATATTTATTTTTATTAATTCTAAAATTATTTATTAAATATAATTATTTATAAATTTTATATTACTCTTTTCACTATTAATATTCTCTTTTATCAAAAAGGCGTTAAAAAAGGTATATAGAATTAAAGCTAGTATAGATTTTTATAAAAAAACTAGATTTAGTAAATATAACTTAATTTAATTTTGTTTTATTAATTAGTATTATAATAAGCTAGTTAGTATAAAATAAATCAGTTTATATAATTATATAAGCTAAAATTCCTTTTATATATAATTAATTAATAAAGACTTAGTAAGAAACGCTATTGTATACTTTTTTTTATATTAAAATTAATCAAAAAGAGTATTTCCTTTTATTATTATATGTTAAAAATCTTTTTAATAAAGAAAAGTAGTGTTTAATTATATAATTATTTTAGCTTAGCTTTAAATTAAGTTTTTAAGAAAAAGTTAAAAGTCTCTATTTAATATAATATTCTTTATATTAATATTAGTTTTATAAGTTTATTTAATATAGCTAAAAAAGAAATAAAGTAATATATTTTTACTATTTAGTAGTTTAATTTCCTTAGTTTTTATAATAGTAAAATACGCGCTATTCTTTATATAGTAAATATATATTTTAATTAGTATAATGTATTAAAGATTTTAATAATCTAGTTATTTAAAATTAATTAAAAGCGTTTTTATATAATATTTAAAATACTATTTATTTTTAAAAATTTATATAAGCTAATTTTAATAACAGCTTTAGTTACCTTTTTGATAGAAATATCTAGATTATTAATATATTTTGTAATTAAGTTTAGAGTATTTTCTTTCTATTTTTCTAGAATTAATAGAAAAAAGTATTAAAATAGCTTAATTGTTTTAACTTTATTATTTTCAAGCTTTATTATCTAGCTTTTGCTATTAATAATTATAATAGAAATGTTACTAAACGTTAATAGTTATAAATCAAAATACTTTATAGTTTTTTTAAATATTATTTATTTACATTAAAAATTTATTCTAATAGTGTTTTTTATTATATATATTTTAATAAAGGCGATATTCAGCTTACTTAGCTATTTAATTGCTCTTTTCTCTATTACTTTTTATATTTTATAAAGTATTAATCTAATTCTAGCGTCAAATATATTTATTATAGAAATTAGTAAGCTTGCTATTTTATTATATTTTTATATATATAAATTCTTTAATTATTAGGCTATAGTTATAAATATATCAGTTTATTATATCTTAGATTTTTATAATTACTCAATTAAGCTTTATACAGTTATTAATAATAGTAATTAACAGCTTTTATAATTTAATAGTTTTAATTACTTTTTTCTAGTTTATTTTTTAAAAGTTATATTTAATTTTTAATAAAATAGTAGTTCTAGCTTACTTAACTATAATAATGTAGCTTTATAATTAAAATTATATTATTCCTAATAAATATTATATTTTAAAACTTAGTTTTTAAATAAATTAGAGATTAATATAGAGTTAATAGTAGTTTTAAATCAGCTTTAAAGAAAAGTGATTATATTATTTGAAAAAATAAAGAAAATATTATATTAATATATTTATTAAAGTATTAGCTTACTTTCCTTTATATATTAAGATTATAATATATTAATTTGATTTTATATAGAGTTATAGCAATTGAAATTGCTATTCCCTATAATAAAGAAGTTTTCTCTATATTTTGTTTTAGCTTTATAAAGAATGTTATTTAAAATAGCTAGTTTAATAATAGCAATCTCCTTTAAATTCTATTTAGAAAAGGCATATTAATTATAATTTAGAATATAAATTAACGTAATAAAAATGTGTCATGTTAAAATAGTAATAACTTCTATAGTTATATCTAACAATATTACAGAAAATTAAACAAATAAAACGTCTTTATAAATATATGGTAATAATTAAAATATATAGTACGCTAGCTCTTTTTATTAGATAGATAGAGTTACAATAGTCTAGCACTAATATTAAGAAATATATAATTTAATATTAATATTAGCTATATTTAGTTTAGTAATTATAATACCTATAAAATAACTAATAGAACAATTATTAAAAATACTAAGCTAAATAAAGAATTGCTAATTAATATTTACTAATAGGAAACTAATGTTCTTTATTAAACATTGCTTATAGTAACCTTTCTTTTATTATACTAATTAGTAACTTACTATTCTTTATTCTTATTTTAAATAAATTAATTAGTAAATTAGCTTCCGCTTTAGATTTTACTAATTTTATTATAGTACGCTAGGCATTTAGCGTTTATAATAGTATATAGCTCTTTATACGCTATATACTTTAATATAGTAGCTTTATATATATTAGTTTTATAATTCTTAATATATTTATTATATTTAAGTAGTTAGCTATATCTAGTCTAATAATAGCTATATTATTATAGTTATAGCATTTTTAAAAGCGTTAGAGTTTATAATATTCGCTAATAAAAGCTATACTACTTCTAACTTTAACTATTCTCTTATTAAGAGCTTTTTAAACATTTTCTATTGTAATTAAGTAAACTATTATTAACTTTATAAGTTTCTCTCTTTTAAAGAGCTAAAACACTTTAATAACGCTTATAAATTTATTTTTAGCGTAAACGCTATTATAAACTCTAATTAAATTTTATAAATACTAAATACTAAAACTGCCATTCCATATATATTATTGACTTTAATAGAAAAGAGGTTCTTTTTATAAGTTCGAGCTATTTTAAACACTTAATAGACTTATTTATTATTTAAATGTAGTTAAGCTATATCTTTTTTATTTTAAATAATAACTCTTATAGCTCTTAATTTAGTTTAAATCTCTTTAATAATAACTGCGTTTATAGATAATTAGGCTATCATAGTATTCTAAACTTACTTTTTAGTTATTTTACTATTTTTAAACAATTTACGTTATTTAACTAGTAAGCGATTAAAGTTGATTATAATGCTTAAAAGTTAGCGTAGTTTCTTTAAAAAAAAATAGAGTTAATAGCGTTTTATTATATAAACGTAGCTATATAGCTAATGATAATAAATTAATAGGGCTTAATGCTATTAAAGCGTAGAAAGTTAATAATAAAGTTACTATATTAAAGTTAGCTAGAGATAATAAACTTAATTATTTAAATTCTAAAAGAACAGTTCTTTTATTATTAATATTAGTACTAATAATTCTAACTTTAAGCTTAAGAATCTTAATATTAGCTTTTATAATTTTGACTTTAGTATTAAAAACTTTTAAGTTAGTATTAATAATTTTAAATTTAGTATTTATAGCTTTAAGCTCCTTTTTGAATTTCTTAATCTTTATATATAAGAGTTTAAGTTTTGCAAGCAGCGTAATATTCTTTTAATAAAGTATTTTATTCTAATTATAAAGTAGCTTAAACTGTTCTTTTACTACTTTTTTAAAAAGTTACTTAATGTCTTTAATAAAAGAAACAGTATTATTTAGATTAGGTAAGTAAATAGGTTCAATTAACCTATTACTTTATCTAGTAGTTTTAGTTTTTTTTAAGCAGCTATTGCAGCTTTTACTCTTTATAGAAATAGAGTAAAAGCTACTATAGTAATAACGTCGCTAAAGATAGCTTAATTAATTAATTAATCAATTTTTCCATACGCTATACGCTTATTATAAAAAGTATAAGCGACTACTATCTACTTATTTACTAATTATATAAATATTTATAGAGTCTATATCTCATTTTACAGCTCAATCTGTTAAAATTCTTATATATTTACTCTATTTAAGTACTCTACAGCAAGTGCTGTAGTCAGTATATATATATATTTTATTCTCACTTTCTGATTCGCTTTTACTGTCTCCTACTTTGCTTCTTTAATTGTCTTGTTTAGCTTGTTTCTCTAGTCTTTTACGCTTTTTTATAAAGTCCAGTCTTTTTATATCTATTATATACTTAATAGTTATATAAACTATATTTATATCCGCTTTTTATTAATCTGTAAGTTTATTTCTATAAAGTTACTTTATTACTATATGGGAGTTTCGTCTCCTAATTATCCAAAATATATTATTAAAGTTAAAACTTAGCGTTTCCGTAAGTCTCTACTTTTAAGCTGTATATTTAGAGTAAAGTAATATAAAGTATCGAACTGTTTTCTTTTTCTAGCTGTATTTATATTGCTTTAAATTTGTAATTTTAATAACTGCTAGAGATCAGTTTAAATAAGCATGTTCTATATAGAGCTATAATAGAATAGAAGCCTCCTTTTTATTTAGCTTATTATATAATAATGTAATATATTTACTTAGAATGGCACTATGTATTATATAGAGGCTCTTACTTATATTCTATAGTCTCTAACGTTCTTTAATTAGAAATTTATTTTAAAAAGTATTTTATATTTACTTTATACTATTTAAAACCGCTTTACTTATAATTTATTTTATAATAAAAAAGCTTATAGCTTGCTTAGCTAATTGGTTTAATTTAACGTATTCTATAATAGTAAACTACTTTAAAATCTATTAAATAACTAATTGTCCTTCAAGGATTATATAGTAATTAACTATATATAGAATGTTCTGTATTATAATAGCTTTATTCTAGCTTATTTGACTATTTAGCTGTTAGATTATATAGCTATTTAAAGAATTGGCTTTTTGTAATTATAGAGTATTGTTAACGAAATACTTATTAGAGTTATAGTCTCTTTAATTATAAGCAGCTCTATTGTTATGCTATTAATACTACTTTCTGTTTTAATTAGTTAAGAGAGAATAAACAGTAGTATAGGCTTTTTAAAATATACTGCTACTTTAACTCCTATTTATTCTTTAGCAATAAAGCTGTTAATGAAGATATTTAAGCGTTATTTCCTTATTTTAAAGTAGTTTTTACATGCTTCGTTAGCGCTATATTAATTAAACTTGTAATTACATATTGTTGTGCTTTATAGTAGAGCTACTTATATAGGAATAATTTCGATACTGCTCTCTATTTTGCCTAATTGTATTTCTATATTATAAAGAGAGAAAGTGAATAATTTTACTCTAAATCTCTTAATTAACTTTTTAAGCTGCGCTTTTAGCAGATTAATTTCTAGTAGCGTATAAAGTCCTATTTAGAATTTGTTAATTTTCTGTTAAAATTTAAATATATAAGAGAGAAAGTATTACTTTAATATTAGACACTTTAACTAAAGTTATATAAAAGTATTTAACTATAGCTTAAGCTTCTATTCTTTATATAAGATTAAAAATCGTAGTAATATAATTATTGATCTTTCTATCAAAAAACTCGGAATACTATATTATAACTACGTAATTAGTTTTAAAAGCTATTATAGCTTAATAAAGTTAATATATAGATTGTAGTCTAATATGAGTAAAGCGTTTAAATTGACTAGTGCTTTACTATTCTCTAGTTTTAACTTTAACTAAGTGATTTTTAAACTACAGCTTAAAATTGAAAATAACTCTTAAGATTTTCTCTTTTATTAAAAGCTTAATAATGAATTAGTCTCGCTAATCTTCCTTTAATTTTACGTAAAGTATATAAAAATTATTTCATTACTTTTGAATATAGCGCTGCTGTTTTTTACTTATTAAAAGGCTCTTAGAACTATTTTATTATTTAGTACTAATATGTTTTTTTTTAACTAAATCTGAGATTGCTTATTAAATATAGTTATTTATAAAGCCTATATTGCTTTGTCTTTTATTAATCTTCTTTTTTATTAAAAAAGCGTTAAAAAAATATAGAATTAAAGCAGGCGTGGAACTTTATAAGAGACTAGACTTACTAAAAATAATTTAGCTTAATTTTATTCTATTTACTAATACTGTAGCATATTAGTTAGTATAAAAGGAATTAACTTATATAACTACTTAAGCTGAAATTCCCTTTATATATAGCTGACTAGTAAGCATTTATTAAGAAACGCTATTATATACTTCTTTTACATTAAAACTAATAAAAAATTACCTTTTTTTATTATTATACTTTAAAGATTTTCTTAATAAGAAAAAATAACGCTTAATTGCACAATTATTATAGCTTAGCGTTAAATTATATTTTTAAAAAGAGATTAAAGGTTTTTGCTTAATATAATATTCTTTTTATTAGAACTAGTTCTATTAACTTATTTAATACAACTAATAAAGAGATAGAGCAGTATACTTTTACTATATAGTAGTTAGGTTTCTCTAGCTTCTATAGCAGTAAAATACACGTTGTTTTCTATATAGCTAGTATATATTCTAGTTAGTATAACGTATTAAAGATATTAGTAACTTAAACGCTTAAATTTAATTAGAGACGTTTCCATATAATATTCGGAATATTGTCTATTTCTAGAGCTTTATAGAGGCTGATCTTAGCTACAGCTCTGGTCACTTTTTTAATTAAGATATCTAGGTTGTTTATATATTTTACTGTTAAATTCGGGTTATCTTTTTTCCAGCTCTTTAAAACCAGTAGAAAGAGGCATTAAAGTAATTTAATTGCTTTAGCGTTATTATTTAAGTTCCTTCTTTTAGCCTTTATTAATAGTAATTATAATAGGAATGTTACTAAACGTTAATAGCTGTAGATCAAAATACCTAGTAGCTTTTCAAATATTGTCTATTTATACTAGGAAATTGTTTTAATAAAATCGCTTTTTATTATAAATACTTCTATAAAACCAGTGTTTAGCTTATTTAGCTTTATAATAACTCTCCTCTCTATTTATTCCTATTATTTGTAATACGTTATTCTAGTTTTAATGCTGAGTATATTTATTATAAAAGTTAGTAAGCTTATTATTCTATTATGCTTTTATATATAGGGATTCCTTAACTACTAAGCTATAATTGCAAATGTATTAACTTACTATATTCTAAATCTTTATAACTATTTAATTAAGTTTAATGCTGTTGTTAATATTAATAACTAACAGTTTCTATACTTTAAGTGCTTTAATAGCTTTTTTCCAGTCTGTTTTTTAAAGATTGTATTTAGCTTTTAAAAAGGCAGTAGCTTAAGCCTTTTTAAATTGTAATATTATAGCTTTATAGTTAGACTTATATTGTATTAGATAAATATTATATTCTGTAATTTAGTTTTCGAGTAAATTGAAAACTAGTATAAGGTCTATAATAGTTCTAAAGTGTCACAGTGCGGGTTCAGGTGTATTGGGGGAAGGAGTAGCTGTACAGGATACAGTGATATTCAACAGGCTATCTACAAACAGGCAGTGAACCAACAGGCAGGTTCAATGACAAGGACGTAGCTCAAAGAGCTACAAGCAGTTGGCAGTATTCACAGTTATCAAATATCAACTTCGGTAAAGCCTCAGTGGACAGGGTCACGTGAGTCGTGGACAAGTCAGGCTCGACTCGTAGCACGACTCATGGCGCTATCTGGAATACTTCCAGGAAGGCGCTGTGACATAAAGCGTTTTTAAGAAAAGGTAATAATACTGCTTAAAGGAGCTAAAAATATATTATATTAATGTATTTATTAAAGTACAAGTTTACTTTCTTTTACATACTAAAATTGTAATATATTAATTCTTTTCTATATAGAGTTATTGTAATGCCACAAGGTGTTATGCAACTATATCACATGCAGTTCGCATGCTAATTGCATGCATAACGCACAGAGGCTTGGCACCTACAGTATTTCCATAACAGACCCAACCAAGTAGCTTGACCCTCCTTATTTATTTGTCTCTATATGATTCTGACCCCTATTATTGTTGTTATACGTGACTCATGCGCCCTGTCTATATCCAAAGCCTCACAGTTATAGTAATTAAAGTCGCTATTTACTATAATAGGAATGTTTTCGCTATACTTTATTTTAGCTTTATAAATAGTATTGCTTACAATAGCTAATCTAGTAGTAGCAGTCTTCTCTAAATCCTGCTTAGAAAAAGCGTATTAACTACAATTTAGAACGTAAATTAACGTAATAAAAATATGCTTTATTGAAATTATAATAATCTTTATAGTTATATTTAATAACGTTATAAAGAACTAAATAAATGAAACGTCTTTATAAATATATAATAATAATTAAAATACGTAGTGCACTAGCTTTTTCTATTAAATAAATAGAGTTACAATAGTCTAATACTAACATTAAGAAATATATAGTTTACTAATAATATTAGATGAACTCTCTTTTCTATTACTATACTATTTTTAAGTAATTTAAGTTATTTAGCTAATAAGCAGCTAAAATTGATTATAATACTTAAGAGTTAATATAGTTTCTCTAAAAAAGTAAATAGAGTTAATAGCGTTCTATTATATATATAAAGCTACGTAGCTAACAATAATAAATTAATAGATTTTAACGCTATTAAGGCATAAGAGATTAATAGTAAAGCTGCTATATTAAAATTAGCTAAAGACAATGAACTCAATTATTTAAAGCTTAAAAAGACAGTTCTCCCTTTATTAATATTTAAGCTAATAGTTTGAATTTCTATATTTAGGATTTTAATGTTAGCTCTTATAAGCTTGACTTTATTATTAAAAGTTTTAATATCCGTTTTAACAGTTTTAACTTTAATATTAAGAACTTTTAAATCCTATTTTACTATTTTAAGCTCTTTTTTAAGTTTTTTATTCTTATTATATAAAAGTTTAAATTTTGTAAATAATGTAATATTCTTTTAATAAAATATATATAACTACTTACTTAACTTCTTAAATTTGCTATTTTAAGCGTTTACTGCTTTTTTAAAGAGCTATCTTATTATATCTTTTATAAAAACAGTATTATTACTTAAGCTAAGTAAGTGAATAGATTGAATCAACCCTCCGCTGCTTTACTTTATAGTTTTAATTTTTCTTTAAGCAGCTATTATAGCTCTTACTCTCTATAGAGATAGAGTGGGAGTAACTATAGCAACAATGTTGCTAAGAATAGCTAGGCGGAACCCTTTCCCTCAATTAAAATTGACAGGAGTTGGATAGTCCAATTTGTTGAGTCAGCGTGTAGATGATAGTGTCAGTTAATTAATGAATATCAATAAAAAATATCGATGTTGTTTCCTCTTGCTAAGGATAGCCAAGCAGAACCCTTTCCCTTAACTAAAATTGACAGGAGTTGGATATTCCGACTTGTTGAGTCAGCGTATAGATGATAGTGTCAATTAATTGATGAATATTGATAAAAATTATCGATGTTGCGTTTTCTCCAACTCTTAAATTAATTAATTGATTGATTATTTTATACGCTATATGCTTGCTACTAGAAGCATAAGCAACTACTATCTACTACTAGCTAATTACAAATCTATATATGGAGCCTACGTCTTATTCTATAGCTCAAACTGTTAGGGTGTCTATGCTCCTGTTTTGTCTAGGTATTCTATAGCAAATGCTGTATCTAGTATATATATATATATATATATATTTTTCTCTTCCTTTTCCTTTACTTATCCTCTGCCTCACTTTCCAACTCCCTTCTGCTACCCCTTCCTTGCTCTTCTAGTTGTTTTATCTAACTTTTTTTTTTATTCTCTTATATTTTTCTGCAAAATCCAATCTTCTAGTGTCTATTATATACCTAATAGTTATATAAACTATATCTATATCTGCTTTTTATTAATCTGTAAGTCCGTTTCTATAAAGTTACCCTATTATTGTATAGAGGTTGCGCCCTCTAATTATTTAAAAGATATTATTAAACTTAGAGTTTAGCGTTTTTATTAGTTTCTATTTTTAAATTGCGTATCTAGAATATAGTAATATAAAGTATTAGACTGTTTCCTCTCCTTACCTATATTTATATTAGCTTAAATCTATAATATTGATAACTGCTAGAAACTTGTTTAAACAAGTATGTCCTATATAAAGCTATAATAGGATAAAGGCCTCTTTTTTATTTAGCTTATTGTAAAATAGCGTAATATGTTTATTAAGAATAGCGCTATCTATTATATAAAGGCTTTTGCTAATATTCCATAGTCTCTATTGTTCTTTAGCTAGGATTTTATCCTAAAGGGTGTTCCAAACTTGTTTCCTATTATCTAGGATTGTCTTGCTTATAATTAGCCCTATAGAATCACAGCTTATAGCCTATTTAGCTAATTAATCCAATTTAACGTATTTTATAATTATAAACTTCTTTAGAATCTATTAGATAGCTAATTGTCCTTTAAGGATTGCGTAATAGTTAACTATATATAGGATGCTTTGTACTATAGCTGCTCTATTTTAATAAGCCTAGTAATTGACTATGCAAATAGCTGTTTAGCTATTGGATTATATTGACACTTAGGGGATTAGCTTCCTATAGCTATATAGTATTCCTAATAGGATTCTAACTAAAGTTACTGCTTCTCTAATTGCAACTAGTTCCATTATTTAATTTGACTTTTTGAAAGAGGGTAGATATTAGTATAGCCTTCTTAAAGTACATTGCTATCCTAACTCCTATTTAGCTATTAGTAACAAAGCTATTAGTAAAGATGTTTAGATATTGTTTCTTTATTTTAAGGTAGTTTTCATATGCTTTATTAGAGTTATATTAGTCAGATCTATAGTTAACTATTGTTGTACCTTATAATAGGGTAATTTATACTAGGATAATTTTTACATTTATCTTTATTTTTCCTAATTACGTTTCTATATTATAAATAGAGAAAGTGAATAACTTTACTCTAAGCTTCTTAACCAGTTTTCTAAACTATACCTTTAATAGGTTAGTTTCTAGCAGTATGTAAAGTCCTATTTAGAATTTGCTAATCTTTAATTATAAACAGATATACAGGAAGGGAAGTAATACTTTAGCACTAAACGCTTTAATTAAAGTTATATAGAAACATTTAACAATTGCTTAGGCTCTTATCCTCTATATAGGATTAAAAATCTTAGTAATACTATTATTAATCTTTCCTTTAAAAGACTAAAGGTACTATATTACAGCTGCATAGTCTGTTTTTAAAGCTATTATAGCTTAATATAATTATTGCGCTAATTGCAGTCTAATATAGGAGAAATATTTAAATTGATTTACGCTTTTCTAACCTCTTGTTTTGACCTTAGCTAGATAGTCCTTAAACCTTAGCTCAGCATTGAAAATAACTCTTAGGATTCTCTCTTTTGTAAAGGGTTTGACAATGTAATTGCCCATTTTTAATAGGGGGTCAGTATTATTAATCTTTCTGCAATTTTGTATAAAATATATAAGGATTGTCTTATTGCTTTTGAATATAGTGCTACTATCTTTTACCTATTAGAGGGCTTTTAAAACAACTTTATTGTTAAATACTGATATATTCTGTTTTACTGATTTTGAAATAGCTTGTTAAATATAGTTATTTATAAACCCTATATTGCCTTATCTTTTATTAATCTTCTTCTTTATTAGGAAAATGTTAAAGAAGATATAAAGAATTAGAGCAAGTGTTAATCCTTATAAGAGACCTAATTCTTTAAAAGTGACTTAATTTAATTCTATACTGTTAATAAGTATTATAGCTAGTTAGTCAGTATAAAAGGAGTCAACCTATATAACTATATAGATTAGAATCCCTTTTACATATAGCTAACTAATAAGCATTTACTATAGAACGCTGTTATATACTCCCTTTATATTAAAGCTAATAAGGGAAAGGACTTTTTTCTATTACTATACTTTAAAGATTTTCTTAATTAAGAGAAGCAACGCTTAGTTATATAATTATTTTAGCTTAATGCTAAATTGTGTTTTTAAAAGGAGGTTAACGTCTCAGCCTAATATAATATTCTTTTTATTAATATAAGTTCCATTAGCTTGCTTAGAATAGCTAGGAGGGAGATAGGGCAGTATGCTTTTACTATACAGTAATCAGGTTTCCCTAGCTTTTATAATAGTAGGATTCGCGCTGTCTTCTATATAGTTAATACGTATTCTAATTAGTACAATGCATTAAAGATATTAATAATTTAGTTATTTAAAGTAGGCTATAAGCGCTTCTATATAATATTTAGAATGCTATCTATATTTAGCGCTTTATATAGGCTAATCTTAGCTATTGCTCTAGTTACCTCTTTAATAGAGATATCCAGATTATCTATATGTTTTGTATTAGGGTTTAGCGCATCCTCTTTCCAATTTTTAAAAACTAGTAGGAAAAAGCATTAAAGTAGTTTAGTTGCTTTAGCCTTATTACTTTTAAGCTTAACCTCTTAACCTTCAATGCTAGTAACTATAGTAAGGATATTGCTAAACGCTGATAATTGTAGATTAAGGTACCTAGCTGCTTTCCAGATATTGTCTATCTATGCTAGGAAATTATTCTAGTATAGTCGCTTTTTATTATAGATGCCTTTATAAAACCAATGCTTAGCTTATTTAGCTTTGTAATAGCTTTCTTCCTTATCTAGTCTTATAGTTTATAATATATTACTCTAGTTCAATTATTAAATATATTTATTACAAAGCTTAGTAAGTTTATTATCCTATTATAATTTTATATATAGGGATTTCTTAACTATTAGGCTATAGTTATAAATATATTAGCTTATTGTGTTCTAGATTTCTATAACTGCTTAATTGAGCTTAATAGTATTATTAATATTAATAATTAACAGTTTTTATCCTTTAAGTGCTTTAATAGCTATATTCTAGTTTGTCTTTTTAAAGTTGTATTTAGCTTTTAATAAAGTAACTATTTTAACTTTTTCAATTTGAAATGTTATAGCTTCATAATCCGACCTATATTAGGTTAGGTGGATACTGCATTCTGTAATCTGGTCTCCTACTAAATTAGACATTAATATAAGGTTAATAATAGTGCTTAAGCATCCTTATAGGAATGTAACTATGCTGCTTAGTAACACTAAAAAGATATTATATTAATATATTTATTAAAGCACTAGTTCACCTTTTTCTGCATATTATGATTATAATATGTTAACTCCTCCCTATATTAGGTTATAGCAATTAAAGTCGCTTCCTATTATAATAAGGAGGTTTTCTCTATATTTTGATTTTGCTTCTTAAATAGCGCTACTTAGCGTGTTAAGCGTAATAGTGACTGCCTCTTCTAGGTTCTACTTAGAGGAGTCATATTAGCTACAGCCTGGAATATAGATTAACGCAATAAAAATGTATCCTATTAAAGTAGTAATAACCCTTATAGTTATGTTTAACAACTATATAAGGAACTGAATAAATAGAACGTTTTTATAAATATAAAATATTAACTAGAACGCATAATGCGTTAGTCCTTCTTAATAAATAGATAAAGTTATAATAGTCTAGCACTAATATTAGGAAATATATAGTTTGCTATTAATACTTATAATATTTAGTTTTATAATTATAATTACTGTGAACTAGCTAATAGATAGATTATTAATAAGGCTAAATTAAACTAGGGATTGTCTATTTACATTTGCTAAAAGGAAATAGGTATCTCCTATTATATATTGCTTATAGTGACTTCCTATCTAGTTTATTAATTAGTAACAGTCTGCTATTCCTTATCTCTATTATAAATAGCTTAATTAATATGTTGTCTTCCTTTTCAGATTCTGCTAACTTTATTACAATATATAAAACACTTTACGTTTATAGCAGTGTGTAGTTTACTATATACTATATATTTAGAGGCTGCAGCTTTATAATTATTAGTTTTATAATTCTCTATATATTTGCTACATTTTATTAGTTAGCTATACCTAGCCTAATAGTAGCTGTATTTATTGCAGTTGTAGCATCTCTAAAGGCATTAAAGTTTCTAGTATTTGCTAATTATAGCTATATTTTTATTAATCTTAATCCTTTATTTAGTAAGAGCTTATTAAGCATCCTTAGCTGTAGCTAAATAGACCACTATAGATTTAGCAGGTTTTTCTCCTTTAAATAGCTAGAACGCCTTAGTAGCGCCTATAAACTCGTTCTCAGCTATAAATGCTGCTATAAACTCTAGGCAGATTTTACTAGTGCCAGGTTCTAGGACTGCTGTCCTAGGTACATTGTCAACTTTGATTAGGAAGCAATCCTCTTTATAAGTTTGGGCCATTTTAAATATTTAATAGACTTATTTATTATTTAATTACAATTATGCTATGTCTTTTTTATTTTAGGTAATAACCCTTATAGTTCTTGCTCTTATTTGAATTCCTTTAATAATAATTGCGTATATTAATAGCTAGAATGCAATTGCTTCTTTAATATTTTTTATTATAGCTTTGCTATCTATAGCTAGCTTACGTTGTTTAGTTAATATTTAGCTAATATTAATTATAATGCTTAGGAATTGTTATAGCTTCTTTAGAGAAGTTAATAGATTAACTAACTTTGATGCTATAGATACGTATAAGGTTAGTAGTAATGCTGCTATATTAGGGTCAGTTAGGGACAATAGGCTTAACTATTTAAAGGTTAAAAGGACTGTTCTTCCTTTGTTAATGCTAAAGCTAATAGTCCTGACCTCTATATTAAGGACTTTAATATCAGCTTTTAAGTCAGCCAGTTCAGCATTTATTATCTTAAATTCCTTTTTAATCTTCTTAGTCCCTATAAGCGAATATTTAAGTCTTATTTTAATGATGTTGAGCTTTGTCTCAGCAATATCGAGTTTTTTCATTATAATATCAAATGTCGCTAGCAGGGCAACGTTCTCCTAATAGAGAGCTTCAATCTGATTCTGAAGGGCCTTAGTCTGGTTCTGGAGAGCCTTATTCTAAACCCTAAATTGCTTAAGCAGTTTATTAAGTTTGCCATTCTAGGCGTTCACTGCTCCTTTAATAAGATATTTCATTATATCTTTAGCAAAGACAGTGTTATTACTTAGATTAAAAGAGCAAATAGGCTAAATTAGCCTTTTACTGCTCTGTCTAGTATTCCTAGCTCTTCTTTAAGCTGCTATAACAGCAATTAGTCCCTTTAGAAATAAGGTTAGTACAATTATAATAATAGTGTTACTAGGATAGTTAGGCAGCACCCTTTCCCTTAATTAAAATCAACAGGAGTTGGATAGTCCAATTTGTTAAGTTGACTTGTAAATAAAACTGTCAATAAACTGATAAATATCAATAAAAAAAATATCGATGTCGTTTTTTGTCTGCCAGTCCGTCCCTGTGGGGTTGCCCTGTTGCTGTGTAGGGGTTACGCCCCCCTATTATTCAAGAAATATTGCCAAACTTGGGGCCTAGCTCCTCTGCCAGTTTTTGTCTTAGAGTCTCATATCTGGGACATAGTAGTACAAAGTGTCAGACTGTCTCCTCTCCCTGTCCGCATTCGCATCTTGGATTGATTGATTGATTGATTGATTGATTGATTATTTCATATGCTATGCGCTTGCCACTAGAAGCATGAGCAACTACTATATACTGCTAACTAAATTATAATTCTATATGTAGAGTCTATATCTCATTCTGCAGCTCTATCTGTTAGGATGTCTGTGCCTCCTATTTTGTCTAAATATTCTTTAGCGTTTGCCTTGTCTTATATATGTATAATATATATATATATATTTTTTTATTTTTTTTAGCTTTATCTTTGTTTTCTAACTCCTCTTTACTATCTCCTATTTTGCCTTTCCAGTTGTTCTTCTCAGTTTCGTTTTCCTGTTTTTTACATTTCTTTACAAAGTCTAATCTTCTAGTATCTATTACGTATCTAATAGTTGCCTAGACTATTTTCATATCTACTTTTTATTAAATCCGCTAGTCCGTTTTTATATAGCTGCCTTACTACTATATAAGGGTTACGCTCTTTTAGTATTTATAAAATATTGCTAAATTTATATTTTAATGCTTTTACTAATTTACGTTTTTAAATATTATATTTAGAGTATAATAGTATAAAACGTCAAACTGTCTCCTCTCTCTATTTACACTTATATTAGCTTAAGTCTATAATATTAATTACTATTAGGAATTTATTTAAGTAAGCGTGCCCTATTTAGAGCTATAAAAAGATAAAAGCTTTTTTCTTATTTATTATATTATAAAGCAATACTATATATTTACCTAAAATAGCGCTATCTATTACATAAAGGCTTTTACTAGCTTTTTAAAGTCTTTATTATTCTTTAGCTAAAATTTTGTTTTAAAGGGTATTCCAGACTTATATTACATTATCTAGGATTATTTCGCTTATGCCTAACTCTATATAGCAGCTTGTTACCTGCTTAGCTAATTGATTAACCTCTATATATCCTATAACTGCAAACTTCTTTAGAATCTACTAAATAGCTAAATGTTCCTTAAAGGTTACATATTTTCTTATTATATATAGAATGCTCTATACTATAACTACTCCGCTTTAGCTTATTTAACTATATTGCTATTTAGGGGATTAGCTTCTTCTAATTTGTTAATGTTTTTAATATAATTCTTGCTAGGGTTACTGCTTATTTGATAGCTACTAGCTCTATTATTGTATTGTTAATGCTGCCTCCTAATTTGATTTTTTAAGAGTAGGTGGACAGTAGCGTAGACTTCTTAGAGTATATTGCTACCCTAACTCCTGCTTAGCTATTAGTTACTAAGCTATTAGTAAAGACATTTATATATTAGTCTTTTATTTTAATATATCCTCTATACGCTTTGTCTAAGTTATACTAGTTAGATTCGTTATTAACAACAGTTACTTTTTATAATAAGGCTACCTATGCTAGGATAATATCTATTCCTTTCCCTATCTTTCCTAATTGTATTTCCATATTATAAAGGGGGGAAGTGAACAACTTTGCCTTAAGCTTCTTAGCCAGTTTTCTAAGCTGTCTCTTTAAAAGGTTAATTTCTAGTAGTATGTAGAGTCCTATTTAAAATTTGCTAATTTTTAATTTTAGCTAGATATATAGGAGGTGGAGCGAGGCTTTAGCGCTAGATGCTTTAACTAAGTTTGTATAGAAGCATTTAACAACTGCTTAAGCCCCTATCCTTTATATAGGATTAAGGATCTTTGCTATACTGTTATTGATTTTTCCTTTTAAGAACTTAGAATATTATATTGCTATTATATAATTTATTTTTAAAGCTATTATAGCTTAATATAGCTATTTTGCTAACTATAGGCTAATATAAGAGAGGCGTTTAAGTTAGCTAGCATTTCTCTACCCCTTTATTTTGACTTTTGCTAAATGATTCTTAAACCTTAGCTTAGCGTTAAAAATAACTTTTAGGATTCTTTCTTTTATAGAAGATTTGACAACGTAGTTGCTTACCTTTAATAGAGAGTCAGAGTTGCTAATCTTCTTATAATTTTGTATAAAATATATAAGAATTGTTTTATTACTTTTAAATATAGCGCTACTGTCTTTTGCCTATTAGAGGGCCTTTAAGACAATTTTGTTATTAAATATTAATATATTTCTTTTTACTAATTCTGAGATAGCCTATTAGGTATAGTTATTTATAAACCCTATATTGCCTTGTTTCCTATTAATCTTTTCCTTTATTAGGAACGCGTTGAAAAAGATATATAGAATCAGGGCAAGTGTTAATCCTTATAGAAAGCTGGATTCTGTAAATATGACTCTATTTGATTTTATACTGTTAACTAGTATTATTACTAGTTAATCTATATAGAAGGAATTAACCTATGCTACTATGTAGGTTAGAATCCCCTCTACGCGTAGCCGACTAGTAAGCACCTATTAGGAAATGCTATTATATACTCCCTTTATATTGAAACTGATAAGGGAAAGGATTTTCTTTTACTATTATATTTTAAAGATTTTCTTAATTAGAAGGAGCAGCGCTTAATTATATAAGCGTTTTAGCTTAGTATTAAATTATATTTCTAAAAGGAGATTGAGCGTCTTAGCCTAATATAATATTCTCTTTACTAATACGAGTTCTATTAGTTTACTTAAAATAGCTAAAAGGGAGATAAAGCAGTATGCTTTTATTATACAGTAGTCTAGTTTTCCTAGCTTTTATAATAGCAATATTTATATTATTTTTTATGTAGTTAATACATATTCTAATTAGTATAATGCATTAAAAATATTAGTAACTTAATTATTTAAAATAGACTATAAGCGTTTTTATACAATATTTAGAATGCTATTTATACTTAATGCTTTATATAGGCTAATTTTAGCTATTGCTCTAGTTACTTCTTTAATAGAGATATCCGGGTTCTCTATATGTTTTATATTAGGGTTTAGCGCGTTCTCTTTCTATTTTTTAAGAACTAATAGGAAAAAGTATTAAAGTAGTTTATTTACCTTAGCCTTGTTTTTTTAAGCTCTACTTCTTAATCTTTAATATTAATAACTATAGTAGGGATGTTGCTAAACGCTAATAGTTATAGATTAAAGTATTAAGCTGCTTTTCAGATATTGTCTATCTATACTAGGAATTTATTCTAATATAGTTATTTTTTTATTATAAATGCTTTTATAGAACTGGTATTTAGCTTGCCTAGCTTTGTAGCAGCTTTCTTTATTATCTAGTTCTATAGTTTATAATGTATTGCTTTAGTTTAGGCGTTAAGTATATTTATTATATAGCTCTATAAGCTTATTATCCTATTATGCTTTTATATATAGAGATTCTTTTACTATAAGGCTATAGTTGCGGATATATTAGCTTATAGTGTTCTGGATCTCTATAACTGCCTAATTAAGCTTAGTAGTATTATCAATATTAACAATTAATAGTCTCTATCCCTTAAGTGCCTTAATAGCTATATCCTAGTTTTTTTTTTTTTAAAATTGTACTTAGCTTTTTATAAAGCAGTTATCTTGATTTTATTAATTTAAAGTATTATAGCTTTATAGTCTGACCTATATTGAGTTAAATGGATGCTACATTCTATAACCTAGTTTTCTATTAAATTGGATACTAGCATAAAATTAATAGTAGTTCTAAATTGTCTTTATAGAAATATGATTATACTGCTTAATAAAGCTAAGAAAATATTATATTATTGCATCTATTAGAGCATTAGTTCACTTTCTTTTTTATATTATAACTGTAATATATTGATTCCTCTCTATATTAGATTATAATAATTAAAGTCATTTTTAATTATAATATAGAGGTTCTTTTTATATTTGACTTTTACTTCCTAGATTGCTTTATTTAGAGCGTTAAGCTTAATAGTGGCTGTCTCTTCTAAGTCCTGCTTAGAAGGCATATATTAGCTGCAGCCTAAGATATAGATTAACGCTATAAAAATATGTCTTATTAATGTAGTAATAACCTTTACTGTTATATTAAATAACATTATAGGGATCTAGACAAATGAAATATCTTTATAAATATAAAATGCTAATTAGAACGCGTAATACATTAGTCCTTCTTAGTATATAGATAGTATTATAATAGCCTAGCATTAGTATTGTAAAATATATAGTTTGCCTTTAATGCTAGTAATGCTTAGTTCTGTAATTATAATTGCTATAAATTAGCTAATAGACTAATTGTTAATAAGGCTGAGCTAGACTAGGGATTGTCTATTTACATTTATTAAAAGGAAGTAGGTGTCTCCTATTATACGTTGCTTATAGTGATTTCCCTTTTAGTATATTAGCTTATAACTGTCTGCCAGTCCTCTTCTCTTGCTTTAATAGGCTAGTTAAAGGTTTATTTCCGCTTTGAATTTTACTAATCTCCTTCTAATATACTATGTATCTAGGGTCTATAGCTATATATAGTCCCTTATACGCTGCACACTTTAGTATTATAGCTATACAATTATTAGTCTTATAGTTATTTATGTATTTTCCATATTTTAGAGGTTGGCTATATCTAGCCTAGTAGTAGCTATATTTATTATAGTTATAGTATCTCTAAGAGCGTTAGATTTTATAGTATTAGCTAACTATAGCTATACTGCTATTAATCTAGACTATACGTTTCTTAAATGCTCTCTAAGCGTTCTTTACTATATTAAAATACATTACTATAAATTTTATAGGTTTTTCCCTTTTAAATAGCTAGAATACCTTAATGGCTTTATTAAACCTATTTTCTATATTAAATTCAGCTGCTATTTCTGGTTTAATCTTATAAGTGCTTAATACTAGGACTGCTGTTTTGTATACATTGTTGACCTTAATTAGAAAGAGTTCCTCTTCCCGGATTTGGGCTATTTTAAATATTTAATAGATTTATGCTTTATTTATTTATAGTTGTGCTATATCTTTCTTATTTTAAATAATAATCCTTATATTCCTTGCTTTAAATTAGATTTCTTTAATAATAATATTATTTATAGTTTATTAGGCTATAATAGCTTTCTAGATTTTATCCCTAATTGCTTTATAGTTATTTATTATTTTGCCTTATTTAGCTATTATTTAGCTTAGATCTATTATAACGCTTAGAAATTAGCGCAGTTTTTTAAAAAAAAAATAAGTAATATTATTATTATAATATTACTACATTAAGGCTATATAGCTAACAATAATAGGTTAATTGAGCCTAACGCTATTAAAATATAAGAGATTAGTAAGAAAGCTGCTATATTAGAGTTAGCTAAGAATGTTAAGCTTGCTTGTTTAAAGGTTAAAAGGACTATCTTTCCTTTATTAATATTAAATCTAATAAATTGGATCTCAATATCTAGGGCTTTAATATTAGCATTAATATTTTTAATGTTTACGCTTATGCTATTAAGCTTCTTTTTAAGCTCCTTATTTTTTCTTATAATAATGTTAAATATTGCTATTATTATAGCGTTCTCTTAGTAAAGTTGCTTATTCTAAGTCTAGAATAATCCATTCTGATTCTAGAGTTATTTATACTATATATAGAATAGTTTATTCTGCTCCTAGAGTTGCTTAAGCAGCTTGTTAAGCTTATTATTCTAGGCATTTACTGCTCCTTTAATAAGGCGTTTTAGTATATTTTTTATAAAGATAGCATTATCATTTAGATTAAGGGAACGGATAGGCTGAATCAGCCTTCCGCTTTGTCTAGTGTTCCTAGCTCTTTTCTGCATTGCTATAGCAGCGCTCTGTCCTTTTAGGAACAACATTAATATAACTATAGCAACAGCGTTATTAAAACAGTTAAATAGTACCTTTTCTCTTAACTAAAATCAATAGGAGTTAGATAATCTGACTTATTAAGTTAATTTGTAAATGAAACTGTTAATAAAATAATGAATATTAATAAAAATTACTAATGTCGTTTTCTCTCTTCTTTCATTTTAGATTAATTAATTGATTGATTATTTCATATGCTATGCGCTTACTACTAGAAGCATAAGCAACTACTATTTACTTATTTACTAATTATATAAATATTTGGAGTCTGCGCCTCATTCTGCAGCTTAAACTGTTAAAGTGCCTATACACTTATTTTATTTAAGTGTTTTATAGCAAATGCTATAGTTAATATATATACGTGTTTTTTTTTTTTTTTTATCTATTTCTATTTTCGCTTTCTAATTTACTTTCTCTTTCCCCTGCCTTATCTCCTTGGACTCCCTGTTTAACCTTCTTCTCCAACCTCCTATGTTCCTTTACAAAGTCTAGCCTTCCTATATCTATTGCGTATCTAATAGTTGCCTAGACTATATCTATATCTGCTCTTTATAGGTTTATAAGTCTATTTCTATAAGGCTGTTCTATTACTATATAAAGGTTTCATTCTCTAATTATTCTAGAGATATTGCTATACTTAGAGCCTAGCGCTTCTATTAGCTTCTGTCTTTAAATTAAGTATTTAAAATAAAGTAGTATAAAGTGTTAGACTATCTCCTCTCCTTATCTATATTTATATTAGCCTAAGTCTATAATATTAATAACTTCTAGAAACTTATTTAGGCAAGCGTATTCTATATAAAGCTATATTAAAATAAAGGCTTCCTTCCTATTTAGCTTATTATAAAATAGCGTAATGTGCTTACCTAGAATAGTACTATCTATTATATAAAGACTTTTGCTAATATTTTATAATCTTTAATGTTCCTTAATAGGAATCTTGTCTTAGAGAGTGTTCTATATTTGCTTTAAGCTATTTAGAATTGTTTCCTTTATAATTAATTCTATAATAAGAGGACTTATAGCTTATTTAGCTAATTAGTCTAATTTAATGTGTTTTATAACTGCAAACTTCTTTAGAATCTATTAAATAGCTAGCTTTCCTTTAAGGATTGCGTAATAGTTAATTATATATAGAATGCTTTATATTATAGCAGCTCCGCTTTAGCTAATCTAGCAATTGATTATCTAAATAGCTATTTGACTATTAGACTATATTAACACTAGCGGGATTATCCTTCTATAGTTATAAAATGTCTCTAATAAAATTCTAGCTAGAATTATAACTTCTTTAATTGTAACTAGTTCTATTATTGTACTATTAGTACTGCTTCTCTCTTTAATCTATTAAGAGAGGATAAACAATAGTATAAACTTCTTAGAGTATATAGTTACTCTAAGTCCTGCTTATTTATTAGCAATAGAGCTATTAGCAAAGATATTCAGATACTGTTTTTTTATCTTAAGATAGTTTTTGTATATTTTGTTAAAGCTATATTAATTAGACTCTTAATTAATAATTATTATGCTTTATAATAAGGCTATCTATATTAGAATAGTTTCAATATTTGTTTCCAATTTGCCTAGCTACGTTTCTATATTATAAAGAAGGGAAGTGAATAACTTTGCTTTAGGCTTCTTAACTAGTTTTCTAAGCTGTGCTTTTAATAAGTTAAATTCTAGTAATATGTAGAGTCCTATTTAGAATTTACTAATTTTTAGTTACAATTGAATATATAGAAAAGGAAGCAACGCTTCAACACTAGCTGCTTTAACTAAAACTATATAGAAGTATTTAACTACTGCTTAAGCCTCTATTTGTTATATAGGATTAAGGATCCTAGTAATACTATTATCAATTTTCTTACTAAGAAAATAAAAATACTATATTGTAGCTACGTAATCTGTTTTTAAAGCTATAGTAGCTTAGTAAAGTTGCTATGTAGCTTATAGTTTAATATTAGCAAAGCGCTTAAATTAGCTAATGCTTCTTTATCCTCTAGTTTTAACTTTAGCTAAGTGATTCTTAAATTGCAATTTAGAATTAAAGATAACTTCTAAGATTCTCTCTTTTACTAAAAGCTTAACTATGTAATTGCCTACCTTTAATAAAGGGTCAGTTTTATTAATCTTCCTCTAGTTCTATATAAAATATATAAAGACTGTTTTATTGCTTTTAAACGTAGCGCTACTGTCTTTTACTTATTAGAGAGCCTTTAAAATAACCTTATTATTAAGTATTAATATATTTCTCTTAACTGACTTTAAAATAGCCTATTATATATAGTTATTTATAAATCCTATATTTCCTTATTTTCTATTAATCTTCTCTTTTGTTAAAAAGGCGTTAAAGAAAATATATAGAATTAAGACAAGTGTAGATTCTTATAAAAGACTGGACTCTATAAAGGTAACTTAGCTTAATTCTATTTTGTTAACAAATACTATAGCTAGTCAATCTATATAAAAGGAGTTAACCTATATTATTATACAAGCTGGTATTCCCTTTACGTATAGCTAACTAGTAAGTATTTATTAGAGGACGCTATTATATGCTCCTTTTACATTAAAGCTAATAAGGAAAAGAACTTTCTTCTATTACTACGCTTTAAATATTTTCTCAATTAAGAAAAGCAATGCTTAATTATATAATTATTACAGCTTAGCTTTAAATTGTGTTTTTAAAAGGAGATTAAAAGTTTCTATTTAGTATAATATTTTTCTTACTAATACTAATTTTATTAATTTGCTTAGCGTAGCTAAAAAGAAGATAAAGCAATATGCTTTTACTATTTAGTAGTCTAGTTTCCCTAGCTTCTATAATAATAGAATTTACGCTATTTTCTATATAGCTAGTACGTATCTTAGTTAATATAATACATTAAAGATATTAATGACTTAATTGCTTAAAATAGATTATAAACGTTTTTACGCAATATTTAGAATGCTATTTATACTTAGTGCTTTATATAAGCTGATTTTAGCTATTACTTTAGTTACCTCTTTAATTAAGATATCTAAGTTGTTTATATTTCTTATATTAGGATTTAATATATCCTTTTTCTAACCTTTTAGAACTAGTAAAAAGAAGCATCAAAGTAGCTTAGTTGCTTTAATATTATTGCTTTTAAGCTCTATTTCTTAATTATTAATATTAGTAATTATAATAAGAATATTACTAAATGCTGATAATTATAAGTCAAAGTACTTAGCTGCTTTTTATATATTGTTTATTTATGCTAGAAAGTTGTTTTAATATAGTTGCTTTTTGTTATAAATGCCTTTATAAAATTAATGCTTAGCTTATTTAGCTTTATAGCAACTTTCTTTTTTATCTAGCCTTATAGTCCGTAATGTATTATTCTAATTCTGTTATTAAGTATATTTATTGTAAAGTTTAATAAGCTCATTATCCTATTATGCTTTTATATATAGGGATTCTTTAACTATTAGGCTATAGTCTTAAATACACTAGCTTACTATGTTCTAGATTTCTATAATTGCTTAATTAAGCTTAATAGTATTATCAATATTAACAATTAACAGTTCCTATCCCTTAAGTGCTTTAATAGCTTTGTCCTAATCCATTTTCCTAAAGTTGTATTTCGCTTCTACTATTACAATCTTTCTAGCCTTTTTAAATTAGAGTATTATAGCTTTATAGTCCAATTTATATTAGATTAGATAGATACTATATTTTATAATCTAGCTTTTAAATACATTAAATAT
This sequence comes from Delphinella strobiligena, assembly GCA_009982845.1. NCBI lineage: Eukaryota > Fungi > Ascomycota > Dothideomycetes > Dothideales > Dothioraceae > Delphinella > Delphinella strobiligena. The sequence goes on along the minus strand of JAADKB010000006.1, from coordinate 1,060,343 downwards.
TAATATAAAATTAATAATAGTTCTAAAGCGTCCTTTAGGGAATATAATTATGCTATTTAATAAAGCTAAAAAGGTATTATATTAATATATCTACTAAAGCACTAGTTTACTTTTTCCTATATATTAGAATTATAGCATATTAATTCCTCTTTATATTAGGTTATAGCAATTAAAGTTGCTTCTAATTATAATAAGGAGGTTTTCTCTATATTTTACTTTAGCTTTATAAATAGTATTATTTAATATTATAAGCCTAGTAGTAATTACCTTTTCTAAGTCCTGCTTAGAGAAGGCATATTAACTACAATTTAGAATATAGATTAATATAATGAAAATGTGATTTATTAAAGTAATAATAATTTCTACAGTTATATCTAATAATTATATAAGGAATTAAATAAATAAAACGTCTTTATATATATATAATAATAACTAAAAAGCATAGTGTGTTAGTTCTTCTTATTAAATAGTTAGAGTTACAGTATTCTAATACTAATATTAGGAAATGTAGAGTTTACTATTAATATTAGTAATACTTAGCTTTATAATTATAATTACTATAAATTAGCTAATAGATTAATTATTAAAGAGGCTAAATTAGACTAAGGACTGTCTATTTACGTTTATTAATAGGAAACGGGTATTTCCTATTAAATGTCGCTTATAGTGACTTCTCTTCTAGAATGCTAGCTAGTAATTATTTACTATTCCTTATCCCTGCTTTAAATAGACTAGTTAATAAATTGACTTCTATTTCGGATTCTGTTAATCTTATTATAATAAGCTAAGCATTTAATATTTATTATAATATATAATTCTCTATATACTACGTATTTTGGTATTAAAGCTTTATATTTATTTATTTTATAGTTCTTAATGTATTTACTATATTTTAATAGCTAATTATACCTAGCCTAATAATAATTATATATATTATAATTATAATATTTCTAAAAGCGCTAAAGTTTCTAATACTTGCTAATTATAGCTATAATGCTATTAACTTTAATTATACGCTTATTAAAGGCTTTCTAAGTATTTTTTATTATAATAAAATAAACTATTATAGATCCTATAGGTTTCTCCTTTTTAAAAAGCTAAAATGCTTTAATAACCTTTATAAATTTATTCTTAGCGCTAAACGCTATTATAAATTCTAATTAGATTTTATAAATGCTAAATATTAAAATAGCTATTTTATATATATTATCTATTTTAATTAAAAAGAGATTCTCTTTTTAAATTTAAGCTATTTTAAATATTTAATAGACTTATTTATTATTTAGCTATAATTAGGTAATATCTTTCTTATTTTAAATAATAACTTTTATAACTCTTATTTTAATTTAGATTTTTTTAATAGTGATATTGCTTATAAATAGTTAGGCTATAATAGCTTCTTAGATTCTTTTCTCTATAGCTTTATTATTTTTAGCTGACTTATGTTATTTAACTATTAAGCAGCTAAAGTCAATTATAGTTTTTAAAAGCTGGTATAGTTTTTCTAAAAAGGTGGGTAGAGTTAATAGCGTATTACTACCTAAGCGAGGTTAAGTAGCTGACAACAATAGGTAGATAGACCTTAACGCTATAAAAGCGTATATAATTAATAATAAAGCTACTATGTTAAAGTCAGCTATTAATAACAGGCTTAATTATTTAAAGCTTAAGAGGATAGTTCTGCTATTGTTAATATTAATATTAATAATTCTAATTTTAGTGTTAAGGACCTTAATGTCATTTCTGACTGCTTTAAGTTCTTTTTTGAGCTTACTGTTTTCTTTTATAACAGCGTTAAGTGTCGCTAGTAGAATGACGTTCTCCTAGTGGAGGGTCTTATTCTAAGTCTGGATTTGCTTAAGCAGTTTGTTAACTATATTATTCTAAGCATTGATTTTGTTATTTTAGGCGTTTACTGCTCTTTTAATAAGACGTTTCATTATATCTTTTGCGAAGACAGCATTGTCGCTTAGATTAAGGGAGCGAATAGGCTGAATCAGCCTTCCGCTCTATCTGGTGTTCCTAGCTCTCCTCTGCACTGCTATGGCAGCGCTCTATCCCTTTAGGGACGACGCTGGTATGACTATGGCGACAGCGTTACTAGGACAGTCGGGCAGCACCCTTTCCCTTGACTAAAATCGACGGGAGTTGGATAGTTCGACTCGTCGAGTCGGCTTGTAGATGAAACTGTCAATAAAATGATGAATATCGATAAAAAATATCGATGTCGGTCCTCCCTTCCATCTTGGATTGAGATCAAACGCAACGTATTGCGCGGCCACCGAATCTGCTAATCTCACAGTCTATCAAATACAGGATATATAGTACAACAAATAGGCTGACTAATCAATATCACTTGGCTGCTGTAGCTCAGTGGTAGAGCGTGGGATTGCAGTTCACTGCAGTTATCCTAAGGTCCGTTGTTCGACCCAGCGTAGCAGCTTCCTTTTTCTTTTTTCTTTTTTGGCAACAATCGAGTACCGTGTTCTTTACCTCCTTTCTTGCTCACCGAGACCCACCCATACAACTATTTGTTTTGCCCTGCTATAGTGCAATGGTTTTGATAGTAATTACCACTGCTCGTCTTCTTCATTTCCAGCTCGAAAGAAAATGGAAAGCGATCAGCTGTGCAGGAGTGATATGACAAAACAAGCTCGAGGACTGGGATGTTTGATTGGTCTGGTTGTGGTGGACAGCGAGACAGGCTTGACCAAAATCGGGTGCTGCAGAGCTTCGATGCAAGCTTCTGCTGTCAATCTTTTCTCTTTTTGGGGATCTGCTGAACTACGAAGACCTTCCAAGATCTCCACGAGGTTGATGTTCCTTGTCATCACAATTTCATCTTTCAATTTTGTTTCATCTCTCACAAGGATTGTCAGCGAGTCATCGAGCAGGGTTGAGGCAAGTCAAGGGTCTGAGCAAGCAAAGCTCGCAAAGTGGCATGCAGTCTCATATTGATGCAGCCAGTCCGACAACAAACATAATTCAGGCTGTGTCACACTCCGGCTGTAGCAACATCGTGGCTTACAGAAGGCACACCTCGATCGCCTACTATCACTATAGATTTCCAGCTGAGTGCATCTCAACAACTGAAAAAAGGCTCACGGCAGAATAGGCTTTCAGGAACGGGCAAACCCCTTATAGCAAACACAAAAGAGCCACAGATTTAGGTTCATGCAAGATAGGTGAAAGACCGACCAATCAGATAATTCTGTCTCCTGAAAATGTCAGGACGCATCTGGTCAACGTTTGCTTTGTTATCTACAGTTTCGTTGTGCCCTGCTACCCCGTCCTCCAAACTCCGAGTGGGAAGACAGGTAACCCTTGCCAGGCTTGGAAATTATACTGCACGACAACCATCACGGCATCAATGATGAATACCAGACCTTTAACGAGACACGAATCAAACGAATAACCAGGATCAATGACACTGTAGTGAGGTCTAGTGAGGAGAAACCCAGTGAGCGAAGGGAGAACTTTTCATCATTTCTATGGAAGTGTAGACAAAATGTAAATTTCTATAAACAATAAATCATTGGTATCGTGCAGTAAAAAGCGCGTGACAAAAACATCGACAAGAAGCAAAAAGGTTTTAAAAAAGGCATAGCAAAATCATCAAGTCAACAACCTGGCCCCGTTGTATGGACTCGTACCGCTGGCCGTCAAAGTGCTCTTCAGATAACAAGTCGTCCCGCTCAAAGTGACGTCTACACAGCCAGTTGTGGTTGCGCAGGAGGAAATGCAAGCTGCTAGTGAGGATGCCTTGACTGATTTCAGGTCGCCGCCATTGTGATCTGTCGAGCATTCTATGACGAAGCGTTTGCCGTTGGAGACGAAGATGTCTCCGTTGGAAGCTGGACAGCTCGCTGAAGTCGTTGTTGGTGTTGCGCTGGTCGAGGAGGTTTTCGAAGAAGAGCTGGACTTGATGGTGGAAGAAGAGGATGTTTTTGTTGATGTTATGCTGGGTTTTATAGTGCTCGAGCTTGAAGTGGAGGTTGACTTGGCCGAAGAGGTCGTGGCGAGAGAGCTGGACTTTGTGCTTGTTGCTAGCGTCGAGGAGGAGGTGGTCGATTGTGAGGTTTTCGCTGTTGATGTTAAACTTGAGGAGCTCATGCTCGACGATGAGGATGTGCCCGGAGTACTCGAACGTGAAGCCGCACTGGAGGAGCTCGCACTGGAAGAGCTTACTGTAGACGGGCTGCGGACTGAGCTCGAAGACGACGAAGACTGCGACGTAGTCGATGTAATCGAGCTTGAAGAGGTCCTAGAAGAGGAAGAGGCGCTCAAAGAAGTAGAATAAGCCACACTCGAAGAAGTAGTAAGAGTCACGCTCGAAGAAGTAGTAGAAGCCAGGGTCGAAGAAGATACGGAAGACGAGCGGGAGGTAGACGAAGACGAACTCGACCTCGAAGATGTGGCAGAGGACGAGCTTGAGGAAGCACTGGATGAGACAACAGACTCAGAGTAAACCTTGACACTGTTGACTTCCCAGTACGCCTCAGAGAATGCACCAGGAGTGGCTGCAACATAATCGACACATCTGTACGAAGCTAGTCAGACACCAGTATCATTAGAATCGAAGTTACAAAGTGAACCACTCACCCGTTGCTACCACTGGCAGTGTTTGGACAACTTGAGCTAGAGTAAACAGCACCAGCCCTACAATGTCTCGTCAGCACGCTGCCCTTGCCTAATATGAGGTGGGATACCTACCAGTCACCACAAAACGTAGTGTCGAAAATGATACGATGGTCAATGAAGTGCTGGTCAATATTACAGCTGGCGCCGTCGAAGTTGGCCTGTGGTGTACCAAAGGTTGTGTAGTCTGGGGCACCAGCAGTGATTGAAGCTGGAATCGCATTCCTAGGGAAGAACCACACCTTAATGAACGCGGAAGTCCACTATTGCCGGAGTCAGCCGATTTGCAACTTGCATCACATCTAGATGACAATACTTACTTGCATGACATATACACCTCCACCGTTGGCATTGAAATTGGATCCGTAGTCATTCGCTTGTGAAGATCCTACGGAACAACCATTGCCATCGACCACGGCGCAATCATAATCGGTACCGACGACGGGGCCAGTTTGGCCAGTAAAAGCCATGGTACAATTAGGAGAAGTGTGAGCCGTAATTTGATTGCCGGAATTCAGGTTCACGCCCTCGATGATATCCATTTCGCCCTCCGCGGGCCAGATTCCACCACCGAGAGTCCAGAACGCCGGCCAGACACCGCAGATAGAACCAGGCATGTGTTTGATATCGGCGATGAAAAGGCCATGGTTGTAGTTAGTGTTGCCTTCGAGTCGCACCGAGTTACGACCAGCTGAGGTAGTCGATAGAACAGTGGTATTGTCAACACCCCATTTCGCAGTTCCTTGACCAAAGCCAATGAGACCGCTCGCGTTTGCAGTGCTTTGATCAACGTATTGAACAAATCCATTAGTAGGATCTGCACCAGTGTAGAAGTTGAAGTGGTCGTAGAAACTACTCCCCGCGTAGGTATCTTGCAGTGTGTATGAGTAGGTCTGGGCAGAGATACGCAATGGTAAAGACAGAATGGTAGCGCCGACGCTCAGAAAGAGTGATGAGGAAAGCATCTTGAAGAAAGAACGACGTGGAAACAGGGATCGTTTGAAGACGAGGTGCAATTGATATAGCATGCGCGCCGTTCCACCGTTATATATATGTACGTCTCAGTGTCTTAGTCGCTGAGACCTCCACCGGTGTGCCACCTCAAGCTCATGTTGATGCTCGGTCCTGCTAGCCTCGACCGTAACCCGTTACAACAGTTTTTACTATTGCTGAAGTCCGATGGCCTCGACCAGGATGTTCAGCTTCGCTATCCGTACCGTAGCTGAAGTCCGGTAGCTTCAACCCTCCCTCAGCTCTGGTGCCATGCCAAGCGAGGGGTGGACACTCTCAATCACGATGGGCAAGGACGAATGAAATAGCTTACCGTCAACACTGGTTCATTTTGGGTTGGTGTCTGACGGGAGCAGATCTCCCGCTGCTCAAGTTGTGTTACCAAAAAGGAAGAGAACGTGGTCTCCGAATGCTTAGCTTTTTCAAAAAAAAAATTAAGAGTAGCCAATTGAACAACAGATCGTCTTTGCACGATCAGAATAATGCATTAGCGCTTCAGCTATACTGTTGAGGCTCAAAAAGATGCGCGGGAATGCCGTTCAACTGCCACGGCAGAAGATTGAGGCTGGCTGACTCCAAGAAATCGAGAACGATCTTCTCAGATCTTCTCAGGGTCGAGAAGTTTAAAATGGGTAGAGAATAGACCAGCATGACTCGCCTGTAGACACCCCTGACTCATGAACACATCCATTACAGCTGACATATTAATGCTGAATCGTCGCAAGTTCTTTCCACAATTTCCTCGACCGCTATGTCCTTCTTGTTTATGATTCCGGTCAGTCCAGGTAGGTCCGCGCTCAATATGGCCTTGATATGTTCACGCCCAGACCTTTCGCCCTCCGCACTTACGGTAGGATAACGGATTCGAATTCAACACTATGGAGCGCAAATTAGAAAGCCTGATCCTTCAGCTGCAGTTAGATGTACTTCTGCGTACGGCCACGATCACCCTCGTCCGGAGATGGTCTGCCTTTCGGCTGGCAGATCCGAACAAAGCAGCTTCTCGAGATGGTATCGGGTCCTTTTCACGTTTTCCATGCGGGGTGCTCTTTACAAGCTTCAAGATTATGTACGAGTACTGAACTCGGTCTTTACCGTATGTTTTTCGGACGTGGCCGTGTCAAAATCAAGCCTCACTGCCACAAGCGGCAGCTAACTTAGGACCAGAGGGACCAGCGGTATGCTTTGCCACCATACCAGATTTGAAGGTTGTTCTCGACATATTCGCCGACTGATTTGATCACGACTTTCTCGTAATCAAGGAGTGCCATCTACAGCCCATTCAGTAGCAGCTGATGTTCCTCAAAGGATGAGTGCCATCAGTTGTGCATCCACATGTACAACCTCGACCATGCAATTCCTCAGCGGCTTTTTCATCGTTTCCAAGCAAAAGCCATGGCAACAAATTGCTCGCCACGCTCTAAATCGGCAGACCTGGGCAGCGCATGGAGCAGCAATCGATGAATCACGACAGCTAGCGAACACAGGAAATGGCCGAATACTAGAATTAGCAACGAAGATGCAAGTGACCGGTTGATTGACACGATTGACTATTGTCCAGGATGACATCGCAAATGTTCGTCTGCTGAGTATCGAAAAACAAAAGCTGAAGAGTTGGGTGCAATGCTTATGAAGCTCACAACACCGTCAGATGGTTCAGATTATCGCAATGTTGGATGCATATATCACGAGTAAACGCGTTTCTCATGAAAATGAGGATCGACTGGATGGTGAAAGAGCCATCATCTAGAAGTGGATACTCTTGGGAGTGCAGCGACTTTGCAGCGTTGGGCTGAATGATTATTGTACGCACTATCTTACTCCACACTTGCATCATACCTTGCTTTCTACGTAAGTGCTCCACCTCAAAGCAGGAGTTTGAAAGAAACTCTTATGTCAGACAAGGACACATCTCTTAAGATGACATGGTTCCAGAAGGTGCCGCGCCTCCAGATGTGCTGTTCCCGCCAGAGGTACCGTTGCCGCCAGAACCACCGCCAAAGCTACCAGAAGCGCTATCAGTACTCTCATGACCACCATCAGCCTGGTAGTAACCTGCAACAGCGTAGTATGAATCATCAGTGTAGTCTGCGGTAGTGTTGACACCAATCTGAATCCAGGCCAGAAGACCGTCGGTGATGTCTTCTCCCAGGTAGAGGAACTCCGGGAATGGGTCATAGGTAGTTCCTGCCTGGATGATAGACCACGTGTCGTCATCGTTGCTGGTAACAGCTTTTGTGTTGGTGTTGTAAGGATAAGTCTGCCAAGATCAGTAATGCGATTCCGCAAGCCGTTACTAAAGTTATGAACGTACCTCCTCTACAGCAGAGCGAAGGCTCTCGTCCCAGAAAAGCTGGCCAATATGAGTAACATTGCCGTTGGCGATTGTCTGGTTCTCATAGACGGTAACGTTCATGTGAGCAAGCAAGTGAGTGTGAGTAGCACGGTCGTCGTAGTGACCTGGGAAAATGGTCTCGAAAGAGGCGACTCCATCATCATCTGTCGCCTGGATGCCACGGAGGTAGGTTGAATTCCAACCATCCGCAGCATAGTTTCCGCTCTCACTAACGCCACTAACGATTATGTCAGTTGGGTTTAAGATAGCCAGGTTGGTCAGCATACCTGTAAACGCCAGTGGCGTTGCAGTTCCAGATATCAACATAGACACCGGGGACTGGCTCGCAAGTGTTGACATCAATGTACTGAACCTCGAGGTAGAGGTCGACACCGTCACTGTACAGGTCCTCCTTCACGTTCTTGCGGATGGCCTCGCCAGTAATGTAGTATGGTCCATCGGTAACCTCGGGAGTAAGGATAGAACTAGCGTTGGCACCGAAGATGAGGTGTTCAGGTGTGTCAAGACTATAGTGGGCAATTGCCGTCATGTTGTGATCGATAAGTTCATATTCTTCAAGGGTGGCGAGATCTCGACGGAACTTCTTTGACTCTGCAAAGCTTTAGCAACCACTTCCTCAAGCTGGTGGCATATCGGAGGACTCACTAGATTCAATACCACGCTTCTGGCGAAGATCGCGAGCGGCTTGGGAGCGACGGGCGATGTTGCGGTTGATCAAGTCGCGGTGCTTGAGAGAGCCAGAACAAGCATCGAGAGAGTGCTTCGCCTTGTGTGCATGGTGCTCGCGAGCAGCAATCTGACGCTTGATCTGGTCATGATCATGGTGCTCTCCTGGGTGAGCGGCACTGGTGGCCACAAGACAGGCAGCAGCAAGAGCGCTGGCAATTTTTGAAGCGTAAACCATGTTAGATAGAGAAGATGTTGTTTTGTGCTAAGTGAAAGAGAGTTCGAGAATGCTGGATAGAAGGATCTGATATCTACCGAGTGGTAGCTACGTGCCTCTTATACCTACTGCTACTATGCCTTGAGAGCGGTCCATACTTGGCTCATACGCAGCATGTCCGTGTTGACAAGGGCATACGTACGCATTATTCCAGTCAATATCACCATATTCAAGAGCGAAAAGAGCAAGCCCCATCATCGGATAGATGATCATCCTGACTAGTTTTTATGCAGTGTAGGTATTTGCGCACGCGCGTCAGGGCTATGTCCTGACGTTACGTTGCACCCTGGTCCTTACCTTGGTTCCGTAGGTGCTGGTAGATGTTTCGGTCAAAGGCGTATATCTGGCGTGATGATAGTAATTATCAACCCTTTCTCAACTCTCTCATCACACTTAATCAGCAGAATATGATGGCTCGATGAAACATTCCGCGACATCTTGAGTGTAAGAAAATCTTGTACTTTTCCAATGAGATGTGGTTTTAGCGACGGACAGGGTCGCGGCGACTTGGCGGGCCGCTGTGCCGCGTCGGACCTTGGCGAGGCTTACGAATGCTTTTCCTTCTATTCGTTCTCATACGCGTACAAAACTCCGCGATTCATGCATCTTTCGTTTACGTCCCTGCATTGTTATATCGCTATGCGATGATTGGCGGTTTAGGAACCGAACTGCCTTACCCTTGAGCACCGCCCGTCTTGGATCTCCACCCGCCAAGCCGCAGCCACATCATCTTTTGTAGGGCGACGTCTGGAAAGGCCCGTGTTGAGAAGGTAGGGAGCACATAGTTGCCGAAGATATTGGTCTTTGACCAGCGTATTGTGTCACGTAGAGTCAATGCCAACTAGTCAGGACGAGCTCGAGGTAGGGTGTGCCATGCATGTGCTCGACTCCCGAGGACGATTCTTCCAAGCCTAAGATGTGGATGAGAAGATCCTTTCAAAGCGCACACCAAAGAGCGAGGGCAGGCCCAGTCCCGTCCGGCAAGGGATGCTAGTAGGAGACGAAAGGCGTTATGTACTAGCTTGACCCACAACTAGAGGACCATGCGATGAATCATCAAAGGGCTTGAAGACATGCCACTCTTTGATTATTTGTCCATCTCGAACAGTATCATTCGAGGGCTGCATAAAGCTCATCAATCGCCACTTGATACAATGCGAGTGTTTTCGCCTTCTCAAGTGTCGCTTTGGCCGTTCTCACGAATGGCTTTGTTCCGAAAACGATCAGACCCGGTTCAATTCGTGCTGTTTCCGCGTTATGCTGATTCACCTCCTCAATCCTCTCCCGAATGCCCTCGAAAACTCCTTCGCCTACCACCTTAGGGTCAGCCAGTTCAATCAGCATGAAAGGCCTTGTCCGCCCGTTGCCGCCAACAAGAACATCTTTAACGGCCCAGTGCCCCTTCACAGCCTCCTCGATGCCTCGACCATACAACTTCACCTCGCCTGTCAGAATAACAAGATCGGCTTGTTCTTCAAATGTTGCCCCGACAGCTGGATGAAATCGTATATATTGCCAGTCCTCGGGTGCTACCTCCATAGTAGGTAAGCCGCCTCCTTCAGTAGTGCCAAAGCCACTCCATAGAGCAGTGCATTTAGCCAACTCTACACCCACATCTTCCGAGAGAGGTGCTCCCCCGTAAACGATTAATCTCAGGGCCTTAAGTTTGATCCAAAGTGCTGCCTCACGAGCGATGGTCTCAAGCAGAAACGGCGGAAAGATGCCGCCATCTGGATTTGCATGATCCAACACAGCTTCAGTCACCTTCAGCGAAGGTGGTCCAGAGGCAGGGCCCAGAATCAATGTTGTACCTGCGAAAGCAGGAAAAAGGATGGTGAAGATGATCCCGAATATGTCTAGGACAAAAGATTAGGTGACTGCTTCATGCTCAAATAAGCATGTTACTTACGGAAGATAGGTAAGCTGCAGTAGAGCGAGATGCTGGTGCTCAAATGTGTCACCGCATATGCTCTGAAGCCATCATCATCTGGCAAAGTCGTCCAAGTATCGATCGCGGACAGATGTCCGTGCGTGTACACAACTGGTTTCGGGAGGCCTTGATGTGTTTAGTGAATGCATGTATATTAGGCTCGGTTCGCTATACCTGTGGTGCCGGAAGTATGCACTATGAACACAGGATCGTGCTCTGCTTCACCGAAACTCTTGACAAGGTTGTAATGGGAAACCGAGCTATGCAACCATTCCTCTAGGTTCGGCACAACCACGTTACTAACCTCTGGCAGTATTTGCTGGATCGATCGAGTGAGCCCCTCATACTCCATAGTATGAATAACAGTCTTACACTCCGTCTTGACAACAAGATCAACATGCGCATCAAGCGGAGCAAACAGCGAAGAAAGAAGAACCTTCCTCTGCACTTTGGCAGCCGCAGCAATCAGAATCGGATACCGCAAGTCGCGAAGGCCAAGGTAAGCAAATGTCTCAAAAGTATTAGATTTGCCCAGCGTGGTTTCTAACCACCAAGAAGCTGCATTGATGGCATTGGCTATCTGGGCGTAAGTGATGTTGAAGCCTTTCGTCAAATTCTCTTCGTCGGATGGTACTTTGGCATAGATTTTGGTAGGCGTTTTCTGAGCAGTCTCGTCTATTACTGTCGGCACCAGACGTTGTCCATATGGTGATCTTAAAGCCATTTCGACTGAGTATTGTGGAGCGGAAATGTAACTTAGGTTGACTAGAAGGGACCAACATGCAGGTCGGACTCGAGTATGTGTGTGACAAGATTTGATGTGCAGTAAGCAAACGCCACCTCACCAGGTTTCGACACGTCCACACATCTCTTATACAGAGTTGCTGCTGGGAATCCTCACCGGCTCCATTTGCACGAGGCGACCAAAGAGGATTGCTAGGTCCTCCTCCTGGTGACGTGTGGCTATGTTTAGCGCAATCCTTCAAACTCTATAGCCATTTCACAGATGGAAGGTCCTCATATACATTACTCTAAAGGCGATGACAATGGACTGCCCTGGCAAAGTGGTTTGGAATGAAGCAACGACACCTACAGCTGTATGTAGGTCTGTTTTTGCTCATCATTTAGGTTTCTCTCGCGATTGCGCAGCCTTATCCGAATATGCTTGTAGTCTTGTTTCGCCGTCAATTAGATATGTATATACGGCGGTTGTTGTTTTGTAAAGTAATGCATATGCTAAGCGAAGTGTTTCCGCAACTTCATCACAAACGTAGCAGATGTTGAACTGCCACGTAGATTGCCAGAGACATGTAACCACCACATGTGTCTGCGAGCCCTTGCGTACTAGTACGAGAAGGCTTACCGATCACGTATAGATGCCAGCAACATACTCCACGTCAGCCCAGCTGACCTCACGAATGTTCTGCAGAATCATTTCACACCTCGTGCCATCTCCCTTTTTCATGCTACCGATAACTATACACATCTTTTCGTTCTCCTCATCGTCGAGAAAGCGAGCAGTCTGTTGCTCCCGTTCCAAAATACCTTTCCAGTTCTCGTCAACAGCAGTCATGAAAGGTGGTCGGTTATGATAAAGATCAGAGAACACAAAATACTGCTTGTCAGTTCCTTCCTCGCGCCAAGATGACTTCACTCGAGCGTACAGCTCAACAACGATTGGAAGACCAGCACGAGCGGCCTGACAACCAGTGTTCAATGCCTCTCCAACACGAAAGCACGTTCTCAGTACTGTGTTGGCTGTAAGTCCGTTGACGGGAGAGCGGTCTTTGACCTGATGCGGGAAGGATTTGCGCGTGATGGGCCTTCGAGCACTGCCACTTTGGCTGGAAGAATTGCCTGATGTTGAATGAGGCAATTTGTCACAGTCTACAGTTTCATGTTGAGAGAGGCCAGCCTTGGTCGTGACCTTCTTGCTCTTCAACTCGATCCATCTGGTCAGCCTCTCTAGATCCTCTGCCTCGTCCTCGTCAACGATATCCGAGTCGTGACCCAAGAAGTCGTGTCGTTGAGCTATGCCTGCTTTTAGCTCGTTGGCTTGAGTCTGTGACTCAGTACTTCTCATTGATTTGTTTAGTGTAGCCAGCTCAAGCTCTGCTGCATCTTCCTCATCAAGTACAAAGGCGTCATCTTCACTGTATCCATAGTCGTCAGATCTGACGGTGCCGGGCTTCTGGCCTACAGCTTCGGCAAGGCAAGAGTTTCCTATGTTACCCGCATCCACATCAAGGTACCACTCTTCGTGGTCCTCATCTCGAAAATCACTCATGTCGTCCATAGCATCGGCGGAGAGGTGTGCCATTATGGGATACAGGCTAGAAACCTTTGGGCTGATGGCGGAAGGGGTTTTATTACCAGCATTGACGCTTCCCAAGTCAGCGACAAGCGCGATCTTGTGCTCGGAAGCGTACTTGGACTCGGGAGTCCTTGGGGGAGTCTTTGGGGCAGTATCGGGTGACAGCATACGGCTAATGACTCGGTTGATCTTATGACCAAGGGATGGCGATGGCTTTGCGGTCTCTGACCTCGTATCGTAAACAGAGCATCCTATTCCGGGGCTTGACCTCAGGGTCGCGACTGAAGTATTTGGAGCGAGAACAGATACCTGCTCCATCGACGGGTCGTTGTTTCGATATCTATATGCATCGAGCTTGCTCATAGTGCTGCTTGAGCCAACGGACCCCAGAGCTTTCGGCTCAGAGACCTGCGATATTGACTTGTAGACAGGGTAATAGGATGTTAATATCTGATCCTTGAAGGCAGGGATGCGATTAGTAGCCCAAGGCTTCAGTGGATGTGTTCCAGGCTTTTCTGGATCTCCAGTGCGTCGTCCATACTGTCCATGACTATGTAGCGAAGTTTGCTCTGCTCTGCGTTTCTTCAGATCGTATGCAAAGGCAGCAGGGCCAGGAATTGTGCGGGCTCTCTTGAGTGGTGTTTGGCTCGAAGTTACAGGAGCAGCATCAGAGTCGGTGTCCTTGGTCCACTCTGTTCTCGGAAGCTTGTTGATCGGGGTGAAGCTGCTCAGAGCTGTGAGCGACCTGAGTCCAGTGTTAGTCATGTGCCGGATACCAGTCAGCCCTCGAACTGTACATCTTATGTGGGCCGTGTTCTCAAGTTTTATCAGTCTAAATAACTCATCCGCTATTTCCCCATACCGATTTCCGACAACCAATCTCTAGCTAGAATGATCTCTGCTTGGTCTAAAGTGCATATGATGCCGATGTGTACTGCAAGTGACTGGTAGAATTAATGACTCGAAACTCGAAGAGGTCAACATAAGCTCACACGTGGTTGGTTCTTAAAGCCGACGTCAAGCCAATCTCGGATCGGGCCTTCGGCCATGACGTCCGGGGTCTTGACCGCAACGTGAGCGCGTGCCCCTCAATCAATCTGCCTTGATCTGTTGACCTGTCCTTGTATATTACTCTACCTCGACAATTGACCTTAACATTAGTATCCGCTTCAAGGAGAGAGTCCGATTTCCCACATCTTGTGGCCCGTTCTCGAGTTTTCCTGCCCGGAACAATCAATCACGACTTCCTTGCAGTCTGTCAGTCAACGGATCCCCAACTACCTTATCCTTGTAGGAGGTGCATAGAAGCAAAGTGTGGGGATCATATTCCCTCAATCAAACGATTGTGTTCTATTTTGCATCTGCGGTGCACTTCATGTGAGTGTCCTTTTCATGTTTGCGCTTCCAACATGCATCTTGCGTGTAGCAGAACACGCCATCTGAGACATCCTCCAAGAAGAAGCGCGCACTGTTCAGCACTTGAGAGCTTGGTGATGCTGTCGCGGGCCGCTGCGATAGTTGGCGCTACGTCGCGGCTGACCTTGTACCAGTGTATTCCAACAGTAGGCCACCTCTCACGCGTGGGCTTCAAGTCAGCCACATAAGCCATTTCCCGAATCGAGCTTTAGTGACGCCAGTGGATTCGTACCGTGGTTGTTAATCCTCGTCTCTACTCTTGCGAGAAGGTTGCAATCAAAGGCAAGATGTTGGGCGGATCGGTACGTTATTTTGCATGCACTGCCTTTCAATGACTTGGCTCGTTATCCCCATCTCACACTCTATCATCTACACAAGCATTCCATGCCCCACCCATCATCATCATCATCATCATCATCATCATCAACTTCCTCCGCAATTGCATGTCCTATGCCTGTCCTTATGACCCAGCGGATCTTGAGAAGAGACGACATCCGTCTCCTCATGCCAACGGTAAATATTGGGAAAGACAACCAGGGCGGATCGCACAGGCGGAGCTGGCAAATTTATATACCAAGCCCACAGGCCCGAAGGCTTGCAAATTTCCCTACCGTCTCTTCCGATACCGACTTGCTTGTCCCATCTGCTACCTACGTCGTGTGAAAGCGAAGCTAAAATAGTATGTCACATCATAGAAAAAGCCTTACTCGGCTGTCTCGGTACAGATTGATCGTTTAACGAGTGAACAATTCGAGGAAGATGACTGGAGTGGTATCATCGACTTGATAGAGGTCATCCGCATTCAAGCATCTGGGCCGACAGAAGCTGCCAGAGCTCTTCGAAAGAAGCTGTAAGTGTCTCTGCGTGATGGGCTGTCTCTTGACTGACAGAGTGTAGCAAATATGGTAATCCTCATCGTCAGATTCGAGCTCTTGTTATACTGGATGGTCTTATCCAGAACGCTGGAGGCCGCTTCCAGAAGGGGTTTGCCGACGAACCTTTGATGGAGCGACTGCGCATTCTCCCTCAAGATGACATGGTAGACAAACACGTACGCGACAAGTGTAATGTGTTATTCCGCCAATGGGCCGTTGCATACAAGGACACGCCAGGTTTGTCTCAAATTGCTACTCTCTACAAACAACTGCCTCAGAAGCGAAGACCTCAGCAATCACAATCCAAGGTTCTTCGTGAGACTGAGGCTGAGGCCCAGCTCGACGAGCGAGACAACCCCCTACGTGATCCATCTCCTCCCCCAGCTCCAAAGAGCCACTCTCGGTCATCATCGAATGTCACACCTTCCTCAAGCTCAACCACTCCATCCCGCCCAGTAACTCTCTCTTCAACACCGCATTTCTACTCTTCAAGTAAGAAAGACAAGTCGAAGAAAGACAAGCGCACCAAATTTAATTTGGAGAAGGAGAAGCCTCAAATTATGCAAGCAATTGCGTCGGCTTCGGTAGCCAGTACGAACCTACTGAACGGGCTCCAACTCATCAACCGTGAAACTCAGCGTGTGTCGGAGAACAAGGAAGTGGTCAAGCGTTTCGAGACGTGCAAGGCGCTGCGCCGTCAGATTCTACGATACATCCAATTGGTGGAGAGTGATGATTGGATTGGTAGCTTGCTTTCTGCAAACGACGAGCTGGTTAAGGCGTTGATGGGCTACGAAATCATGGACAAGAGCTTAGAAGACGACCGTGACAGTGATGGATGGGAGCGTCCATCGGCGGAGGACTATATTGCTGCAGCCAAATTTGAAGCGCAGAGAACTGGAGCACCTGCTGGTAGTACTGCAGGCAGTGCTACTGAGCAGCTTGCAGGCCTGAAGTTGGAAGAGACGCAAGCACCAGCCAAGCCTCCCAGGCCTGGCGCAATTGCTATGCCAGCACATCCGAACTATGATGAGCTTGAAAGCGAATCCGAGCCCGAAGATGACGAAGACGACCCGTTCGGCGACAGCAAAGCTGTAAAGACACCGAGAACTGAACGGGCGGGCATGACTTGGAGGGATGTGTAGAGGGATAGTCGGCGGGTATATGATGGGAGTGCCTGTCTGATTTGTTGTAGATTTGTTGATATTGCGACACAACATACCTTAGTCCCTCAGTTTGTAGGACTCATATCAATATTGCACATGATGTATGAAAGCTTATCTATCAGCAAGTGGCTACGGTAACAGATAGCCGTGCCTTCAGTTACCTCTTTGAGGAACTCCGGTAAGCGAGAACGCTTTGACCTCCGCACTTAGTAGCTGCCTACTAAGTGCTGTCCATTTCAAATTAAAACCCCTTTCAATTGAAAATCTGCCAAGATTTACACCTTTTCAGCTTTTATGCATACAGCATCAAGGTAATAGAAAATATTTTTTGGTACATTGGTAGATTGAGTCTTAAGGATTCAGGCGATATAATTTGTTTCCTGGACTTCGTATGATAAATGGTTGAAATTTCAGCTTAAAGTTTTGCAGTCGGATTTCGTACGGAAACAAAGAGATCGTATATAGAACGACAGATCTGACCAATCAGAGCCTAACTTGGCAGATTTTCAATTGATAGGGTTTTAATTTGAAATGGACAGCACTTAGTAGGCAGCTACTAAGTGCGGAGGTCAAAGCGTTCTCGCTTACCGGAGTTCCTCAAAGAGGTAACTGAGGGCACGGCTAGTCAGGAACGCAGGTGCCAAGACGGCGGTTCGTCGCGCAGCCCGTGTCTCTGTTACGTCACGCGGCTCGGGGTCGAGGTGCGAAAGGCGGAGAAGAGTCTCAATGATGGTTGGAGAAGGGCAAGCGATCATCGCCTTGTCGCCTCTCTCTTCCATATACATAAAACGACTGCATTTCGATCGATAACGAAGTGTTCTAGTGGCAAAGGAGGAGGAGCAACAGCAGCATCTACATCCACAAAGGTTATATCGGCGTGGCGGGAGTTGCTAAGGTATCCGTCTGCCTGAAAGAGCTTGGTTGAACGAGTCGAGGAAACAGGTCAACAACAGACACACAACTAGGCCTGGGTGTAAATTCCACGCTGAAGAGCATATTCAAAACAATAAGAGTCGCGCCGCAGTAGTCCACCTCCTCGGCTGGAGGCGAACAGCATCATGCTATCAACGGCAGTCTTGTCGGTTTGGGGCGCAAGTGCTCTGTTCAGTCCAGTCGCCTTAGCAGCTGATGGCTGGACGAATATACACGAAGCAGGACGATGCGCAATCCGAGGGCACTGCGGAAAGCAAGGATTCTTTGGCTCCGACCTGCCTTGTCCCGACAACGGACTGGCAGAAACTCCAGATGCAGCACTACGAACTAAGCTAGTTGGCATTTGCGGTACCAAATGGCAAGACAGCGATGTGTGCTGCACCGACGAACAACTGGATGCCCTGAGCTCGAATCTCAAACGCGCCGAAAACATCATCACCGCCTGTCCCGCTTGCAAGGAGAATTTCTTAAACCTTTTTTGTACCTTTACCTGCTCTCCAGATCAGTCCCTCTTCGTCAATGTCACTCAGACGGCCCCGAAAGGTGACAAGTTTCTAGTCACAGAGCTTGACCAACTCATCTCTGACGAATACGGTTCCGGCTTCTACGACAGTTGCAAGGACGTCAAGGTTGGTGCCACGAATGGCAACGCCATGGATCTGATAGGAGGCGGAGCAAAGAACTTTACCCAGTTTCTCAAGTTTCTGGGTGACAAGAAGTTTTTAGGAAGCCCTTTCCAGATTAACTTTCCCAGACCGAGCGAAGCAGACTTTCCTGGATTAGAGCCAACAAAGATGAAGGCACACCCATGCAACAGCACAGACGAGGCATATCGTTGTGCCTGTGTCGACTGCGAAGGCTCTTGTCCGGCATTGCCCAAGGTCAAGGAGGCCGAGGTGTGCCGTGTGGGACTTCTCCCATGTCTCTCCTTTGCCGTCATCATCATCTACTCTATCTTCTTGGCTCTTCTAATTATTGCCGTCTCCGGACATGTCGCATACGCCAAGCACAGCAAGAGCAAGAACGAGCGCCTCAGGCTGTTGCAAGACTCTTCCCCTAGCGACGATGAGGACGAAGGCGAGCTTGCCCACAGCGCTGGCATGCTGGATAAGCCACAGAAGACGTACCGACTGAACACTCTCTGCGACAAGGCATTCAGCCATCTTGGTCGCACTTCCGCTCGCTATCCTGCCATCACCATTGGCACCTCCATTGTAATTGTTGCATTGCTCAGTCTCGGCTGGATACGTTTCACTGTCGAGACAGATCCAGTCAGACTGTGGGTCTCGCCCGACTCTGAGGCCGCCCAGGAAAAGGCTTTCTTCGATGAGAACTTTGGTCCTTTCTACAGGGCTGAACAGGCCTTTTTGGTCAACGATACCCTACCATCTGGGTCTGGACCAGTCTTGACTTACGAAACTTTGCAGTGGTGGTTCGATGTTGAGGACCGCATTCAGCGCATGAAGTCCACCACAGGTGGATATACTCTCGATGACGTCTGTTTCAAGCCTACTGGAGACGGCTGCGTCGTTCAGTCTCTGACTGGATATTTTGGTGGTGATTTTGACATGATTGATCAAGACACTTGGGCCGACGACCTAGAAGCGTGTGCTGAGCAGCCAGTAAACTGCTTGCCAGAGTTCCAGCAACCGTTGAACCCCCACCTGCTTTTTGGCGGCTACAACAAGAGTGTCGTTGATGCTGAAGCTATTGTCATTACCTGGGTTGTCAACAACTATGCTGAGGGTACACCAGAGCTCCAACGAGCCATGGATTATGAGCAGAGCCTGAAGGAAGTGCTCTTGACTGTCCAGCAAGAGGCTAAAGAACGAGGACTTCGCCTCTCTTTCAACACCGAAATTAGTTTGGAGGAAGAACTCAACAAGTCCACCAACACAGATGCCAAAATTGTCGCCATCAGCTACATCATCATGTTCATCTATGCCTCATTCGCCCTCGGTGCCACTACACTCACTGTCAGAGACGTAATAAGCAACCCTGCATCTGCCCTTGTACAATCCAAGTTCATGCTTGGTGTTGTTGGCATTGTCATCGTTCTCATGTCCGTCTCTGCTTCAGTTGGCCTCTTTGCGGCGTTAGGTGTCAAGGCCACCCTGATCATCGCTGAGGTCATCCCCTTCTTGGTTCTTGCAGTTGGTGTCGACAACATTTTCTTGATTGTTCACGAATTCGAGCGCGTCAATATTAGCCACGCTGACGAGCCTGTCAGTGAACGCATTGCCAGAGCACTCGGTCGCATGGGTCCTAGCATTCTTCTTTCAGCAAGCACCGAGACTGTAGCTTTCGCGCTTGGTGCCGCCGTTGGAATGCCCGCTGTCCGCAATTTCGCCGCATACGCTGCTGGAGCTGTCTTCATCAATGCAGTCTTGCAAGTCACAATGTTCATTTCCGTCCTCGCTCTCAACCAGCGCAGGGTTGAGGCAGGTCGTGCAGACTGCTTCCCTTGTGTCAAGGTTGGAAGTGCTCGTCGCCAGTCAATGCTCAATGACGGTATCAGCGGTGTCTATGGCGTTGAAGAAGAGGGTAGTCTGCAGCGCTTCATCCGCAAGACCTACGCTCCTGCTTTGCTAGGCAAGAAGACCAAGACTGCCGTCATGACCATATTCCTTGGTCTTTTCACGGCAGGTCTTGCACTTCTTCCGAATGTTGAGCTTGGCCTGGATCAGCGCATCGCCATTCCTTCAGACTCGTACTTGATCAAGTACTTCGATGATCTCTACGATTACTTCGAAGCCGGTCCACCTGTATACTTTATCACACGCGACTTGAACGTCACGCAACGCAAGCACCAACAAGAGCTCTGTGGTCGCTTCTCGACTTGCCAATCTTTCTCCCTATCAAATGTCCTGGAACAAGAACGCAAGCGTCCAGAGATCTCCTACATTGCCGATGCCACCGCTAGCTGGCTTGACGACTTCTTCATGTGGCTGAACCCATCGCTGGAAGAGTGCTGCGTTGACGGCTTTGAGACGTGCTTTGAGAATCGCGATCCGGCCTGGAATGTCACTCTCTCTGGCATGCCCGAAGGCCAAGAATTTATTTCCTACCTTGAGCGCTGGATCGACTCACCCACGACTGCTGAATGTCCTTTGGCTGGCAAAGCGGCTTATGGCGATGCCATCGTCATCGATAATTCATCTCTATCGATTCCAGCATCCCATTTCCGCACCAGTCACACACCTCTACACAGCCAATCCGACTTCATCGCCGCATATCAAAGCGCGCGCCGCATTAGTGAGAGCATCAAGGAACACACCGGTGTCAGCGTCTTTTCCTACAGCAAGTTCTACATCTTTTTCGACCAATACGTCAGCATTGTTCACCTCTCCACCGCTCTCATAGGCTCAGCACTAGCCTTCATCCTGCTCATCACCTCTCTACTTCTCGGTTCCTTGGCCACGGGATTGACTGTCACGGTGACGGTAACCATGATAGTCGTCGACATCATCGGTACCATGTCCCTCATAGGCGTCTCGCTAAACGCCCTCAGCCTAGTCAACCTGATCATCTGCGTGGGCATCGGCGTCGAGTTCTGCGCCCATATCGCGCGCGCCTTCTCAGTGCCCTCGCCCGCCTTGCTCGAGCGTACCAGCACCTTCAGGGGCAACGATGCCAGGGCCTGGGCTGCACTTGTCAACGTAGGCGCCAGCGTCTTCTCTGGCATCACCGTAACCAAGCTGCTCGGCATCTTCGTGCTAGCTTTCACGCGCAGCAAGATTTTCGAAATCTACTATTTCAGAGTCTGGCTCACCTTGGTCATCTGGGCCGCTCTGCATGCTCTGGTCTTCTTGCCCGTGGCGCTGAGTTTCTTCGGTGGCAGAGGTACGTTCTACTGCTAATGCGCCCCGGAAAGATATGTGCTGACATTGTTTTTCGCAGGTTACGTCGATCCAGAGGCCGAAGGCGGATTGCAGCAGGATCTCGCGAGCAGGAGATATAGAGCCTTGCTCCCAGACGAGGAGTATGATTCCGACGAGTATTGAAGACGGCAGTCACTGCCGCGTGGCTTGGGCTTATAACAGATGAAGTGAGGCTCGAACGCGGGACGAAGTGGACACGCAGGATGAGGATCATGATATCTCTATTTTTTTAATATTTTCTTCTTTTATAGCATAGCATGCATGGTATTTTGGCTTGGTATGGCTTGGTATAGCACCCGAATACTATTTTTCACATTACGACAAGCCACCAACCCGTCTTCTTATTTTCCTCCTTCTTTTCCGAATACTTGGGGGTGCATTCACCGGCGATCAAGTCTTGTTAGCAGTTTTTTTTTTCTCCCCCTTCCGAATGGCAAATGGCATCGCGTGTCCTCCTACCCTGTTATTCTCATCTTACCTTATCTTATGGCTCGCATCTCGTGCCATCATACCCGAGACTCCCAGTGCAGGCTCAGCCATATGCGAATCTCACAATCACGATCGCGATTGAGATGATAACGGTTGAGTATCAAACAAAGGGAATCGAATCACTGCAAGATTGAATTGTGGCAGAGGTGGATTGGATGTAACAGAACGAAGGTGTTGGTGAGACTGAGGTTGGATATCCTTGCCGAACCGAGGCGAGTAACATGGTTCTATGACCGAGTGCACGATCTCGGTTCGGAAGTCAGAGGCGGTGGGTGGGGATGCTTTGTTTGGATTCTGGTGTTCGGTGCTCAAGCAGCCGGTGTTCAAGCAGCAGAATATGTGTCGAGTCGAGGGAAAGGCAAGAGAGTATAAGGCAAGGGGATATAAGGCAGGGAAAGCATGCTTTTGGAGTGTTGAAGGTTGCTGTATATCGCTATTGAGGATGATTATACTACCGTAGGAAAGCATGTTTTTGGAGTGTTGAAGGTTGCTGTGTACTCGTTATTGAGGGAGGCAGGGTTTCGGGGTGACTGAGGTACCGTACGATGGTTTCGTTGTTTTGTTAGTGCGGTCATGGGCAGGTGTTGCTGTGAGACTCTCTCCGAAAGACGAGGATAAGCGATTTGTGAAAGGAAGGCTTGAGAGGAGGAAGACCTTGAGAGGAGAGGAAACGGGAGCTTTGTTTTGGAATGAGTTTCCGCAACCAACTCTGAGTAGGTGCATTTGAGGGGGCGTAATGGCGGAAGGGTTGCCATACCACCGTTGAGCTCTGGGGCGACCCTGTCTTACGTGCGCATATCTAGAATTGCTCGACAATATGTTTCCAGGTTCTTCGCCATCAACCTAAGGTATTGAAGCCGGAGTCGGAGGCTTTGAACGAGCACAATATCCAGTCATGGTCTTGGCTTCTGTATATTTGCGCAAACCTTGTGGTAATTTAGTGAAGTCGTCGCTATGGCTAGCTGGTAGCTGCACAGTGGCTCTTGTGCCCATGCCCAGGCAACATGAATCGCCGTCATCGGCACCTCTGAATTCTGTTAACGAGCACGCCTACCTGGCTGCGAAAAATATGAGAGATATACGGGTCACCGTGCGCGAGATACTTGTACTCTTGTACTCGTACAGTAGCAGCAAGTGTCAAGCACAAACCACCGACGACCGTGCTCTTTCCTTTTAGCCACAACCTTGTTCCCTTCTTTGTTTGCAGATCCACAGGTCATCTCTTTTCCAATCTGTGCCGTGGCCATGTGGACACACAGACAGAAAATAAATTGAGGGGTCATGGCTGTTGTTCTATCCACCGTATACAAGTACATGTTTCGTACCGGGCAATTGGTTGCGCACCGGGCATGAACCCACTGACCTACAGTTCAGCGAACCACTTTGTCGAAACTGGAGACTCTGAAAAAAGCAGATCATGGCGCCGATCCTTCATGACTCGATCTGCACTGGAGAATGGAGATGTGGAGAGGGTGTTGAAACGATCATCTCCACGTGCCTTGAATGGCAGAAGCCAGTGCCTGGTTTTGGGCCGCTTTGACGAATCCTTCTTGTTGCGGCTGTCCAGAAGCTTGCTGGGGAAATGATTCAAGAACAAGTAGGGCAAAAGGATCTAGTCTGTTTCAAATATGCATGGGTTGTCGATGTTGATCCGGAAGCCCAAGAATCTTGCAACACCGAACTGTATCTTATTTGCCCACGCCACATGTTATTTCGTCGGAGCATTAACTTTCACCTGTGGTCTTGGCAGTATAGGTCTCTTTTGCCCTCATTCCAGAGACTTCCCGTCCATGCGCAGAAACTCGTCCCATTTTGGTGATTGCGATCATCGACTTGGTGATCATAAGCAGAAGCGGAACAGAAAGCCTTACAGTGCAAGTAGGACTCTGAGACAAGGCCGCGTACGCCCAAAGAAGGCAATATATCAGCCGCGGACTTCCGGACGTGTCGCTATAATATGTTGGCTGCATCTCCCTTGGTCTCAATGTTGGTTCGGTCACTATATAACTGATTGTTTACGCACATCACGACGCTCGGGGGAATCCCCAAATTGCTGCTTGATGGATCAAATTTCAGTCAGAGCTGTGCGGTCCGGCCGGTCGGGCAGGACCGTCCATGGAGAAGCTTATCCTGACCTCGGCGTGGGTGTTGTATACGCATGTCTACCGAGTCATTGATGTTTAATTCGTTTCAGGTTGTCTTTAGCAAACTTGGTCTTGGCTCGCGTCGGCACGTGCACAGAGCTTCGGAAGGCTGAGCTTTGGTGCGCGCTGACAGCAATCAAGGATTTGATATAAGATACCTGTAGGCCGGTGATGATAATCCCACTTGGTGCACTGACTCGATATCGTCCCGCCGGGAGGCGCTGATGGAGCACTGGTTCCGTCCACACGGCAACATCAGATTGGTGGAGATGGACTGTCCTGCTATGTGATACCTGTCATGCCACGCGGGTCGTGAATTGTGCACGCATGACAACAATCCATGCTTACCAGGCTGAAGATTTCAGTAATAACAAGGCTATATGCAATGGCTCTGATGCACTTCCGAACAGATAGCAGGAAGCCTGAGGAGTAATTGTGCATGATCTTTGTCAAATTTTGCTCAGCTACTAGATCCAACTAATGTTTTCTTGTTTTATCACTACTGTCGCCTTCTGTCCTTGTTTATATCAACGACCGTTGGACATTGCAACGTGTATTTCCAATCACGTCCGACTGATATGAAGATTCTTCTTCAGCTGGACAGAAGCGAACGTGTCACCAATGAGAAAAGAGATATCACTATGGAAAAAAAGGAGAAACATATATGCAAACAATATATTTTAAGGATAGTAGAGGAAAGAGATAACGTCGATGAAGATAGCAAACGATGGTGAGCGAGCATAAATGAAAAGTGGATGTGTCGTTGGTATCATGCAAGATTCAGAAAGTAACGAGATTGCCACCAACAGAACTCCGTGCTAAACCAGGCATGGATAGGTTGGGGTTAAGTCCGTGTGAACGGTAAATGATGTGTAGCGTGTATGCCTGTCTAGAAATGTCCAGATCAAGTAGACAAGGTGAAAGGGCTCGAAATTAACTGTTTTTGCGAAGGACCTCATTGTAATTGCGTATCGGTAGAGCGAGTGCGATGTAGTAGATGCTTCAGGCCAAAGGCCTTTTTGCTCTTCTCTTTGGCGCTTCCTGTCATCGAATTTTCAGCATGGCCGCTGCGCTTCTGGATCTTTCCGGCCTTGATATCTATGCCAGAAAGTCCAGTGCCGCCGTCCGATCCCTTGATCATGCCAGGGACCGGTTCAGTAGCGTGTCTCTCGGTTCGTCTGCCAGGGAAATACTGGTCGCTAGGTGAAGGAGCTGTCTGGAAAATTCGCGTAGCATGCGTAGTGGTTGGTTTTATTGCGCTAGGCCCCTTCTCCCAGAAGCGTGCAATATCCGACTGCGTGGATGACGATGTGCTGGGATGTCCTGATGAAGGCCTTGTCTGGCTTTGTGGCACGTGTAGCGTCCCGGAAGAGCGTGAGCGCGCTGAAGATATCGTTTCTGCGCCAGAAGCAAGTTGCACGGTACGTGCTTGCTGTACAATCCTTTGCGATACATCAACCGATCTTGCAATGCTTGTATCGCTTTCGCAGTCCAAGTAGGTTTCCTTGAGGAAATTTATGAATCCGTTGACATCGGCAGAAGTACTCATGGCACCCATGCTCACTCGCACAACACCAGTAGCTTTTCCATGGACTACCTGGGTTGGGTGGCTGCAGCGGTGCCCTGCTGCGAAAGCTGCCCTCATTTCTGCAGGCGACCAATTGAGGTACGTGGCAACGCCTCCGGGGTTGCATAAGCTTCCACTGCGTACGTAAATGTTTTGGTCGTCCGCCGCTTCTTCAACCTCCGCATATCCCACCATTGTGCCGTCTGCACGTAGGACATTCAATGCAATCGTTGAACCTTGCACGGAAGGATCTCCGTACACTGCCTGGGGATCCTTGTATATTCGTGCCAGCGGTGCTCCATTTGTATGCCGCAAATCGATGAGCGCGTCGTAAACCTGCTTGCCTAGCCTCGCAGTATGCATAGAAATGAACTTCATGGGATTTGGTCCATAAAGTCGCTCATGCACATCCATGGCGTGATCTAGAGCGAAGATGGAGTGAAATGGTAAGGTGCCGTCTTCTAATCGATCATGCAATGAGGTGTCTCTTGAGGTGTGCCAGGTATCATTGATAGAAATGACCATATCAACAGTTCCACCACCGAAATAGCGACGATCCTGAAGCACGTGCTGTGCTCGTTTTTGAACGAGAAGTGCTCCAATGTTTGGGAAGCCGAAAATCTTGTAGAAACTGAGCGCCACAAAATCAGGCGCTTTGGTTGTGTCGGCCAGATCCAATGGAGCCGTGCTTGCCAAAGCTGCTGCATCCAGAAGCGTATAAGTTGCCGCTTTGTGAAATGTTTTGCGAATTCTTCGAGGCCTAGGTCTTGTCAGTACCCCCCTAGACCATTTCCATGATATGTTCAACGTACCAGCTTGAAGGTAAGCGCCTCCCAGTCATGTTAGACTGCCCAGGATATGCGAAAAGACCCAACTGGCGTGCCCGGGGTCCACCGAGACCGCCACTGTTGATCCATAAATCCACCTCTTCGTCGCTCGAGAAGCATCGGTGCAGCTTTGTCGATTCCCTCACACCAACCAGGCTTGTATGAGAATCTCGGTGGTAACCGTACCATACCGGAGTATTGCTCACGGCTGCATGATCCCGGAAGCATTCCATGACCATCTTGATAGATGCGGTAGCATTGGCGGTAAAGACAAGGTCCCATTCTGCTGGATCGGCGTTGAAAAATCGAAGTGCGCGCTCTCGAACAGCGTCTACCCGATGTCCTGCGAGAGCAGACGGAGAGGAAGCTGAGTGAGGATTACCATAAAGATTACTTATCATATCCTTCGAGAACGCCTCCATAAGAGACCTGGCATAAAGTGTAGTTCCACCATGATCGAGATATATCTTTTCTATTCAGAGTATCAGCGTGCATTCGGAATCTAAGTACGATATAACAACCTTTCAGTTGCGGATACTCCCGATCTCTGAAGTCTTCCACTTCCTCCCTCTCTGCCTCATCAGGCGCTGATTCAGAGATAGCTGGAGAGGTGTGGTCTGTTTGATAGTCGTCATCCTCAAGGTCACTGATGGACGAGACATCATTTGAAAGAGAAGCCGCCCTCATCGTTGATGTTTGCTATCCAGGGTGATCCTATGCGCGTTGAAGTACTATGTGGGCTAAGGGTACTTAATAGAGGGGTCCGGGGAGAGTTTAACTGTCTTGAAATCGTGAAACGGTTACACGCCGGATTGTGTCAGTACGTTGAGACGGGAATCAAGTGGCACATGAAGTAGTCTCAGGCATCTTCAGGCTGCACGCTATAAAGTGAAAAGGAATAATAAGCGAAGGTCTGTAAATGGAATCGGTGAAGATGTTGAAACGATGATGAATATGCAGAAGGAAGGCAAGTAACGAGTAGAGACGGAGGCGAGCAGTAGTATGCATCAAATAATGACCACTTTCCCTAAAGTTCACCAAGAAAACCGGCTCTAATACCAGCAGGCGCCTGGGGAGATGGCATGCATCAAAGCGCCGGACATTCATCGCGTCAAGCTAAGGAAGGGCCAAGATTTGTGATCGGTCGGTTAACAGGGTGGAGAATGTGCACCCGGCCGAGACACATGGGCGTCTTGATCCAGGGCTCACTCCGACCCAATAAAGTCAGACAGGCGCCATCTGCAATTGCGACCCGTTGATGGTTCGTTGTAGGTTCTGGTACTAGGAAAAAGTACGACATGCAGTGACCGCGGAGGGGTCTGGGGAATGATACAGACGGAAGCTTGAACCCGCACCTGAATGGATCTAGAGTAGTTCACAACCACCATCACCTAATAAAATCTCCTCGGCTTGGATTACGCTTATGCGGGAAGGTTATTGTTTATTGTTAAGGCTGTGATTAATGAGAAATCATCCTATCGAAGGATTCAAGTCTGCATGAAAAATAACGTTGAAACAGCTCTAACAAAGCGCTTTGATACAGCTCTAAACTTATCGTCCTCTAGAAGCGAGACACGCAGTGCACTCGTGCCGCACAGACAACGTGGAGATGTCGATGTCCGTGACACAGCAGGCTACAGCACGCTATATAGTAGGTACATGTCCGGCAAAGTTCTGCAGTCAGACAATTCGGAGATTTTCTAGGTTCAATCCTGGAAAAGGCGGAAAGCTTTTGTTTCCTTTAAGGTAATTATTATGCTCTTTACATAGCTGAAGTCAGGCTACTGGCTCAGAAGAGACTTTCTTATCCCTCATTTCTCATTCTCTATTGCCATATATGGATCGGCGGAGAACTGATCTTCCTAAGAAGTCCGGTCTTTCTTAACTCGTGTGGCGTTGTGGCTTGACGGAGAACAACCTAAACAACCTAAACAACCTAAGCATCTGGCCGGGAGAGAGAGGGGGGGGGGGGGGGGGAATTGACAGGTCAGACACGTTTATGCCCTTTACATTGCGTAAAGTAGAGCTTTGCAATTATGAGAGACCTATCTCAAACATGCTGCTCCCGCAAACACTGATATCAACAATCTATAAGCACTGCGCACATCTAATAGCCCTGATGTACGAGTAGCAAGCAGTACAGGCTGAAAAGGGTCAGTTTGCAGATCTAGCGCTGTGGAACTCCAATGTAAAAGTTCATCTTGGTCATCTTGGTACCCACCACATTGAGTTTGACGCGCACCCGACGGTCTGATAACGATCGTTCGTACAATTCAACCAACTGTCGTTAGTTGTTTCATGATGTACATGGTGCAATGCTGATCTGTACTGTGACCATGCCCCGCTGTACACACTGCAGGAAACCTGCCGAGTCTAATGATGCAAGGTCGATCTTTCCAGCATCCATTTCTTTCAAACTGGTTGATAGGTAGCACAGTAGCTGCAGGTGCTCGGAACGTTAATGTGCGCCAAAGTTCTACAAGCCACCCGGGATGTGCTGTCGTTTGCTAAGGTATGCAGCGAATCAGTAGCTAGCTGTACCTGTTCGATCAGACGCTAGCGCTAGCGTTACACAAATGCAGGGGTCGAGAAACAAAGTTTACAACTCATATCAATGTATATCCCGAATCTATCTTACGAAACCTCCGGCGCATAATGATATTCTAGTGGCATGCATAGACGTGACGGATTTGGTGATGTACTAGCAAGCGCCAGTGAGTTCTAGCCAGCCAAAGATAGGTAAAAGCGGGATCATAGCAAATTAAGGCTTTCTTGAGTTGGAAAGGTTGAGGCTTATCGGCCATTCGAGAGACAAAATATCAGCTCCTCACGCTTGCGCTGCCAATCTAGTACATAGTCTTCTCAGCCTCGTAAGTGCTGTCTTGCTCGGCATTTGCCAGAGTCGTGCCGTCCTGCAGCCTTCCTTGACCAGGCCCCGGAAGAGCTTTGAGCTCGCCCACGTTGTCGCTCTTTCCTACCCTGTGCTTTCTTCGGTAGTCTCCAAGAGTATCAAGTAGCTTTACATATCCATTCCTCCCCCACTGCACAGTCCTTCGTTTTTGTTTGCTCCATCTGCCAACACATTAAGTGGCAAGCTCTCCCATTCACACGCCCCCATTTACACACTTCCAACTTTCACGGAGGTGAATCATTGACCTTCATTCCTCACACTTCCCACTTTCACGGAGGTGAATCCTTGACCTTTATCTCTCAAACTTCTTCGACGTCCATGGAAGCAGTCGACCTTGCCGAATCGTCAGACCGGAAACACTACTCAAGGATGTCTGACGTCGAAAAGATGATCGGGGGCGACTATGCCCAGCTCACAAACAACAACGTCCGCAGCTTTGCCTGGAAGGGTGTAACAGTCACCGTCAAGGACCGTCAATCACAACAGCCCAAGACGCTTCTCTCAGATGTCAATGGTATCGTCAAGGCCGGCGAGTTGCTCGCACTGATGGGACCCTCGTATGTCTTCCTAAGCTCTGACATATCATTGAGACAAGCACTAACCGTAATAGTGGTTCTGGAAAATCGACTCTTCTCAATGTGCTGGCACACAGACACTCCGTACTTGGTGCTGATATCAAAGCCAACATCTACATCAATGGCAGCCCCGCAAACCCCAAGACTTTCCGCAGGATCAGTGCTTACGTAGAACAAGAAGATGCGCTTGTGGGCTCTTTGACTGTCAGAGAGACACTCAATTTCGCCGCTCGCCTCTCCCTCCCAAGCAACATTGACAAATTTGAGCGCATCTCCCGCATTGAAGCCCTTATCACTGCGTTCGGTCTCCAGGGCCAATCCAATACACTCATTGGTACAGCCATTCGAAAGGGTATCTCTGGTGGTCAGAAACGCCGTGTTAGTGTTGCTGCGCAACTTATCACCAGTCCCAAGCTCCTCTTCTTGGATGAACCAACATCTGGTCTCGATTCCGCTGCCTCATTTGAGGTCATTTCCTTCGTCAAGGACATCGCAAAGAAACACAACTTGATGGTCATCTCCAGTATCCATCAACCTTCCACTTCGACTTTTGCCATGTTCGACAAACTTCTTCTGCTTTCCCAGGGTGGAACTGCATACAGCGGTCCAGTTGGAGAAGTGCAGCCATACTTCGACCATTGTGGCTTCCCAATTCCTCTCTACATGAACCCTGCCGAGTTCATCATTGACTTTGTCAACACCGATTTCGCACGTGACAGAAGCGAGATTGATCAGCAACTCAACATGGTACACTCATCATGGCACAAGTCAAGACTGGCTTCCGCCACTGTCACCGAGCTTACAGACGAAGTCTCTCGTGGTTCCATGGATGCTGAGGTTACTACCTACCATAAGGAACGGACTGCTGGTCCGATTGCTATCGTCAGCGCTCTCATTCACCGTGCCTTCATCAAATCATACAGAGACATCATCGCCTACGGTATCCGTATCGCCATGTACATGGCGCTGGCGATCATGATGGGTACTATCTGGCTGCGACTAAGCCCCACCCAAGGCAACATCCAGGCGTTCACCAATGCCATCTTCTTCGGTGGCGCTTTCATGTCTTTCATGGCTGTCGCCTACATCCCCGCATTCCTTGAAGACAGAGCTATCTTCATGAAGGAACGCGCCAACGGCCTGTATGGTCCAACGTCGTTCATCATTGCAAATTTTCTCACGGGTCTTCCCTACCTCTTCATCATCTCCCTGCTCTTTTCCATGGTCGGCTACTGGCTGAGCAACTTCCGCCCAACCGCAGGCGCTTTCTTCAGCTGGGTCATGTGGCTGTTCCTCGACCTGCTCGCTGCCGAGTCGCTTGTTGTTCTAGTCTCTTCCTTTGTCCCGATCTTCGTGGTTGCACTTGCTGGAACCGCGTTTGCCAATGGACTTTGGATGTGCGTAGGCGGCTTCATGGTTGCACCTGACAGCCTCAACCCCTTCTGGAGATATGTTTTCCACTACATCGACTACCAAAGCTACGTTTTCCAGGGTATGATGGTTAACGAGTTCGCCGCTCGAACCTACTCTTGCCCACCAAACAAGTCTGGCGATGGGTGCACTTGTATGTACCAAACTGAACTGGCCAGTCAATGCATGATTGATGGAAGGGGCGTCCTTGAGCAATATGGATACAAGGAAGGCCAGACTGGGAAGTGGGTCGGCATCTTGCTTGGCATCATTGCCGTGTACAGGCTCTTCGGATGGACTGTACTCTACATTCGTCGTACTTAGTTACGGCTGCATTTTTCCTTTACTGTTATTAGACGCTAGTCGTCCTGCGGTTCTCATGAATTTGGAAAGACGAAATGGTGAGACGGGCATTTGACGGACTTGCACAGGATTCAGCAGGCCACAGTATCAGAGCTACTGATGGACTCTATCTCTTAGCACGACCTTAGTCTCTCTCCTTGAGATACGGATGTCCAGATGTCTTTCCAATCGGCCCAGCGTCGCTAAAATCTCGTCGAGGCTCTATAGAGCTGTTACCTTTTCTTTCAATGCATGGACGTGCTCAATACCACGTAACGTGCCTCTTCAGCCTAGTTCCACGTGTCTATCAATCCTCAGTATGTGCAATAGTTGTTACGAATACGTCCAGCCATAGCATCAGCTCATGAATGTACACTCAAGGATCACATTCTCATGCACAAGATCTCCAAAATGGTCAGCGATGCCGGGAACTAGCCTGCACTCACTGCAGCTACTGTCAGTGTGTTTGTTGAGAAGTGGCAACCCTTGGTTTACCCGCGTTGTGGAGGCAAGAGGTGGTCTATCTCCATGCAGTGTAACGATATGTTGACTTTAAGCGTTTGATACGGGAACATCCGTACAGGGAAGACCATGCAAGCTAGAGTAAGACGCAGGGGTTTGCAGCAAACCTGTGGGCCCTGGGGCGCTAATTGCGCTGCATGGTGCCCCATAAGACGTGTAGTTTCTGTAATAAGCACTGCGTCAGTGGCAGTTTCGATGAAACCATGGTAGGCGAAGGCGACCATAGAGGCGGTACAGGACTTCACGTTATCGATTCGTACCTACTTGATGGCGGAGCGAGCGGCAAAAGTATTAACAGGCCATACAATACTACTATCTGAGCTTGGCGCATAGTATAGATGTGGGGAACAGAATCAGGGGTCGTTGTAGATTATGATCCAACAACTTTTAGCGAGTGGGATGGTGAAACGAATAGTGTTATACTGTTCAAACGGTCGCTCCACCGCTCATGACTGGAGCCGGCAACGTCCCACACGACCATTGATTTGTTTCTCCACTACCACTGACCTAATTGATTTGTTTCTCCACTACCACTGACCTAATTGATAGTTGAATCCTGCGATAACAACTATCACATCTACTACTTACTACCTTTGAAGGATCTAGTTTCGCATGTAACACGCATGCAAACAAACGCAGCTAGAAACGCCAGCTGTTGTTTCCCGTCGCCGATTTTCCTCACCGCTTTTTCAGTCACATTCTGGCGTCCCGATCGTCAAACAGAAAAGCAATGCTCCGAGGCACAGTATACGGTATGTACGAGATATCAGACCGCTGGCAACCGGGTTGGAAGAAAGTGCCAGCCTATCTATCTCGCGTGCCGATGATCCACTATATTAGAGCTTGCGCAATACGCAGGGACGCAGGTCACAAAGCCCCCACACGCGACGGACCGTGACACCGTCCGTCACTAACGGGCGTTGTGGAGACACCAAACCTCCAGACCCTTTAGACCACTTCCTTCGCTTCTTGACTTCACTCCGCTTGCACTCTGGACCACAGTCGCGGTTTCTCTCCTCAGGGAAAAACAGCAGAACGCGGGTCGTAACATCAACGTGCTCGCATGGTTCCTTTCAGCGATCCGTTTGCTTCCACCAAGCCCTTCACTTGCTCTCGATAAGACTAGTACAGAGTTTAAACATGCGAGTGAGCTTGCGCTCGCACCGCAATTCTCCTCTTGGGCTGTACGTGCCGTCTGTCAACGCCGTTGGTGCTACGGCGCGGTGCAGCACAGTGACGTGCAAGGCGGCAACCTGAAGCATGCGCTATGAGAAACATCACCTGGCGAGCAACTCCTGATCTACCTGGATGTGACAGTTGAGGTTATTGGCGGCCAGCGCGTGCTACTCGCGTGGGTGCATCGACGGTGCAACCTACAGCTAGGCGAGGCAGCAAACCGTGTAGCAGTGAATATCAACGAGAGGCAAACGAGGGAAAAGTTTCCGTGTTGATCCCCCCTGGGGTGTTACTAGACACAAGCTCTGTGCCATGTAGGACCGAGGGTGACAGGAACGGGACACGAATCGAGACCTTGGAGTGTGTCAACTGTCAAGACAAGCCAGCCAAGATTTCCAGCAATCGATGACTGTGGAAGGTCGATGAGCTCAGGGCATCATTTTGGTGAAGCGATGAATGTGATGCGAACTTTTGACCTGCTTTGATGGCTGAGCATACGATTTTGGCTGGTTGTCTGTGTTGAGATTCCTGGCTGCGTCGGTCATGTTTTGACAGCAGGGACAGACAAGATGATTCCTTACTGCTCGCCTTTGCGAAGCTGTGTCCTCTATTCCCTTTCTTTGAAGTGGTCTGATTCTCGAAGTTCTACTTTCTTAAGACGAGGGTACAGGCAAGTCACGTTCACCGCGCTCTCTCATTCGTCTATGCGCATATAACAGTCCAATTTGGTGTGCAAGTCTGGCTTGTACACTCCTAAATGCTCGTCGAAGATGACTTTTCTGAGTTTGTGCAACTTTAAGTAAAGATTCGTTCTTTTACCGTCCGTCATATATGCGCGGGACGTATACAATACAGATTTGATCTGAACCACTTGACCCGACTGTATTCCCTACAGCTTCCATATCTCCTTGCCTTCGTACCTCCTCCTTTCAACTTCCAACCTCCTCTCTGTTTATTCTGTCTTTGCCTACGCCATCCCCGCCCCTGCCGGCATACTCGACATAATCGGAAAAGCAGGCCTTATATTCACAGTACCTTGCCTTAATCAAGTACGCGTAGACGAGGCCAACGCTGGCACAAATCTGACTCTGGAAATTTTCGAGATTTTTAAATCTGGTTTCGAATCGGAGTAAGCACATTATAGGCACGACCTCAAGATGCGATAGCTAAAGAGTGAGCACGCTCTTCTAGCGGCCTGACCATCCTCGAAATCTTCAGTGTTAATCAGATACAAGGAAGTTTCTTGATTGAAAACATAACCGAAAGACAATGTTAGATTCAAGCTTGGTGGGCGACCCTAGTCGAGACGGCTATGCGATAACAACTCAGATTAAACTGTAAAGCCCCTCAAAGCTTTCAAGCGACTGCAATGCTTTGCACAAAGGTCTAGTCACTTTGATAATTATAATTGAGCGTGGGTGAGTCTCAGTCTACGATGAAGCAGTCACATCCTTGAGATCTTTGCGTGGGTATCATTCTACACCTGACGACACTAGGCTGGCGGACATCGAAAATTTTTTATCGATATTCATCATTTTATTGACAGTTTCATCTACAAGTCGACTCGACGAGTCGGTCTATCCAACTCCCGTCGATTTTAGTCGAGGGAAAGGGTGCCGCCCGACCGTTCTAACAACGCCGTCGCCATGGTCATACCAGCGTCGTCCCCAAAGGGACTGAACTCAGCTACGGCAATACAGAAAAGAGCTAGGAACACCAGACAGAGCGCAGTACTGTTTCAGCCTATTCGCTCCCCCAACCCAAGCGACAACGTCGTCTTCGCAGAAGACATGATGAAACGCCTCATCGAAGGAGCGGTGAACGCCCAGAACGACAAAATCAACACCCAGAACAACTTGGTCAACGAATTGCTTAAGCAGATCCAACTTCAGAACGAGACCCTCCATCAGGAGAATATCACCCTACTAGCAACACTCAACGCCAGTACTGAAAAAATTGACGAGCTCGTTAAGAAAAATGACGAACTCGAAAAAGAGCTCAAAGAGGTCAGAAGCGACGTTAAGGTCCTAGACACTAAAGTCGACGAAGGCAGAACTGCCCTCTCGAGCTACATACAGTTGAACCTGTCATCGATGGCCAACCCCAATACGGCAGCCTCCCCCCCTACAACCTACGTAATAGCAGTCTCCTTAGGCGAGATCAATCCCTCCTCTTCAGCAACCCAGCCACGCTAAAAAGTGTCCTTCCTATTAGCACCTATAACTGCAGAAGGACTACGTCAGCTCCTAGGAGCTACTATAGACTTTAGACGTATTTCTATAGAGCAACTTGAGGTCCTTAAGGACGGAGCTACCACTGAAGCCTATATCCAAAAAGCTATCAAAGCCCAGTCTGAGACTGAACACGTTGTTATTAAGGGTATCCAAATCAAGCCACAAATGATCTGGGTTATTACAGCAAATGATTATAAAGCAGCGGACCTCTATCTAAATGACAAATGGATCTATAAGGTATTTGCTAACGTAAGGGCCAGAAGTGAAGACTAGTTCCCAATTAAAGTGGACAACGTTTAAAGGGACTCCGTCCTTATATTAGGGACGCGGAAGATTAAACCGACCTTTAGAGCCAAGTTCAGTGCAGCTAACAGATTTGCTAGAGTTATGTAAATAAACTGGATCTCTAAAGGAGAGAAATACACAGGATCAATAATTGTCTACCTGGCTAGCAAAGACAACGCTATAAGAGCTCTCTTTAAGAGAATGGTTAAAGTAGATGGCTCAATCTCTTTTATTAGCAAGTATTAGAAGATAATCCAACCCTTATAGTGCTATAACTGTTATAACTATAGTTACTAAATAGTAAGATGCACTAAGGAAACTAAATACAGTAAATATATAGGACTATATGCAGTAGACAAATGCAAAGCTTCTAATCCTACATACGTAGCATATAAGGGACTATATATAGCTAGAGACAATGGTTGCCCTATCTACTGTAAAGAGCTTAATAAGCTCTATAGCAGGAAAGGACCAAGCTCTGCTATAGAAGCGGACAACAGAGGTAAATAGCAAATTGTCACATCTTACTGTAATTATAAGAAAGTCACTATAAGCAATGCTTAATAGAGGACACCCAAGTTATCTTAATAAATATGAATAAACAGTTAGCAGCCTAATTAAGCATGCTTAATAACTGCTCTTTTAAAAATTACTTAGCAATGCTTATTACTGAACCAAATATCCTTAGTATTAATAACAAACTAGTTATCTACTAATATAAATACTGGAATGCTCTAGTACCCTCTACAAAGCAGGCAGGCCCACTTTACAAAGCATTCTAATCACTTCTTTTCATTTATAAAGACACTCCTTCAATACAGATACTAGTAGACTTGTTAGACATAACAGCTGCTGTTATTGCTATAAGGGCAGGACCCATCTTCTTTATATTAGTATACATTCTAAGTAAAAACCGACATTCCTACTCTAAATAAGACCTATATAAAAGCGCTACAGCAAGGCTCTTAGCACTTAGTTATTCTATCAGTATAGCAAAGTTGAAATATAGAGAGACCCTCCCTATAGTTATAGGAGAAGACTTTAACTGACACAACCTAGTATAGGGTAGTTACAATATCCCCTAGACTCAACATTTTAGTAAAGGGGAACCTATCCTTTAGTGGATTTATAAACATAATATATTCTTAGCACTTTTATAAAGCACAGTTATATACCTAAAAGGACATTTTGGAACAATTATAGACCTTATACTAGTCTCCTAATCCCTTTAGTCCCAGATTGTACAATGCGACTTACACTTTACCTAATATAGCTCCAATTATAAGGCTATCATTTTACGCTTTACGTATTAACAAATAAAGCTAACAGATAAAGTAAGGTACAACTTTAGAAAAACGGATTAGGCGAAAGTTAGTAAAGCTATAGAAGCATAGACACTAGTACTACTAAACCTAAAGACAAGCAAAGACGTAGATGCAGCAATATTAAACCTATAGAACACAGTTAGGAACTGTATCTGTAAATATTACCCTTTTATAAATTCATCTCTATATATAAAGGCATAATGGGACAATAAGTTAACAAAGCTATATAATATATACACGTAATGCAAGAACTAGGATACATACCTTTAGAGAGCAGGACTTGATAGGGCAGAAAGTAAGATTAGAGCTAGGAGAACACAATACAGATTCTATATAGTAATTAGAGCAAAGAAACGCTCCTACTAGAACGAATTCCTAGCAAGAACTGACAACATCTGGAAAGCTGCTAGGTACCTAGACCTGCAGCCCTTAGCCTTTAGCGCCATTCCCCCCCTAGTTATAGACAGAGGGGGACAGGAAATAGAAGTTATAGAAGACTATAAGAAAGCAGTCACTTTGATTTCTACATTCTTCCTACCTATCCTAGATAGATAGCGTGAAGACCTGGATAGGGAAGTTAACGCTAATCTCAAAGACTTAGATATTATTATAAACAAGATTGCAGCAGCCTTATTTAAAACTAGCTTATTTAAAGCACTAGGAATCAATAGTATTCCAAACACTGCATAGAAGAAAATGTAGAAGTTAACTGTATAGCTAATTACCAGGATATTTAATGCTTTATACTGGCTAGGGTACGTACCTTAAGCATAGAAAACAGCACGCATCCTCCTATTATAGAAACTAGGGAAACCAGACTATTACGTATTAAAAGTATATAGGCCTATCTCCCTCCTTCTAACTCTTAGCAAGCTTATAAAGCTAGTCTTAGCTTAAAGGCTATTATACTAGGCTAAGACCTTTAATCTCCTACTAGCCACCTAGTTTAGAGCAAGGCTAAGGAGGTTGTGTAACTAGGCCTTACTTCTCCTTATTGAGAAAATCTACAAAGCATAGTAACAAAAGAAGATCCTCTCCTTTATCAGTTTTAATATTAAAGGAGCCTATAATAGAGTACTTAGACTAGTTATGTGCAGTTATCTATACGTAAAAGGTATCCTAAAGAGAATAATAGACTAGGTCGATTCATTCCTTTATAGCTGCAGCGCTACAATAGTAGTAAACAGATACAAATTGGATATATTTCTATTAGCCGAAGCAGGACTCCTATAAGGATCCACATTAGCTTCTATACTGTATATCTTCTTTAACGCGTTCCTTATAGAGAAAGGAGTTAACAGTAAGAGAGGCAATATAGGATTTATTAACAACTACTTCTAATAGGCTATATCAAACTTTATTAAACGGAATATAACAATACTTAATAGGAAAATAGTCCTATAAGCTCTTTAATAGGTAAAAGATAGTAGAGCTATATTTAAAAGCAATAAAACAATCCTTATACACTTCTCCTAGAACCTAAAGAAGCTAGCAAACGTATTTACTCCTTTTTAAATAGAACAGCATGAAGTCCAGCTCTCTATAAAGGAACGTATCCTTAGTGTAATCTTTAACTTAGAGCTCTACTTTAAGGATCACCTTGCTAAAGTGAAATCTAGAGGGTGGAAGAGCGCTAGCTAGCTTAAAAGACTTAGACATATTGCACTAAAAGCTGCGTATTAACTATATTTAGCAACAGTGGCGTCTAAAACGGACTATGCAGCTTTAGTCTAGTACGCATAGTTTATAGGAAGCAAAGCTAATAATAGCATAGGCAAGATACTCAATCTAATCTATAGGATTGGAGCTCAGGCTGTAATGAAAAGCTTTAGAACAGTCTCAGTAGAAGCAGCAAGTGTAGAAGCAACCCTCCTCCTCCTCTATTTCTGTCTCTAACTGAAAATTAGTAAACTATAGGTAGGACTACATTCCCTCTTAGATTCCAACTCTATTAAGACACATATAAGAAAGCTCTAAGTGGCATACAGCTTAAAGACATTTGCTTCACCCTTCTAAAAGATTGAATTGACATTAGGACGCCTAGGTGAATCAATTGAAATCATTCTAGCATGGAACACGCCTCTATAGGGAAAAGCAGAAATACAACTCGAGAATAAAATAGACACTCTAGACGCTACACTTAGGAGGTATCAATCTATAGAACTAGAACAGATGAATGTATTTGCTAATGGCTTAATAGCTAATAGCAAAGCAGGTATAGGACTAGCTATATATAATAATTGCCTAACCCTATTTATAACAAAGTCTAGCCTTATACGTAACAACAACTATATTGATAGCATATTAATAGAGCTGGCAGCCATTTACGCAGTAACTATACTAATTGACGCATATCTTGAGAATGCAGACATCCAACTACCTAATACCTTCTAGGCCACTATTTGGTCAGATAGTAAAAAGGCTATAGGTTATATTAAAGACAATCTAACCTCAGTTGCCCAGAGTATCTAAGTATACATAGATTATTAAGCCAAACTGGGCTGTTAGATCCTTATTAAATGGATCCTAAAGAGGGCAAAGATCCTAGGCCATATAATTGCTAATAAAGAAGCTAAAGCATTAACTGCATCTAATAATATAATAGTCAGCTATAAACTTGATATACTAGACAGTATAGCTAAAGGGTGGGACACAATTAAGAAGGCTATTATCCGTTGAGCCTGCTAACACTAATGGAATATAGGAAGGAGCCTAAAAATGACAGACAGTGCTACTCCTAGAAGGCACATATTAGCTCTATATAATATTCTGAACAAGAAGGAGGCGTCTATATTAGCATAGCTCTATATAGGTCATTTGCGCTTTAATAGTTTCCTATATAAAATCAATAATGCAGACATAGACTAATGCAAATGCGGACAAGGTCTAGAGACTACCTGCCACTTTCTGGTGCTCTGTCCTTGCTATGAGAATCAATGCAGGATACTCATAGACAGACTCGGACCACAATACGGCAATGTATTACATATAGTAGGGGGCAGAGATATGCATGCTCCTACTAGCAGACAGCATAGGGATGGACCAATGGAGAAATGGAAGCCTGACCTCAGCGTAGTTAGAGAAACCATCCGCTTCGTGCTCGACTCAGGTCGTCTCGACTATGGGAAGGAGAGAAGGACGGAGGTGACGGAGGAGGAGGATTCAGAGACCTCGAATGGAGAGGAATCTGAGGGAACGGACGAGGAAGAGGAAGAGGAGTAATCCTATACAATACTGGACAGAGCCAGTACATCGCAGGACAATACCACCCTTTAGAAGGGACCACTATCAGTTTGAGCTGTAGAATGGAGCAAGGATCTAAGTAATTACCAGATATAGACTAGCGTCGATTTGTCAGGGCTCATGCGACTAGGATGTCGCGCATAGCCAATTGAGAAAATCAAATCAAATCAAATCAAATCACCTGACGACACTTGAACACAAACCGCGACAACGAAAACAACAATATTGCTTCACCCCCTCACTACTTTCCTGAACCCCTCAGCACAAGCAAAACCCACCAACAGTAAAAAGATACTAACCCCCCGCTCCTCCTCAGCATCAACCCTCAGCATCCACACCCCCATCAACAACCCTCAGCATCTCTTATAAACATCCCAAAACCCAAAGTATATAATCCCACAAAATTGCCACCCTCTCATCAAGCAGTTGTCAAACAAC
This sequence comes from Delphinella strobiligena, assembly GCA_009982845.1. Classification (NCBI taxonomy): domain Eukaryota; kingdom Fungi; phylum Ascomycota; class Dothideomycetes; order Dothideales; family Dothioraceae; genus Delphinella; species Delphinella strobiligena. The sequence goes on along the minus strand of JAADKB010000006.1, from coordinate 1,019,392 downwards.
AGTGAGATATATCGGTCTGGTGGTCTAGGGGTATGATTCTCGCTTAGGGAGTTTGATTCATCCGTCAGCTCGTTGTTCCTGAGCCTTGTTTGCGAGAGGTCCCGCGTTCGAATCGCGGCCAGACCCACCCACTTCTTTTACTTTTGTTTTCGCTTTGCCTGTGTATGTATGTATGTATGTATGTATGTATGTAGTATATGAATGCATACTCGACTCGGTACTTCTTGTTTTGAAAATTGCTAGTATATACAGGCGTCACTTTTGCTGATTGAGGAGGTTCTGATTTAGTGCGAACAGGTAGAGATAAGACATAGTGGATGGGTTATCAGGGTGGAGCAGAGAGTTATTGGTAGAAGGATGCATTGAATTTGGACTTGTGATAATTATATTTGCTATCAAGATAGGTGGATGCCAATTTGCAGTAAGCGCTTCTTCTTGTCTGGTGCTTTCAGGTGACAAGGCCAGAGCAAGAGGCCGAGACAGTGCTTGGGATGACTGTGATGATGCGTCTGGTGTCGAGATTCTAGAAGTGGAATAACATACTCGAAATGAGATGCTTATAGCCCGCACAAACGGGGTCATGCTATGTAACAAGTTAAGGTAGAGAGAAGCCTCGAATCCTGATGAGGGTGTTGCAATGAGCGATGAGGCATCGTATTTCGTAACGCGAGCAATGTTCGATGAGAAATTTTGGTGCCAGGCTTGACCGTTAATGGTCATGACGAACCAATCGTAGATGTGGATTGCAGGTCCCTGCTTATAGCCTTTAGTGCGGCAACTGAAGTTGGAAGGCGCAAAGCTGACAGTTCAACATCATCTTGGTCTTTCGTGCAGCGCAGCCGATTCATGGACTGCATCATGTTGCCGAGACACACTTTGTTCCGACTCGGGGCCAGCAGCTGCTTGGTCAAATGTGGACGGGCTCTCTTCCTTCATGGCCCTGTTTCGAGCCCTTGGCTTGCTAATCCCCTCATTTGGGAAATGTCCGTTTCCTCCTACATCACGTTGCATGGGAACGGGTTGGAATGGAACAGTCCCTGGCACTGCTTGATCCGACGCCTTTTCCCCCGCTGCCCCGCCCAGGGCTCCTTGCTCCAAAGCTTCCGTCTTGACAACATCTTGAACTGCATTAAGCTGAGCGTTCGGTTGAAGAAGGGCTTTCTGATTCGATTCGAGTCCTGTGACCTGGTCGAGTGCGGATTGTGCGGCCTGCTGGGCCTGCTTCTTAGCCTTGAGCTCCCGGCGGACTTTTTGCTTGAAAGTTTCAGGCATAACGACATCCTGGATGGCCTTGAGGTAAGCACCGGGCTGAGCAGTCTGTTGGATGGCTATCATGACGATGGCTTGAAGAGTATATGCAGCGTCATTACCTGCATTATGCAAGTTCACTGGATCGGCACCCAGGCCACGAAGCAGCCTCTCGAGGCCGACAGTAGTACTCTTGCTCGAACCGGAGAGCGTCAGAGTATCCATAATTCCAACAATTCTGCCGCTTTTATAGGGAGAGAATTTGATGTTCTTGAGGTAGTCGATGTCGCTCTTCACATCGTGACCAACAAGCACAATCTTACGTTTGTCAAATGTTGGAGCGTCCACTCCGGCTGGGTTATTGAAAATGTCGGTCAGAACGTTGCGGATCTGGTTGAGATTGATGAATTCCGAATGGCCGAAGTTGAACTTGTCTGGACAACCTTTGATGTACCTCTTGTTGACGAGCTTCTGATATTCCTTGATACGGAAATGTCTGGTCTTGATCTGAGCAAGCCACTTGGCAGCGTCTGCATCCGGTTCGATGCCTGTGAGGTCACGAGTGTCAAGAACCGATACGCCAATCTCAGTGATCTTCTTCTGTGCAAGTTCGAAAGCTTCACAATCGATTGCTAGAAGAACAACATCGTTGAAAGCCGCAGGATTTGGCTTGTTTTTGACAAGGAGTTGCGGGTCCAGACCGAGATATCTCTGGAGATTTTCCATTTCCACAGCATGGGGATGCTGCAGAGGCGGGGGAGGCGGCTTGATCACTTGAGTAGACATGGTGCCGGGACAGGGTCGTACCAATGGACTGACAGGCTTGTAGATAGTAGCGGTGTTGAGACGGCCTAGACAGTTTCGTACCAATGGGCGATCGACAGGCTTGTAGGTGATAGGAGCGGTGTTGAGACCAGCAGTGTGTGAAAAATGAGCAGCACTTTCCGTGAAATATAGCCGACGTGATAGATCTGAAGGTTTCGATGCATGGCGTAAACGGAATATAAGTCGTACTCTCATTCGCCACGCAAAGAAGAGGGTGAAAGCTGAATGAAGCAAAGAAATACAGGAGCTCTCCGATGACTATTCTCCCGGCTTGTGCAAATATGCTTTGACTTTCCGATGATACGAATTAGGTTTGATTCTACTTAAGGTCCTCAGGCAGGATGATACTGTTCGGCGTCGTTGCCAGCCCTTTGCAGGACATCAAGCGCCAAGGATATCACGGGCTTGGCACTCAGGAACAGCCGATAGGAACCTAAGCGGTGGACGCTGCTCCAAGGGACCAAGGCCGAGGGAGCAGATTAGCACTCGTACCTCATTTATTAATGAAGTTAGCTCGTGTCGCTTTTATAGGGGAAACCTCATGACAACTGGTCCCCTATCGCAGGTCTTGAAATAAAGCATAGCAAGATCTAATAGCTTGGGCGATTTTGGAAACCTTGGACAACCATCGACAGCTACCTTATTTACTTGGACATGATTGCACAAGACTCATGAACCGATCAAGCCCCTTCGCGTCGAATGCCTTCTTCAAACCGGCCTCACACTACCTGGCCTCGGCCTCAAAAACTGCTTCAAGATTTGCCCGAGCGAGGAGCACATCAATAGACGACTCGGACACAGAGGCTGGTCGGGGCAGGCCACAAACACCAGACATGGGCGAGAATGAGAGAGTAACATCAGGCTATTTGGCCCCCGAGCCAAAAGCCGGATCATCGGCCATTCCATTGGTCAACATATCTCGCTCCCCTTCTCCCTTTGCAAGGAGCAGAAGCGCGGCACAATCAGAGGACGACGAGGATGAATTCGAGTTTGGAGAAGCAGAGCAGGGCAGGCCCCTGGTCAGCAAAGACAAACGCGGGGGAACCTCTGTGCAACAAGTTTTACGAAATGGAGGCGTTGGTCAATTCTTGTATGGGACCGCCATTGGCCGTCAAGTCTATTTGGCCCTACTGGTCTTCTGGGTAGGAGGTTGCCAATTCGCCCTCTTGCTTATGAACAGATTCATCTTCTGGACTGGAACATACAAGTGAGTGGCGTACAGCTCTCAACACGACAAAGCCGCTCGCTCACAATCCGACCAACAGATTCCCATACCCTTTGACCATGACCCTTATCCAACTGGCTTTCACCCACATCCTCCTGTTGGCCCTCGCCAGCCTGACTCGCGGATTGGAGAGACCTCTGAACACAATCGGATTAGGCTATGTAGTAGCACCCTCCAACGCATACTCGCGCGGAACAAGAGCGACACGATACCGTGGCGGCTCCCGCCACAAGTCTGTCTGGGCAAACATAATGCGCTGGTTGACCCACGGCTCGGGTGGCATCTCAGGCGGCGGCCTCTTCGAATGGCAATGGCAGACGTCAAAACACCTTCTCCCCGTCGCCGTCATCTTCATGGCCAAGGTCTTACTCAGCAATCTGTCCTACGCCTACGCCGTGCTGCCCATGTACATGCTCTCCCGCATCGCCATCATCCCACTCACCCTCGTCTTCACCACCCTCCGCATGAAGCAACAATACACAGTGCAAACCCTCTCGGCAACCCTCACCGCAACCCTGAACCTGCTACTCGCCATCATCCGGCCCGGAGAACGCGTGACCTGGGAATCCGTCGTCGCAGGCGTCTTCTCCTCCCTCTTCGCCGCCCTCTACCCCATCGTCCTCCTCCGCGCCTACCGCCAATTAGTCTCCGACCTCGTGCCCCAAGGCGACATCCTCCTCCCCACCGACACCAATGCATCGAGCATCAGCACGGGCACCAAAGAAGAAACCCGCGCTTACTGGCGCACCCTGCACTACACATCCACGCTGACAATCGCGCTTCTGACGCCCTTCGTCCTCGTCTCAGGCGAGCTCAAACTCATCCACCGCAACTGCTATTTCCTCGACGTGCCCTGGTTCTGGTTCCTGATGGTTTGTGGCGGCGTCGCTTCGTTTGCTGTTTTCTCTACCACGTTGTTGCTTGTCAAGGCTACTAGTCCGCTTACTGCTGCTTTTGTAAGCGTGCCAAGGAGCGCGTTTCAACTTGCTGTGTTGAGTCGATTCAGATTGCCTGCGCATAGTTGGGTTGGCGTTGTTCTTTGCTGGATTAGTTGTCTTTGGTATCTTGTTGCTAGGGCGAGGGAGGGGAGGGGGAAAGGCCTTGGTATTGAGGCTAGGTAGATGCCCTGCTCTGGGGACTTGTGTTTTGGTCGTGGCTTGCTTGAGATTAGTCACCTCGGTTCTGTATGTTTGTGATTATCTTGAGAGTGTAGAGGTATAATACGAGACACTGGCTGAACCGGCTTCAGACACTTTCACACTTTCACACTTTCTACAACCAGGCAACAAACGAGTGACATGAAAGATATCCCCACACTCTACGATAACTACGTACCAACGGCACTACCTAATTCTAGCGCTCCTGCCAGAAGAACCACCCCAATCCACAAACCTCTGCATACCCCAAACACCACCCCCCTCACTCCCCCCCCTCCTCTCCCCCTCCCAAGCCCCCCACTAAGCAAATGCCACAACTCGCCCTTCCTAGCAACCAATTCCCCAAACCCACCCTGCTCAACCACCTCCCCCCTCTCAAGCACAACCACATGATCCGCAATGGCCATCATATCCCTCGCATGCGTAATGACAACCACAGTCAACCGTCTGCGTTGCCGAACTAGCTCGAGCAGCGTCCGCCGGAACAGCGCCGCGCTCTCGACGTCCAAGGCTGATGTTGCTTCGTCGAGGATGAGGACTGAGGGATCCCGGATTAGGGCGCGGGCGATGGAGAGGCGTTGGCTTTGGCCGCCCGATAGACCTATGCCGCCTTCGCCGATGGGGGTGGAGTATTGGTTTGGGAGACTCATGATGAAGTCGTCGATGCCGGCGGAGGTGGCTGCGCGACGGATACAGGGTAGGTTGTTGTGGGGGGAGTCGATTGGGAGGCCGTAGGCGATGTTTTCGGCGACTGTGGTGGCGAAGAGGGTGGGTGTTTGCGCTACCATTGTTATGAGGGTGCGCAGCGTGGGGGTGTGGATGTGTTTGATATCACGGGCTGAGATCATGAGGTCTGGGATTGAGGAGGAGGAGGGTGTTTCTGGGGTTGTGGTGTACAGGCTTAGTAGTAGAGCGGCGATGGTTGACTTTCCTGATCCCGAAGAGCCTACGATGGCGGTGCATTCGCCGGAAGGGATGGTGAAGGTCATGTTGCTCAGCATGGTCTGATCTGGCCGAGAGGGGTATGAGAAGGATAGGTTGGTGAATACAATGTCGCCCGTTGAGGTGACTCTGGTGTTGCCCAGATGCTCATGAGAGTCTTTGGGAAGCTGGGATAGACGGAGGATTCTCGATGCCATGTCTCTGGCCATGGCCATCTGAGGAATGTAGTTCAGCAGGTTGCTGACGTTGTTGATGGTGATGATCAGCTGGATGAATACTTGTATGATTTTCGATGCTGGTGCACCTTGCTTCACAAGTACAGCACCAGCGTAGAATATCAGAGCCATGACAAAATCGCCAGACACATCTGACAGACCGAAAAAGAAACCGCTCCACAATGCGCGCTTGATGCCAATGACCAGCGTGTTTCGTGTCGCTTTGAAGTATCTCTCGCTGAAGTGCTTCTCCAGCGTCAACGCTCGTACTGTCTTGATAGTAGTGAAGGTCTCGAAGAATATTGCACCAGTCGCTTCCGAGGCATCGTTACTCTTTACTTCCCATTTCCCACTGACTGCACCGAAAGCGCTTGTTACGACGTACACATAAGGCCCCACAGACAGAGCAATCAGGGTTATCTTGTATTCTGTTATCAGCGCCCATACTAGTGCAACACAAATCATGATAAATGCTGTGAGCACTGTGGCTGAAAAGCGGCCGAGCAGGTTACGCATCTCCTCAGTGTTCCGATCCAAGCCTTCAGTGATGCGGGATATTGAATTCTCGTCTTTCGTGAAAAAGTCGCGAGGCTGATCAAGGACCCTTTTTAAAGCCATCTCGCGGATACGATTGACCCATTGCTGACCAGCATGCTCCAAGAACATGTGTTGGAAGTAGGCGCACGAAGCCGTTACTCCAGCTAGTCCTAAAATGCTGAGTGAATAGATGACGGCCTCATGTTGTCCTCCAGATCCCATTGAGTAAGTCTCTATCAGTTTGGAAAGTATGTAGGAGAACACTGGAGTCCCCGCAGCACCGATAGCAGCACAGCAGAAGCCAACCACCATCAGTCCCCGCGTGTGCCAGTCAAGGTTCGGCCAGATTGTCCTGAGGATGTTCACAACTGACTGGACTTGATAATTCTGGTCAGTTCTGTGGCTGACGCCTGGATGGCGAAATCTCTCCAACACTCGTCTCTTGCCTTTCGTAGGGCTTAGGGATTTTGGTGGATCAGAAGGTAAGCGATGACGCTGCCTACTATTTCCCAGTCTTGTGCGGGCAGCAATTGTCCCGGTTTTGTCGAGGAAAGTGTCCATAGGCTCTGGCGATTTCGAGCTTGAAGTGGGCTTGGCTGTTTCCGTTGGCTGAGTATCAACTTTATCGAGCCAAAAGCCGCTCGAGCGATTACTCACTGGTGACAGAGAAGGGACGTTACTAGTGGGCGTGAATTGCGGCCTGAAAGCGCTAAAGGGTCTCCCAAATCTGCTAGCTCCTTCAAGGATTGCGCTCGTATGCTTGTTTGCGAAAGCGGTTGGTATGAAAGAATATCTGTTTTTCTCGCCAGCCGTCAGGTGGGCTTCGAGAGGGTCGTTCCCCCAGGCTGGTTCCTCCACTGGCGATACAGGCTTAACAGCAGAACGAGCTTGTACTATTGGGTCCAATGAAATGTGTCGACGGGCATCAAAGGGTGAAAGTTGTGCTTTCTCATTTTCCGGCAGAAAGGTTTGAAAGGGTGTTCTCTTGAGTCTTTCCATATGCCTTCGATATCCCTCCTGAACTACACGGCCCTTTTCAAGAATGATGGCGTACTCATTTGGGTCAATCTGTGAGATGTCGTGGGTTATAATGATGGTTGTCTTGCCCTTTCGCCACTTCCGGATGGCATCCATCATCAGGGAACGACTGATTTGATCGAGAGCGCTTGTCGATTCGTCCAAGAGGAGCACCGGAGTATCCCGTAAGTATGCTCTTGCCAGAGCCATTCGCTGTCTCTGGCCTCCGCTCATTGTATTACCTTTGGCACCGACTACGGTTGATACGCCTTCGGGCATGTCGTTGATCATGAGTTGTAATAGAGCAAATTCAACAGCCTGATCGACGTCCTCCTTGGTGACCCTCAGATGGTCTCCTCTACCAAGAGCGATATTGTTGAACACTGTATCTTCGAATAGAGTACTGTGTTGCTCAACAAGAGTGATGCGATTGCGCAACCATGTGATATCCAGGTTTGAGATGGAAACACCATCGAGCAAGATCTCGCCCAGCGTCGGCAAATAGAACTGCAGTAATAACTGGCCAAGTGTACTTTTGCCCGATCCGCTTTGTCCAATGATAAAAGTCATGTTACCTCCAGGTATGAACAAGTCGACGTCACGCAAAGCCATGTGATCTGGCCGTGATGGATATGCGAAAGACACCTAGAAAAGATGTCAGCAACAAGACTTGCACATCCATGATCTTCGTACATTTCTAAGATTTATGTTGCCCTCGCATGTTTCCAATTTGGAAATGCCCCTGACGCGGGGGACTGTCGGGCCACCCTCAATCTGGGTCATTACAGCCCTAAGTGTTGCACCTGCGGTACGCCCCTTTTCAAGAACAATCATTTGAGGCATGATGCCGGATATGGCCTGGAAAGCCCCGAGTGCAGCGACGAAGGTCGTTACCACGTCTCCGGCGTTCTTCTCTCCTTTGCGGACCAGCACACCACCATAGTAGAAGCCCTGAACAAACATGGCTGACGCAATAAACGAGATGAAGGCGAACTGCAGCGCGTTTGAGTTGACGACGCGCATATACCAAGCTGATGCTTCTTCGAGGGCGATACCATACTTTCTCATCTCGCTATCTTGGCCATTGAAGCACTTTACAGTCTCGATGGCACCAAGGGCATTATTAACATATTTCAGAGCCTCTGTTAGTTTTTCTTGTTGTTTTTTGACATTGGATTTCATAGTGGCTCCCAGGAAACCGAGGATCACTATAATAAGTGGCACAGGAGAGAGAATGACGAGGGTGAGTTTCCAGGAATAGAACAGGGCGAGGCCAATATTGAAGCAGGCGGTCGCGATGGTGGTGATAAGGCTGCCAAATGGTTGGGATGTAGCAAGCTGTAACTCCTTGATCTGTCTTTGACACATCAGCAGATGCATGTTAGAGGTGGAGCGAAAGTACTTACACCTGCAGTCGTGGTATCAGTGCGCCGACTCCATTCTTGCGTAGATCATACCATTCGATCTCTTTGACCAGCATGCCATTGAACAATCTATCTCTCGCGCTATTGGCCTGTAGTTCTCCGAAAGCGACCCAGGCAGCGAAAAAGACAAAATGCAACAACCAGCTCCCAAGGCCGATGCCGAGTATGTAAAAGACATATTTCGTCTCTTTCTTTACCAGTTCGTTGCCGTCGGCCACACTGGCAAACCCTTGAAACGCTTTACCCGTGAGCAGGGCGGCAGCAGGCGAAGCAAGGCCAGAAAGGATGGCGAAAGCCATGGCTGTTGTCAAGCAGGTCAGATGAGCTTTTGTGGTGAAAAAGAACAAGGCCTTCCAAGGCGCAGCGCCTTGAACCGGGTTGGCTTTTGCATCGTCGCCCGGCTGCTGGCCCTTTTCTGATAGGTCGTCCAGCTCATGGGCTTGCTTGTTGGTGCTGTCTTTGCTTGATCTTTTCTTGCCGGAGCGGCGAAAGTTGGGAAATGTGGGCATTGAGCTACTCAAGGTGGTGCACCGTTTTCCAACATGCCACGCCCTCTCTTTTCTCGAGCGCAAAACAGGAGAAGCGAAACATGTACTGTCTTGTGAAAAACATTCGTGAAGTGTATGAAGCACAGACTTTTGCGTCGAAGTTGTGTTAGCACATGGAACAATGTGACGCGTGTGGCGTGTAATCTGGCATGGTAAAGAATGCAAGCGTTACTATTGTTCTTGACTTTCCATCCAACAATGACACCGCATCAAGCGCGTGGTGAATTAAAATCGAAGCCTTTCTATTTTCCCCATCCTAGTCATCATCATGTGTCCTCCAATAGTATTCCCCCAATACCAAGATCTAGTGAGCATTTTGCGCAGAAAATACTAGCCTCAAGTTGAATGCGTCTGCCGGCGTTGAACAAGGCCACGGCAGCGATCGTTGGATTTTGCGAAGGTCGGTGGGTCTCGCACCATACTGCATTGTCTTAATGGCAGCTAACCTGTCCGTAGAGTCGTCTTGAAGGGCTTGCCACGAGGACAACAGCCACAGTGAAGTAAAGAAGACGCGCCTTGGCGTCATATAAGGAGGACATGGGTCATTATGTTGCTCGATGATGCGGTGGCTCATGATGTCTTCTGAGCCTGGGCCTTCTCATAGATCCAATCGTTCAGGCCTGCACGATTACTGTATGATAATCAGTACATAGCATGTATAGGGCAATCAGCTGGCAAATACCGTGCGATTTCGACAGCATAGAACTGCATGCGGACAGCTGTGATGGGTAGTGTCAGTCCCAGCACGCGAATTCATTATCAAGGCAACAAATTACCGAAGATGGTCTCCTTCTCGCCGTACTCCCAGGCTGGGTTGGCACGCAACATTGTGCCAAAGTTGTAGTCATCAACAGTGTTCTCATAAACCATGGAGAAGTTTCTCCATCGCTCCTTGCCGGCCTTGCTCTTCATCTCATCCTCGTTGATGGTGGCCTTTGGGTCAAAGTCTGGGAAATCCTTTTTGAAGTGCTCGTAGATGTCGTCGTCGATCTTGGTAAGACGCAGCTTTGAGCCTGGGACTTTCTCGAGAATGGACCAGTAGGTTGACATGTGCTGGACGACTAACGGGTTCCCATGTCAGAATACTCGTAGGTAATTCATAACTGAGCTGGTGGTGGGGGTGGGCTGACCTTTGACAGCAAATTGCTTCTCGATATCCTCAAAGTTCTCTTGTTGCTCAGCGGTGAGCGTAGTGGGTTGTTCGGAAGACATTCTGGTATATTCTAGGGGTATATTGTTGATCGAAAATGGTATCTCGTCACGTCTTTGCGCTGAATGATATAGTCAAGTCTTGGTTGTGATGTCCCCGCGTAATAATCTTACAGACGCGAGACGCTTCGAGCGCACTCTGGCGCACTCTGGAAATGACGCGTGTCTTGGCATCAATAATATCTCTTTCCGCTCCGCTGGACCCTGAGAATGGCCCTTCATCCAAGCTCAAGGGCCTTGAATTTATTATTGGAAGCGACTTCAAGCTACTCGTACATACATGCTATCTTGCTCGCCTTTAAAGAATGAAATGTGAGTGCATATCATACGTACCGTACCAAGGAAAGCTATTGGTCAAATACCTGTGCTACATGAAGACCTAAGGAATGAACACCGGAGCTGCTCTTGTCTCGTTATTCACCTAGCTAATTCTTCGAATGCCTCAGCAACAGGGAGTCGAATCTGCTTTTCCGCTCCTCGTTAGGCCGCGGAGAGCCATGTCCATCAAGTACAGAAACTTGATCAATTTGATAAATGCATTACACGGGAACCAAGGGGTTCAATTATCAATGACCCTTCACCTTGGCATTGTTCCACGGCGTGTAAGGTACGGTGTTGAGCGCCGACCATCGCCGAAAGTCTAACAAATCGCTGACCTTCTCTTCCTTGCCCATCATACAACAGCATGCAGAGTCATTCTATTCTGGATCTTGGAACTTCTCCGAGGAGGCTTATGTTTGAGATCTGTACTTGACGAATAGCAGTCATTTTCACACGTTCAGTACTACGTATTATCTGTCTCGGTGAACTTCCTCATAGGGTATCGCGCCTCCGGAACGCGGCTTCCGCTGCACGCTGACCTGTCTGCAACGTCACACTCTTCAACGCGCCCTGCGTCTCAACAGATATCACCTCGCGTCCTCCTGCTCCATAACTACATCCATTTCCCTCTGTCTTTTCCACCTCTGTCTCACAAGGGCCATCCCGAAGACTTGTCGTTCTCTATTGCACAAATCCGGTTACAGATATTGTTCAACCGCTACGACAGTATGCAGCCGCAAGAGCCGACATAAATCACACATAATTTCCACTGACTTTGTTTTTGATCGATTACTACTTCTATAAACCTTCATACAATACTCCTCTACTATTAGTATAGTGCGCTTGGCAAGGTGTTAGAGTAGGGGAGGATCAGGCCACCTGTACAACTATCACGTATCCCGCAAATACAGCTCAATAAGGACTGGCTAAGGTACTATTCATATATAGCGATTAAACGCCAGCAAAATCTGTAGAATGCCCTTAGCCAACTGCGCGGTCGAACGCTATCAGTCCGCATTATGTTAAGCCCGCGGAAGCTCAATCCGTATAGGGCTCCCAGCCAATCGCTTAGACAGCTTCTGTCAGTATACGTCACGTCTAGCTGGCTAAAATGCCTGGCTAAGCCGTCTAATCAAAATGGGCTGTACAACAGGCCTTGTCACTAAATGTTTAGTAAGAGGCGCGATTTTCACACGTTGACATATTTGAGTATTGGACTCGGCTATCTCGCAAAATGTCTCTACTTGCTTTAAACTGTTTGTTTGATCCCATTATTTGCTTTTGCGCTATTAGGTTGCGCGTCCCTATAGGCACATTATGCTTCCTATACCCAAATTGGCAAGCTGGGCTGGTACTCCGCTCTTTACGCGCTGAATTGACGCTAGCACTGTGATCGAACAGCTCCTACCTAATTGCTTAGACATGTAGCAGCTGTCCTTCGGATCCCGTAGCTAAGGATCGCATGCTGTAATTAGGCGTAATATAGGCGCTGAGAAATCAAGAGGAGCATAGGTAGCTAGCAATCGCAATTTTACCTATAGAGCAGGGAAGCTCTACAGTAGGTAGAGAGCTTAGGAGATAAGAACTCGTGTCTTTCCTATAAATTGAGAGCTGCTAGGCATCTTCACTACATTGCAATGTTGTCTATTTAGCAGCTGTATTCTATTACCAAATTTATTAAGTAGGAGTCGAACAGACTCTGCAACTTTATAATAGAGGATCCAGATTATACTCTAAACGCAATACAGTAAGGATCTCCTTTACTAAAGCTTAAATACTCTTTATTTAAAAGCAGTATTTAGACTATTAACTTTTAAAAACAGGTAAAACAACTTAGTATTATTTTATTAGAGATTGTATACAAACATTGCTAATAAGTTAATAAGCTTATAAGTCTACATATTAATTAACATTGTTAAAGGAGTTATCTTAATTTACAAACTGTAAATAGTGCTTTATAATTTACATTCTGCCTATTCTATAAATTAGCTAAAATTGCTACACTACTTGTAAATAGAAGCTTATAACTTTGCTTAGGAGAGATTTGAAAAAGTTGTATCTAAGTATATCTAAATAGAGGAGAATAGTATTATTAATAATATAAAATAGTTGACAAGTAAGGCTAAGCAAGCTTAAAAACAATTTTAATTACTTAATTATATAGCGTCTATCTCTTAGAGAGCTATATTATTATAATATATTATAGATTAGCAATGAATATAGATAGTAATAGAACCTTATATTTATAGTCTAAATTTAAGGCGGTCTTAATAACTGCTTATGTTTTATATATAATATAGAACGTAACATTATTCATATTCTAATATATTAACTATATTTGTATTTCTCTATATTGCTCTTAACTTAAGGGCTCCTAGGCTAATACTGGCAGTAACGCCTTTATTTAGTATGTGCCCTATAGCTAATTATAGTAGCTAGATTATTATAAAGGAATTTAAATACTTTATATAGGTCATAATAAGTTGCATACCTATATAGGTAAAAATTGTAACTGCTTAGAATAGTATAATACTATATATAAAGCAGTTAAAAAAACGTTATTTTAAATAATAGAAAAGGAAATATAAAATTAAGAAGCTTACTTTATATTTACTAATTTACAATATTCTAATAATAAGTCTCAGATTCGCTTTTAATTATCTAATAGGTATTATTAAATATAATAGCCTCTATTATGCTCTATACCAATTAAGCAACTATATAGAACTTTCTATATTAGTATTTATTAATAATCTTGCTAGCATAGCCAAGCTTTATAATATTAAGGAATTATAATTCTAATATATAATTCATTCTTTTATAGCTATTAATATTGTAGTAAAGCTCCTAACCTATTGCTATAAACTAGAAAATGGAACCTAAAGCGAATTGTTTAATAATTGCTTTAGCTAAACTGTATTGTTTATCTTTATGCTCCTTAGAATATTATATATAGGGCTCTTCTCTGACCTTAAGAGGCTTTTTAATAAAGAGTGTATAATTAAAATTAATAAGAATAAGCTAGCTTTAATTATTAAAAATGATATTCTATAAATTAATATCTCTATATATATAACTATACTGCTTTAGATAAATAGCTATTTTAATAATTCAGAGTATTTATAAAAAAGCTGACATTAGTATTTTGAACTTTATAATATGCTTTTATAATATTTTACTTATTAAGGGCTTTATAAATATAATGTCTAAATAATATAGAAATATTTAAATAATATATAGACTTAGTATTTAATTAAGGATTGTAAAGACTTTCTATTTAAAGTATAAATATTAATATTTAGAATATAATAAGATTTTTATAACTATATAGTTAAAAACGTGAAGTATTATAAAATAGCTGCTAATTATATAAATATAGAATTTAGAAAGATTTATAAGGACTTTACTAATTAATAAATTCAAATTTATAGTAAGTAAAGGCTTTAATAATTTTTAAAAAATAATAGGAATAATATTTTGCAAATCATTATATATTTATTAAAGGTTGCTTATACTAGGAGTAATATTAGGCTAAGGAGAAGAGGAAAGTCTGAAGTGAGAGAGTGAAGCTGCTAATACTATATATATATAGCGTGTGCTGAGGATTGCTCTATGTATAGGGTTCAGAATAAACATTACTTTGCGCAAGTACGCTACTAAAATTAGTAATAGAACACATAATGCATTAAATAATAACTTATAGCACAAGATATATATATAATAAATTGCTTAATAAATATTAAGCCAAATTGATTAACAGTTAGGTATATATAAAATTGACTAAGCTTAGTAAGCTAAATAAATGCTTAATAATAAAATTAAATTATATTTATAATATAGCCTAATTGAAAAACCTAATATCTCTATATATAGACTTCTTTTTCTTTTTTATTTACGCTTCTATTTGTTATCCTTTTTAATCTATACCCTATTATAGATATAATCTTTATATAGATCCTTTTTCTTAATACTATTAAGATATTTTTCTTCATAATTCTATTTATTACGCATAGTGTCTTATTATAGGGTTATTTTTTTAAAATGTGCTTTAGTCCTTTATATCTATACACTATATTAAATAGCGCTATATTTTCCTAGTATATAATCTATTACAGTTAGATATAGAGTATCTAGGCTTATATATAATATAACTCACTAGGTTGTATTTAAGGAAATTGTTAAATAGTATTTTCAAGTCTGATTTAGAGATACTGTATCTGCATTAGTAAAGTATAAAAAATAAACATTATTAATAATCACATATTGTAAATAGTACTCTTAGGATAAAGACTCTGTAATAATGTAAGGGACAATATCTCTCCTTTTAGGCAAGGTAGTAAGTAGAATATATATGCTTAGCAAAGGAGCTACAGCAAATTACCAATCTGCAATGTTAATATAGCATAGCAGAATAAGTGTCCTAACACTTTAGTACTATAAGCGCTATAGATCCAATTAGACTATACAGCATTAAGTCAATTAGCCTATATGACTCAAACCTTAACTATCAGAATTCCTTATCACATTTTCTAAAAATTGCAATTATATATTTAGCAGTAGTTTTATATAGTGCTTCTTTAGCTATAGCAGATATATTATAGTAATATTATAATGCTAGCTCTAATTTAATAATTAAATTAGTAAGCTATGTAAAATTAGCAACTCTCTAATATATCAGATTGCTAAAATATTGAAACTAGATCCTAGTGTGTTACATAGGGCGCTAGAAAATGTAAGCGAGCTGCTTAGTATTATAAAAACGGAAACTTAGATTATTTCTTAAGGAAACTAAATTATTCATAGATTTGTTAAGAAAGAGATGGGTCCTTAGGCAATGTTCTATGCATTGTAATTCTACAGGAAAGTGTGCTTATGAACAGCTAGGTAAGTATACGCATAGGCTTACTAATGAGCCTATGCAATGTGAGTGCAATCAGATAGGCAGCTGCATAACACAGAGAGAGCAATGACAATCAGACAATTGTCCTCAAAATTGTTGGATGCTATATGGAACAAAGCAGGAGCAATACAAGGTCAAACAAATATTCCGCAGTGCTATACTAACATCTGCTATTAGAGGAGGACAATTGATAGCATTAAGAATATACAACAGCTGAAGAGATCTCCAGTTGGGTCCAGCCCTCGATTCTCACCTTGGAGGTCAAGGGAGACTCTTCCACTATTTGACAAATACAGCATGCCCAGTAGAGTAATTGATTGCCAACATATCCTCTTTAGAGATCTGCCATTTACATCTCCCCTAGGTTGTAGTGATAAGGACCACCCAGAATACCTCTTTCTCCAACTCCACAGCTGTAAGGACAGCATTCAAGCAATTAACAATATTAGCCTATGTAATATAAAATTGGTTGCTAGAGTTATATTTAAGCTTATTAGTCAAATATCTTAGCTAACCTAGCTCTGTATTGCAGATAGCTAATCCTATTATAATATTATAATAAATATTGTTAAAAAGCTTATAAAAGCTAGTTATATAGCCTTTAAAATTATAAGTAAATATACACTTATTTTCAGCTATAGCTCTATATCTTCTTTATTACTATATATTTACTATATAAAATCTAAGCGCTTTATAATAATATCAAAATTATAGAAATTGACTATATCTGCCTCTATTACAATTCTTAGAAGCTAGACACTCTAGTAGATAAAAGTAGCAACCTAGGACTGATTATGAATAGAAAGGTGGACTTCACATTAGAAAACAAGGAAGCTGAGATGGAAAGTCCTTTGTCAGTGGCTACGCATATATGTGACAGTATATGCTTACTCACCTTAGCATGTCGAAATAGATTTCAGCAATTTGAAGAGGCTGCTTAAACAAATCTTTAGAGTGCAAGGGAGAAGACCATTCTATATACTTAGCCAAGTCCTTCTTTACAGCATATAAGACAAGGATTACATGCATGCAAAAAAGCGTTCTAGTCATATCAAGTCCAGAATGAAAGAGAGTCCAATACTTCGCATTGTTGTGATATGTAGCTTCAGCTCTTAGAAAGTGCACCAGTTCTCTAATGTACTTCCTTTTATCCAATTACGCTTTTTTAAAACGAGAAAACCAAAAGCTGGTAATATTGACTAAGCGCTTACTAGAATAGATTACATATAGACTTAACTCAAACTAGAAGAAAGATTCTCCTTTTGTTATATAAAGACATAAGTGACAAGTGAAAAACATGAAAGACAAGATATATAATTTTTCAGCTAACAAATCAAAACCCAGTGTCACTTTAATTAATTTGTTTGTTTCTAATTAGAGAGAATTTAACTAGCTAGCTAATAATCATAAAGGCTTTCTAATATATAGCAAGTTAATTATATAATGCTTAATTAGCTATTAATTGATTTAAGCGTCTAAAGTAGTTGCTAATAATGTTTGCAAACCTAATTGCATTATTCTTTTAATTGATTCTTTAATTGTCTCCTATTTTTATAAAGTATCTAAAACTGAGTATTTATTGCTCTAATACCCTTTTTAACCTTAGTCTAAAGGGTATTAAAACAGTTTACTAAAATATCAAATACAAATTGAAGCTTATATACATTATAACTAAATAATATTGAAAATTGGGTCTCTGCATTGCTATTAGGAGAGAAATTTATAAAGTAAAAATAAAGATTTGTTAATAGAGCTTTATATATAGATTAAAGGTATAGTCCTATTAATGCATTAACTTAGCTATTTTAAAAAGACTTTAAATAGGAGTTTATTAATAAGATTGTATATATTAATTAAAAATACAGTTTTAATAGCAATACATTAGCAAGGCCAGTTTTATAAAAAGACGTTAGATAGAGGTTTATTAACAGTAGCATATGTATTAGTTTAAGATACAGACTTAATAACTATGTGTTAGTAGAGCTGTTTGCATAGAAAAACATTGAATATTGGCTCTGTATACTACTACTAATAGGAAGATCTATAGCAGAAGAGTAGGTGTCTACTAGGTATTAGCTCTGTACACTGCTACTGACAGGAAGATCT
The DNA here is from genome assembly GCA_009982845.1 of Delphinella strobiligena. Classification (NCBI taxonomy): domain Eukaryota; kingdom Fungi; phylum Ascomycota; class Dothideomycetes; order Dothideales; family Dothioraceae; genus Delphinella; species Delphinella strobiligena. The sequence goes on along the minus strand of JAADKB010000006.1, from coordinate 1,001,718 downwards.
GTAGTAGAAGAGTAGATGTCTGTTTGGTATTGGCTCTGTACACTACTACTGACAGGAAGAACTTAAGCAAAGAGGTAGATATTTGTTATGTTATAGCTTACAGGAGCGAAACTCCTAATGTTCAGTTCTTAAGAGCTATTATAGGATTTCGGCACTAGATGTTATATTAAGGTATTAATAAAGCCAGAATTGTTTTAAAAGTTACTTTTTATAGCGTATAGATAAAGAAGCTGTTTTAATATTAAAAAGAGGTAGGGAGGAGACAGGTTCTAATTTACACTATTAAAGGACTTTATGTAATTTATAATGCTAAAAAGCTAGAAATGCTTATAACGCGTAAATTGTATTAAATAAATGCTATATATAATTATACTGCATTAAAGACGCACAGTTTATAAAAAATAGCACTACTTAAAATGTATAAGCTGATTGAGATTACGCGTTTATTTAGCTACATTTACTAATGTAAATGTATAGCGTAACTTATTTTATGTAATAGTAAGCCTTTACAAATTATATCCTTTCTATACAACCAGATCAGCTTTCATAATCAAATAGCAGCGGAAATAGCTTTTATCACTTTGCTAGCTTGCTAATATATTCAGATATCTACTTAATAGAGTTACAATTTGGAACACTTCTACACTAACTATGCTAAGCTTTCCTGTTTTAAGCTATAACCTTAGCTGGGCTTTCTACATATTATATTTTATAACAATCCCTGTTAGGAGCTGCAGTTCACAAATGGCTTAGAAGTAATCTACCTAAAGCTAAGCTAGATATGCATCTACTATGACTTTGCAAAAGCGCTTTATAGTTTATTCTATAAATTGAAGCCTGTAATATAGCTCTCTTACTAGTAGATAGTACCTACTTTAGACTTATAGAGCCTATTATATAGTAATTAAGTATTTACATATAACTGTACTTAAGTGAAGTTGAGGTGTTATACTTATCTTATTTACCCTTGTTCTATTGCTGTAGATATAGCTCCTATTTATTATATAATTATAGTTAAGGCTACAGCTTGTTTTTTTACTATATTAAAAGAACTTATTAAATTTATTAAACTTTACAAGTTAGAACAATTCTTTAATAAAGCTTTTATGTAAGGCCTAAAGAGTTTTAGTATTAGCGTAAAGGCAATTAAACCCCTCTTTAGTATATTGTTAAGAATTGCAAAAGCGGTTTATAAAAAGTTAGACTTTCGCTATTGCAATATACCTTAATATAAGAGCTCTATTATTAGAGCTTGTAAATAGGCTGCTATTTGCTTTTAAAACGTATATTAAAGCAAAAATATTAATATTGAAGTTTAGAAGTAGGCTGCTATTACTGTCCACAACGTACTTTAAAATAAAAACATTGAAGTTAAAACTTATATGTAGCCTACTGTTCGCTTTCATAATACGCTCCATATTAAGAACATCAAATTTGAACTATTAGTATTTTAAAGCATGAAAATATGGTCTTTATTGATAAGCCTATATTAAGTTAACCTAGTTGCTCCTAACGCTTTTAGAGAATTGTTATCCTTATTTAATAATATATATATAATTTTTTACAAAAGTAATAAAAAACGTGCGATTATTAATCTAAAGCGTCAATTTATATTAATAGCATTATTTTATAATGTAAAAGATACTGAATATCATTCTAGATCTATTTAAAACAAAGGTGCGAAAGCTATACTAATAAGTCTTATTATATTATATAGATATAATAAAAAGTTGTCTAATATAGGTAAAGATATTAAAAAACATCTATTTTAGTACTTTGAAGTTAAGCAAACTTTCAATAACTAGTTAACAAGGCTTAGAAGTAATAGATATCTGCTTTTAATTCTAACAATATTTTCTAAAATAAAGTAAGTTATAACTATAATAAAAGCTATTATCCATTAGTTGACTTTAATAGGCTAGGCAATAAACATTCTTGCCTAAATAAAGAACTTCTTATAGAATGTTTCTAAAAGCTGAACATTAGGGAGCTAATTAAGACTTATAACATTCTTAAAATAGGAATAGAAATAAGTAAGAACTTGAGTAAGAAGTTGAAGCTAACTCTCCCTATATAGTCTTCAAAGCGTAAAAGGCTACTAATCCTTAAGGAGGGTGAAGCTATAGCAAACTCAGCTAGTTACACCTCCTATAGTAGCAACTCTCCTTTTAAACTTCGATTACTAGTTTTATATTCTGATTCGTTCTATGTAAAGTTATATAATATACAACTACTGCTTTTATTATAAATATGCTTAAGTAATAGCTCTCTGTTATTTCTATTACAGCCAGACTTAGCTAACATATTATAACTACTGCTTTTATAAACCAACTTATATAATATTACACTTTTATAAGCAGATCTGAATAATATAGCGCTGCCATTACCTTTACCAATAGGCCTAAATAACTTGTTGCTATTGTTACCTATATAGACTAACCTATATACTATTACACTTTTATAAGCAAACCTAAACAATATAGCGCTGCCTTTAGCTTTATAAGCAGACTTAAAAGGCCTAGCAGACTTATTTCTCCTATAAGGAGACTAGAATATACTGGACTTCAATATACATTTGTAGAACGCCTAGCAGCTATTTCACCTTTACCTAACCAATTTTTTAGACAATATCAGTTTATTTATAGCTAGCTTCAATTAGGATGCGTTTCTACCTATAAAGCTAAGTTAAAAACAATTACTAATGCTCTTCTAGTACTAGGGAATATAAGTGTTTCTTAACTATCTACACATATGTCTTGCTTTATAAGCATCTAAGCTTTAGGCACGAAAAATCCGTTATCTATATTCTATATTTTAAGAAGTAGTATAACTACAATCTCTTTCTTTTCCCTAATATCCTTAGCTAAGCGTATAAGCTAAAATAAAGACTTAATACGTATAGCGCTAAAGCTCTATAGAAGATCTTTTATATTAGCTATTGCTACTTTTCTAAAATAGCTTGCAACCCTTCTAATATTGTCTATATTCTATATTTAATTAGCTATTAATTTACTTAGCTTTGTACTTCTAAAGCATATTTAGAGCTAGGTATTAACAACTTCTTATATAATTTTTCTTAACTCTATATTCTTAAAAGCAAATTTTATATGCTTCTTATTAAAGTAAATTACGCTATAACGACATTTTGTATTTCTGCTTATGCTTATTATATAAGGGATTTATCTAGGCCTCTACTAATTTGCAGTAACATTTCTATTATATTATACTTAATACTTATTATAGGAACATTGAGCTCGCTTTTTATAGCTACTGTGATTAAGTTCAGCAAAGAGTGAAATAAAGTATTGTACTTGTACTTAGAGCCTAATAAGCTGCAGCATTTAGTAAAGCACCCCATTTAGCATGTGCTTACTAGATATATGACTTCTATAGTGTCTTCTAACATGTCATTAGCTTTTAGATATCCTGCTATGAAACTCTATAAACAGTAAACAGTGCTTATACTAAAGAATCTAAAGTCAAAATTCTTTTATTAATACATTTATAGAGAGTGCTGCCTTAATAGTACTATTTAAGTAATAATAGACCTAAGCATATTAAGTGCAACTACCTATAACTATATTAAACTCTTTAAAGACTAAGTGTATACTATATTTTATAAGTATCTTTATAAAATAGGAAACCTTTACACATTTTATAATATGCATTTAGTATATAGTATTGGAATCTTGCATTGCTATTTCAATTTAAGTTAAGGATGTATTATAGTCTATATAGCATAGGATAAACATATAGATATCTGCAAGCCTTAACTACTTAACTTATTTTGCAGTAGTGACTGCTATTGACCTAATTTGTTCCTCCTAAATAACAATCTCAAATTTCAGTTATATAAGTATAGCTTAGACCTAGTTAGATCTACACCTCCTAAACCTTTTTTGCTCTAACTTTATAGCTACTTAATATAGCACAATCTGAAAAATATTATTGCTATTATTCCAAAGCCAGATACTAGAAATAAAGCTACTAAGATAGTTAAGGTTATCTTTTCTAAATTGCAAGTTATAAGGATAAGCCTAATGCAAGATATCAGTACTACTACAGCCTATAGCCTTGAATTAGTAACAATAGGATAGGTGTTTAATAAGCATAAAGGCAGCAATTTTAAAATACTTGAAATTAAGAAATGCAACCCCTTACTAACTAGGTTATATGAAGTTTATAAAGTTGATCTAGTACTATAATTAGAGTAGGACATATATGCTTATTAGTTTCTTATCTAAGCGAGCGTAGGCTCTATGTCCTGTTCTTGGAAATCATAAAAAGAATAGAAAGCCTTTTAGATGAAAATGCCTTAACTATATACAACTTCTATAGAATATAGTTCTTGTCATTTTTACATATAAATAGCTTTACACTTATTAACTCTTTAAAACGCTGCCTTATATTTAAAGACTTTTATAAGACAGTTAAATACGCAAATATCACTTAAAACTAGCTTTAGGACATTCTGTATTCTTAAAGCTTCAGTGACCTAAAAGAACTATACTGTCAAAATAATAAGCCATTCTCTAAGCATATAAGCATAAGTAACGTTTTTAATAATCTTTATATAGATTTGCTGCCTATCACTATAGTAAGTGCCAACTTTACCTTTATTAATAAAGAGAACGTTATAAAATTGCTAAAAAAAAAGAGATATTTGTAATAGTTAAGAAAAAGTTTTGGAAAGTCTTCTTAAGTATACCTTTTAATGCATTAATCTATTTTATTATAATAAGAAAATATATAAACTTAATTATACTATTTCTTGCAATAATTAATAAGATTCTAGAATATCTGACCTTTATAGCTCCTAAGTCACTTTTAAAGGAGTTATTAGACTTATTTAATTATTTTATATAAGACTTTCTTAATTCTAGACAGCTAGATAATCCGCTTAGGCTTATTTGCAGATTTATTACTAATGCCAATCTTGCTTATAGAAATCTTTTATTATTGTTATATATGCTAGATATTACTAAATTGCAAGTACATAACGCTTATTATAAACAAATAGACTACTCTTAGTTACGGATTTGCAGCCTATATCTTACTTTTGAACTAGACAGCTTACCTACTATTATAGCTAGGTATATAGAGCAAAATGTTGCATTATTTAAATAATTATTCCAAAATAACGTTTTAATAAGATCTGAACTTTTTTTTTTAGCTTTTTATAAAGTTTAGAATAACTTAGCTAATGCGGCTTATAACGCTATTATAGCCTGCTTTAATAATGTTATGCTATTGTTATCTTTAATTAAAGTAAGTTACTATTTTAGCCACTTCTTCCCTTATTTAACAACTTCTAATTAGTAGCAGTAAAGAGAAATCTCTTTATGCTAACTGCACTTGCTTTAGAAATACCCGCTTAAGATTATCTGTATAAAAGTTTCTTTCTAATTATAAAGCCTGGACTATATTACTAACTACTTTATATAAAAAAGCTATTTCTTCCTTATTTAATGCTATTCAGATTCAATAATTATATAAGAACGTTAGAACTCTTATTGTATATTTAACTTGCCTTTTCACTAGCTACAGTAAAAGCAAAATGAAGAAGAGGCATTGAAAAAGGTAGCGCTAATAAACAAAATGCTATTAGACACTGATTTAGGGCTTAGCAGCTCTGTTAACGCTCCTATCAATGCTTCTTTCTATTATCCTATTAACAGAGCCTCTTTAGAGGATTTCATCAGTAGGGTTGTTTGCAAAGTCCTTTTAATTAGGACATTGAAAGCTCAAGACAGGGGCTTAAAACCTTTTATACAAATATGATGTTGGGACAGCTGCTAAAGTAAAGATTAGGTGCCTTGCAAGACAGACCTTAGTTAATAATCACTCAGATTGGAAACAGAATTATTAGCTATTACATTTAGTCAGTCTGCTTATATTTATATTAATATACATTATGTTTGAGATTATTTACTTTAGAGATAATTTAAGAGCTCTAATGCTTTTAATAACTTTTTTAAAATATAATAACTATTTTAAAAAACTCTAATACTGCAACATCTAGAAATAGAATCTCTAGCTTTTATAAATAGCATTAACAACTATATAGACAATACATCTTATTAAGACTAAATATACTAAAAAGCATATAGCATAATGCTTTTAACATTGCCTTAATCTGATTTACGCTTAAGAACTTTTTAATTATATAAAGCCTCTAGTAGTGGCCTATAACTGCTTATTAGATTGCCAAATCAGTTTCCCCTTAGACTAGTTAGACAGAATAACAACAACAGCGTTTAGCTTACTGTAATTTTCTTTATATTGAAAATCTCTGTTAATGATATATCCGTTAGTGATTATAAAGTAAATATTATAGAAAAACGTATTAAAAATATATTTTACTTTAATAAGCAGTAGATATTGCTTATATGTCTATTTATATTTGCTACACTAATTTTGAAAAGTATATCTTTTATATCCACATTTGTATACTATATAAGTGTAGTTGCATATAGTTGCTCTAAATTCCTATAAGCCTAATGTTTCCTAGATAAAATACTGTTTAGTCTATTATAGAATGTATAAATAGCTGCTTTTATACTTAGTAGAAGTCTATAGACTTATTGTTAAACACTTTATATAGTTAATGCAAGCTTACATGCAGTAATCTCCATTATAAGAATATACCTGCAGGTGTCCTAAGCCTAGCCATAGGTAAGTGGTAATGGATAGCAATGTCTAATTGCGAATTGTACACAGTGTTAAGGAGTTAAGAGTTCAGCAATGGAATCTTGTACAAGATGAATACCAGACGCCTTGAGGCGTTCTGTGAGGCAGTAGAAAAAGCAACAGTCTATAGCCAGTCTTATACTTTGCTTTGAAAAATATTAAAGTTGAGCTACCTACAAAGCAGGTAAAAGAATAAAAGGGAATTATGGATTCAACATAACTAGCAATCAGTTTATATACTGCCTGCATCCTTTAAACAGCTGCAGTCTATTTACGCCATTTTGGAATTAATTAGTAGAGAAGGCGTCTTATTATTAACTTAATTTAGATGCTATAGTAAAGCTGCTTAACCTTATTGTTTAATTAAAGAACTTTTTAGCACATATTGCAACAGTTATTATATCCTTTTTCTAAATTATATTTATAGTTACAATATAAGTAGTTTCTATAACTACTATTAATAGAAATTGTGCATTACGTTTTATTATAAAAATCTCAATTTGCTATATTGTGCTTATAATTGTTATTCCTTTTATTATCTATTTTATTAGCTTTTTACAATATTCTGTCCTTTCTAGCATATACTTTATTTTAATAATTGTATCTCTTATAGACTCTATGTCTATCTATAATAAAGAGGTTAAGAAGGCGCTTATAGATATAATAACTATTAGACAAGTCAATATTAATACTGTAAAGCAAGAGTAATAATACAGAATTAGCTTCATATTTTATATCTATAGAGATTTCAGCATCTTGACTAAGATAAAGCAGCAACAACAAACTTACATAATAATAAATTTTGCGCCTCAAATAGGTAATATAAGATTACTAGCAAAACAATTTCTTAAATACACTTCTCTTAGTCCAGCAGGGAACTGCTTTATAAAAAAATACCAGAGAAATTTGGAAAATGCAAAATGCCGCTTTTAAAAAGCTTCTATATATTATAAGCGTAAAATCCTTTGCAACGCTTCCCTCTTCCTTTTAACTGAGAGTTGCACTATATATCCTGTTTAGGTTGATTTTGGCTTGCTTAGTATTTTAAAAGCTGGACTGAAATAGGCACTTTTCCTCCTGTTTAACTCTGCCTCACAGGCTAGCAAAAGTCAAAAAGATGATTGACTTTGGACATAGGCTTTTGTCTATATCAGTACATTGAACTAATTGTTAAAAGTCATAGTAAGATCAGTGTAACAAGCAATTGCTATTCTTAAGCATAGGACAGCAAATCATGATTAGAGAGTCTGGAAGGGTCCATGCACTCCTATAGTCCATCTGCTGCCTGCCACTTATAAATGATTAGTGCTTAACCCCTTATTGCAAATTCTACATTCCAGAGCAAGAAATACTTGCCTTAAGTGTATTATTGTTATAGCAATTTTTGTTACAGTTGTAGTAGTTTACAGTCAAAGCAGGGCACAGGACGCCTTAGTTTAGAAAGGATTTAGAAAATTCTAGGGGCTGCTAGCTAATAAGAATCATAAATTTGGCAACAAGCTGACAATTGCCAGACCAGAGTACAACAACTAGATCAAGTTTGAAGAGCCCCCTCCACTATACCTAGACAGTAGTGAAATTATTGCAGAGTTGGAGGCATAAATACAACCTTTTATACTTTGATAGTATCAGTTTAAAACAAATGCAGACAATAAAGAGAAATTAGAGCGGAAATATGTTTTCCACTATTATAAGACTTATTAACAAGCAAATCACTCTTATATGTCTTTCATAGTTATGCTTTCCTTAGCTCTAGGACTACCCAGAATGGTATTGCCTAGGACTGTCTTATTATCATATTCTAGGTTTTGTATCCTGTTATATATCAGATATTAAATATTAGAGATTAGCAGGAGATCTTATATGTTGTTCTTTTAAAACCACTTATATTTTAAACACTCTCTTATGCTAGGACATGTAGCTGCATTAAGGGATAGCATGTTAAGAATCAGGACTATTCCGGATTGCAATATTCTATGCTTAAGAGCGTCCTTTTTTAAAGCTTATAACCTTATATTTTCTTTTATATAGATATGTTGCTGCTATAGATTCTAATTATAAATAGCCTAATAAGGAAAGCTGATAGGATGTTATATAGTTAGTAATTCTTAAATAATAGTACTAAATAACTATATATCTGCTAAGAAGTTATATAACCTATTGGCTGTTAAGGTTAGCTATACTTTAAATGCTATATATTAAGCTATACTAATAAATATGCTAGTTAGTAAGTATAAATCTGATATTGCTTTAGCAGTGCTAAAATCTGTAACTTTATATAATGCCAAATATAAACTAAATATTAAAATATTTGCTAGTTTGATATTGCAATATACAGTATATTGCTTATAATAAAGATAATAAAGGCTACTTAATATCTGTTAAAAAAGCATTTTAGTGTTTTATTTAGGCTATTCTTAATTATTATATATATGTTATTTAAAGTCTTTATAGGCTACAAGCTCTAATATAATCTATAGATTTTTATATACTATAGCAAAGTCCTAATAATGCACTAAATTTAAATAATAAAAGCGTTTTAAAGTATTTAATTTATAAAATAGGTTCTGATTATTAGCATTTATTACTTTTTTAACAACTTTAGCTGCTATTTATACTTAATTATTTAAATATATATATTAATAAACGTAACTAATTATTCCTTTTCCAATTTGCTAAGCCAATTTATATATTTTACTAAAGTGATACTGAATCTTATTCCTTATAGTAGTTTCAATATAGCCTATATTTAGAATAGGATTTGTAATAGGCTTTAATTATATATTTAAAATGCTTAGCATAGCTATAAAAACAGGTTATCTAAAAGGTTTCTAGCTTTTAAGAAATTTACAGTTTTTTATATTAAGTATACTAAAAGTGACTTCCAAATTGACGCAACTTATAAAGATACTAATAAGAGTGCTGCTATTTTTTAGAATATGGACTAAAGGACTTTTTAGAGTTTTATCTACAATTTTTATTTAGTTTTATAATAAGTTTCCTATATATAGTGTATCTAATAGACTACGTCTATAATTGAGCTATAGTTGGAAATGAGCTTTATTAATTCCTCAGTCCTTAATTTTATTTATTAATACGTTATATTAATCGATATTGCTATTAAAGACATAACTAAGAATGGGGTCCTTTAGATCAGAAGTACAAAATGTAAAAGTAAAGGCCCGACTTTCTTTCTTAATTATAAGTGGATTCTATAATACAGAGGCTAATAGATATATAACATAATAACTATTTTCAATAATAGCAAAAGCCTTTGAAGCAATGGTTAAAAATGGACGTAAATAGCAAAATATATAAAAGGATTGCATTTTATAATAGTATTAAGAAGGGAAAGTATGATAATTTATATTAACAAGTTCGAGGATTATACTGATTTTATAAGGACTCTCTCTTTTATAAAGCGCTATAGCTGTCATTATTGGCAAGTGGATTAATAAAATATTTAAGTTGTTATAGCTAATAAGCTAATTGCATGCAGATAGCAGTCCTTGTAGGATTCGATACACGCCAGGCTGCCAAACTGCTAAGCGTGTTACGGATCCTAGGGTACTCCAGATAAGGTACCTTACTACTGCCGACCCTAGATCATTACTAGATATCTACTATACCCTATTTACTTAAGGAAGCCTGTAAATTCAACTTAAAGGGCGCATCTCCTTAGTCAATGTTATAAATAGGATTGTAATCTCATTTCAACCTTGATAAGGTTAATAAAGCGCTCTATTTACTGCCCTTGCGTAATACCCTACTACTGTCTTACTACCCACTTCCTGTCTTTAAGGAAAGGATCCATTGTAAAAATTTCTTATATTTATATAACTAAAGTGCTTCAATCTATAAGGCTATAAGAGGCTTTATAGACAACAAATTATACTAAATAAAGGAAAAGGATTATTTCAGTCTTATTAACAAGCTGATATAGCTTTATAATATTATAGATAGAACCTATTAGCAACTTAAAGACATAGTCTACCTGCTAGTTAATATTATTAAAAAACTTTATACTAATTATTAAAGTTATATATCACTGTCTAATAGGACTGCCTAAATACTAAAGCTCTATCTCTCTTGCCTTTTATTAAACTAACGCGCCTACCTACTTTTAGAAACTACGCCTCCTATACTGAACCTAATAGCTTTGTTACTACAAACACCTTTAATACGTAAATAAATTCAAAGCTGCTAAAAACGAAAACTATCTATTAAACCTATAGCCTTATATATATAAAGCAAAAATAATTTACAGTTTTATGCAATTTAATCCCTATAATGCGCTGCAAATGTGCAGCTTATATTTAAAACAAAGGGTAGCATATATAGCTTAACATATCCACCTAGGCAGCTATAGATAAAGCGTATATTAGAATGATCTGTAAAGACCCCCCTATCTTTATAGTAGCGAAGCTGAAAGCAGCATATTATAGCTTTAATAAGTATTTAGAAAGTAGCAAATAAATTACAAAGATGCATATAAAGATTAATATTGATTTATAATATTGCTTATTTTAATAGAATATACTATAATAATAAAGATAATAAGATATAATAAAGAAAGGACTTTTGTTATAGAAATGCAGCACTTTTAAAAAAGTAATAGCATTAAAATCACTATATCAATTCTAAAGCATTAATTAAAAGCATAGATTATAAATATAGTAAAGTATCTCTAACTAAATCCCTGCCTCTTCTAGATTCCTTAATTTATAAATAAAGCATTTTATAATAGTTATTAAATATAATATTTCTTTCTTTAGCTCTTTATAATGTATTTTAAAGCTTTATAAATAATTGCTTAGCTTAGTATTAAGCTTTAATAGCTTATAAAAGATTATTTCGAAGTTTGGCTTATAAGTTAATTATAAGTCTATATGTGCTTAGTTATATATATATTAATAACTTAAAAGTAAGCTTCTTAACTGGACAGAATGGATATCCCTAAATAATAACATTATAGATGTCTATAGCTATAATGTCTTTTCTAATTAAGGCATATAAAACTTTAAAAGTTCTAATAAAATATGATTCTAAATATTTAGATAGCAGCTACTCTTTATTAGCCAGAACCTTCTATTAATAACTATTAGTTATTTTTAGCTTAAAGCGGACACTTCTAGATAATATATTGAGATTTAGGGTTTCTTCTATAGTAGCATTAGTGAAATTGTTTATATAGCCTCTCTAAGGTTTCTTATTTATATATATAGATAGCATTTCACAATATTTCTGGCGCTAATACTAGTTTGTGCTAGTAGGTGTTATAGGATCTGTACAATCTATAATCTTGTTATATTAAACAACTTATATTATGTAAATATAGAGAGCACTTATAAAGTTCTTAAAGAGTTCCTCTTAGCTTATTACTTATAATGTAGAGTTATTACCTTTTAATAGTACTATAGTAATAAACACAATTAGCAGGATAAAAGCTGCTTTATAAAAATAGATAGCCTAAGGAAGTTTATATATTGTGTATTTAATTCCCTTATAGGAAACAGAACTATAAAGGAGTTTTCTATTTGCTCTTGCAAAGTCCCTATATATTGACTTGCCTTATACTATATATTTATATACAAATTTAGGCCCCCTAGAATTAAGACACCCTATAAGACAGGGCGCCCTAAGAGAAAAATAGCTATATGCTATTACATTACTTGTAAAGACATATTGGATCTAGTGTTAATAAACTTATAGGAAGGATAGCCATAACATATCATTATAAGGCATTACACATATAATATGATAAAGCATTATATGCTTTGTGAACTATTAATTGGCTTATAGTTAGGATAGCTATAATATAATATAACATTACAAAGCATTATAGGCTTTGTAAACTATAAACAATTTCTAATTAAGCAAGTCGATTTATATGCAGCTTAATCAACTTTATTAGTAACAGATACATTACTGTTAATCTTGCCTAATTAGCAATGTCAAATAGTCTTAGCCTTTATACTGCACACTAGATATAATCTCCTTTTAAGACTTGAAATTGAAAGGCCTTATCTATAGTAGCTAAATTGAAAGTCGATTTTTTACTAATAGGATAAGGCTAACAATATAATAACGCTGCCTAAGTATAGGAGTAGTTCATACAGACTGTATAAATAGTTTCTAGGTTTTGTATAAGCAGTTGATTTAGTAATTCATTATAAAAGTTTAAAAAAAACATTTATAATTATTGTTTGTACTTATCCGCTATAGCTAACTATAGTAAGTGAGGGATTGATAATCTAGATAATAAGCTCATTTTTAATTATAAATAGTAAATAATTAAGAAGCGTAATTATTATACTAGGATTAAGTTTAGCAAGTGCATTAGAATCCAGTTGTACTATGCATAGGCTATAAGCTTGTAAATATGTTGTAAATAGGGTAAGAGAAGTTATTATTTTTATAGATTGTACTCTAGCGTAGGGAGCATAGATTGTACATTCCTACAAACTGTTGTTTAACAATCTTATATACTATTAAAGCTATTTATAATAAGTTGATTCTATTTCAAGTTGTTAATATGCTTTTTATCTTATTATTGTGTTTTGTCTCTATGTCTTATTACTTTAGCTTGTCACTATGTCATTTTATCATTATATTTTATCTGTATGCAACTCCTTATTTAATAAGCGCGCTCTTATCCCCCTATTAATCCAACTATAGCACAGTTTTTTACTTTTTATAGCTTGCCCCTATCAGTTCCTTTAACCACTCCCTATGCTTTGCTTAGAATAGTAATGTCTTCCGCTACATATAGGCTGCTTGATTTTACTTATTCACTTAATAAGTCGTTTTTGCAGACTTCGGTTTCTTTTCTAATATTATTTAAAGATAGTAGTATATATCTATCTTTAAAAAGCAGATAAGGGTAGGGACTTTTAACTAGAGATTGAATTGAGCAGCTAGCCTAAGGCATTTTAATAAGTTTAATAAAGCAAATAAAATACGGTTTTGTTCTATAAGGATTACAGTCTATAGCTTAAGGTGCGGAATTAAACACAGAGCTGTTATCTACTATTTGAAAATATATATCTTTACACTAAGCATAAAGTAAAGAGAAATTAAAGAGCTTATTTAGATATAGGATTAAGATAGGCTTATGTGCCTAATTAAGAACTAAAAAGCCTTTAATAGCTTCAAGTTCATTTATGTTGTGTCTATATAAAGGTATATAATTTAGCTTATTTATCCGTTCTCAAATTTCCTATATTAAGTCTCTTATAATAGCTATATAAACCATTTTAGTATTTGTTATTCTTTTCAGCTCAAGGTTTTGTGCTCTAGCAGCTACTAATCTCAATTTTACTGTTATAATAGAAATTGATCTTCTATTAGGACCTTCCTTATATACTCCTTTATAAACTGTTTTATAGTTATCTTTGCAAATACTAATAGCATTATGTCCCTAGAGATTGATGCTACCTTAGCTACAGTTATTAATTACTATTGCAATATCTCCTTTCAGTTATTTATATATCCATGCTATACAAGTAGGGAAGCAAAGTAAGACAGTCTTTGCTTTATAATAGGTAAATACTAACATAGGTGATATTGTTTGCTTTGCCTTTAGGTATCTTAACTATATTATTACCTAGTCAATATTCAATTTGCTATATGCTCTATACAGGTTTAATATTAGCTTCTTATATTACAACTTAATAAATACAATAAATAACACTATATTGCTCCTTATTATAATATCCAATTTATAATTCTATTTCTATTTATAGGCAATTCTAAAGTTGCATTATTATATAGGTATAGTTTTTGCTATAAACTTTAGAAGCAAGATAGAGTCTTTTCTAAATAACGTAATGCCTTTCCTAATATCTCTATTATTAAGTACAACTTATAGTCTATATAGAAGAATCTTAGCTATATATTTCATATAGGTAATAAGAGGCGCATCTGCTATATCTGAATATATTTCTTTTAGCATTATAATAGCTACTTCTACCTAACCTAGTGTGTTTCCTATACATTAGTTATTTATATTAGTCTCTAGCAGCATTAAGTAGCAATACAGGTCTAAGCGCACCCTTCTTTTATATTATCTGTTTTACAATTGCAGCATACATCCTGCTATAAAGACGCTTTAGACAGAGGTTGAAAACTTCAAAACACAATCTTGATTTTAATAGGATATATAATTATACATATAGTGATAATAATAATAGCCTCAGATTCTTATTTGATATGTATTGTTAGAAGTCTATTACTAGCAGAGCGTGATTCCTTAAATAGCTCTGCAAAATGCAGTAATTATAGTACCTTGTTTTGTCAATCCTTCTACTAAATGTACTATAGGAGCGCGCAGGACTTGAGTTCTATATAGCTTAGCTACATATAGGTGTAGCATTAGACTTGTTAATTCTTAATATCTGTATTTATATATAACCTGTTATAGGATCTATATCTATATTACTACCTCTAAAAGCGAGACTTGTATTAAAAGCTGTAGAAGATAAGTAGGTAAAAGTATAGTTAGCGCTAAATATATTTTGATTATTATACAATAGTAACAGGCCTGTTAGTATAGTAAGACTACAAGTCGGAATGTTAAAGGCTAGGTCAGTTTACGTTGCATTTAATGCTATATATAATAATTTATTTACTATATTGTAATTACTAAAAGTGTTATAGTCACTATGCCTAGATACTAATAGGTCTATTAGTGTTCTTTGCATATCTAAATCCTTAAAATCAAATAGGGTAGTAAATGCCCCTTCTATATTGAACAGAGCATTAAAATTGACAAGATCTAATCCTTTAATATCAATTGATACTCTATAAGGATCATTTATAGTAATAGCGCTTATAAGATTGTCCTTATGTTGTTTATTAGGTAGTGGTTTTATAAAGTCATTATAGTTCAGATTTTAGCAAATATTATTAAAAGAGTAGCTTTTGCTAAGTGTCAAATTGTCTTAGCGTTATAGACAAAGCTGTTTAGGTCCTATAGGAACAAGAACAGTATCTTGTAGCTAAAAGCGTAAGTAGGTATAGGTTCTAAGGAAAAGTGCTAGAATATTTACTATCTCTATATTTAATAGCGGCTATACTGAATTATTATATAAGTTCCAGCAATAACGCTTATTCTTATACTATATAATAATATAGACTTGCACTTTAGAACAGTTCTCCTCTAGCTTATAGGCCTTTAAAAATAACGTTCTGTAACATTTATAAAAGCTTAAACGCTCTGCTTTAGAACTTATAATATAGGAAATAAGTTATAGCATCCTGTTAAGGGATTAGTAAGACTTTATAAGCGCTTAGGTAATATTTTAGTAGGCGCAGTATATGCTTATTAGCTTTATAAGCGCTTATAGTATATTAAGAGCGTATATACTGTATTAGGTGTTACAGTAACTAATAGGGTTTTGTAGTCTTTATGCTTATATAAAGCTTAGCATCTGCACATCTAGTAATAAAAGGATAGATATATTTCAATTATAGATTTGGTTAAGATTTATTCTATTACTGTAAGCAGCATACTAACATTTTTAATACTGTATCAAATCTTAGCAAAGCTAAAGATAGCAGTTGTCCCTATAGTCCAAAACTTCTAGGACTGGCACGTATTATATAGATACGTTATTTAATATTAACAATTCTTTCCTAGTTTATTATATGCATAGTTCTTTTTTAGCTTCCTTTACTGGATTAGAAACATTATCAGTATTTACATCTCTGCTAGATTATGGCAGAGTGTCTTTATATATACTAGTTATCTAGCTATTACTAATTTGCTGCCTTTATACTATAATAGTCAACTTGGCTATAGCGCTAATCTCCTTAGATTATCTCTATCTATAATGAAATTTATTTAAAGGCATATAGTAATTATAGTTTATATAAATGCTTTTATTTATATTACTATTAAGCTAAGGAAGACTAGCTAGCAACTATAATAAACTTTGAAGTTGTTTAGTCTTTTTATAAAATAAGGTCTAAGTCTATAACTAAGTAAAAGAAGCTAACTAAATCTAGGGCAGCATTGCCTTAATATGTTTGTTCTAATTCCTCTAAGTAAGAGATTCTTTTATAAGTTGTTTACAAAAACATATTATGCTTTTGCTATTAGCTTATTATATAGTCTGTAGCATTATTATAAAACTATAGATATTCTAGCTATTTATTATATCCTAACTAGCACAGGTCTCTTTACTTTATCCATTCTTACTTAGGTAATGCGTTTCCTTTTTCGAAACTTTCCTAAATAGTGGCGTAATTAATAATGGAAGCGAGAAGTAGGACGCTATAGTTAGGCTTATATAGAGATTATAGCCAATATTGCCTAAGTCCAGGTTCCTATTAGGAGAGTAAAAGCATAGAAAATCAAGCCTAGGCAGTACCTATAGGTATGCTTCCCTGGCCTACATGTCTAGAACCCTTTCTAGATGTATCCTTTTATAATTATATAATAGAATGCCAATTGTAATGGCTGCTTAGTTTTTATTAACCTCTTTATATAACAGCGCAGAAATATAACAGATAATATAATTAAATATAGAATTGAGGGGTTTTATACTATCTTGATTAACAGTCCATTTAGAACACCTTAAGATTTTGGCAAGTATAATTATATAGTTATGATTGCTATAGGTATTGGAATCTCTGCTTAGCTGCTATATCTTAAAAGCCTGGTTTAGGGATTTAAGAGCTGTAATATTGTTATAAAGCGGGTAGCGCTATTCTGAAAGACAGACAGCAAAGGTAAATCAATATAAGCAGCTTTGTTTTAAGTCTAGGCTTATTTACAATTACGTAGATAATTATATATATGTTTATTGCTAAATAGATATAGCTATATTTGACAATAAATTATATATAAGTATATATCCACTTTTATAACCTTACACTAACACCTTTAAGTTGTTATATATCTCACTTTACTTTAACAATCCTAAAGGCCCTCTAGGTAAACATAGTAGCTATAATAGACTACGTATAATTTCTAGCTAACTGCCTATTAATAAAATTCTTAGCAAAGAAATGTCGACATATAGAGGTTCTATATTTATAGCAATATGTGTAGACTATATAATATAATAATAAGTGCGCAACTTTGTAAATAATTAGGAGTTAGATAGCCTATATTACTATAAATATACCTTTTAGCTCTAGGAGACACAATATTTGTTAGCTTGTTTTTATAGTTTAAGTCCTATATAGCTGCCTACATAATATATCTGTAATTATTAAGGGGTATTAAGAAGAATTTGCATTTCCTTAGGAAATCCCTTCTATATATAAATATGATTTAATAGCAAGAGATGTTATCTACTTAATTGCTTTAGAACAGGTTCGGACCTTTAGTGCTAGTACTTATTAAGTAATATCCTTCAATATCTGCATTGTAATTAGGCTATGCTTATAGCTTATAATAAGATAAAGAGTCTATAGAAAATATTCTATAATTTGTATTAAGTAGATATAAAAAATAAGCGCTTTTTATATATAAATCTATAATACGATTTTCACTTGGTTCCTTAATTTTACGGGTTCTAATATAGTTTTACAGTAGGACTATCAGAACTCTTTAGAGACTTTTCAAAATTAACTAGTATCTACAAATCTAGTAAAGGATACCTTTCTAGGTAAGAAGTAGTTAGCGCAATAGTAATAAATTTGCAACTTAGCTAATATTATACTACTTGCTTATATAATGGAGGCTATAAAATGTGACTTAAGGAGTTGTAGTAGTAATACCTACTGCTATACTAGATAAGAACGTATATATAAGTATTATAAAGTTTACTAAGCTTATATGCTTTTTTAAGCAAGGTGTTCTTATATTTGCGCTTAGTATCATAGTATTTCTAGGATCTCGTAGCAGCTTTTGCTAACAGCGTTGCCCTTACTGCTTTAGTAGTAGTTGTTTCCAAACTTGTGTCTATTTTTGTGAATTAGTATAATAAGGTCTAGCTGCTGATCCTCTCTTCCTTAAAGTCTTTATAAGTATAGTAGTAAGAGAGCTTGTATAATTATAATGCTAAAATAGGCACAATATAGCTACACTTTTGCATATTACTATATTACTATGTTATTACTAAGATAACGTAAAGTAGCCATTGTCATCTCTATAATACAATAATATATATCACTTTAATAATATTCTCTAGACTATTAGTAGTAAGCAAGATTTATATACTTTCAAAGCCTCCACTATTAATTATAATTACTGCATGCTTTATAAGCATATTTTTAATATTGCTAACTATTAACAAATCTTTAATAAAGGTGAAGACAGAATTATGCTTATTACTATTATAAACCTGCTAAAACACTTTAATAAATACTAATATATCCTTATTTAGTAGCACTTTATTTTATAAAGTGGATAGCTAAAGCTTGCTTAATAATAATTACAATAATAACATTATTTCATTTAAGGATAAGGTTTAAAACTACTTAACCTAGCTATATAACTAACAAAGAGTAGAGACAGGTTTGTCTAGTCTCGCTATAAGGGATATCTAAGCTAACATCTTAGATAAATCAATTTAGGAAAGCGTTAACCTTATTATTATAGTAGTGCGCTGCTCCTATTAGATATCCTCTATAGTATCTATTAAAGTTTTGTTAGTTGTTACCTTTAAGACATTCTCTTTTACGCTAATATAGTAACATTTCTTAATAGAAAGAGAATTGAAAAGTTTAGTATAAGCAGTAGCTAAGGATGTTTAAAATATGTTTCCTTTTATAGAAGCTCTAATAAAAGCCTAGACTAGCAAAAATTGCATAATATTAAATATTAGTTTAGCTTTATATTCTATACGTAGTTTAACTTGCAGCTTAATGCGCAACTTAAATAGCAGCTCCTCTTGCAGCTCTATTTATAGTATAAGGCGCATCATTCTATATACAAGAGAGGATTGAGCAAGTAAGATTTAGAGAGCGAAAATGCGCTATTATTATAGCAATATATAGATAAATACGTTTACTTTTAATTCAATTTGAATCAGAATTGTAATATTGAACTTATTCTCTAGATTCATATTGTAAATATTAATAAGAATCCACTGCTTTAAGTATTAGTAGTGTATATATAGTAGCGTAAGTAGTTATCAATTCTAAAGCACAAATAACTATACTATATATTAGTAAAATCTCAGCTAGGGCTTTATCTCTAACTATAGTACAGCTCTGTAATTACTTCTAACACTGACTAAGCTTGACCCCTATATTATATTGTCAGTTAAGATAATATAAGCGTATAAAGAAACTCAATCTTTAATTATATTATCTAGTTTTATAAAGCTCCCTTGCTCTACTAGATTCAATATTATTAATAGTAAGGAGCTACATTAGCTCTCTATCTCCTAAAATGACTGCAATAGGACTAAATAACTGTTAAGATTTTTAAAACTAAACAAGCACAACTCTTTCTATATCTTAGCTTAGACACTTAATAAGTAAAAAGACTTAAGGCCTTTTTAAACATTGATATCTATAATATCTATAAGCGAAATAACAGCTATAAAGCCTTAGTCCATTTTAAAAGGACGCAACCCTTTTTAAACATTTTATAATTATAGACTATTAATAGACAGATCACTTAAATCTAGAATATGCCTTCTCTATAGCTACGTCCTTTAGCTATTAATACTAATAGAGCACAGAACGCTATAGGTGCTCCTAGAGCAACCTTATTATGTATAAGCGCTAGACTTCAGGGCTGGCAGCCTAAGCTTCTATGGATTGACAACCCCAAGTCTCCACTCAGATTAGCAAGAGCGCCTAGATTGCTAAATATAATAAGAGCGCTAAGAACAGCACTATAGAACAGAAACAATGAGACTCCGCATATTAACAACCTAGGAGGACAGAGCTCAACAGCCTAGAACAGAACCCTTATATAAGGAAAACCAGGTTATTCCCAAGTTCTGGACTCCCCTAATTGCAATTGCAATATAAATTAGTATAATGCAAGTGAAACAATATAACATCCATTTTGTTAATAAGGATTAGAAGAACAGAGCTAGATAAGAGACTTGTAAAAACAGCTACGCGCTTTATTATTAGATTCTAACTAAGTATTACAATAATTGTAATATAATATACTTAGAGGAGGTTTCTAAGAAGGACAGCACCCCTTATGGATACTTAGTCAGCTTTTAGCTTAGCGTCTATAAAACAACTTGTTATGCTAAAATGTACCTAAAAGTGACATTACCAATATAGCGTCTAGAAATAGAAACTGGAATAGTAGCAGTCTTGCAGAGCCTGCTATAAAGTATCTAGATCTCACTATTAATAATGACTTAGCGCGCTTTACAAACAACTATTTTACACCTAAAAGTTGTTAATATAATAGTAATAAAAACGTTCAGAATCACTTAGCTAGCTTAGCTGACTATTAAGAGGAAACAACCTCTAGTAAGAGAATAGATAATGTAAGCTTAATATTGCTACAAATAAGCACCTAAGGAGGAGCCACTTAGGATTAATTATAAGTTCTTAACAACCTGCATGCTCCTATTAGGTTTAATAGCATTATTAACCTTGCCTAGCAATTTAGACATCTTAGGCCTAATATGCCTTAGCCTAACCAGCGCACGCTAAGGGATATAATATTATAGGCAGCAGTTGGAGTTTTGAACAAACTGACATAGGCGCCTAATATGACATTGCCTAATATAGCTAATCTTTCGCATTATAATAAACAACTTAGGGAATCTAACCTGGATAATAAAGCTTTAAACACTGCCTAGTGGCTCAACTTTTTCTAATACTATCAATACCGTAATAAGAACAATTTACCCTATTTAAGGACAGAACTAGAAGCACATATAAGTTAGTATTAAATACTAGTATGGTTTTTTTAATAAAGACAATTAGACATTCTCCCTATATATATCACTACTACTAAGTGATATTAATGCTGGATCAGGAGGAGAACATCTCCTAAATGATATCAGTCTTTTATCTCTATCCTTATTCCTTAGTAGTCAGTTTTAATTATTATATTATAACAATTAGAGCCAAACTAGCAATTTAGATAGCGCGTTAGACTAAAACTACTAATTTTACGTCTGAAGAGGGGGAACACATTTAGAAATAGACAATCCCTTAAATAGTTATATATTAAAAAGAAGATTATCTCCTAATAGAAATAAGAATATAGTTATCAGTTCCTTTTAGAAGGGTCTACAGATTCTCCTTATAAAAGATATTCCCTAGTTAAAGCATCTTGTTTTGCTAAAGGTGCTATTACTTAATATTGCTTACATCTAGACTTACTAGAGTTCTATATTAGAGATTTAGAGAATTTAAGGAATATTTTTCAAATTAATATATATATATATAATGTTGCTACTATTAAGCAGGATAGGTAGAACAGTATTAGAAAGATAATTAGCTAATAAAAAGAGGCTATCACATTTGTTTATATTAGTATCAGATTAGATTAGGACTTCCTAGAATGGTATTCTAGGAGCTAGCTATAGCGCA
Source organism: Delphinella strobiligena (assembly GCA_009982845.1). Taxonomy (NCBI): domain Eukaryota; kingdom Fungi; phylum Ascomycota; class Dothideomycetes; order Dothideales; family Dothioraceae; genus Delphinella; species Delphinella strobiligena. The sequence continues at coordinate 979,554 of JAADKB010000006.1, read as the reverse complement.
TCTTCTAATTAAATTTTGTTAATAACCTTATTAAGGCTCAATTAAAGCAAGTAAACTAGTCTCTATCTATAAAGCCAAATAGGCCCTTAGTTGGTTTAGGAGGCCTAAGTTTACTTTTTAAGTACGCTAGTAGTCTTGAACCTTAAGGATACAGAGAAACTCCTAGGTATACGCCTATACCACTTCCTTTACAGACTCCTAATGTAAACGCAGTAACTGACCAATGTCTACAATTGCTAAGAGATAGACCTATAAATATTTATGAAAATAGCACGCCCCTATCTAAAAGTCTCTAGCAATTACTAATTTATAGGGAAACAACTGTAACAGACAGATATGCTACCCCAGCCTTTTATCCTGTTGTTTCTATGCAAGGTCAGCCCCCTTACCTACCTAGCCCTGACTATAGCAAATCTTATTATGCTAATACTAAAGCCTTACACAATTAGAGGGAATTGGCGCATAAAGTAAACAGTGTTAAATATGATTTAAAACAGGTTAAAAGATCTTTACGCAACTTTAAGATACTAATAAGAGATTTGATAAATAGTTTACGCTTAGGTAATAGTACGTTAAAACGCTTCTTTAATAGCTATACTCTTATTAACAGAATCTAGCTATATATAGTTTAAGCTGCAAAAGTATAAATGAATTATATTACTAAATGCTTATAACATTATGTTCAAGTTGTAAACAATATATATAGCCTTCTTTTCCGTTATATTAGAATCCCTTTTTAATATCTCTAGCGTAAAGTAATAATATTATTTAAGTTTTTGTAAGCAGTTATAAGCCCCTAATAGATACTATAGTCTATAGCGTAAGTTCTTTTCTCTGCTATTTCTCCTAGTATTATATAGAATGCAACAATAAGAGCTTTACGCGTCTGTTCTATTACTAGATGCTAGACCTGTTTATGCATTCTTAATTAGTATATATATAAGTATATATAGATGCAAAATTTTGTATTAGATACAGCTAGGTGTTAAGGTCAACGTAATTTGAGTTAATCTATAGGACATATTAAATAGGGATTATAAAGCACCTAACTTGTTATAGCTTTTTCCTTCTAATCTTGGCTCTTAGTCTATAAACTAGGAATAAGATAATATAAAATGTTAAATGCAGCGCCTAAATAGCTATAGTATAAGTATATAACTAAGCTGCTTATATATATATATAGATTGCAGGCTATAATAAGACTACACTTTATTCTCCTATAATATTCATTAAATCAATCTTATTTAAAGCATTATTGACTCTATATAGTTGCTAGTCTCCCTTTTTTCCTAAGCTAATTAGCTATAATAATACAGCATATATCTTAATTGCAATGAATAAACATTTCTATAATAGCATAATCTACTAAATGTATTATAGCTATAGCTCTTAAATCTACTAGGAATAACGTAAATTCTTATATAAATAATTTGGTTATAGCTATTATAGGGTATAATTAAGCTTTAAAATAATTCCATTTCTTTATTTATTGCGTAAATGCTTTTAATTCCTATTTAATGTTAATAATAGCAGCGTACTTCTTAATAATAAGGCTATAGCGCTCTATTCTCTTATAGCTTCAAAATGTAAAGAGGAAAGCTAATTTAGCGTTTGAATACTAAGGGCTATTAGCATAAAGCAATATATAGGCTGTAATCTAACTGCTATCCTTTTCCTTATTAAAATTGTTATAAAAAGTTAATACCTTGTCCTAAAGTACTAAGCAGTGTAGCATAAGATTGTTCTTAGATATGCAATTAGCATTTATAAAGCAAGATAAAGTTACTACTTTATAAAAGCACATTTTAAATTTGCAGATACTGTCTGAACTTTAGGCTTATTCTGCTAGTCCTTAAAATTGTATAAAGAAGAAGAACTTAATTAATAGCTTAACATGCGTGTTACCCCTTTATATATATACTATTATATTAGCTATAAGCGCTATTTACTGCCTAAATTAGCTATATATTGCTTATTAGCTATGCCAGAGTCTGTTTGCAGCATATAGCACTTTTAGCATAACTATAACCAAAACAGATCCAGATTGCTATATTAAGTTTAGAGCGCTATATCCTATAGCATCACCTTCTATATAAGCGCCTCTTAGCCCACTTTGTACTTAATATTTTAAATAGGCATTTGCAATTGCCTTTATAAGTTAAGCAAAAGAAAGTGTTGCTTATAAAGATATATAAGCAAATAGTTCCAACATGTTACAACTGTGCTCTGCATGTAATTAACTATAATTACAGCTTAGCGCCTAGATCAGTAATTACTTGTTCTAAGTAATTAGGCTAAGCATACTATAATTATTTGTTCACTATAATTACAGTAATTCAGTAATTAAGGTAATTAACTTAGTCTCTATAACACTTTTTAAGTATATAGCTTCCTAGTCCTTATTAGTCTTTTAGATAATTTGTAGTTAACTTATGTTAACAATCTCATACCTACCTAAACAACACCTCCTGCTTTTGTAAATAAGCCCCTGCTTTGCTAATAAACTGCATATCAACCTGCCTGCCCTATTAAGATGTAACACAACACCTCCGCTTTTTATAATATTGCTATTCTGTGCTACAATATATATACTATATATAACTATTATTATTATTGCTTTTCTTATAAAGCTGTTATTCTACTACTTATAAGTGGAACAGGTTTATAAAATGTTAAACAGAAACTTTATAGGAAATATAGGATATCCTTAAAGCAATAGTCTAATAAAAATGTATTATTAAATGCTTACTATTACTACTAATAATGTTTTAGTGCTTTATAGCTCTTCTGCTTTTAGTAATAGAGCTATAACCTATCTCCTGCTACTCTCTAGACACCTCTACTTTTTACAGTCTAATCTGATCTACAAGTACTTTTAGGAAACAGAGTATAATCAAATTAAGGGAAGTCCTAGATTAGAAGTTGAAGCTAATAGTACTATTGCTCTCTGCTATTAGGAGAATGGATATATTACAATGCTTAAGAAATTGTCTATAAGGTCAGTCTTAATCTATAGAACAATGCAATTAGCACTAATAGATACTCTTCTTAGTATCTATAATGTATAGAACGCTAATGGTACTAGTAATGATAGATATAGGGTGCTTTTAGATTGATTAAGCTTCAATAATAGATCTTGTAATTAGAAAAGTACTGCTCCTATATCCCTATATTGCTAGAATATACCTCAGCCTCTATATAAGGACCTAGAAGGCGCTAATCTTTGGTATCATAATATTGTAAGACTATTAAAAGATCTTCAGTCTGGATTGACATACTCTATCTACTAGGTTTAGGACTATCTAACTATTAGTCAAGATAGTGCTATAAATATAGAAGAGCTCTATACAAGCTGCATTGATATTAATATTATAGCAAAATGCTAGGACAGTCTTACAGTCACATAATCAGGATTTAGGTAGTTATTCCTTAGCTTTAAGATATGTATCATTTTAAGCGTAATATAACATCTGCACTATAATATAACTATAGAATACAAATATAGCTTGAATCACTAATCTGCAACTTCAAATAGGCCTATATTTAATAGCATAAATCTGTTAAAGAGCTTTGTTAAAGCCTAATTGGTTAAGCGATTTAGAGTAACAATTAAATAATATTACTATAGAGTTACAATTATCATTCCTTAGTGGTTAGCTTTGACTTAGATTGAACAAAGCAACGCATTTTTAAAGGAGCCTATTTTTTAGACTTTGCGTACCCTTTTATAATATATTTTAATTGCTTTAATTAATATATTTTATATACCCTAAAATTGCGATTTATTAATAGCAGCAAGTGTATAATAAGTTTCTATAAAACTCTATCTAATACTTGCTAAATAAGCATAATCTATTCCTTTAGAGATTCGAAACTTAAGAAGTTTTGTAATGCAATATTGTTAAGGAACCCTTACATATGTTTATTTATATTATGAACAGTATGTATTTCAATACTAATAAGAAATATCTATAGAGATAATTAGTGCTAGCTTAGTAATTTAAGCGCTACTTAAGTCTTACTATGTCTATAGGCTAGTAATATATAAATAAAGCTTTAAACAACAATATGCTTTAGCTGTAAAAGGAATATATTAAAAGCACAATAGCTTCTTTCTTATTGCTTAGGCTGTAAGGCTCATCTAGGGTCTGATATCTAATCAATTCTGTTTTTAAAAGTGTATTAGAAATATAGGTCTTATTAAATGCGACTTTTAGAACGTTAATATTATAGTTAGTAATATATAAGCCCTATAATTAGAGCTTTTTATCTCTATTATAGAAGTTTAGAATAATAGAATGCTTATTTGACATTTCTATCCAGTTTCTGCTAAATTTAACTAAAAGTTAATAAGCATTATTATTGTTTTTAAGCAATAGTAGCTATCTATAGAATTGTGCCTTTATTAAAGCTATAAGGATAGGCTATAATATAAAAAATTTCAAAGTTATTTTTAAAGAGTTATATATATAGGTTATCCTATATACAAACTTAACAACAAGTTGTATTTATAAATTACCTATAGAGAGTAAAAATAGCAAGCTAACCTAATTTAAGATGAGGCAATAGTGTTAAAGAATAAGAGTAACAATATAAAAGTGATAAAACAACAGTGACAAGATAAAACAACAGTAATAAAACAAAACAATAATAACAAGATAAGCTTGCTATACGCTAATTTTATAAAACGCATTACTTAAGTTTACTTTAAGTTGCTTGCATTACTAGATAAGGACAACATTATAAAAGACAATTGCAATATATAATAAGGCTGTAATAGTAAGACTGTATATATAGAAGTTATAAAATAAAGCAGATAAGTGCCTAGCTTTAAGGTAAAGCAGCTAAATACAATATAGTAAATGAAAATTGATATTGCGACCCTGTTACCTAATATTGTACTACAGTCTAATTAATAAATAAATAATCTTGTTTATATAATTGTAGATAGATGTTTAATACTAACCTAATATTAGACAGATAAAACAGATATAACCAAATCTGCTTAGAATGGTTGTTCTGCTCTGTATAACTCCTGTTGTAGTCTTGCTAAGGATAGCAAGAACATGTCCGCTTTTTTATTTATAATAAAGGAAAATAAGATATTAAGACATAATATAGCATATTTCTAAAAGGCTTTATTACTTACTTTAAATTGCGGATGTGTAGAACAAAGGTTGCAATTAAGCTTATTCCTTTAAAAGGTAATATGTGCTCTATAATATAACTTCAATAACATTAAGTGATAAGTAAGCTTCCTTAGCGCTATTAATAGCTACATATGTAGACATTAGTCTATTTAGCATATTCCTAAATAGTCACGCAGTTTCTATTACAGCTTGTAATTCCTTTTCTATATTATTAAGTCTATTTAAGGTATAGTCTAGCGCATGCTAGGTATTCTGATTTTACTATTCCAATATAAATATATAAGTCTTACTGGTTTTATATAGATCTTTTGTTATTACAAACTTAATTAATAAGTTATAATTATAGTGCTTAATGTCTATAAGCTGAGTTTAGAGATTTTCGCATATTTCTTAGCAAGCTTAATATAAGTGCTATAAGGCTATATAATAGCTTTTTATAAAGCAAAGTGTTAATCTGACTGCTGCTAGCTAAGCTTCCATTGTTTAAGTATAATAAGTAAGACTTTGTTTACAATAGAAGAAGTCTTTTAGAAAGTCCTAATTAGTATATTAACTGTAATTTAGATAATATATACACTTAAAGCCCTATTATTATTAATATATTAACGTTATTTCTAAGAATTGAGTCTTATACTACAGGGTGGCCAAATTTGGCTAGAGAACTTTTGTTGGAAGCAGGTTCTATAATATCTATTAGATAGAATAGTATGCTGGTTAACTCTATAGCAGATAGGGGAGCCAGGTTAGATATGCCTAGAGGCTATACTACACCTATTCAATAATAGACCTAGTACTGTATGCCCCTTAATATAGTATATCCTAGTAATAAGACTTGTAAAAGTTCGTAAAGTTAATTAAATAGCTAAACAGGCACATAGCAGCTACAAATAGCATATATATAGTAAGCTTTATACACTTGTAACAATAGAAACAAGATAAGCACCTAGAACGCTAATTTAAACTCATAAAGAATATATACAGGTTGGCTAGATCTTTTCCTGCAAAAGGGGATATGTCAAACTCAGGCAGCGTAAAGGATGTTGGCTTAACAGAGCTCCTTAAGGCTTTAAGAAGACTGTGTAGAATCATAATGCCTAAACCCTGCCTAGAAGTCTGTATTATATTTAAGTAATAGAAAAGCTTTAGCGCAACTTTTAAAGAGTTAGTTCAATTTTATACACTTCTTAGCAAACGCAATTTTAGTAGTAAAGGACTTAAGGGCTTCTTCTAAATGTGACCTGCTTTTTTAAAACAGTGCTATATGTTACTATTAGTTAAGAAAGTTAGGGTGACAACTACTACAATATTAGATAGTAGAAAAGGCACACAATTATTATATTTATTTTAGGCTTTGGCTCTATCCTTAGCTTCCATTTGTCAGTACTTATAGACTAGAGCATTCTTAGTCCTTATCTGCCTAGGGAAAAGCTTATTAAACTCTTTATAAGTTTAGTCCTATATATATATTGCACTTTCTTTAATTAATATAAAGTCTATAGTTCTTCCTTAGTCTAGCAGCTTTTTAATAATATTAAAGATATAGCTCACTTGCTTACTCAATTTTCAATTTTACAGAAGAGACAATATAAAGGAGACAGGACTACAGTATAAAGGTAGACTATGTCTATTAATAAGACAATAATAATTAAAGAGGACAGTAAGATTAAAAATTAAGGAAATAGTAATTAAGTAGGACCTCTCTATAATCCTAACAACAAGTGCTGCTTGTCTAGTATATTAATACTAGCTTCATAGGAGCGAAATCAACGCTTTAGAGGATAGAGACTAAAAAACCAATATAAGGTTATTATAAAAGTAATAAATATAGAGGTATACAATGTAGAAAACAAAGTGGTATATATTGCCTAGAATCCTTAGCTTAGTACTAACAAAACTAGCTTCACATAATTAGATATAGGACAAAAAATCGTAATTTTTCTGCCTCTAAATCTGCGCTAAATATGTGACTATTAAATGCGCAATTAATGGCTAGCATAACCCCTATCTAGATACTATTAGTAGAATTGGAAGTGAAGTCAGCTGCTCTGCATAGTTAGAGATATATATATAAAACCAACGCTTCTATTCTCAATTATGAATAATAATATAGTAGAACTTTATTATAATTCTACAATAATTAGTAGTTTTTCCTTTATAATCCTTTAGAACTTTGACTACTGAATTATTAAGATAAGCTCTATAACAGATATAAACTCTAATATGCAGATAAATAGAAATATGAATTTTTAAGACTAGCAGTATAGCAACCTTTTCAACTACCTACTGTAGCAGAACAATACAATATATACGCTCTAAATACTAATATATAGCATAATGCCTTTTAATACTAAAAGCATAATTGTGCTAGTTGGCACTTATTAAAACAACACCTAGAGCAGTTACTAGAATAGGTTAAGCTTTAAAGCAGCTTAAACAGCAGGACCAACTGCTATTTAGGGTCCAGGATCTGTTTATATAGCAGCCTATAGAGGTACAGATATAAGCATATTTATCAGATAAAGAGCTTAGACTGCTATTCTAGATGCTGCTAATATTAACTAGCTACTACAGCCTACTTTGTTTAAAATGCATTTAAGTGTGCAGTCCTTGCGTTCCTAGTAAGTAGCATATTGCATAATTATTTAAAAACCTATAAGCTTATTCTTCTTAAATATATAGTAATAGAATAAAAGATCAATAGAATGCAGCAGTAGTGTTCTAGGTTCCAGAATTAGGCTATAAATATTAGAATGTCTATAGACAACATCTATAGAAAGCTGACTATAATAGAAGAGTCTAAATTATGCAATATAGGTAAGGAGAAAGAGGTCCTATTAATCTGAATATTGATTGTTATATAGCTATTTATATAGATTGATAGAATCAATTATATAGTAATAGTTTATTAGAGCTTGTATTTCTAGCGCTGTTTAAACATTATTAGGAGGACTATGTCTACTTTATATAAATGCTAGACCCTTTTCTTTTACTATATTAATTACTTTAGAGTATTATAAGTAAAACACTGCTTTATGCTTATTAACATAAAAGATGTAGAACTTTAGAAAGCTAATAAATTGCTTTATTACTTTACAGATTTCGTTATTTATGTAGTAGTAATAGAAAGTACAATTTTATATAAGATAGATTATAGTCAGTATAGGAGCTTCTACTAACACTATCAATGTCTTAAATACATCTTGTATAGAAGTAGCGCTAGTTTTATAAGTCACTTATAAGGAAAGAAGACCTAGCAGGTGGTTGAGCTCTCTAAGCTTAGCAATTTGGCATATCAAAATTAGAAGGTATAGGCTACGTATAGTATCTAGTATAGGCATTATCAAATTCATATTTAAGGAAAGATTCGACTATAAACCAGGATTCGCTAGGGTTTTAAGTCAGTTGTTTATTATATTAGTAAATAGAAGTTCTATGTTGCTAAAGAATATAAGAAATATATTACGCTTCATATTAAAGGAGCTGATAAAGCGACCTTAGTTCTATATGCTATTACTATATATATAAGGTAAAAACAGATATCTCTAATCCTAGAAGTGAGACTGCTTATACAGTCTCTTATATTAATAAGACTGCTATTATTCCTATAGATTATATAACAACTAAGGACAAGTAACAGCTATATCTCTTATTCTTATATTTTGAATTAGAACCTTAATAGCTTAGACCTGCTATTCAAGCTTAATAAGCTTAATATTGTATTTATTTAAAGGCTGTACCCTTTATAAAAAAAAAAAAAAGGTCTAGATAATGCTTTCTAACAGATCTTTAGCTTTAAGAGCGTTAATTTCAGAAAAGTTAAACCTAAGGTTATAAGCCAATTAGGCAAATCTTAGGATTATATTATTATATATATCTGTCCTTAGCTTCAGTTTACTAGGCTCTTTCTTTATATTAATATTTAGAATATTAGGAAAATACTGCATTATAAAAAGCTATAATTATCTATAATAAATATCTATAATATGAATTAATAAATAGATAGAATAAGTTTTTATGCTATTCTTAGTAATCTAAATTTAGATCTAGGTATTAGAAATACTACACTAGAACAATTGTTAACAATAATAGACCTAGATTGTTTCCTTCTACTTTAGTAAAAGTAAAAGCTTCATAATTTTAGCATATAGCTTTAGATATTTAATATCTTTAAAAAATGTAAATAAAGATATAATGCAGCCTTATATGTTTAAAATCCTTTATATGATCTCTGCCCTTATATTACTATCTCTTATTATTAGGAATAACATTCTCTCTTATATTAGGTATATAATAGATTCTTTATTTGCTATAGATACGCTAAGAGCTAATAATTATAATATAAAAACAATGTTAGGGTTTAAAAGTGGATAAAGATAATTATATAGGAGGATTCTTTTCTAGATATTATATAGTCTTTTAAAATAGTGAACTAGTTCCTTTATTAAAGTATTAGAAGCTAATATAGCTATAGCTAACAGTATACAGCTCACCTTCTCTGTTTACAATATAAGGACTCAATATAAAGTGCTAAGTTGGATAAATGCTTATAATCTAGAAAATAGAAGTAAATTGTCGAAGGCTTTATATAAAGACTGCTTCTTTAGGCTAGTTGTTAAGTGTTTAACATTGTTCCTTTTACTAGTTAACAGCTAGGTAAGCTATCTACCTATCCTCTCAGGATTGTCCTTCTTCTAGTAATGTTAAAGGTTTCTATATATGTCTCTATTATAGAAACTTCTTAAGTTCAGATACTCAGTTTGCACTTTGAAGCGTAGAGCATCTAGGAAAGCTGGTTGCTATTAGCCAGTCTATTTATAAAAGGAGAATAGGAAAATGTGTTAATAGTTAGTATAAAGATCTATAACCTACTACTAGTTTAGAGGATCTAGGAACTGTTTAGCTGCTTTAATCTAATGCTACCTATAGAGAATATGCAAACTGTATAATAAGGGAAGTTAGATAGTTAGTAGCAGAACTCCTAAGGCAAGCAGCTTGGACTAGTTTACACTAAAGCAATTCAAAGTCTCTATTAGCTTTGCTTTAGAAATGATTACAGGAACGGAATGCTCTAGCTTAAATTAATAGCAACCCTTAAGCTAATAGATATTTAATAAATAAACTACATTCTTATTATTTAAAGTACAGGCTCTAAGGACCTCTATACTTGACTTAAATATATAATAATAAATAGCAATTTTTGCTTAGCCTTAGTAATAAGAATGCTTAAGGAAGAATAATGTATAGTCCGCTATAGGTGTTTCTATATTAGCCTTGGCCATTGTTGCTAACAAGCTCTGGTACAAAGTTCAGTAAGAGCTTAGAACTTTGCAATCAGTAGGCTAATATTTATATATATTTATTTACTGCCTAGCTGCCTATTTAGGCCTAGCTACGCCTAAAATATATATTTTATAAAAAATTGAAATAGTAAGCTATCTACTTATAATGCGTTTTTAAGTCTAAACAATACTTAGCTTAGTTATTATAGCATGTAGTTATATAAATTAGCTCTCTTTAATTTAGTTAAATAATATCTATATTATAGATACCTGCTTATTTAAACGTCTAATAGCAACTTTCAGTTCTATTGCTAAGCTTTCATTGCTTTTTTATTTTAATAAGACTAAGAAAGATACAGCCCTTTATGCTCTATATCTATTTAATAATTTCTGCTAAATATATACGCTATCTGCTATTAAATTAAAACTAGACAATTACATTTACAACAGTAACTATCCTATTCTAATTGCTAATGTATTGCTAGAATTGAAGCTACACCTAATAATAGAATATACTAGGTGCTATAAAGAACAAGCTTACTAAATTAGATAGTCCTATATAAGCTTGCAGTAAGTGTCTAACTTTATATATGCTTACTCTATTTTACCATTTTGCAGCTTAGTTATTATTTTTTTAAATAACTTCTAAGATTTTAAAGAAGTAGCTGTAATTCTCAGTTAGTAAGCTAATATACTACAATTAGAAGAAACGCTGCCTAAAGCAAGACTGTAGCTAATACTTATAAATAAGGAGTCAAGATATAATTATAAAAGTATCAGATTGTTATATACCTGCGCTAAAGGTCTTAAAGGCTTCTATAAGTAAGGCGCTTTCTCTATAATATTGACTATCTACCTTTAGTTATATAAACTTTCTTCTAAGGCTCTTTATAGCCTTTTAAAGACTGAAATCATATATTAAATAGATAAAATAAGGTATACCCTTTAAAACAGCTATTAGCTTTTCCTAAGATCACACTTACAGAAGCTATAGTATACTATATTCTATAAATGTGCTAAAATTACAAATTAGTTACCTAATATTCTCTCTATAGCTATATAATTAATAAAGATAGAAATTTATTATAATTATATAAGCAGGTTTATAAAGCTAAGCTTTAAAGCAGATATATTATATACTGTAATTACATCTTTCCTTGCTTTAAGTATAATAATATATGCGTAGCTGCTTTAATTACATTATATATATATTTAATATTTATATTTGTATTTGGTTTATAATACCCTAGTCTTCTATACTAACCTTGTCTTTACTAAGAACTATAAGCAATATTGCGTTTACTTATTTATAACTGTAGGAAACACTTATAAAAATGCATACCTATATATATAGCAAATCCAATACTACTTTTATTATCAAGTTCAGTATTTTAAAGCTAGTTATGCTACAGCTTCTAAATTATATATTAGCAACATTAGATTTAAAGGAAAACTTTAAAGCTAGGTTAAATCTAATCTAATATATCTCTACTACTTATAATCATTTCTAAACTACGCTTTACTATATAGATATTCCTTTTGTAATATTTGTATTCAGATATATAGAGAACTATTAGCCAGCTTTAAGCATTATTATATAATAGAAAAATGCTATCTATGTTACTTAAAGCTTTTAGTTATCTTCTATATTAAGCTGCTAATATATAGCGTCTATATGCTAAATATGGATAAAGGAGGGGTTTAAAGAGTAGTACCCTTAAAGTATCTTATTATATTACAGCGCTTTCTTTATCCTTAGGCATATATATAGGATTTTTTCAATGTTACTATTAGAACAAGCTTAGGAGGGTTAATCATTCTGACCATATTTTTATATAAGTGGTTTAGAACTTTCTATAGCTTAATGTTTAATACGCTATTTAAATAATTCTTTAGTAAACGGAGCTTTAGTTTAAAAAGAATTATAGCTTATATATAAAAATACGTTAAATACTAGATTTTGGATAGTTACTATAATAGCAACAATTTTGAAACATATCTCTAAAGTATATTTAGGAAAGATAAGAGAATGTTTAGATTTTTACTAAATATAGTTTCTAGAATTAAAGTTGTAGTCACTTTAACCTCCATTTTAGATATGTTTTTGTATCTCTTTATAAATTATAATTCTATAAAGCAAGATATATAAAATTAGTATTTTGAACTTATTATTAATATATTTATAAACTGTTGTTAGGATATAGCATTGTCTAGTCTAAAAATCTGGACACTAAGCCTTTAATTTAGAAGGTGTAAATTGGCACTTCCAAATTACATTCTATAGTATATTCTTAACTAAGAGTATATAGGGCAAGGGCTACTTCTGCTGCATTTATATAAGCTGTAGTCTAATATATTAATAATAGTGGCATACTAATTTTGTCTTAGTTTTTTCAAGCTAATTGATATTTAGGAATATGGTTCTTTTTAAAACAGTAGGCTAACTTACAATAACCCTATTAATCTTGTAATATAGGAAGCAAAATGCATCTAGCTGTCCTTATATACGCTAAATACAGTAATATCACTTAGTACTAGTATAATACAATGTTGCCTACATGTAAAACTAAGATTCTAGGTTATATTTAGAAATAGCTTTCTGCTACGCCTTTATTAGTCATTTTTATCCTTTTTTAATAGCTAGTATAGGTAGACTGAGTTATAGAACAATCTGGATAAAGCGAATAGGAACTAATATTATAAGCTCAATATATTATTAAATCAAGATATCAGCATTAATAATATCTAAATAATAGAGTTACTAAAAGTCTAAGTACGCAATTAGACAAACTTAGAGTAGAGATATAAAAATATTATAACTACGCTTTTATTATCTTCATTTTATTTTAAGCTTAATAGAGAACCACAATTTAAGAATGGATTATATAACTGTATTAGTACTATATATTGTTAAAATAATTGCTACGCTATTTTATAGGCTTTATAGCAAATATTATATATTAATATAAGATTTGTTTCTAACACTAGCTATTTTACGTATATAAGCGGAATAGCAGATGTATATACTAAATGCTAGCTTTATATAAAGCAGGTGAAGTTCATAATGCGACATTTAAAAAAATTAATAACAATATGTTTTAAAGGCAATAGAGATATTAGAAGAAGGATTAGAAGCTTTCTATAAAGCATAGCATGGTTCATTAAATAATAGGAACTTGGTTCTATATTTAGCATTTAGGAATATAATGCACCTAAATGTTTTAAATATGGCTTATATAATAAGCATAAGGGATAAAAGCGGAAAGTTAGTTTATAAAGTAGCTATACATAGAAAAGGCTCTGCAATGCTGGTTTAGCGCTTTTAGGATAGGCGCTGATTTAGGTATTCATGTTCTAATGTTGCTATATAAATAATCTATAATTAATATACTATTTTGTAATTCTCTCTTTATCATATATTCAACTACGCTTAATCTGTGCCTTTGTCTAAGCTTATCCTCTTAGTCAGCAGTATATACCAATATAGAGTCTGCTATTAAAGTTAGTTATAGTAGAACAATGTTTCTAGGTAGACCTAGGGCTATAAGAAAACATTCAGATCTATTAACTAAGGAGGTGTAGAAAGCGTCATTATATAAATGCTAGTTTCTCTAGAATCTAGGACCACCTCTATAGCTGCCCCTTAAAATAAATCCTGATAAGAGCCTATTTATAAGCTACGTTTGTAAAGAGAATAGCACATTAGATAGTCAGATCCATTCTTCTAAATTACTCTAAATATATTATTAGAAATTGATATAAGAAAACTAAGCTAACGTAGCGCTTATTGCTTATAAGAACTAAGCAGACTTCCGCATAGTGGCTATCAAATCTTAAGAAATATATAATAATTATATTAAAGGAAAGATTAGAACTACCTCTTATGTAAATCTTATTAATATTCAAAGTTTCTTTAAGCATAAAGGAACTATTAATTTTATTTATAAATTATTCTTAGTATCCTTAGCTAATATATAAGCAAGTTTGTATAGGCTCCTTAGAGAGTATAAGATAGCTGCTATATATAAAAAGGTACAATTCCTAAGCTTAATATTAGCGTTTACTAACCTAGGGAGCTATTTAAGAGTCTTTCCTATATTACAGAGACTTTTAAAGTTGGATATACTGTTTAATATAAGACAATTCTTATAGCAGAGAACAGGTCTCCTAGGTTGGTATATTGTTAATAAATATCTTTAGCTTATAACTTATATTTAAAGCAAATATTGGCAATATACTATTAGAAAGCTTAGAACTAGAGTGTATTAAAAGCTGCAAATTATTAGAGCATCTTTTAAAGAACTTGCTTAAGCTAGCTAGTGTTTTGGACATAGCTATAGGCCTTTCTCTGTCCCTTCTATATCCTTAGTTCTGTAATGCTAAAAGCTTCTTATATTAAACTAGCAATATAAATCTGGATAAGCTGAAAATGGTAAGTTAAGTAACTAACAGGGTGTAAAGATACTAAATATAATTAGTACAATTTCCTATAGAGATTACTAGAACTACATTATTTAATTCTTTATATTCTAATAGCTTAATGCACAATGTAGAAAATATAGGCATTGCTACCTAATATAGATTATTAGGTCACCTATTAGCCTAAATAGGCATTCTGAGTATCAAAATCTAGGACAGGTCAGTTAAGGTGCTATAAAATAGGCATATCTATTAGTAGCTACTAATAATAGAACTAGACAATATTATATTATCTAGTACATATAAAGTCAAAACTGCTTCTAACTTTGATATAGAAAATATATAAGACATCCCTTTATTACATATATCTATATATTCTAAGCTATTCTATAATTATAACTAGATTAAATGTTTGTTTTACTAAACCTATTATAATGTGCATCTTTTAACCACTTTATTAAGGAGAAGACTAGGCTATCTGTTGCTTTAAGCAACACATTTAGAAATACAGGAATTACAATCTTTTTATATTTTGAAATAAGAATGACATGACCTACTGTTTATAAGGGTTATACCTTATTAAGAACGTTTTAAAGCAATTATAATATATAGGAGGCAGTTATGTAATAAGTACTATAGAATAATAGTAGTAGTATATCTAAATAGAGGTTCCTATTTACTATAAAGCGACCTAGGATCTTCTATATACTAATCTACATTATTAACAATTGTATCAATTGTCTCTAAATACTAAATCAAATTATTAAAAGGGGGCTTAGGCTTATAAGAGCAATATTGGTGCTATATACTTTTCTTTTCCTAATATGCCTCTATATCTTAAGGTTAATGCAGCTAGGGCACAGTAGATAAATAAGATATACAATTTCTATAGCATAATTCGCAGAATGTCCCACTACATATAGTGAAGCTTTACTACTATAGTTCTCTATAGGAGCCTTGCTATCTAGAATTTAGGCCTCATTCTGTATCAAAGATTAATTATAAATTATAAAGAAAATTCCAAATCTATTGCTACTGTATCTCTTTAATTATAATTTATAATACTCTTTTAGCGCTTATACCTTCTAATCTTATTATCCTTACTTTACTAGCATAATTATCTGTTTTAATACTCTTATTTGTTTTATTAGTCTTATTATCTGCTACTATTTTTGTTACCTCTTTTCAATTTGTTACTTTTCCACTTTATTACCTACTCTATCCCTTACAATCTTAACTTTATCACCTCTTCTGATCTATTATAACTACTGCCTTCTAACTTTTGATTGTATTATTTAGCAATAGATAACGCTTTTATATTATATTTAATATAGATTAATAAAATAGACAATCAAGCTTATATAATCTTACATAAAGACAGAGGCTATAGTATAACGCTATATAGTGTTTCAGCTTCTCTTAGCCTGTATTAAATACAAACTCACAATCTATATGCTGCTTATTAACGTATTTTTATAGTGCATTAATTTTATAAACTGTGAATATTTAGGTCCTTTAAGGAAGACGTAAGTTAGCAAAACACTATAGGCATTGCAATCCATAATAGACACTAATATTAGCTTCTAGGTATATATTGTCCTCTATAGATAATGCTTAACGCTAGCGTACCTCCCTCTAGGCGCAAAGTCCTACCATAGCCTTAAGAGTATAGGACCTATTAGCTTAAACAGTGTGCTAAGATGAAGTGTTAATATCCTCATTGCGGAATAATATATCTATTAGCTACTTACGCTTCTATAAAACCAAGGTTAGGGTTTTCAGTAAATATTGTGGTTTAAAGCCTTTTTATTGCTACTTAATCTTATTATAGCTTAAGTTGTTAAACTAATCTCTATAACAACTCTAATAATAATTATATAAAACTTTCTTTTTATATGCCTAAATAGCTTACTAGATCCTTATATAGTCTTTATATAAATTAGTACCCTTAGCCTTTTTAATACTTCTGTATTCTATAATAATATTATATTATTAACTTTTCATTTCTTGCTTAAGCTTTATTAATATTGTATCTAAATCCTTCTAGACTTCTAAAATAGAAGATATTATAGTATATATTTATAAATCCTTTATTAGACTTATATAGCTTGTAAGTTATATAATAGCATTATATAAAAATATGCTAAAGTAAGTTAAAAGGAGATTAACATTAATAGTCTAGTTAATATAGTATTTATTAAAGATTTTAGATTAAAAGTGTCTTATAGCGTAATTACGCTTAGCTATAGTAGCAACTTCTATTCTAATAGTTAATCTGAAAATTAGAAAAGCTATATTATAAATACTTACTATTAATTACCTCTTCTGCTTCTTAGCGCAGACTGTACAGGTTAAAATTTTGCTTAAAGCCTGCTAATTCTCTAAAGCGGACAGTTTGCTTATTAGTAATATAATAAGGCAAGCTAGCGTTTAGTAAGTAGGCAACTTTATAAAAGGTCTAGCAGCTAGTCTATAATAGCGGAACTTCTTTTATTTTGTCCTTCTATTTAAGAACTTCAATACTGTTAAGATCATTAAGCGAGCTTAGCTAGTCACTTTTAAAAGCGTAATTAGTAAAAGCAAATATAAGGATATAGAGTATTAGATAGAAGGTGAGATTGTCATCCTATTTATATAAAATATAGTATGATGCTGCGCCTATATGTTGGTTGCCCTTATAAAGCCTAAGCCTAATAATTATAATAAGTATAGTTACTATTAAGTAAAAAGGATTGCGCATTTTATATATATTAATATCCTTATATTTTAAAGAGTCTTGCTTTGCATTAGGGTCTTTATAGAATATCTGGAAAGTCTTTATCTTTTTACCTAACTCTTTAATTAGTTATTAATACGCTTTGATAATAATATATAGATAAGTAGAAGTATATATGTAAAGGAGTATAAGTAAGGCTTGCTAAACTTAGTATTACTTAATAGAATATATATCTGTATATTTAACCTAATAATAATATAGGAGGTAAAGGAGATTGTTAATGTTCACAACTGGCTTATCTTTCTAGTCTTCTATAAGCCTAAACTCGTTATGAATATCTATTTAAATAAACTGCTTTTAGTCAATAGAAGCTTAAGAAAAGATAACTATATAGCTTATATTAATCATTTCTAACAAGAGCTTTAAAGGCAGGGTTCTACGCATTTAGAGCCTATACGCTTAGCGCTAGAACTGCATTATAATTAACAGCAATAAGGCTTACTTTATTTCTAAATTATTAGTAAATTAATAAATCTATATTTTAATCTTTTTTTTTATTAAAGCAGTGCAACTCTTTTATTAGATTCTGGCCTATATTACTGCAATAACTAAAGGACGTTTTAGCTTTAGTTGTTTTATATAGTTGTATATTGAAATATACGCTTTAAACTTCTTCTATATTTTAGCTATACACTTCAGAATTATTAAAGTAAAGCGAAAGTAGCTATCCTAATCTTCATCTTAATAGAGGTTTAGGTAGAAGGCTGCTCTACGTTGCAAAGCTTTAGATACTTTTTTAGCCGACTTAGGAGACATCTTTAGGGATGGTAGTATATAATACTATAGGATAGAGGGCCCTTTATGTGTAACTGTCGAAGTCTTCCTCGCATCTAGATATAGTTTCTTATAGGTAAATGTTGAGCAAAGGAGTGCTTGTCACAACATTAGGGCGCTAATCTGGACTTATTAAATGAGTCTTAGCGTCGCGAATTCAGACGGCCGCCGAGCATACCATTTAGTTGTCTAGAACCTCAAATGAGCACCCCACCTTGATGCCTGTTAAGACCTGCTCTATTATATGGACAATTCATTAAGAGATTGCTTAACTTCGTAGTTGGCTTCAAGTCCTTATCTTGAATTTGCAGATTACGACCTTTAGTGGAAGCCTGCTATCCACTCCCGTTCGTTGGTTGATGTTCCGCGCTATCTACTCTCGCGATCTGACCTCTTATTCGAGATCCCTTTCACAGATTCACGCGTACAACGAGACTGACGTTGAATTACTTTTTTTCCTCTACTCTCACATCAATAGTCCTTTCATGCACAAAGTACTCTGTAGCTGCAGGAGACCGCGAGTGATGATGCGGGTCTCGCATGCCGTGTAGCCAAAAGTCAAATAGTCTTCATAGTCTACTTAATGGTAGTGTCATATCCTATAACGTCTGTTGCTTCCACCAGTCTCTTTCTTTGCTCTGCCATAGGCGCATTAGGCTATAGCCAAGATGGACGCATTCACTCCACAGCAAACCATCGAGCTTGTGTCTCGTATTGGCTGCAAGAAAGCCCATATGAGACTCGACAAGCTTTTTTGGAACTCATTCATGACCGGGCCTCTGCTTGGCTTTGGGTTGGTGCTACCATTTGACATTTGAATGGTCGATTCTCATATTGTATTCCAGATGTGCAGTCTTAGTCAGCACCAATGCAGCTCCCTGGTATCAGGAAAATGCGCCTGGTCTTATTCGTACAATTGGTGCTCTCATGTTTCCTGTTGGTAAGTCACCTCTTGATCTCGAAGTGTTAGTGGAAAGATTCAGCCGATTAACGATATGCGAAGGCCTTGTCATGATTGTTCTGAGTGGTGCAGATCTCTGGACAAGCAATATCATGGTAAGTCTATTTGGTAAAGATGAGGGAGGAAGTATACTAACTTTACTCCTCCAGTTCATGTGGACCACTTTCCTACGTCGCCGCATGACCGTCCTCGATGTGCTCAAGAACTGGTTCATTGTATTCTTTGGAAACTTGGCAGGTAGTCTCTTCTTCATGGCCATCGTCACAGGTTATGGTGGTGTCTTTGAAGAATCAGATGCATCAAAAACGCCGCCATCACAATCGCAACACAAAAGGCCGTGGATCCACAGTGGCATCAGATCTTTTTGCGCGCTATAGGAGCGAACTGGCTGGTAGGTCCTGATTCATTTCCATTGACCCTTGCACCACGAGACAATCATAATTGACCCGCAATCCGGCAGGTATGCTTCGCCGTTTTCATCAGCATTAGCAGCAGAGAGATTTCCAGCAAGATCATAGCAATCTGGTGGCCTACAGCGACTTTTGTAGCGCTGGCTCTAAACCACGTCGTTGCGAATATGTTCTTCGTCCCGAGTATGTCCCCATTCATACGATTCATGTACCCACAGCAAGACTAACAGTACGCTATAGTAGGCATTTTCGTCGGTGCAGACATAGGCGTAGGCTACTACATCTGGAAAAGCATGATCCCCACCGATCTCGGGAACATGGTCGGCGGCGGCCTCTTCGTCGGCACCATCTACTGGTACCCCTACCTCACCGGCGAAGTCGGCGTGCAAATCGACTTCAACTCGGGCGGCATCGCATCAGCGATGGAGATAGGAGGTCCGATGAGGAACGCCACGTCTTCCCACCGCAAGGAGAGCGATGGCACGCTTATTGGCCAGGATCCCTATGCCTCCTCCAATGGCTCGCAGGGAGCCTCACGACAACAGAATCAAGAGGCGGATCAGCAACAGCAGCTTCATCAGTTACCTAGTCCGAATGGAGTTATGATGAGTTCGTTTGGCAAGGAGCTGAGCGATAGCTCGCCCTATGCGAAGACGCACGCCGAGAGGACGAGATCTGAACAAGATGAGGAAAAGGCGTGAGCTTAAGTGACCAAGATAATTACGAGATGCGGTTGGGGTCTTTTCCTTTCCCTTTCCAATATCATGCCATGACGCGACCACGATATAATAATAATTGTTGGGTATACAGGGAATATCATCGAAGAGGTTGTAATTAGCTTATTCTATTATTGCATTATATATCGACATTATCGGCTTTTAAATAATTGCAAACAGACACAACACCACCTACAGTACCGCGTATCAACCAGGGTATCACAGGAAATGCTAAACTAGATCGCTAAATCACTTGATGCCTCCACCCCATGAGACTAGATCGAAGGTTATTTATGCTCGCCAGGGATGGCCTTGACCACTACCCCAGTTCTGGCCCCAGGGACTCGAGGTTTGCGAAGGCACTGAACCGTGTCCGAACCAGTTGCTCTCTTCGCTGGGGGGACCGTAAGTCTCAGTTGGTGTCGCTGCTGCTGACGTGCTTGCAGGGACCGTGGACGGCTCGGATGCGGCGACTGTGTTGGTTGAGTATGCGCTCAAGGCACCTTCGAGGGCGGTCTGCTCGTTGTATGCCCCGAGGCCGCCAAGGTACGAAAGTGTGCTCTGAATACTGGACTCTTCAAAGGCGTCGGCAGACCACCATTGAGCGCTGAAACGGGAGTCGGTGGGATTGCTCAAGTCCTCCACGTTTTCATAACCAAGCCCTTCGAGAGCAGTAACATTGAAAGCCGCCATCATCTGCAAGCAGTTAGCATAGGCTATGTCTTCTTGATCAGCCCTACATACCATGTGATCTTCGTGAACCAAATTGTGGCAGTGGAACATATAGACACCTGCCCAAGGACCATAGTATGCCAAAACTTTGACGGTTTCTCCTGGCTCAAGAAGCACAATGTCTTTTAATCCTGCAGACTCGTATGGCAAAACCCCTCTACTACCACCTGTTCGACTGATCACCTGGAAATCGACCAAATGAATATGTATAGGGTGGAAGTCGTTGCCTGCGGAAGCGTATACTAGCTCCCACAGCTCGACGGTGCCTTGCGGAGGTTTGGCTAGTACACGATTGTTCGCATCATTGAAATCCACTCCATTGATTGTCCAGTGGTTGTCACCACCAAATTGGAAACGGAAAGTTTGATCCACCTCGGTCTTGGCTTCTGGCCAGGCGATATTAGGGTTCAGAGTGCTCGGGACATCGTTGGAGCTCCAGTCTTCCACATTGTTTCCGACGACGAATGTCCTGGATATGTTAGCGCGAATTATTCTTTTGAGCCGAAAGGATACGTACATGACAAGATCAGTGTTGGCGTAAGATGGCATTCCATTCATGGAGAACGTGTTCTTCATGGTGAGGTTCTGGCCAGCATATTCTGAGAAATCGACTACAATCTCGTAACGCTCGCCCATGGCAAGAACCACATCATTGGATTCAACTGGAGATCCGAACAAACCCGAGTCTGAGGCGATGACTTGGAAATCCAGCCAGTCCCCGTTAGCCTGCTCAACATGGAGGTCGAAAGGACGGCTCATAGCGGTGTTGTAAAGTCTGAAACGATACTTTCGTGGCTCGACCTCCAGATATGGCCAAGGCTGGTAATTGACCTCTATTATGTCTCCATAAAAGTTGAACTGATCGTTCTGCACTGTCACAAGAGCCCCTGAGGAGTCGTACATCTTGTCCGAGATTTGTAGCGGGACGTCGTATTTTCCAGTAGGCAAGTTGAGGTCATCTTCAGCTGGGTCGTATATGACATAAGCTGCAGTCAATCCCTCGAAGCAGTTACCAGAAGTAATGCCGTCAGCATGGTCCTACATGATGTTAATCTTGATATCCGTGGATCTGCAAGGGCTTGGTTCTCACATGGTACCACAGCGAGCGGGCTGTCTCGTTATTAGGGTAGTAATAGTCCTTGAATTGATTGTCTTGGATAGAGTCATCCGCCCAGCCATCCCAGGGAGAGTGTGCTGGAACGTGTGTCAATCAATGAAGGAAAAATGCCGTTCAAGTGCATTGTACTTACTGGGAGAGCCGTGAAGATGGACTACATGGTCGCTGGTGTCGTTATTGTTGAACCTAATCACCGTCTCGACACCGCGTTGTACATAGAAAGTTGGCCCAGGAGCGACACCATTATATCTATAGTGAGGTGGTCAGGAAGAGAGTCTTTCTGAGTGGAAGTGAACTTTGACGCACCCCACGAAGCTGGCAGAACCCAGGTCCTTGAAGACCTGCTTCTCGAAAGCCTCAATTGTGATCTAGAGTATGCATCAGTACCAAAGCAGGTGAAGGAGATTGAATAAGCATACCTCATAAAAGTCAATCTGCTGTCCATCTACGTTGGCAGTCCTGGTTGCAAATTAGGTAAGTTGTCACAACATTGGTATCAAGTACTCTTACGTATAGGGAGTTGCTATTGGGGGAATCGGCAAGGGACTCTCGAAAATAGCTGTGTATGTAGGACTGGTTGCGGAAGCGAGAGAGGCTGCCAATGCGAGCCCTGCAGCCAAGAACCTCATCTGTGGCATTATGATAAAACGAAAGAATATAACGAACTGTTTCAACGAGGGTATGCGCAAAAATGCGCTGGTTTCAAAGACCTAGCTTAGCGCAAGAGCAACACTTCGACAGTTTCGCATGCAGTGGACCACAGACGGCATTATATTACCTGTGTTGCAGATAACATGAAATTATCCTACTGAACAAGATCCATGCATGATGATGGTCAGATCCACAGTCGACCGGCACATATTGCCGCGACAGGCTATTCCCAGAGGTGCTATGGTAACATTTTTTGATAGAGAATGGTTGGGGAGCCTTGCTTGATCTATGCATATGCACAGGCGTCGATCCATCTGTCCCGGGAGACGAGCATGGATCTTTTGCATGACCTTCTTGTGTCTTTTAGGAATGGTTTATCGGACAAAGTGACGGATCCCCGAGATCATGACATGTATGCTGCTTGTTGCAACACGGTGGCAGGCACCCGCAGCGGGAATCGTGAGCTTAACCTGCGTGGTCCTTGCTCATTGCTCTGGCGATCTTTTTCCTGACAGAGCGTTTTCGTCCGAATATGGCTGACTTTACAGGAGCGAAAACACACTACTACTAAAGCCTCCCGAGCTGGTCTCTATCGATCTGGGTAAAATACCTCGATGGTTGATACCTTACGTATTGGTCGGCTTGCGGCTCATTGCGGCTCAACATCTCAACTCTATCTAGACTTCGCGACCTTGATCCACATACACAAGTCTGTACCATGAACATCATGTACTTACAACATGTGATTGTTGTACCATACCTGCCGGCTATACCTTATCTGTTGCTGTTGTGTTGTCACAGTAGCGATCGTGCATAAGCCATAAGGAGTGTCTGCGCAACCCTCAGCTCTGGAGTCTGCCTCCACACCACACCTCGTGTCAGACTGTCCAGCAGATACAGACCCCCTGTCGCCGCTTGCGGGGGTCGTTGCGACTTTATGTTTAGCTGCAGGGGCTAGTACACCGTGCCCAACACGCCTTTGTTGTAAGAGCATGAAAACTGCACCCAGTTGCGTCGGATTGAGCGAGGCATTCGTGACCTCATGAGAAGGTCAAACTTCATAACCCTCACGTTACAGTGGTGCCAGATGCCGTTCAATCCGTGCCTTGGAAGAGCTTTATCCTGTCGACTCCTGGTTTTCTGATCTGGTTCGTAATTTAAGCTTTGGGTCTTGCCTAATAACATAACCCTGGAGCCCTTTCGCCGTATCTTGGTTCATAGTTCCAAGCTGCCAACCCACGTCCCAAGCCCTCACAGTGGTCTTCATGCCACCCTCCGGTTGAGCCGTCTAGCTATCCAAGGACGCCCTTGTACAACCTTAGCCACACCTAGAACGAAATCCGCAGAAACAAGCAGGCAATCCTGCGGTGGAACTTCGACTGCAAGTCAACAGCCTGAATCAAGACACCATGCCGAGCCACGGGCAGCCACACGGATGACAACTATGCATGGGGTGAAGTTGTAGCTTGGGCTGCGTATCCAAGCCGGCAGCTACGCGACATTGGACAAACGTCATTGACGCTAATGTGATTAATGGAAGCAGCTGCATAATCCATCCCTCCAACATACCTCGTACATGTTGTTGATAGAGAAGCCTTGCCGACAAAACGTCGCTTCGATACATTATAATGATGATGAGCGCGAAATACGCGAGCTCTCTACTTTAGGTCCCAGGCTCAATACATGCTCGGCCCTGCCAAAGCTTGATGACCATAAGCTTTGGCACTGTGAGATTGCTACCTGAAGAAACACTCCGCTTACCACATGATTGATTGTTCGCGATGCCAACGACGAATCATCCTGGCTCCATCTCCATGGTGAAGATCTTGATTTACCTGGAGGCAGCTCGAATCAGACTGGGCTGGCCCTTTGCATCCACTCAGTGGCCAAAAAACCGGCTTTTTCTAAGCTAGTATCTAGCTTTCGCGTGCACAGCCTTCTTCACAGCAGTAGCCATGCTGGTGGGTCTCGGAAGTTTTTCATTATCTTCTGTTGTAATTCATCGGAAACAATCCTTGGCAATACCACTCAAGATGGTGGCGACCTCCTTGGCAGTGTCTGTTCGAAACTATCTCGATAGCTCTTTCCCGGCTACATCTAATTGACATATTGCTATCAGTGGACCAATTCTCGACACTGTCTATGTCAACCAAGTTTCTAGTCATCTCAACCGAGCCAAAACTCAAACCTCACAGTCCGGATGCTCCTCAGTCCATATAATAAGAATCATGCATCATTCATCAAAATCTGATGAGTTCTGATTTACCACAATTTCTGTACCGTATCTACCTTTTAGTATACTTTGTCCGCATGTGGAGTTTTCTGGTTAGCCACTAGTTACCGGGAGGCAACCCTGTTTCATTTTGCACCAGAATGGTTCCATTCTCGATCGGCGGCAAACTTATACGGCAGCCTCGAGAACACTCTCAGCTCAAAAGTGACTCACTGAGCTGCTGACACACAGGGTGGGTATTCTTTCCCAAGAGGCAAGAAAAGGAGAGTCCTCCGTGAACTGAGCTTTTGTGTCAGCCATACTGGCAGCGGTACCTACTTCCTGAAGTCTAGTATCTGGCGGAGACGATCTCGGTGGTAGTCGTGCGATGGTACAAGATACTGCTTTTGCCGGACCACAGTACTGTCCCGTTGCACGTGTACACAGCGATCAGGCGACCACCTAACACTTTTACGGCCGAACATCCTATCAAGAAGCTCCAGATCTTCCCTAGTCCTTTCGTACTAGATGATACCTTTACTTATCACATAGGCGGACATCGACTATGATCCTTAGACCAAGTTCCGTGATGGCCCGAGGCTTTTACCCGAAACTCCTGAGGCAAGATGCACGAACAACTTTTCCGTGCTAGTCTTTATCACATACAGTCTTGCTAGTCAAACAGCTGGCGTACGCGAGGAGGCCTCGCGTCATTAATCAAAATACTTTAGAGTCGGTACTCCAATTCTCGATGAGGAGACACATATGGACAGCTCGACTCCTATAGTCTATCTTTCCAGAGGCAGCAGTGTACCGAGCGACGAGGAGAAAAGGCTTGTTACGGGCCACGAGCGTTGTATCGTACCTGTTCGTCTCGTAAGTCTCTTGATTTGACCTGAAATTTATCGTTGATTTGTCCAATCGAAGGCTGTGCTTCTTGCTGCAGTCACAGACCAATCTACATATTGAAGTTGAGCGACTTGCACCACATTGCGTGCTTGTATTTGGCTACCCACACCCCCCTCCCCAACTGCCCAATCCCATTTTGCTTGTACCAACGTGGTAGAGAGTTTACTTCAAACAATCGTTGCTCACAAGTTCAAACAAGTCATCAGCAGTGCAAACAAATGCGTGGTGAATTTAAAGGAGCACTGGAAGCAAAGGCTGGTTTCAGCGCCGCAGACACAGTAGATAGGCGAAGATGGCACGAATAGCCAAAGGACAAGTCGATATTCTACAGGCCGTCCGCAGATTAGCTGCTGCTTTGATATTGAATCATCTATGGTCATAGGGCGTCTACGTGAATGCAGCCCACACAACAGCGCTTGGTAGTCGAGTACTGTGCTTTACAGGTCAGTTACACTTCTCAGAGGATATATTCTGCCATACGTACGTATACAAACTTAGCGGCGCACTGGCATTGCAGCTTGAGCAAGTAGAGCACTACTCACTATGGAAGTCTCATCATGGCTTTTGGAAAAGTCAGTATTGGAAGCCAGAACAAAAGACAGGATCGTACTGCGACAAAGGGCGCAGTAGTTAGGCAATGGGCTCGTAGTGCTGGTCATTAATGGTATTGTGATCAACATCTAGATCCTCAAAACGTATAGTCCTACCTTCAAGTTGGAAAGGTAAACTCTATCACAAATCAAGGCCAGGTAATAGACGGTATGCAGCGGCTGAAAAGTCCATGTTTGGTTTATAGCAAGGACCAAGTGGTGAGTACAGGAAGTGGATTTACACATTTCCGTCTCTCATCAAACAAAATGAGCATGTGAGCGCCGTACTTGTATGTTCACATGGATATTTACCTTCTCGTCCATAAGTTGACTGTCCAGATATGCGGTGTCATAGCATCAGCATGTAAGTACAAAGTACAAATCCTGTTCCCACCTACTTGTTGTTGGAGCCTTAAACCGCAGCTGAAGTCTGCCACTGTCACACATGCTGCAGCCATAGCCAGTAGTAGTAGCTATTCGCGACTGTGCAGTCCACAACTATACGTGAATGAATCTTACAGCATCTTTGGATGCAAGGAGACCGATGCTACGAAAATCATTTCGTAGCCCACTGCTTCATATATATTGAAACGTAAACGTTGATAAGGCAATGCATGCAAGTTTCCTCGTAAACTTACTTGACCATGGCAAATGAAGCGATATAACGATCATCAGCTATAGCCCCCTCCTCTATACGAGTGACAGACTTGGCAGTAGCTGGCAAGTCCGTATACCTTATCGGATCATCCATGCGCGTTGATTCGTCCAGTCACATAGATGGCGACAGCTCAGCTTCCCCCTTTCTAAGCTCACATAACCTCAAGTCATGTTGCAGCAGCCTTGATGCGTTTCGTGAGGCTCGTTTTGAACGTAGGATGCATGCATGTCCATGGCGTCGCAAGATTGTGCTGGTTTGATGTCGTGACGCGACACTACCTTACGCCACAGCATATGATAGCCTTAACAGCCAGTGTGCCATCAAGACCGATCGTTGCATCTCTGTCCTTGGATGTTGTACCAAGATTGGGGAAACTCATCGCGCTGACAAGACACGGCCACTCCCGGTGTCCCAGCCTCTCTATCCCAGCCTCTCCACTACTTGGCAACCTTCAAGCCTTCCATTACTCGATCGGACGCTCTCCATCAGCTCGACGTCATCGGTTAGTCCATGTAGGCGATAAGCGATCTTTATGTGCAGTGCGGTATAGTGTGGTATGTAACAGGAGAACCACCAGGAAGTGTGATGCAAAGTCAATATCGCTTTGAGCGGATCAAGAAGCAGACTTATCTATTATAAATCAGTTCCTGAGATGAGTCCAAGTGAGCTCGATACTATTTCACAGATAAGAATGAGTGGAAATCTACCTAGCTTGTTTACGTTGAATGCCAGCTTCCAGGTAATCGGTCCCGATTATTGCAGCAGGCCTCATGCATACATCCAGCAACAGAATAGGATCGGCGGCTTGACTATTGGTTGACTTGTACATCTTCCTACAACCCTGAGAGAGGGTATTGCTTATCGAATAAGTGATAGGGAACAGACAGCAATGACAACCTTGACATCTCGATGATCAATTGCATCCAGTCATGCTACCTTCAGTAACTTAGGAAAAGCGAAGTCAGGGAAGCTTGTCGTGGTGAGCGGGTCTGTGCTCCACACAGTCCTGCCGGCATTCATGATCTGATTCCCAAGACGAGCATGCATGCATGCACATGCAGCCTCCATGCAAAGGACGGGAGAGTACCGGTAGGACGACAGGTACCGCCCAAATTGATGAGACGTCACTGGCTCAGTATATGCATCGCCAAGACCTCACATCTTCGTTCATCTGGCTCTGTGGCTATGATCCCACTGATGGAAACACAATGATTCATACTCGCAGGTTCAACGTCAGGTACACGTCGTTCGACTACAACACATGACCGTCCGCACCCGTTTGTCAAGGTCCAATTGCAGATCCATCCATAAGGTAGCCAAATGCATTGATAGGGATCCTGCAGCAGATGTGCATCTTCTCTGCGCTCTGTGGTTAGCCTTTATCGCTCCTGCATGTAGTCTATACGTAAGGCAGTGCGAGAGGCCCAACGCCAATAGCCTGACGTTGGCCAGAGTAGCGCTTGAGCAGTATCTCTCCCAACCGGGTTTACTGCTGCTATTGTACAAGAGCACAGATTGGGGTGTATGCATGTATAAGGTATGTGAACAAAAGCCAGGAAAGTAAGGTAAGCATAGAGTTAATGCTAGGGTAGAAAGGAAAGAAAAGATTCCGAAATAATGATCAGTTGTGGTCAGTCAGTCAGTCAGTCAGTCAATAGGCTCAGCGTGCACCAAACAAACCACTGCAGCCAAACCCTTATGTCTAATACCCTTCCCCCCACCCTTCCCCCAAACAAACATAGAAGGAACGAACCATCACCACGCAACTCGAAAAAGGGCAACAAGTCCACCGCAACAAAATGCCAAAAGATAACTGCAGCGAGTAGGATTCGAACCTACATCTCCACCTCACCAGATCAAGAGTGCAAGCACCCGTCCCGGCAAGATTCTCGCCTAGTCTTAAGATCGTGTACGCTCGAAGCGATTGGAAGAGTAGAATCATACCATTAGACCACCGCTGCTTTTATAATGATTCAGAAACAGACAAAGATATAGACTCACTATGCTTGCTCACTAGACCAAAATCCATTCAGCTGTGGCATTGGACCAAAAAGCAGTTGCAGCGAGTAGGATTCGAACCTACATCTCTACTTATCACCAGGCCAAAGAGTTAGACACTCTCCCGGCGCGCTCCGCGCCTGTGGTAAAGACCGTGTACGCTCGAAGCGATTGGTTGAGTAGAATCATACCGTTAGACTAACGCTGCTTTGTTTGAGATTGGGGGATGAGGGGAGATATAGCTGCCTAAGTAAGCCGCTACCTTACCTCCAATCCTTACATTACCTTACCCATCCTTACCTTATCCACCCTTACCTTATCTCAGTTGTGCTTGAACTCAGTTATGCTTGAGCACTGGGCTGGGCTTTGGAGTTAAGGACATTACGGTTCGAGGAAAACAGATCTGAGCTCAGGCATTGCGGTGCGAGGGCTTGGTTTTTGTATAAGCTGATAAGTCACCGTGCTGAATCTCTCTGCTCTTTCGGCACATGTTCATTTTTCTGCCACTGCCACGGCTCTAGCGGTATTTACGGTGACCTACCCGTCCTGCCCTTGGACTTCGAGAGATACGAGTACACGACTTCTTTCATTGCTACAGCTGTCCCTTGTCCGTAGAATCAAAGTCTGAGACCCAGATCTAGTCGTCAAAAGAGGGGGAGCGACCCTTCTCGCCTCGTGTCTGCACTACCATGGCACAAAGAGCGCCTCATTCATGTCTGCCGTGCTTGACTCTGCAAAGCGAATTTCTTATTGCGTTCAGTATACGCAGCGGCCCAAGCATCAAGCGCACCTGTTCCAAACAACGTAAGCAAAGGACTGAAAGAGAAAGAAAGGGGTGGGAGAAGGGCAGAAAGAACAACTCACTCTGCGCCATAAACTTCTGACTATCATCGGCTTTGTCCACCTCGTTTCTGAAATAGAGGTTGTCGAGACTGCATTCGACAATCATACCATTCAGATTCCTCGCTGGCTTTCTATCCCCAGTCAACCCATCCGACCCAACCAACCCATCCACTCCCGCCTCGCCGTCCTTGTCTCTTTCTTCAATGTCCAAAACCCCTAATGTATCGAAAGCCCTCATAATCGTACTCATAGGCGTCCTAACCCTCTCCTCAAACGCATCCATCAACCCCGGCGGAGCAAGCCCAGTCGCAACAATAGCCGGACAAATAGCATTAACACAAACCCCGACCTTGTCCGCAACCGGTGCCAACGCCCTCGTCAACCCCACAAGTGCATATTTGCTAGCCGTATACTGCGGGATAGGAGGCAAAGCATACAACCCCGCACTACTAGCCGTAATCACGATTTTACCCCCAGGCGGCGAGTTGAGCGCCATATAATGGGCGGCGAGTTTGCAGCCGTAATACGGACCGTAGAGATTCACGCCGAAAGTCAGCATGTTTGGCTCTGCGGGGGGAGAGGAGGGGTCAGAGGTGAAAGAGGCGAAGATGTCGTCGCGGTCGTCGATGCCAGCGTTGAGGGCGCAGAGGTCGAGGCGCCCGCGGGACCAGGTGGTGCCTGTGTAGAAGGCTGCTGCGCACGAGGACCAGGAGGAGACGTCGGTTTTTATGAAGAGCGTGGAGAGACCTAGGTCTGAGGGGGGTGGGTTGATGTCGCAGGTTATTACACGCCAGGATTTGGTGAGGAGGTGCTTTGTTAGTGCTAGGCCTATGCCTGAGGAGGCGCCTGTGATGAGGGCTACGGGGCTTGTCATTGTGGATTGGAGTGGTTTTGGGAAAAGAGGAGAGCAAGGAGAGGCGGAGGCGAGCGATGGGCTTCGCGTCGGCTTTTTATATCTACTTAATACCCGCTGTCTTTGCTACATTTGTCTGCTGAGGTGGAGCAGTGCTCGGCACTTGCGGTGTATGTTGTGTGAGTGGCAGGTGTGGGATGCGGAAAGGACCCGCTTTCCCCCGCTCTTCACTGTGGAGAAAGAACTGGGGTAGATGGTGGGGCATGCTTAAGCCTTGAGAGCAGAGAAGTCGTCGGCATTTGCAATCGACAGGAAGAAGAAAACGGGAAAGTTCGGGCCACGAAACAGTGTGACAGGACGTGCAAAAGTCTTGCTCTGGTTAATGCAAATGTGTAGACTTGCAGTGGCCAAGTGCAGGCCGACTAGTCGCTTTTTTCCAAATCGACATGTACAATGCCGACTCGTCTATGCCAAAAGGTCATGAATTCATTTCCGCATGCTTCTCCATTTTTGAATCTCCTCAGATGTGGCTCTTGATAAGCTGTCCAGCCTCGAAACCATCCTGTGCCTCGAGCGTCGTCCAGCCGCTGACGGCACCAGACTCGACACACACCATCTTCTTGTAGCCGTCCTTGGGAGCATAATCGCTGATGCCCTGAGCACCCTCCTTCCATGGGTTCCAGACGACGGTGTCTTGGAGGTTGTCCCTAGTGACATCGAAGCGGGGCTTGCCATCGACAAGGATCGAGGTGGTGTCTTGCTTGAGGTTCTTGTAAACGCGGTCGACTTCGCTGGATATGGTGAGTTCGTGAGAGGTAGAGTCGTGTTCGGTACCGTTGAGGACTTTGTCGTTGTACTTTACACCAGCAAGACCGGTGACCTTGACCTGGGAGATGTCCTGGGGGAAGTAGACAGTCAGCTTGCGTCATGTAGATATGAGTCGGCACATTCAAACTCACAGGGACGGCGAAGTAGGTGTGGGTGAGCATTTGGAAGTCGAAAGGCTTGTCGCCCTGATTTGTCACACCGAGCATGGTCCGAAGGCCACTCTTGCCCAAGGTGATGCTGTACTGCAGGCTGAAATCATAAGGCCAGGCCTGCTTCATCTCTTCACTCAAGTTGTTTGGAGTGAGACCGAAATCGAGTCTCACGGCATCGTCACCGCCCTTGGAGAGTGGGCCTGACTCGGAAGATGACTTGCCAAGGTATTCCCAGCGGGAGATGCGTGCGAAGCCGTGCTGTGGGAGGTTGGAGGTTGCGTGGTTCTTTGGTGGTGGGCCAAAGACCTGTTTCCATACCTGTCAGCCTTGATATTTTCCATTGTGAACAACCTAAGCTTGGGGATACTTCTTACAGGGAAGACGACGGGGATGCCTCCTCTGACCGCCTTTGATCCGTCGAGGTGCGCTGCCTCACTCAACCAGAGATTTTCTGAACCATCACTCTTCCACGATGTGACCGTCGCTCCGTATAGGAGCACCTCGACCGAGTCTCCGGTTGGAAGTGTGGCAGTGACCTTGGAACCATCCGATTGTACCGATGGTTGAGGGCCGGTCGTGTTGGCCGAGATGGCTGATGGTCTGCTTGCTCTTTCTACCATTTTGTTTGATCGTTGCTTGTCAATTATCTTGGAATGAGGTTCAAATCAAGAATGAACAAGACGTGAGATAGTCGTGATTGTTGTGATTGTTATGGTTTGTGTTTGATGTGGTGGGGTTTTCAATATGACGCAGACGGGAGCTTGATTCTGAAACAGACGGGGACTGCTTATTATAATTATACTTTTATGCAGGAATGGTTAATAAAACTTGCATCAGCAAAGTAACTCAAGGTGCACATATTAAGGTATCTAGGTGACCATGCGGAGACAGATCAAGTGATTGCTATGTGAGAATGAACACTAAGTAAGGCTGACGCACAACAAGAATGATACCTGATGTGTAGCCAACGAGAGCAAATCATCATTTTTTGATCTACAAGATCTTCACAACCACCTTCAATTTCAGAAAATAAAGACAGAAGCACATCCTGCATGCACGCATATCAAGGCAACATTTCAAGAATTCCAAATCCATGGCAAGTACCTTGATGAACCATCATAGCAAAGACCCATCGCACGTCGTTCCTCCTTTAAGTTAGGCTCAGCAAATGGTAATGTACAATCCAATACTGTTTCGTAGTCAGCACGACATCTGACAAATCATGGCATACCAGACTTACGGAGAAGGATTGTAATCTTGGAAGTAGTTGAAATAAGTATCTCCACAGGCCTCGGCTTCAACAGTCACAGTCTTTCCGCCAGGGCAAGGAAAAGTTGCCACGCTGTAGGTGTGCCCTGGCGAAAAGGCAGCCATTCCCAAATCTTGCTCCACTCCAGGTGCGGTAGCATAAGTGGTACTAGCAGTGGCAGATCCATCGAGCATGAAGAAATCAATCTCACCACTTCCAGATATCTCAAACGAGGAGGTTTCGAGCTGCGACTTTTCTGGGAAAAGGAAAATGAGAGAGCATGTCTTCCCGTTGTCAACATTCTTAATGTCAAAGCTGAAGATTGACGAGATTGTTGATGAGACTGTGCCGTTGTAGGATGTTCCGTAGGCTTTGTTGGGATTCGAGGAATCGACGGGGACGATTAGATGGGGGTACTTGTGGTATGTTGGTCAATTTGAACCCCACTCTGCAATGAAACACTCACCTCGTAGGCTCCTGATAGATCCAGTGGACATGTCTTTGCAGGCGTGGTAGCAGCGGCGGGGCAGCCGGACTGGCAGTTGTCTGCGGTCAAAGTGGTAGAGACACAATCCTGTTGTCCACCTGGTGCTGTAGTGTACAGGTTGTAGCCTCCATTATCGCCTGTTGGACAGGCGATGAATTTAGTGTCATTCTCATAGGCGAGAGTGCCATCACATCCAACAGAGAATCCGGGCGAAGGAGTTGCACCAACATCGCACTGAAACTGTGATGTTGGATCTGTGAAGATGCAACCACGGCCGCTCGCGTCGGTCAGACCTCCAGTGGTATCAATAGAGTATTGACCAGCGGTGAGGCCGGTTTGATTTACTCTGTTCTGGCCATCCGATATTTGGTCTACTGGTCCCAACGAGCTTTGAAGATGAAAGGAACCAGAAGTTTGTCAGCACATAGATTGAGAGAATGAGATACTATAAGGCTCACCATGATGTGGCACGCGAAACCAGGGCGTCACCAACAGCGGCGTGAAGTGCAATCGAGGTGAATAGGAGCTTCATTTCGACGACCAGAATTCAAACAGTTGCTGAAAAGAGACTGCACTATGGAGGCCTCCAAGAACAAGGAGACCAGAGGATCATATACGATGGAACAGCGGAGACGATGACGGGTAGAAAAGAACATGCAGACATGGTAAGTCAGGAGTGGAAACGAACATGGCGATCATAGGATGTTGAAATGAAGGCAGTACCGCTCGGTTGCTAGAGGAATGCGTAAAGGCAGGAAGAGACGCGCAGCTCGCTACGCGTCTCACTCGAAAAGAGATGTCATCCCCTAACATGGTGGGAAATTGCGGAGTGTTTGGGCGAAAATTCAAGTGGATTTCCAGCATTCTGTCGGTTTCAAAATGGTATACTGAGATGAATTTCCTGCAGGCTGTCATTTCCAAATATTAGCATGCATCGTCACATGGCCTTGCTGCATGTGGTCATGCAAGGCTGTTAGAAGCGCGATTGCACGTGTATTCAAAGTGGGAGGTTTGGCAAGCACAGGGCTGCGGTCGTTGATACAGTGATGGTGAATGTACAATTAGTAAAGAGAAGGGCCAGAGGTTGGCTCCTGAGAGTCGGGAGCGGTACGACCACCAGTAAGCTCCTCGCCAATCTTGGCAACTCTCTCCCTGGTGAGACTGGTAGATCTGCCCTTGGTAGATGAAGCGAGAGCACCACCCCTTCCACCTCTTCCTGAGGCGCGAATGAGCATGTCCTGGACGGTATCGGGCTTGCCGTAAGCCCATACGCTGGGAATCTCGGCCCTGTTGGGGTCGAAGGCTCTGGGTGCATCCTGGAAGCCAAATTCGGCGTCGATAGCCTTGGCCAGCTGAGACTCATTGGTGATGAAGTTTCGGGCGTTGAGGTAAAGTTGGTGGAGAGCGTCGGCTCTGTCTTCTTTGCGGGCAGCTTCCTTGAGAGCGACGCGTTGCTTCTTTTCCATCAAGCGGACCGCTCTGTCAGGGTCCTCGACCGGGGCGCCATTGAGTAGAGCTTGTAGCTCGAGATCGATGGTTGGGTTGGTCAATCGCTCATCCTCGCGCTCAGGCGTGTGCAACAAGGCTTCTCTCTCTTGCTGTCTTCGCTTTCCCTTGGCAGCCAAGATTGTGTTGGTCCTCACTCTCCTCTCCTTCAGAGCCTCTAGACCCTCTCTCAAGTTCTTCCTCCTCTGCTCAGCCATGCGCTCTTTCCAGTCAAGCCTCGACTCGTCTGGCGAGGCAGCGACATGACGATGTTTGGTGGGTTCCTTTGTGGACTGTGCAATGTTTTTGGGATCAGCCTTGTCGAGACCACGGCCTGGCGCTGATCCAGCAAAGATGTCGCGAGGTACAGGAAGGGCACCTCTAATGCGAGGCTTTTCTGGTGTTGTTTGCTGCGGAGGTTGTGGGATATCGATATAGCGTGGTGATTCGGGTCCAATCTGTAGTGCAGCGGCCGAACGAGAAAAGGTGCGTCTGGCGGTGCATGAAGGACATTGATATGATTGCTGCAGCGCAGCCCGAGGCACTCGTGGAGGCATCCTTTGTTTGATTAAGATAATCTCCAACTTTTTGGACACTTTCTGGACATCAGCCAACTGCCCTGCTCTGCTCCGTCCCCCGAAATCATCTCCGCCAAGACTGCGGTGAGGTGAGCACAGACGCTGCCAGATTCGCTCGGCTTTAAAAACTCCGCTCGAAAAAAAGTTACAGCCTTTTGATCCTTGAGCTGCGTCCCTCGCACGCTTCGACTACTCTCACTCTCTTTTTTTCTACCTTTCCACCAGCATCAAACCCTGTTCAAGTATTCGCGGGTATAATTCCCGAATCTTGCCAACATGGGTAGCGGAAAGAAAGAGGCTGCGCGCAAGACGCGCCAGAACACGACGGGCGATGGCATGCAGAATGTCAAGGTCAAGGGCGAGAACTTTTACAGGTACTTTCTTAATCATACATAGTCTCCATCAACCAGTGTACTGACTGGTTTCTCACAGAGATGCCAAAAAGATCAAGACGCTCAACATGTTCAAGGAGGGCAAGGCTGAACACAACGCTCGTGGCGACATTACCAAGGCTGCCTCGTACCAGTCTCGCGACCTGCCCAATGCTCGCATTGAGCCCAACCGGAAGTGGTTCACAAACACACGTGTCATCTCCCAGGATGCTCTTGCTGCCTTCCGTGGTGCCGTTGCCGAGACCAAGAACGACCCATACTCGTACCTCCTCAAGCAGAACAAGCTTCCCATGAGTCTGATCAAGGACAACGAGAACACCAAGAACGGTATCAAGCAGCACCAGGCCAAGATTGCCATTGAGACTTCTCCCTTTGCAGACACTTTCGGCCCCAAGGCTCAAAGAAAGCGTCCAAAGCTGGCTGTTGGCTCTCTGGAGGATCTTGCTGGAGAGACGGACAAGATGCACGACAACTATCTTGACCGCCTCGAACAAGCACGTCTCTTGAGCGGAAACGCCAACGAGACTGAGCAGATTGGCGAAGCTGCCCCAGAGATTAATGGTCAGACTGCGGCCGCCAAAGAGGCCATCTTCTCCAAGGGTCAGAGTAAGAGAATCTGGAACGAGCTGTACAAGGTCATCGATTCCAGTGATGTTATCATCCACGTTCTCGACGCCAGAGACCCCCTCGGTACTCGTTGCCGAAGTGTCGAAAAGTACATTCGTGAAGAGGCTCCCCACAAGCACTTGCTCTTCGTCTTGAACAAGTGCGATCTTATCCCCACCAGCGTTGCAGTGAGTACTCCCCCTTCCCTTGAATCCCTTCCCCTCGACATGTCATGTCCCCAAAGTTCAAGTCAAGGCTTTTCCCCGCATTCTTTTGCGTCTTTTCGATGGGATCAATCTGTTACAATTTTGGGAGATCAAAGTCGTCCCGCCGCTGCTTGGCCGTTATGGTCTGGCAGTAGATTGCAAACCGTACTGGTATGCTTTCAACAGGGTTCGAGCGTGTTTCGTTTGAGTTGAGTCCCTTCTCCGCTCCTAAGAGTGGCTTCGTGGAGGATCTCTTAGTAATGATTCACACATTCCATGCACTTGTATCCAAGCACTTATAACAGTGGAAGTCAACCATACTAATGACTCGCTTCACAGGCCAACTGGGTTCGTCTCCTCTCCAAAGACTACCCTACTCTCGCATTCCACGCTTCCATCACAAACTCCTTCGGCAAGGGCTCGCTCATTTCACTCCTCCGCCAATTCTCCTCCCTCCATGCTTCCCGCAAGCAAATCTCGGTCGGGTTCATCGGATACCCCAACACTGGCAAGTCTTCCATCATCAACACTCTTCGTAAGAAGAAGGTCTGCACTGTTGCACCCATTCCTGGAGAGACCAAGGTCTGGCAATACATCACTCTGATGAAGCGCATCTATCTCATTGACTGTCCTGGTGTCGTTCCGCCAAACATGTCCGACACTGAAGAGGACATTCTCCTGCGTGGCGTCGTCCGTGTTGAGAACGTCGAGAACCCTGAGCAATATGTCGCGGCTGCCTTGAAGAAGTGCAAGAAGCACCACGTTGAGCGAACCTACGACCTTCGCGGTTGGGACGATCACATTCAATTCCTCGAGATGCTGGCTCGAAAGGGCGGTCGCCTACTCAAGGGCGGTGAAGCTGACTTGGATGGTGTCGCTAAGATGGTCCTCAACGACTTCCTCCGAGGCAAGATCCCTTGGTTCACTGCTCCCCCAACCACCGAAGACTTTAAGGAAGGTATCGAGGGTCGCGATGGTAAACTTGGAGAGATGGCCAAGAAGAGGAAGAGAGATGACAAGGATGATGCCGAGACTGAGACTGACGGTGGTGTCGCTGTCCCTACCGAGGACGATTTTTCAGGTTTCAGTGATGAGGATGATGAAGATGAAAAGGACGATGACGAAGATGAAAAGACCGAAGGTCCTTCCGAAGAGGGATGAACAATCATGCTTGTCTTCTAAAGAAGTCAATACCATGCCATTCCCGCATGCCACGAACCCCCGCCCCATACAAGCGCAACCAAACACCTCGAAAGAGGACATGGCGTCTGCTCGTCACTGGTAGCGCGCGCCAACCTCAACGTCCTTCTGCAGTCGCAGACAACGCTTTCATGGCCGATACTTAGAGTTGGCCTTGTTAATGAGGTCAGCGCCGCGGGGGAGTCGTCCCAAGAGCCAACCTTGCCTAAAGGCCCTTCGACGAAGTCGGCCATGCATCAAAATGGCCAAGTCAATAGAATGGAGGCTACCGTATAGTAAGCCCCTAGTCATTCTCGCATAGATGATGAGGTGACATCGCTGGAAAGAAACTACAGCAAATCCTCATATACCACTGGCTAGCCAGTCCCAACAATTTATAAATTACCATGAGTTGTCCAACCTTGTTTTACCAATATATGACCCTGTGGCCTTCATGATCTGCCTGCCTTTCAAGTCCCTTGCACTGTCACCATCCAATGTGCACACACATTCAGTATATGAATGCACAATGGTCACGAGTGATCTACGCTCGAGTATGGACAGTATGATTGAAGGAGGTACATCGTCCTCTTCAGGCTGTCCTAGAATCACATATCTCGCATGGTTTTGGATCGAGGCTATATCAGGTTCGCAGGCTCACGCTGCAAGCACGCGAGTTTGTGCTCGGTGATTTCGGGCAGCTTTCTTCCGATGCGCCCTTTGTACTTCCTTTGTTCCCTCGTTCCCCTCCTTCTTGCAGCAGCACCATTACCCTGTCCCTACGCCATGCATGGAACGAATGGGTATCATCACTGGAACGATGTAATCCTTTACGAGATTCATCAATTCTGTCGATCACCAAGTCTTCACTGGCGGAGAAACCATGTCCATGCAGGCACGATATCCTCGGAAGTGGATCCTCGTAAAGCAGAGGTAGGTTCATTCAGACCCAGATCTCGTCTTCAAAATGGTCGAATGTCCTTTTCTTTGATCGTTCGGAGCAACAGAACAACATGCAATTCTTTTCTCTGCTGCTTCTTACTTGCATTTGTGCATTTACATCGTATGCCACTGACGATGGTCTCACTACCGACGTGACCTGGAGCCTTTTGATCAATGGCGAGAGGGTCTTCATCTTTTCTGGCGAGTTCCATTATGCGCGCATGCCTGTGCCCGAGTTGTGGCTTGACATCTTCCAAAAGTACAAGGCGAACGGGCTTAACGCAGTCAGGTAAGAAAGATGGAGCATTGTATTCCAGTGTAGATATGCTAATTTTCGAACAGCATTTACTTCTTCTGGTCCTATCACTCTGCATCTAAGGGTATCTTTGGCTTTGAGACTTCTGGAAAGAACGTCCAACGAGTCCTGGACTACGCCAAAGAAGCAGGCCTTTACGTGATCGCCAGACCAGGGCCATATTGCAATGCAGAAACCAATGCTGGCGGCTTGGCTCTGTGGACAACCGATGGCAGTGGAGGAGATTATCGCACTAATGATGAGACGTACCATCAAGCTTGGCTCCCTTGGATCCAAGAGATTGGAGCAATCATTGCTCGCAACCAGATTACCGAAGGCGGACCTGTCATATTATATCAGATCGAGAACGAGTTACAGGAGACTACGCATTCAGCTGACAATGCACTCGTCCTCTATATGGAGCAAATCAAGCAGGCGTCCAGAGATGCTGGTATCGTGGTGCCATTCACCTCGAATGAAAAGGGCCAGCGCTCCGAGAGCTGGTCCACCGATTATGAAGACGTCGGCGGTGCGGTCAATGTCTACGGTCTGGACTCTTATCCTGGCGGCCTTTCTTGTACAAACCCCGACTCGGGCTTCAAGGTCATCAGGAACTACTATCAATGGTTTCAGAACTATTCGTACACACAACCTGAATTATTTCCAGAATTTGAAAGCGGCTATTTCCAGCCTTGGGGTGGCTACTTCTACGATCAGTGTCTTGCAGAACACGATCCTGCCTTTGCGGATGTATACTACAAGAACAACATTGGACAACGCACTACTTTGCAGAGTCTTTACATGGCTTGGGGTGGTACGAATTGGGGAAACCTGGCAGCACCAGTCGTATACACGAGCTACGACTACAGCGCGCCGCTTCGAGAGACGCGAGAAGTTATGCCAAAGTTCTCTCAGACCAAACTGATTGGGTTGTTCACGCGGGTATCACAAGATCTCCTGTATACCGAGATGGAAAGCAATGGAACTGGCAATGCCGTCAGCAGCACGGATATCTGGACTTGGGTGCTTCGCAATCCCGAGACCGGCGCTCGCTTCTACACTGTACAACACGCTACTTCGAGCTCGAGGGCGGTTACGGACTTCTCTATCGACCTGAAGACGTCCCTTGGCAACATCACGGTCCCTGATGTTCAGCTGAATGGGAGACAGAGCAAGATCATCATATCCGACTACCATTTTGCCAACAAGACCTTGCTCTACTCTAGCGCAGACATCCTGACATACGGCATCTTCCAAACCAAGACAGTGTTGGTACTCTATCTCCAGGCTGGGCAGATTGGTGAACTTGGCTTTGTTGGTAATGTCACGAGCAAAGCGTACGGTGTTATCACCAATTCGACGACTACTTCTGTCAATTCTAACGGCACTGTCGTTTACACAAAGTTAACCTACACTCAGACAGCCGGAGCCAGTATACTAAGCTTGTCCAACGGTGTCATTTTGTATCTACTAGACATCCCTACAGCATGGACATTCTTTGCACCTCCAACAGTCACCAATCCAAACGTGCCCGCTGATTCGCAGATATTCGTTCTGGGACCCTACCTAGTCCGCAATGCGACTATAAGCGATAACACAGTCGTATTGATCGGCGACAACGCCAACGCCACAGAAATAGAAGTCTACGCAGGCAGCTCGTCCATCGACACGATATCCTGGAACAGCGTAGATCTCGAGACCAAATCCACACCCTACAACTCCCTAAAAGCCCACATCCCAGGAATAGCCAACCTCACCATAACCCTGCCGGCCCTCACATCCTGGAAAGCCGCCGACTCGCTCCCGGAAAAATCGCCCCTTTACGACGACTCAACCTGGACCATCTGCAACAAGACAACAAGCCTGAGCAAAACACCTCCCCTAACCCTCCCCGTCCTCTTCAGCTCAGACTACGGCTACTACACAGGCGCCAAGATCTACCGCGGCCACTTCACCTCAACCACCGCCACATCCGCGCACATAACCGCTCAAAACGGACTCGCATCCGGGTGGAGCGCCTATCTAAACGGCATTTTCGTCGGAGGCAACCCAGGAAACGCATCTTTATCCCGCACAAGCGCTCTCCTAAACTTCACCAACATCCCCCTCTCAAACGCAACAAACGTCCTCACAATAGTCACAGACTACACGGGCCACGAGGAGACGTCGACCGCACCGTCTGGCCCCGCAAACCCCCGGGGTCTCCTAGGCGCCACCCTAAACGACCCCACCAACCACACCTTCAGCGTCTGGAAAATCCGCGGCGGCGGCGCCGCCAACATCGACCCAACGCGCGGCCCCCTAAACGAAGGCGGTCTCCACGGCGAAAGAAAAGGCTGGCACCTCCCCTCCTACCCCCCGGCCCCCTCTTCCGCCCCGGCAGCCCATTCACGGGCCTAAACACCAGCGGCATAAACTTCTACATAACAACCTTCACCCTCTCCCTGCCCCTAAACACCGACATCCCACTCGGCATCCACCTCAGCGCGCCAGCGGGCACGAAAGCCAGTATGCTCATTTTTCTGAATGGGTATCAATACGGCAAGTTCTTGCCGCATATTGGACCGCAGACACGGTTTCCGGTTCCGCCTGGGGTTGTTGTTGTGAGGGGGGTTAATACGTTGGCGATCAGTGGTTGGGCGTTGACGGATGAGGGGGCGAGGTTGGATGGGGTTGAGGTTTTTGCGTATGGGGTTTATGGGAGTGGGTTTGGGTTTGGGGATTGGAGTTATTTGCGGCCTGGGTGGAGTGAGGAGAGGTTGGGGTTTACGTAGTGTAGCGATCTTGAGGGGGGTCGGTTTGGGCTTTTGAGTGGTTTGGTTGGCATGGCTTTCGGAGAGCTTGGTTCTTCGATGGATGCTGTGTCAGATACCCTGTCAGCAACATTACCTCCGAGAATATCACTTTGTAGTCTATCACATACAGTCACATTCTGAAAAGGCGCTACACACACAGCAGACATGTCCATGGGAGAAAATCAAGCATGTAGGGATCGATCTAACAACTGCTCTATGCCACCATGCACGCAACCGTTTTCGTAAGGCATCTCATCGTTTATTCTGTAGACTGTGGACCATTGATTCATGTCATGCAATGAACCACCCATGGCAAAACACCGAAAGAACCGTCAACATGCTGAAACCATATCACCCCCTGTCAACACCGAATGCACTCGCAGCACGATGCTTGGCCTTGTCAAACCTTTTCTGGAATCCATCCTTGACTCGCTCCCTTTTGTATCTAACCTTCTCTCTGCTCCTTTCGCTCTCGTGCTGGACCTTTTCCTTGACCTTTCGTGGCCATGTAGGAAGAATAGCAGTCAGATAGGTGACCTCGTCAGTTGGCTGGCTCGATTGGTACCTTTCCTCTGACATCATTTGCGGCGGCAAAGGTTGAAGGTAAAGCTTGTCCCCGGTTTGAGGTGAAGTCGTGAGGATAGGTGATTGCAAGGGCGAACCATCCGCGATCGTTTTCAAAGAGATGTGGGTTGTTGGAATGAGAGGTTCCGGGGTTCGTGTCATGGCATGCACTAGATGCCCATCTTCCTGATTCCGACAAGCTCCGTCCCCATGCTAAGAAGCTGGTGCTATTGATCGTATTGAGGCATCAGACGACGTCTGAGACGATGAAGGGGAAGCGCACGGAGAGGAGGCGAATAGGGACTGTGACGAGTATGGAGAGCCGGGAGAATACATGGGTGGGGAAGGAGAAAGTTGAACTTGAGGATTAAAAAGAACCCGTCTACCAGTTGTACCCCTTAACCGGAAGTCCGCTGAGTGTTCATTGATGATGCCAAGTAAGTCGCAAGGTCGCCAGGAGCACTGGGTCGAAGAACGGTCGGGATGTTGAGTCGAGGGGCGTTCGAGAGACTGGGCTGGAGAACATTCAAAAGAGTCAGGTGTCGAGGACTCATCGACGCCATCCAGGTAGGACTGCGCAGGTTCAGCGCATGCCAGGTGATCCAATTGAGCGACGATTGTGTTGAGATTTAGAATCCGTAGCCATAACCGCCGAGATCACGGGATTGACGTTTGGCTTTGAGCTGAGAAAGTCAGCACGAGTGATGATCCATTGACAGGAGAGGATTGAATGTTGGAGAAAGAGGTCTTGATACTCACAACCTCCCGTCAACACCCCGTCGTCCATCTCGCATCGCAAAGAGCCTCCGGAAACTCGATATGAAAATAACCAGGTGAAAAAAAAGAAAGAAGGGTGGGTATCGTATCAACTAGCACATGACCAAAGAAAAACTCGCAAAGCAAAGAAAGCACAAGGACATGCAGGGGTTTATACCTTGGCCGAAATAAGGTTGGCACGCTCATACTGCCTTTCCTGCTTCTCCTGCTCAGCCCACTCGGCTTGGGTGGCACGTTGCAGATTCTTTTGCTCCTCCTTGGTAAGTGGCTTGGAGTCGGGGAGCCTCTTTTTGCGGGACTCGGGCGTCTCGACAAAGGTGATATCGCCATTCGGAGTGGTGAAGATGTAGTGACGGTACTCGGTGTTTGCCCAACCAGTGCCTGTACCAAACCTGTGAGCATATACTTGATAGCGTGCGTCTCTGAGCTCAATCTTTGCATCGTCGATTTGCTTGCGAAGACTTGAAAAATGACTTTTGTGAGGCTCGCTTTTGTGATGGCGCGGAGGTAAATCTCAAAACGCAGCAATCAGAAGTGGCAAAAAAGGGGAAATAGGATTAGGTGCAGGAGGAGAAGACGGTGCTTTGAGAAAGGAATGAAAAAAGTAGGGAATGGGATCAGATGCAGGAGGAGAAGATGGTGCTTCGAGAAAGGAAGGAAACTCGCTGGGGGATGGAGGAAGGTTCTCAAACATACCCGCCGAGGGAGTTCCGTTCAACTTGTGAGTATCACTCCAGTCTTGAGTGAAGTAATGCAAGAAACCACCATGTGTGACGACGACAGCCTCCTTCTCGCTGCGTGCGTACAAAAAGTCCCTGGCATCGTTCGCTCTGGCCTCAATGGCGGAAGAGTTTGGAGCCCACCTGCCCATCTTGTTGTTCCAATCGGCATTCTCAGGCTTGCGCATAAGGGACGTGTCAATGGGCTGTCCTGCAAACTCTTGTTCAATCTCTTCAACACTGCTGCCGGTGTCACAAGGCAGGTCCGACGTTTCCTGTAATTCTGGCAGGAGCAGAACCTTGAGATTCTTCTGCTTGATGACAGGAGCAAACGAGAGTAGGGCGGTCCAGATGGTGCGTTTGAGTGGAGAAGCAATGATCAGCTCGACTTGGTCCATGTGGGCCTTTGGGAAGTTCTGAGCCAGATTGCGGCATTGTTCCTCGCCATAGGGGGTGAGAAGCGGATCGTGCATGGCATGGTTGGCGACGGTGAGATTGTGGTAGCCCTGGGCATGACGGACAAGAGTGATGGTTGATGGTGACATTTTGGTAGAAGGCTTAGCGGAAGAGTACTTGTGTTGATTATGCTAAAGACGTCCTGTTGGTGGTCTCAA
The DNA here is from genome assembly GCA_009982845.1 of Delphinella strobiligena. Lineage (NCBI taxonomy): Eukaryota > Fungi > Ascomycota > Dothideomycetes > Dothideales > Dothioraceae > Delphinella > Delphinella strobiligena. The sequence goes on along the minus strand of JAADKB010000006.1, from coordinate 934,638 downwards.
TGGATGTTGCACGTTGCCTGGTAGGTGGACGATATAAATAAAAGAGCGTCCCGATGTGAAAGCTAATGTACGGTGAACGTGAAGTGTCACAGGGAAGCCAAGAATGGTCTCGCGGTTCGTAGGTGATGAGATGATATGCAGGTGAACAAAATTAGGCTTGTGGTTGATGACGACGTGTGGTCAATTGATGAGGATGTGGGAGAAGTGGGAGAGCACAAGAACAAAGACTTATTGTTTGCCTAAGATAAGCTACTTTGATGACGCTGTCAAGGCGCTACGAATTAGCAGTTGTTACCCACTGTGCCTGCCGGTCTCAATCGGATCGTGGCAGCCAATAGATGATCGATATCGTGCTGAAGGTGCAACTTTAGATCCTGAGAAAAACAAACGGTGGTGCTTCAATGCGGGATGCGGCTCATCGTTGTGACGCCTCGGCCCAAAGATTGCCGATGCTTCAATACCTTATGCAGAGCATGATTGATTAACCCACTATATCATAGCCTCAACTCGTGGTCAAATATCGTCATGGTTCAATCGCAGGAATTGGATACAGGAAATGCTATCTGATCCATCCCCCATCTTCCATAATAATAAAGCATCGAAGCTTACACCAATCCATTCCATACTGGCCAGCGCCATCGCTAATCAAAATACATTGTACGCATCCTGTTAGGAGGCACGGGAGGTGGAGCATAAGAGCATACATCTGCCTCCTTGTCAATGCGGCTGCATCTGGCGCATGGCATTTTGCCATCGCCATCGCACTTGAGTTTGCGACGCCTGCACTGAACACAAGCCACTGCTATGCGGTGTAGTTGGCAGTGTGGGGGCGCGCTCAATAGCCTTACCAATGGGCGTTTCAAGAACAGCTTCACCGCCTCTTGTTCCTCTGAGGCCTAGAGCGGTTTCGTGATGATGTTCGAGCCCATCCGTCGTGACCGACTCTTTCCGTGCATGATCGAGCTGCTCCGTGGCTGACACGTCGGCGAGAGGTTTTGAGACCAATTGGACCAGACCATTAACAGACTCCTAACCTGCCTTCTGCCTCGCCAGCCAGAGACCAACACTCTCCCTGGCCAGAGCACCGCCCCAGACACCGTCAGTGCCTCCTCTTCTGAACTCTTCTCCAGCGTAGCCCTCGTCACCGAAGCCTCTGCCACCCTCGGCCAGGATGACTTGAAGATCGCGCTGTTGACTGCTTGTGAAGCGCTTGAGGAAGGAGGCAGGATCGCGAGCAAGGGCATCGTAGAACTTGCGCTTAGCATTGACATGTTGAATCTTCTGAATCAGAAGGGCAATATCGTCATCTATCTGGGTGATGGCCTTCAAGGTGGCCAGATGCGATGGCGAGCTGTGAATGGCGCGCATCTGGCGTTGTAGGAGAGAAGGAACTTGGACGCGGATGTCGTAGACTGTTGGTCGGGATGGAGCCAAGTCGGAATCGGCGGGAGGAGATATGTAGTCTTTGTCGAGACGGATCGTGTAGGCGAGCTTGATTGGCGGAAGTGGAGTGAGATGGGGAAGAATCTGGTCAGGGATGTAAGGGAAGTAGAGCGAGTCTGTCTTAAAGACCTGTCATGTTGTGTCAGTTGAAATTATGATAAAGATGAGTGAAAGAGAGTGTGGTGACATACGGCTCTCAGACCTTCGTCACAGACTATGCGTCTGTTCTCTTCGTCCTCTTGCAGGCCGAAAGCGCGAATGTACTCCCAGATGCCAGCGACAACTCCGGCGCGAGTGTCTTCTTCGGTATCTAGCAAGTCGGCTAGGGCTGGGCTCAACTTGAAGCGTTCAGGACTCTCGTCGCGTGTGAGGTTGATGGTGACGTTCATCTCCTCATCAGCCTTGCGCTCGAATTCTAGCATGTCAAAGTTGGAGGCGTTTTCATCAGGCTGTCCGGCTTGCGGTGCATTCGTCTGTGCAGGCTTCTTCCATTCGATGGCAGCAAAGCCATCAGGTTGAAGGTTGGCGGGTCTGTCGAAATTGATCGTGATGGACTTGAAGAAATGGCTGAGCATTGTCTTTTCGTTGGGAAGAGGGATCCTGGACGCTTTCTTCTTCTTCTTCTTCTTCTTCTTGGGCTCATCGTCCACGTCGTCAACATCTTCCACGTCGTCATCAGGATCAGGGAGCAATTTTCCCTCAATCTTGACTCTGTACCGTGCTTGCGAGTTCTCTCCAAAGTCAAAGGTGCCGTCAGCGCCAAAGGACTCGCCGCCCTCTTCCATGACCTGCCATGGCTGTCCCTCGGCCGTGTTGCTGATCCAGATGCGCAGGGTGCCTTCTCGCTGCGGCGATGAAGGGAAATGCTCGTTGATGTCCAGCCTCTTTTGCATCATCTTGGCGTCGAGTTGCCTCTCAAGCTCTCGCATGCGGTTGTATCTAGCCACTCCATCACCGATACACACATCTTCGAGGCCTTCGGGTAGATTGCGATCCGTTGGTTTGCGCGACTGGCGCTTTGCCGCCTCTTGACGACGGAGAGTCTCCTGCTGTTGTTGAACTTGCTGGGCTGCGCTTAGGGACGGTTGTGCTGCAGCTGCCTGTTGTGCCGCGCCGTACATTTGAGCTGTTGGTCTCGCGTCAGTCAAACTGTAATCGAAGCTCAATCGTCTCTTGCGAGGCAACATGGCCATGGGCGCATAAGGCAGCGATGTCGGTGGTCCCACCCACGGCAGCATGTTGCGCGCGTCTTGTGTCGTGTAAGGTCTTGTCGTGTCGTGCCGTGCCGTGTCGTGTGGATTATTTGTACAAGTAATGAACAGACGCGCAAAGCTAAAAGCAACAGACTACCGTGGATGACAATTTAAACAGCACGGATTGGATGGATTGGAAGCTGCCTCAATTGTTATGCTAGAAAGATTGGCGTCGTCTTACCTGGTCCACGACGGCCTCCAAGCTGCGATGTGTGAGGTGAGCGCTGAGGCGCTTGCCCAAAGCTTCGGTTCTGCATCCTGCTACCGTAGATCTTCTTGTTTGAGAGTGCACCCTTCGTTAAAGACAAGCTTGTATATGCGAGTGGCTATGCGATCACAATTGATGTGGTATGGCGATGATGAAGTGTCAAAGATGAGCAGACGCGTTTGATGGAGAAGTTCAAATCGCGTTCGCTCTCATGCGCCAGAGAAGACTGCCCGCTCGTCTGGGGTCGAAGCGAATTCGCGGGGTTGCCTCCTACCATGAATTGTTACCCCTGTCTTGCTTGGGACTTGAAGAAATCGTTTCACCGTATCAAGGATACTAGGTCTTCAGCTATCCTTTGGTGCTGAGAGATGCTGCTGTGTAGAATTTGTTGCCTCGTCGATTGATCATCCTACCACTAACACGGCCAACCTCGACAAGCCAGTGAACTTTGTATTTCTTTTTATTTCTAATCTCTGTTTATTATTCTTGTTCGCATTCTCTGTTTTCTTCTACTTGTATCAAAAAGTCAAAATTGTTCAATGGCTGCACAGTATCTTGCAGCTCAAGGCATCGACATCGATACCGAAATGGCACAAGTCCAGTTCGGACAAGCAGATCTCGACACCAGGAACCCATCTGCGAATAATAATGCTCCACCGAGGCCGCAGCCTTTCCAGCCTATAAACACCATCTTGAATGCTAGCCTCCCTTGTACACCCCAGGGCAGCTTGTGGGATGTTTCAATCCTACATGGAAACGTGCACTCCACCTCGACACATGATCCTGCCAAAACCCATTCTCACATCGAGCATTCCCGAAACACACTCAACGCACATGGTGCATTACACGCTCCGGCGCTATGTCATCCTCATATCCATCTTGACAAGCCCTATCTCCTCTCACATCCAAAGTACTCCCACCTCCAGATTGAAAAGGGCGATTTCAAAGAGGCCATGGAACTCACTAACAAAGCAAAAAACAACTTTGAGCATGACGACCTGGTCGAACGCGGTCAGCGAGTCATAGACGAGAGCGTCTCCGCTGGTGTCACCTCCATGCGAGCTTTCGTCGAGGTTGATCCCATTGTCGGTATGAAATGTCTGGACGCGGGGATCGAGCTCAAGGAGGAAGCAAAAGATACATGTCATGTGCAACTGTGCGCCTTTGCTCAGCTCGCCCTCTTCTCCAATCATCCCGACGGTGGCGAAGAGATGCGCAATCTCTTCCAATCGGCGGCAGAGCGACCCAAAGTCGAGGCTATCGGCAGCACACCATATGTCGAAAGCAGCAGAGAGCTGATGGAGAGAAACGTGGACTGGACCATCGATCTCGCCATGACTACCAACAAACACCTCGATTTCCATCTCGACTACAACCTAGACGCAGCCACCGAACCTCTAATCTGGTACGTAATCTCCCGTCTCAAAGAAAAACAATGGACCTTAAGAACAAACAAAACGATCATCTTCGGCCACTGCACCCGTCTCTGCCTCTTTCGCCCAGCAACATGGAAAGAACTCAAGCGCGCAATCCAAGACCTACCCATCTCCTTCGTCGGCCTCCCAACCAGCGACCTCTTCATGATGCGATCAGAAACGCAAACCCGAGGCACCCTCCCCATACCCCACCTCATCGCGCAGCACAATCTAAACGCCTGCATCGGCATCAACAATATCGGCAACGCCTTCACGCCCCAAGGCACCTGCGATCCCCTCTCCATCGCCAGCATGGGCGTAGGAGTATACCAATCCGGCACCGCCACCGACGCCGACATCCTCTATGAATGCGTTTCCACTCGAGCCAGAGCGGCGATCGGACTGGCGGAAGAAACCCCAGGACTTGCTTCTTCTCCATCTTCTTCTGCTCCATCTGATGGCAGTATTACCACCACGTTGGAAATCACGAACGGCAAACCGGCGGACTTGCTGCTCTTTCCCTCAGAAAAAATCGATTGGCGGACTAGGAAGAGCGTCTGCGATGTTATTTACCTCTACGATGGCGGCAAGGTGCGAAGTGTGATAAAGAATGGAATGTTGATTAGTTCGCCTCGCTGAACAAATCATGAGAACTTCGACGTAAATATCACGATTGGAAAAGAGGAGGGGGGTGGGGTGGGGAACTGGCGGGGGCGGCTGGGCGAACGAGCTCTCGTGGCCTTTTGTTGTTGTGTAGTTGAGTTAGCTTAGATTTGTTTATCGGATATAAAACGCAATAAATACTGTTGAGACTTGAAGATGACTATCTTGGACATATGCGTGCTTGTGCTGCTGACGTGTTACGTGATACGTGATACGTGATACTCTCTTGATTGTTTGGTTGGATTTGTTTCTGCAAGCGTTGCTCCTACCACTAGCCCACTGCTCTGGCCATTCGCCCAAACGTATTCATCACTCTTCGTCATGACATGGAGAGACAAAGGAAACAGAGCGGAGGTCATGCTCTTCATTCCAAGCCATGTCCTTTTCAATTCACGACTATACAAGAACAGAAGTCACAATGGAAGAAAAGAAGAAGTCAAAGTCAAGAACCATTGCGGGGTATCTAACAGAAGGTCAAGCTATCAATACCAGCTACCACTTCTCGTGAAGGAGCCAGACAAAGAAGCTAACAAAAAACAAAGCCCGGCCATCGATACCAGCTACCACTTCTTGCGAAGGAGCTAGACAAAGACGCCAGGACAATGTTGGACTATACCATACCAGCTTCAACTTCTTCCGAAGGGGCCAGACAAGGTAAGCCATGCCAAGTTATGTACAGATAGTTCCGGCTATGCCGGCATCAACCTCCGAAGAGGGACGCCATGCAGGGAGCCAGGAACATGAAGAACAGCTTAGGGAAAACAGAAAAGACAACGCCATCCAATGATCCCAATCCAACCAGACCCATACCAGAACACCAAAAGCAAACCCATAACCGACCAGACCCAATAGTAGAACGCCATACCAAAACCAGTCCAATCCTGGACCGGTACCAGAACCCCATGCAAACTTAGGAAGGGGTATCGTAAAAGCAAAGAAAAGAAAAAGTCATGTTCAGTAGTCCGAGCCGCTCGATGACCCGGTGATACCCTCCAAGGAATATCTCTTTCTGACCTTCTTGTCCTCGAGAGTGGCAGCAGCCCTCTCAGCCAAATCCTCGATGTCAATACCAAGGCTCTGCAAAGTCTCTTCGACCTGCTCCTCATCCATGCATTCGACACCAGCACGGGCAGCGGCTTGCTTCTGACCTTCAAGAACGTCGTAAAGGGCATAGATCTGATCAGAGCGGTGTTCAATGTCTTCGATGATGCTGTCCATCTTGGCTCTGTGGCGTCTGCGCAGGCGACGTTGAGTAGCAGGATCATGAGCGTTGTACAACTTCTCGTAAGAAGCAAGCTTCATCTTCAAGTGTGCAACCTCGTCTTCAAGTTGCTTCATAACAGTGGCAAGAGCGACAGCCGGTGGTTGAGAAGGACGCATAGTTGCGTCGGTGTCATCGATGTCGCGCTCTGAGACAGGGACGGGGGCAGGGACAGGCTTGCGCTCATCAGACTTGGAGGGGCAGGCTGTGCAGTTGACCTCGTCATGAGAGACGACGTTCTCAGTCCTTGCGTGGAGGGTGATGTCTGGCAAAATGAAGGCAGATGTCTCCTCGTTGCTCTTCGCGCGTTGTTGATGACGCGATCTGCTGATCAGAGACGGCGAATCGCGGAGGGCATTGAGAGCATCGTTGAGCTTCTTTGACTGCTGTTGAGGTGCATTGGTCATTGTAGTCTGGGAAGGCTCGCTGTCCATGGAAGCCTGGGTTGAATCGTTGGCCATCGAAGTCTGAGTAGACTGCATCTGCTCGCGGTCATGAATAGCAGCTGCCTTCTGAGCTGAGATTGTCTCCTCGTTACTCTTGGCGCGACGACGGCGACGTGGTGAATTGTTAATCAAAGACGTTTCAAGAGAAGCAGGATGAGGTTCGTAGACCTCCGAAGCCCGAGCTGAGACCCTAGGTGGGCGCGATGCGAGAAGAGAAGCCGGGGTGTGGGCTGGAACCCTGGGCTCATTGCTCTTGGTACGAGAGCGGCGGTGCGAGTTTGCGATCAATGATGTTTCAAGAGACGCCAGAAGGTTACTGTCGATGGAACTCTGGGAAAGATCCTTTGGTTCATCATATGAGACGGCATCCGAGGTGTGGGGAGACTGGATCCGAACACTCTTCTCGGGCACATTGGCGGAAGATTTGCGCGAGGTGCGACGCTCGTTCTCCAACACCTTTCTCAGGCCCAGCAATTCCTCATCATTCAGGCCAGTGAGTTCAGTAATGTCGGTTCCCTCGGCTTTGACGATCTCGGGGGCCTTGACGGGACTGGGCTCAGCGGAGGCTCTGACGACCTTGGAGGCCTTAACAGGCTTGAGATCAGTGGTTGCTCTGACGATCTCGGAAACGTTGACAGGCTTGAGATCAGTGGTTGTTGTGACGTGCTCAGGAGCCTTAATCGGCTTGAGATCAGTGGTGGCTCTGACGGAAGCCTGAATGATCTGGGCACGCGTCTTAGCGAGCTTTGCATGAAGCTTCTCGTTCTCATCCTTGAGCTCTTCGGCGGAGTAGTACGCGGCACCGAGTTGCGCGATGAGGTTGTCACGCTCTTCTGCGACAGTCTTGATGGTAAGGTCAGAGACTGTGGCTTTGCGTTCAGTTCTTCGAAGGCGTTCAGAAAGAGTCCTGACGGTGGACTGGAGCTCGGCGCGTTCAACGCGCCACTTGTCGCTGGAGCTTTCCTCATCGTCAGAACCAAGAGCGCTGTCAGGGCGTCTGAGCTTCTCCTCCATTTGCACTCGGGATTTCAGGTTGAGAACTTGGTTTTGATACTCTTCCATCCTTTTGATATTTTCGCTTCTCTCCATCTCGAGCTGGGAGACCTTATCTCTCATAAGCTGCAGAGAGGCAATGATTGCCTTCTCCTCATGTGGCAATGGCATGCTGTTCACGCGTACATGTGTGAGGGTCTCGGTGTTACCATTGTTGTGGTTGGGAGCAGTGAAGCGGGAGCGCGTTTTGGAACTACGTGAGAAGATTGGAGTACCATCCCTGCGCATGCCGGAGACAAGCTCAGTGATATTGGGCAAGTCCGGGAGCATGAATGATTGCTGAGTTTGATTACCGGTAAAAGTTGGGTTGGCAGCCGGGACATGACATTGAGGGGTCTGGTCCCTGATGGTAGTCTTGGCCAAGCCTTGCTGAGTGGCAAATCTGCGGAAAAGCGGGTTGTCGGTTGTTGAACCCTGAGAAGTCTGAGAAGTCTGACGCGACCTGGGAAAGCGCGTGTTCCTGGTGATAATTGTGGTTGCATCCTCAGTACGATCGCTACTGATGAAAGAAGCAATGGACTCGTCATTAGCCTTTGCATGCATGTCAGAGAGGGTGCGACGCTGGTAGGCGCCGCTTTCGCCAGTCCTGGTAGGGTACATCTCGCCAGTGACTGAAAGGTTGCTCGTCACGGTTAGATCCTGCGGTCCAGACATGGCGCGACGAATGGAGGCCTCCTTTCTGAGGCTGTTGATGCGCTCAGCGCCCTGTGGCTGGAGAGACTTACGCGACTTGACTTGCTGAGATGTGTTGCTGTCATAGTTGTCCACGCTCAGGGTGGAGGTGTTGCGCATGTTGTTGTTGATGTTGTTAGTTTTGAGTGCACTTCTCCTGGCAGCCTCTGCAGCGATGCGGCCAAGCTCCATTGACAAAGTCTCATCAGACTTTGGAGATTGTCCGCGCAGGCGGACTTGGGGGAGGCCGTTGTCGTATTCAAATACTGGCGTTGATTCGTAATCAGGCAGAAACATAGACGACTCAACCGAGCTCATGGTGGAATCCATGATCTCAAAAACACGCGCCAACAAATTTGCTATCAGTTTTGGTTATGGTAAGCTCTTTCCGGGTTTGTGCTGCTGTTGTTGTTGCTGTGGTAGTATGATGTGTGGGAAGTGGAAGGACGGGAACGACGTCTGAAGATATGTCAACAGGCTGGCGCGTCGCGCGCGCACGTGCACAAACAAGCACAGGTAATTCTGCCGGGCGGTCACGTTATGAGACGCATCGCATGGTCCACAACTCCACACTCGTGTACGTTCTTATAGGCATTATGTATCCTCATAGCCAATGTATTCTGACATGATATAACAGCTTCAATCATGCGTTGCAATCCGGAGATCATCGGTACCGATTTTGAAAGTGATTAAATTCAAAGAAACGCCTTCACAAAAAAGCGAGCAGTATCTCACAAGTACTATCCTCATCGCTAATATCTTCTGACTTGATATAATGCACACGCTGTAATGAGGAGATCGTACAATGCTGATTTTTACAGTCACCCTGCACAAAGAGTAAGCAGTATCTCATGGGCATTCTTTGTAGTCTGATTACTTTTGACTTTGTATAATTGCTTCAAATACACACTGTAGTCTGAGATTGTGTAGTGCTGATTGTAAAGGTGACTTATATCCTGTCTTATTCCCACCCCTCCCTACCCGAGAGACCCAAGAATCATCCATCTTTGGCGACCCCATGGCGAGTGGCGCAGTAGAGGCGACGCAACGAAAGTCGCGTCTTGGTCTCCTTGGGAGTTGATTGACACTGCGCTTCGTTTGCTGTAAGGTAATTAACATGAGCGCTGTACGAATAACACGCGATGACATGTACTCGGAGTTAGGCCAAGAATTGGGGGAGGTCAGTGTCGTTGTCGTACTCAAACACAGGCGTGGATTCATAGTCGGGCAGGAAGAGCGACGACTCCACCGAGCTCATAGTAGAGTCCATGATCTCAAAAGTACGCGCGAGTAGTTCTTGAAGTTTTATGGCTCTTGTTGTTGCTGTTGTTGAGGAAAGATGCGTCGATAAATATGTCGTCGATAAATATGTCGTTGTCGTACTCGAACACTGGCGTAGACTCGCAATCAGGCAGGAATAAGGCGACTCTACTGAGCTCATGGTGTTGTTGAGGAACGATGCGCTGATAAATATGTCGTCGATAATTATGTCGTCGATAACTATGTCGTCGATAACTATGTCGTCGATAATTATGTTGTCGATAATTATGTTCCATTGTTGAGAAAAGATGCACCGTTGCCGCGTCTCTGGCCTCGTGACAGTTCGCTGATGAGCTTACTTTGTTGTTGAGGTGTAATCGTTCATGGTTCCGCGAACATGAACACGTGAGACGTAGCGAGCTTGAGGTGTGTATGGCAGTTGCTGAGAAGGTATCCAGAGCGTCCTGAGTGGATGTGAGCCTTGAGCTGAGCATGATATGTCTGACTTTGACATACCGTGGTCATAGCTTCCTTGGTCAAGCCATGGAGAAAAGGGGAGAGATGAGGTCGTAGGAGGCGGTGCAGGCGCCGATACACGCTTGTTTGTGAGCCGTGAGGTCCCGACGACACTTGGCCAGCGAATGCCGTTATGCCTGTGTTGGAAGGCTGCCCCATGTTTGAAGCCTGAGGAGCTCTTGCGGTGGAGGTCTGTCGCGGACGATGTGAAGCCCGTGTCTCCATGGTCAAGCGGGGACACCCTCAGCCAGTGTTGAGGAGAAGAAGGGACGGGCCTGTCGATGTGGGCACAGTAGCTGTAATGGCATACTGAAAATTGGATGGGAACGCGGTGTTGTGGCTAAATCAGCAGACGAAGCCGTCTTCAATCATCTGTAAGTTGAAAATAGGTCTATGTCTGAGTCGCTGAGGGCGAACCAGGATGTGCGTCTTAGGCAGAAAATCGTGCAGGAAATCGAAGGAATGAGAGATATTAGAAAGTATTCCTGAGATGTAGATGTCCGTGATGAACCATGTCGAGGTGTGTCAGTATGTAAGTTGATGGCACCCGACATTGCTACAGACACTAAAACAAAGCTGAGCAGTGAAGTGAAGGAAAGTGGAAGGAGCGATGAACGTCTTAAGCGGCTGGAATAACAGAAACATGCGCCAGATAGGGCCTTGTTCTATCATCTCATTAACATTCATTGGGTTGTTTGAAAAGGACTTTTCTCCGGCCTTGACTACCTTACCTTCTGATCTGCCTTCGAGAGTAATTGCAGAGACGCCAGGTTTGACACGATCGAGGCTTCATGTCCTTGTCTCTAAGTCCTCTTCTCGAGCAACTTTATGTATCAGTATTCTCAATGTCACACATTACCTTAGCAATTCAACCATTCTGTCGACTCAACTATTATTATTCGTTGTGTCTGCGCAGACTTGAGACTTGTATTCGGAAAATTTGAAAGCTTAATTTTGAAGTCCAAAATTGGCGACCCTGGCCGTCTCCAATGCCACCTCCTAACTCTCGTAACACTCCCAGTACTCGCTCCAGACACATGGTAAGATATCAAATCGATGATGCAAGTCTGTGGATCATATATAGCTCTTCTGTAGGTATTTAAAGCCCTTTCTCTAATCATGCAGCTATGTTTTCTTCTTTTCATGTTGGTCGACGCTGTGTCTGCTTCGTCACTACGAGTCTCTCTGGCAATTCAGTCTCGCAAAATTGATAGCTATATTTGTAAGCATGCAAATGAAATCAGAGTAATGTGACATCTCCAGAATGGTAGGGAACAATATTCGAACGGTCCCATGTCGAATTGTCCCTCATACGTACAAGCAAAGTGCCGTCCGTGACTGTCCTTCAGCAACGCAGGCGATACGGGCAAATACCTATACCACGACGAGCAAGACCGTCACGTCATCAAGGCCATGCAAGACCACCATCACCACGAACACGACTCCACTGATACAATCAGCAATCCTCAAACCAAAACAAGCTCCAAAAGCAAAACCGTAATAAGCTGTCTCACAAAATACCCAACTGCTCCAAACCGCAAGAGATCAAAACAACAAACGTCGTCATAAACCGGAACTACACTGCACAACAGAGTCGGAAAGAATCAGTGACTATAAAGACCAAGGGCAAATCAACAGAGCGAGAAGAATAGAACAAGCCGCGTGTCAGCTTGATTAGCGTCATCCTGTGATGGTAATGCAGGAACAAAAGCCCAGGGTTCAGTTCGATTTCGGGAATACGAAGGCTATATCGATAGGCAATAGTTGATTATCAGACGACTATACAGTTCACAGGACACCAGAGCGCACTCCAGCGCGTGACTCCGCATGCAGTGACCTGGCATATTGGACGCTGCTTGTATCAAGGCTCCAGGGAAGACGAATTCATGTTTTTCTTTTCGCCAAACAGCAGTGGTTTACTCTATAATGTGATATATACTATCGCACGGTAGATAATGCACAGCTATGTTACAGAATTTCTTTGGGTTTTGGGTATCCGCAATGCCAGTGAAAAATCGACTGCTCCTCTAGACCTAGCTTTGTAGGAAGAAAAGCAACATTAACCCCAATGTCGCCGCCCTGCATGATCGGATCTCGGTATTACTGAATAGGCATAAGTAAAAAAGAAACGCCTCTATCGCTGCGTCAATGTGCGAAGGAACCGCAAAGGATGATATGAGAAAGCACCTAAATCTGCATGGAAGCTGCCGGCAATGCTGTGGTGAAGTGCCGATGGCGGCGAAGATGCCCATCGTTGTTCGTACACCCACATGCAGCGAGAAGATGTCGTCTTAATGAGATGTTGTTGACAAAGATCTCGCCGTGCATATATGGAGATCTGGTTCCTTAGGTCATGATGATACACGGGTCGCTCGGAAGCGCCTGTGAAAGACTGTCGAGAATCGGCTCAATTGCCGATGACGACTCTTGCACCCTCTTTGCCGAGGACACCTCGCTCCCGTTCTTTGGCCTTTGGGCTTCGATCTCTGCCCTTTTTTCGACTAAGGAAGCCCAGCATTCCTGGTGGCTTTGGGCGATCTCCAGGCTCTTGAACGAGGCTTTGACTCTGATTTGCCATTTCGCTCCAGCTGCCAGTCTCGTTTAACACTACTTGGACGCCTCCACTCATAGAAGTTGATCTAGTACTTCCACGAGGCCTGTGGCGTGAGCTGTTCGAGTGAGACGTCGATGGGTGATTTGAAGCTGCATCATCGTAGCGGACAGTGCGCTCCTTTCGAAGAGGTGCTCCTTGGCTTTGCGGGTTCTGCGCTCCAGCTACGCCTTGAGGGAAGTATTCTTGCTTTCCTGGCGATGTTGATGGTTGCACACCTGCAGATATGATGTTAGTGGGAAGGGATGGCGAACCATTCGGAGAGTGCGTTGATGATCTAGTACGTGATATATTATGTGGGGTCTGAGATCGAGGCGTCGGTATGGATTGAGGCTTGTTCGTTGGGCCAGTAGGACAATCCGGGTCAGGTCCACCGCGCGAGGGTGGTGCTCGTCGAGGTGAGCCAACAGACATTTCAGCAGGTTGTTCCGCTGTGCTGTTGCCAGTACTGGGTGTGGCGAGAGGGTTTCTGTGACAGGTCAGTGGGTACTCAACGCAATGAAGTTAGAAATCTCCTCACCTCTTTTCTGGCACTGTTGTATAATTGAAGGGCATGAACATGGTCTCGATCATCCGATGCAGCTCATCTGCTCGAATCTCCTGTTCAGTAGCATCTGCTCTTAATTCCGGTCTTGGTTTTTGCTTCCGCGTGCGTGCTTCCAGAGGCGCCTCCTCCAACAGGAGCTCTTCCAGATCATAAGTAGCATCAAAGTTGGTCTTGTCGCTGGCAGGCTTGAAAATGGGATCGATCCATTTGTGTTCCAGGTTGTAGAAGTCGAGATCCCTGAAGAATGGATTGTCTGTGAATGATTCGAAGCTGGCAGCACCAATCCTCTGACCCTTGTCTTTCTCCAGAAGAGAACTCATAGCATGCATACATACCATTGACACGGGCGGGTTAGTCACCGGGAAGTTCGGCTCGCCCTTGACAATGGCTTGTATGAGCTGATCGTGATGATGACCTTCAAAGGGTCTCTGCGAGACAAGACTTAGCGAAGTCAGGGAGACGTATCGGGTTCAACTTACCCTGCTATAGATGCATTCGTAGAACAGAACGCCGAGTGACCACCAATCACACTCGGCGCCGTAACCTTTGCCTCTGTATACCTCGGGAGCTAGATATGCCAGAGTGCCCGACCTACTGGTCAATGGCTTGCCAGGTACGAGATCTGTCGCTACGTTCTGCGGCAGAAGTCAGCCGGCTGTGGTAGGCAGAGGGAGAAAGGGATCGAGGATACAAAATCTGCAAGATGGACATGGCCATCAGAGTCCAAAAGCACGTTGTCCGGTTTGACATCACGGTGCACGATGTTTTGGCCATGAATATAGCGCAGAGCGCATCCAAGTTCGGCAATCCAGAACCGGACAGCATCCTCGGTGAAGGACTTTCTGGATATATGGAATCGTAAATCGCCACCGGTCATTAGGTCGACAACAATATATCTGCACAGGTGAGCGATGTGGACAGGCACAGAAGGCGTCGGTGGGCGTACAAATATTCGACATCCTGAAAACTATACCTCAGGTTGCAGAGGAAGGGGTGGTTCAGATGTTCCAGCATTCTTCTTTCCCTAATCATATTACGAACGCTTTCCGAGCGTACAACTGAGGGGTGTGAGCTTCTGTGAAGTGTGTTCCCTAGCTTTTCCGAAGCGACGCACCTTCATCTTTCCTGATGTATTTGAGGGCAAAGGTAAGGCCGGTATCCTTGCGTTCCACGATTCTGACTTTTCCAAAGGCACCTTTGCCGACGACACGAAGTAGGCGAAAGTGGTCGAGGCTAACTGGGAAGCGGCACAAAGGTCAGTGATTGCCCAAGTCTGCAGGATGACTTCGCATTGGGCGTGTCGGAGGCGCGCGTGCAGGATTGAAGAATTTCGAGATGAAAGGTACAGTTTCGACGTACCTTCATCTGTGAATACGACGGGCTTTCCGTTCGAATTGCCCATATTGTATGTTTCAGGTTGCCCACAGCTTGGTGCTTCACCAGAACGCAACGGATTGTCTCCTCTTCAACCAATAATCATGATATTCCTCTCGTAAATCCTCAATGGGTAATGCGGGCCGCGGAGCAAGCCAAGATGGCTCTCCCTGGGATGCTGCGACAAGCTCAGGCTCAGAGCAAAGACGATTATCCAGGTAGTAGCGATGTCGACATGTCCCGAAGAGCAGCGGACCAAGATGGAAGACGGTAGTCGAATAATGGATAACGACACCGATACGCAGATGTGAATCGTAAAAAAGAAAAGGTATTGTACGAGTAGTCTGTAGCGGAGGCGGCCCTCTAGACTGGCGTATGCAGGGATGAAGGGAGTCAGGCGTGGACGAACAGCCAAGATCAACGTTGACGCCGCTAAAATTACTCCTGCTAGGCTGTTCCCCCGGTGCTAGATTACTGATTACCCCAGAGTTGAAAAAGTAGACGCGGCAGACTGGCAAGCGTGGCGTGGCAAGCAAAGAAGGTACAGAAAGCGGTCAATCATGCACATTGTTCCTTTTCTGGTCCTGTGCTGCCTGCTTTGCTTCCTGATGAACATCTGCGCCTAGTCTCCTTCCTGAAACAGTCAAGCCACGCTATACACGCTTCGCCTCCTTGGTTTGGCCCCTTCGTCTCTGCTTGACCATTGCCTTGCCGCCATTGTATTCCACCAGGGTAATGCTAGATGTTGCTATGTTACGGTATTCTGCACTTGTCCCGTCCAATGTTATGTAGGGATCTCATATGAACCATAAGGTAGGCATCACGTGGCCTGTAAGAATACATGCGAGCACAGAGTCACTTGCATCTGCCTTACCGCCACGTGCAATCTCGCGTGCAGTCGACGTCCCAAGGTAGTGGGAAAACACTGTACATGTACAACAATGATAAAACGCCAAATCATGCTACATGTCTTGCCATGATTGTAAACGTGTGTTGCCATTGCCGATTGCAATCAACGCCGAGAATATTCGGAGCCATATTATTCCCGATCGTCGTCTTCGTGTGTCTCGGTTCCTCCGTCATGTCTCAAACATCTCGAAGTCGAGATTCTCTTGGCACCATGCTCCGAACCTGGTGTGCGAGGTGGCAAGACTGAGGTGCCTAAGGTAACCATTGGCTCTATGCCTCCTTCCTGCACAGCACAGCTCGGCGCAATGTCTTGATGGTGGTGTTTAATAAGTCCACGCAACATCTTGCTTGTCAAGGCGAACAAGAGTGATTTGTGAGCGCCTCATGGTCAGATGCAGTCAATGAGAAGAATGTCATCAAGTTTCCATTGACTATCCATTTCCACTGTCATTTCGAGTCAAAGATGTAGACTCAATGTGTGCAATACGCCAATCCATCGCCGCCCATGCCGTGCCCGCCGCCAAAGTAAAATGCCTACACCATGCCATGAGTGGAAGGTAAAATGATGCTGAATAATGAAAAGCCGTCATAAAGGAAAAGAGGCGTGCCTCCTAGCACGCTGTGAAACATTTACACCTCGTCCATGGTTCCCGCTGGCTCTTCATCCTCGTCGCTATCGTAGCTTCCGACACTGCTCATTTCGTCGTCGTCTTCCGAGTCTTCTCCGGCATCATCGGCAGCCTCTTTCGAAGCGTATTTGGCAACGTACTCTTGATTGCTTGATTAGTATACAGCCATCAACAGCGGACTGGTGGGCAACGCTACCTTTGACCTTGGCATCATAGCTATTGGGCTCCCTCATCATCAGCGCGGCGGCTTCACCGTTTAGCGGATCAGTGGGATTCGGGTATCGCAACAGCTGGGGCAAAAAGACTTCAAAAATGTTGACCATGTCGTACATCGGTGACCAGGTCTGGTTGATGACGTCAAGACAGACGCTGCCCGAGCTGCAAGTAATCAAAGTCAGTTGACTTCTCAAACGAGTCCAGCGGAAGCCTTACAGCTCGTCAATGTTTGGGTGGAAGATACGGTTCACGAAGCCGATGCTTGGACTCTTGTAAGGATATTGGTCCGGGAGCTCGACGTGGATCTTCCATAGTCCTCCCTGGAAAGGAGCTGAAAAAATCATCAGTCGTCGTCATTGGGAGATGGGTATGAGCGTACATACTCTCTTCGGGTCCCTTGAAGCGCACGTAAAACTCTTGCCTAGGAATGGTTAGTTGCACGATGCAGAGACGGTCTGGTGATACTGCAATGCCGGGAAAACTGACACTGTTGGAACAAACCAATTAGCATGCTCGGTCGTAAATTTAGAAGTGATTACCATGCTAGGATGTAATGTTAAGCTTTTGTAAGCACGAGTGAACTTACTATTGTCATTGACCAAAGTGACTTCGTAGTCACTCATCAGCCTGGAGCGGTATATTAGCAGATGGAAGCTCCATGGCAGAGAGCCCGCTGGCCTGCCAGATGCTCCGGACAGGGCGGTGATGTGAACAGCAATCTACGTACATCCTAAAAGCCAGTCAGCGGTGTGCACTGAATACTGCATGTGCACACAAACCGACTCACTTCATGACCTGTAACCCCGAAGAAGGCAAGAATCAGCCTATTATCCTGATGCAAAGCCGGTTGTCTGTTATATAGACCTACATCCGTCTCGATTCTACGCTTTGGGCTGCTCATATCGGCGACTCGTATTCTCTACCTCGCAACTGAGTATAGTGAGACTATTTTTCAGACCGATCGACTCTTATACGAAGTGTCAGTCGACTTTCCGGGGTACAGCGTTCGGTGAGGTAGAGCAAGCAAGGTAAGGTACGCCCGGGGCGACTGGAACGGCCAAGGAAAATAGCGGCTGATGCTTGGGAGGGAAGGCTAGATTCGGGTAGGACGCGGAGGGTTTCTGTGTGTCTATTAAGCAAGTCGAAATGGTGATGTTGCAGACAGCTGTTTTGTGAGCAGGATGTTGCACGGTGTGAGATCAAGTTTGTGGTGGTATGTAAGGTACGGTAGGTATCTCTCTGGAGTCAGGTCGCACTTGTAGCGGAGCGGAGTGAAGCTGATGACACAATCCGCCGACGTGACTACCAGATAGAGGCCCGATGCGCGCTTGTATTCACGTGACAGAGTGCTGAACACCTTACCAAGACCGGTAAATTGCGGTGCCTCCACGTGCGATAGCTTGACACGAGCAAAGTGAATGCTGATGCTTTAGGCGAGGATTATCGTTGCTTCCAACGCTCCGGTAGAGATGTTAATGCTTGAGGTACTCGGTACCTACCTTAACTTGAGTGAGGGGTGGGAAGGTCACGCTTGGCGGCAGGCGGCTTGAGCGGAAATCGGGACAATCAGGTGAGGGCCGTGAGGCTCTAGTGGTGGGTCAAGCACTCAAGCTTTGCAAGATGAATTGGCCCTTTGGGTAATAGATCGTCCACTTTGAGCTGGTGAAAATTGATAGATCGATCCGAGTGCGGAGCAAGCGTGGTCTAGGTCTCGAGGGCAAACAGAGCCTCACTCTGCACTCTGTGCTGGCATACGGTCTTTCACTATGAGCAAGGATTGATTCGAGCAAATGCGTGGTACAAGATATCATCATGCTGTATAAACACATGCCGCAGACCAAATTTTTAAGTGACTGCAAGCGCGACAAAGACGGCACGCATGCATGTGCTGTTGATCAAAGGGGAGCCGCTAGCCTGAATCGTGGCCGCGGATTTTGTCCCCAGATCGTCGATTGCAGGCCAGGCTCGTGGGCATCTTTGTACGCAATTTTGCTTGTCCCTACCTCCAGCATAGCTTTCCTTGGAAGATTTGTGGACGTCGTCTTTCTTTTATTGTTATTGGTAAAAACGCGCACAAGATCGATATTGGAGCTCCGACTGAGCGAGTGGCTGCAAGCACAGAGGCCTCTCCAGTCTAGATTAGACGTCGCCCGCCCGACCGTTTGAGCATTGGCGCTTCCCGCTCAACACTACCCAAGCCTACGGTAGTTGTTCATTCGTACAGGCAACTGGCTCTCCCATTGCTCCTGTCACCACTCACCAACCACGCACGGCAACCACCTCAGCTACGTCAAGACTGGCATTCCAGGATTCAAAGCGACCAGTTCTGCTGTCGCTGTCACAGCCTACGACAATCGTGCGCCGACTGCACTCTGACTTTGTGTGCAACGCCCCTTTGCTTTCTTCCATTTTCCATTCTGTCATTGCGCCTCCCGAACCCTGGGCTCACGCTGCAGTCGCCTATCGCTCGTGCTTTCAACCTTAACCGACAGTCTTGTCATCTCACGCATGCCAGCCAGCTCGAAGTCCTTCGAATTACGCCGCTAAGAGGTGGGTGGCGAAAAGCGCTGTTAGGTGCTCGTATTACGCCATCACCACAGCGTAACATCATCAGAGAGCATCGGCTTTGGACGAGGTCGTGTCGACTTCGACCTCGCATGTAGTCGGGGTGCTCGTTGACACAGCCACACGACATGTGGCCGGACAAATCGCAAAGGCTGCGACGCGACGGGACTGGTCCCTCGTCATCATTGTCCCCCATCGAGAACGAATCGGCCTCTCCAGAAGAGACCACCGTCCAGCCGAAACCACAACTATGGGCCGGTGCTATCACCTCTAACATAGACGCCTCCACTCGACCTTCTGGTGGAGGCGCCGTGCAAACTCCTAATCAGGCTTACAATCTGGGCCAAATGAGTCCCGCTGCAACAGACAGAGTCTTTCCTATCCGCTCAGTAGTGTCCATGGATCCGACTCCCACCCCTTCTCATCGCTCCGAGAGCAGCAATGGGGGTTACTTCAACTACAATTCTGGCCAGTCTCGGAGATACAGTGTGGCCAGCCTCTCCGAAGGCTCTGTCCAGGGCAACACACCCGCCAGACCCAGACAGAGTATGGAGCAAAAAAAGCCCGAGAATCCACCGTCAACCGAGCAAGAAGACAAGGATCGAGATGTTCGACCTGACGCCCGCCCCAGACATACTGCCCAGTTCTTCAACGAGCTCACTTCAAGTGGTCCAGAAAGTGACCGGGCGTCGCGGAACTCACTAGCACGCTCTGCCACCACGCGCACTGGCTCCGTAAAGAGCAATGACGGTAGTCTTGATGAGACAGGTACCGGACTGGTGACGGCCAGGTTCAAGCATGTCGTGTCCGAGGATGGCCATGCTATCATCACCGGAAGAGATGGCAACACCTTGCAGCGTTGTGAGGATGAGCCCATTCACATTCCTGGCGCCGTCCAGGGATTTGGTTTGCTGATTGCTTTCGAAGAAGAGACCGAAGGAAAACTGGTCGTAAAAATAGTGAGTGAGAACTCGAAGAGATTGATTGGTTACACCCCCAAACAGCTCTTTGCCCTGGAAAGTTTCACAGATATTCTCTCTGAGGACCAGACCGACAATCTTTTGGACCATGTTGACTTCATCCGCGATGAAGACGCAGACGTTACAATCAATGGTCCCGAAGTCTTCACCATGTCTATCCGATCGCCTCAAAGGAAGGTGCAGAAGCTGTGGTGCGCAATGCATATTAATGTGAACAATCCAAACCTCGTAATATGCGAGTTCGAGCTTGAGGATGATCCCATACACCCTCTTGTGCCCGCTAATGAACAACCGCCTGAGCCTCCAGAAGATACGCTCAACGCTAATTCAACCGCAGAGGAGTACGCCGAGAGCACTGAAATCTTCAGTCGACCACTCAGGGTTCTCAGGAGCGCCCGCAAGCGCAAAGGAGAAGCCGCCGCAATGGAGGTCTTTAATATAATGTCTCAGGTTCAGGAGCAATTGGCAGCAGCACCAAACCTTGAGAAATTCCTCAAGATCCTTGTGGGAGTTGTCAAGGAACTCACCGGCTTCCACAGAGTCATGGTCTATCAGTTCGACCACTCCTGGAATGGCCGCGTCGTGACGGAGCTCGTCGATCCACGTGCTACCAAGGATCTTTACAAGGGTCTGAATTTTCCCGCCTCTGACATCCCCAAGCAGGCTCGCGAGCTTTACAAGGTCAACAAGGTCCGCATGCTCTACGATCGGGATCAGGAGACCGCTCGCCTGGTCTGTCGTACTGTAGAGGATCTTGAAACTCCACTCGACCTGACCTATTCTTACCTGCGCGCCATGTCCCCCATTCATCTCAAATACCTAGCAAACATGGCTGTGCGTTCATCAATGTCCATATCGATCAATGCCTTTGATGAGTTATGGGGCCTGGTTGCCTGTCACACATATGGTCCTCGGGGAATGCGAGTGTCTTTCCCCATCCGTAAAATGTGTCGTCTAGTGGGAGAGACCGCATCAAGGAACATCGAAAGATTGTCATACGCATCCCGCTTGCAAGCAAGAAAGCTCATCAACACAGTGCCGACTCAGAGTAATCCATCAGGGTACATCATTGCCTCGTCAGATGATTTGCTAAAACTGTTCGACGCTGATTTCGGTATGTTGTCCATTCGAGACGAAACGAAGATACTCGGCCATCTGGAACAAACGCAGGAGGCTTTAGCCATGCTCGAATACCTGCGCATGCGCAGAATCACGAACGTCATGACTTCACAAGACTTGCGTGAAGACTTTCCGGATCTCAGATATGCACCTGGCTTTCAAGTTATAGCCGGACTACTTCTAGTCCCGCTTTCTTCGGGTGGTCAGGATTTCATCGTCTTTTTCCGGAAGGGTCAGCTGAAGGAAGTCAAGTGGGCGGGCAACCCCTACGAGAAATTCATCAAAGAGGGCACAGAGGGCTACCTTGAGCCAAGAAAGAGTTTCAGAACATGGCGGGAGACGGTTGTGGGCAAGTGCCGCGAATGGGCGGAGGAAGAGATCGAGACCGCTGCGGTGTTGTGCCTCGTTTATGGTAAATTCATTGAGGTCTGGAGGCAAAAGGAGGCAGCACTACATAACAGTCAGCTGACGAGGCTATTGCTTGCCAACTCGGCTCACGAGGTTCGAACGCCTCTCAACGCAATTATCAACTACCTGGAAATAGCGCTGGAAGGCGTGCTGGACCAAGAGACACGCGAGAACCTTTCCAAGTCTCATTCGGCATCTAAGTCGCTCATCTATGTTATCAACGATCTTCTTGACCTCACCAAGACCGAGGAAGGAGGAGAACTTGTCAAGGACGAGGCATTCGATCTTTCGGCAACCTTGAAGGAGGCGACAGATTCCTTCTCTGGCGACGCACGCCGGAAACAGATCGACTACGAGGTTATCGAACGTCCCGGCTTGCCTCGAAACGTTTTAGGCGACCAAAGGAAGATACGCCAAGCGATCGCAAACATCACTGCCAATGCTATTCAGAACACGACGCGAGGTGGTGTCAAGGTAGAATTATACGTGGCATCGCGCTCTCTGAACCATGTGGACGTTGAGGTGAGCGTCACGGACACTGGCTCAGGCATGAGTGACGAAAAGCTCGACTCACTCTTTCGAGAGTTAGAGCAGGTTCAGAGTGAAGTCACCGACTTGCTCGATCAACCTACACAATCAGCCGATAAACTGATTGCTGAGGACCCGAAGAGGTCTGGAAACAAAAGGGCACTTGGACTTGGACTTGCTGTCGTGGCTCGCATCGTCAGAAACATGAACGGACAATTGAGGCTCAAGTCAGAAGAGAATAAGGGATCTCGCTTCGTCATACAATTTCCTTTTGATCTGCCAAAGTCAGAGCCTCAACAACAGGCTATTGGCGAACCTTCCGCAGCAGGTGCAGATACGCGACAAGCACCATCAGGTCCAGAGACTCCACCCAATGAAGCGGGAGAGGTGACACTTGTCGATCGAAACAGTGCTAGACGAAGCTCGATTGGTGAAAGGCCTATCAATACGTCCCGCAAAAACAGCAGTGAGAGTATCAACAGTAAGCGAAGTCTGCGTAGTTTGATGTCGAACAGAAGCACAACTACACAGTCTTCGGCAGTGAGCGAAGCCGATCGACTCATTGACGCGATACAAGCGCCTATGGATAATGTCACCGGCGTGGACCGTTCTGGTTCAACCCGACGCGGCAGCAGATCGAGCATGCCTAGGCCGAGGCTTGACCACAGAAGCAGCACGTCTGCTACGCTGTCTGGTGGATTACAGCAACACCCGCGCTCCAAGAGCATTGAAGTGGCCCCTGTTCCGGAGCATTTACGCGAGCAGCACGTTTCGAGACCAGGATATTCCGACCTTGCAAATCAGCGTACACCTGTTAGAGCCATACGGATGCCTGACGACAATGAAAGCCCGCTGCCAGAACAACTCGAGAAATGGCATGCGATGGGACAAACAGAAGCTGAGAAGCCGAGCGAATCCGGTGGGCCGCCGACAGCCGACAATATGCACGTACTTGTGGCAGAGGACGACCCGGTCAACAGTAGGATTATCAAGAAAAGATTGGAAAAGATGGGTCACGAAGTCTACTTGACAACAAATGGCGAGGAATGTTCCAGCACGCATGGTGACAAGAATGGCTACTTTGACGTCGTCCTGATGGACATGCAGGTATGTATGGTTGCCGCGTGTGTGAAGACCAGCTGTGAACTAATTCATTCTCATAGATGCCCATTGTCGACGGGTTGACATCTACTAAGATGATCAGATCGTTAGAAAAGACAAGTCCATCTCACATCTTGTCACATCGGGCCTCCCTTAATGGTCGAATTCCTATAATCGCAGTCTCCGCCTCACTTATTGAAAAGGAACGCCAAATGTACATCGATGCTGGCTTTGATGGTTGGATCCTAAAACCAATCTCTTTCCCAAGACTAGCTGAGATCATGACTGGCATCATCGATCCAGATGTAAGGAAAGACAATCTCTACAGACCTGGGGATTGGGAACGAGGAGGCTGGTTCGAGGATGCTCAGCCTGATGTTTTCGCTGCTCATACTGGTCCTGATGCCAACAAACAGCCAATGAGTACCCCTAGCAAGGGAGTGAAGATCGCTGCAGTCTCGGACGATCCTCAAGTCAAGGAAGATGAAGGCAGCAGGCAAACGGAAGAGCAACAACGAATGGCTACTGAGCAGGACACCGAACGACGTGAGGACGATGTGTCTGAAGATGAAGCAGTGCCACTAGTCACCGAATCTCCAACAGGCGAGGAAGCCGAAGAAGACGAAGAAGCGAGCAAATGACGAATCCGTAACAACCTAATATGACCCGCGGTCATCTTTACATTGCATATCTATGAGGTGGTAAGCGAAGGAGCACATCGCGGCGTTCGGGAGTATGGCAAACCTGGAGTTCTGAGTCCGGTGCATGGCTTAACGATTGACACAGATCGTCAGTGTGCATCAGCCATGATTTCGTGGTTGGGATTTTGTCTGTCTTGCTATTCATTTCGACCCCGTATCCTCTGATCACAATCGTCGGTATTGACGTATTTGAGCCGGTCTCATCTACCTTTCCACTCAGAAGGCAGCATGCACGAGCTACGTTTTG
The DNA here is from genome assembly GCA_009982845.1 of Delphinella strobiligena. Lineage (NCBI taxonomy): Eukaryota > Fungi > Ascomycota > Dothideomycetes > Dothideales > Dothioraceae > Delphinella > Delphinella strobiligena. The sequence continues at coordinate 910,513 of JAADKB010000006.1, read as the reverse complement.
TTTCCACGAAAAACATTAATTACCAGTCCCTATCTCTTTATGGGTTTGTTTACGGTCATACCAAGCGTAAGATGGCGCGGATTCGGGGCTGATGAAAGTTTACATCAATTACATGAACGAAAATCGAGAGGAGCGGGTGCCTTGAGTTCGCGAATACGCGTTTATGTATGCATCCATATGTCCTTGCACTTCTTGTCTACTAGCGACTGATTTGCGGCCCCGACTATAGATCCCAAGCTAATGTTGTATATACATATTGGAGCCAAGCTTCTGTAAACACAACCAGCCATGCCTATGATCAGATGAGTATCATCCTTCATTGATCCATACCCCATGCTTCACCACCCACGCGTATAATGATTGACTCTCAACGATGGAGGTAGGAGCGACACGCAAAGCTAGGCTCCTCAAGTAAGTTTCCACATGTTCCTTCCTGAGTCATGATGATCAGACGTGCTCATATCTGGACTCGGAATGTTTCCTCAAGCAATTTTACTCCAGGTTGAGATTCCTGGATTTTCCGCTATGAGACATCTCTTTCTCATGCAGCTTGAAGATAGCAACCCAACAACGTCTTTGAGCCAAATGAAGCGAGTGCAATGTCGCAGGCTCGCACGGCATAGAGTGTTGTACTGGAACTGCACTGTTCTTTCCTGCTGGCTGACGGTCGAAGCCTTGTGTTTCTACGGCCTTGACCTCGACTGGTATGGTCTTTTGTCTTTGCGGAACCATGCCCGCCTGTCGATGTTATGCTTCGACATGGATGATCGGAGTCGAGTGTGACGTTCTGAGCTGTCTATCAAGGCCCGGCCTCCATTACCAGGTAAAGGACTAGCCTGGGCACTGTATGTCTCCGATTCGTTGTCATCAGGCCACAACCATCCACAGTCTTTGAAGGCTTGAGGGTAGAAGTGATGGAAGGTTCTGATGCCTGTGGTGGTAAGTACTGCGCTGACTTGTGTGCAGATATTGATGTTGTGAGGCTTCAACATACAGCCTAGCAAGTATCCAGAGAACAATATTCGGCAGTCAGTGTTGTACTGAAACGACACTGTTACCATCCATGATACATCTACTGGTACTGTCTTCAAGACCACGAATGGGCTTTCGTGGCCTTCACATACAGATCATCGTCTGGTACTGTTCATGTCTCTGTGCATCGCAGCCTATCTCCAAGAAGTATTGTACACAGGGAAAGAAGGTTTCATGCCATATCGTTGAAGCCATCATCGGTTAATGAGGGATTAGAAGTACCGATCTGGACCGAGGGCATCTTTGAAGTCGGCAGATTCGCACACAACGATGCCTTGAGCCTTCGAGACATCTGACAGCTACTAGTCCAGAGTGCCTGCGTGTCATGATGGCTCAATGTGGACCAACAATCACAACCTGCTCTAGATGTCTGGAAAAGAAGGATCCCCATCGCGATCAAACTATAAGGCAAGAAACTGAAGGAACCATCGAATCATCATTGCAACGCTGACCTGACCCGGTCTCGATAACCATCTATATCCCGCTACCGGAAATCTCTCACCACTCCTGACTACGAGTATACAAGTACTTTGATACATAATACTTGAGGGGATTGATTTGATTGATTTGATTGAATGATTATTTTATAGCCTAGGGGAGGAAAAGCCCTGCCATTTCGCTGATGAGTTTAAAGAGCCTGCCAAAAGTTTTACGGCGTTGCACTCCGTAAACCAGCATTGACAGAACACTGCAAGGCAACTGAGGGCAGAGCCGCGGAACTGTTGTGTAATGTGAATCTCAGATGGGAAGGTCTGCCGCTGAGAACCATGCCTACTCGATGTGTGAGCAATATAACTTTAATAGATTGATGTATCAGGAGTTCCAACTGCCGTATCGACTTGCCGAAAGTTCATCACTGATGAGTGTTGACAGACTTTGCAACGGCAGGGCATCGCTACCATGGGCGATCCACCACGGTACGCACGTTGTCGCGGATTCTACCCCGGATCGAATAGTGCATACTCCTTAGCTTACGTCCTATCGAACCTCATCTGCCGTCCCCCACTGCCGTCAAGACATCGTGCATTCAAGACTTGTCGATGTGGCTTACATCAAGATCGAATACACAATTGCCGATGGCAACAGCAAGGTTCATCAGAGTCGTTGACTGCCTGTTTGGTGTTCGTTCGAGCTCAGACACTAGCAACCTGGGGATTTGCCCATGGGGTACCCCCGCAGATAAACCACTTTTGTGGGCCTAGCGCAAACGCGAGCTTGCGCCACCAGGTCTAGAATGGGCGAGGTCTTGCAGAAAATATAAGAAGAGGCTCGTCTCTCTCCTGTTTGCGGTTTGTGACTCTAAACATTGCTCGTCTGTCTTGGGGATACCTCGAGTCTGAAGCACCAATCTCTCGTTTCTTTCTTTCTTACATCTGCATTGACTTACACATTATTTCAACCTGCTCGACAACTATTCTCTCCTAGTCGTATTTCGAACGGATAACCCTTTTAACATGGAGCAAAACATCGATGCTAGGGAGCTCCACGAGATTGAGCAGGAGCTCCATACCGAGATCCTTCCCGGTACAGAGATCATGACAGATGTTGGCTCACATCATTTCGTCAAAGGTGGAAACGGGGTTTTGGTGCCTCAACCTAGCCCGGATCCCCACGACCCCTTGAATTGGAGTACGAAATGGAAGACAATGGCCATCATCGCCAGCACCAGTGTCTCTTTCACCCAAGGTTTCGGACCATTGGCACTCGCACCTGCCTTGACTGAGTATATGGCGGCTTTCGACTGCACACTAGACCAGGCAATTCAATTCACCGGTCTCTCCATTCTCGTTCTAGGATTCTCGAACTTCATCTGGGTCCCTTTGAGCACCTCATTCGGTCGACGTGGCGTTTACATTGCCAGTCAGCTGGTCTGCTTGGCCTCGATGATTTGGAGAGCTCGTGCTCAGACATACGGCAGCTTCCTCGGTGCCTGTATCCTCAACGGCATTGGAGCAGGACCGGCTGAAAGTATTCAGCCTGCTGTGATTGCGGACATCTTCTTCTTGCACGATCGTGGTCTCTGGAACACAATCTACTGGACCGCCTACATGGGCTCGCTCATGGTTGCTCCTATTATCTGTGGACCCATGTCGGCCATGACGGGCTGGAGGTCTTTCTGGTGGCTCAACGTCGGCCTGGTCATCGCCAGTCTGCTCATGGTTGTTTTCATGTTCCCGGAGACAAAGTATCATCGCCTCCACCCCGACGACATTGCTGCCGCCCATAGTGGAAGGGCTGATGCATCATCTGCTACGTCCGACGAGAAGGCTGGCCTCGACCATTTCGAGGAGCAAAAGCTTGGAAAGGTGGCAACCAGAGATACCATGCCTGAACTTGCGAATGTCGAGACCGCCGCTCGTGATCCCTACCTCGGAAAGGGCTACCCATCGAAGTCGCAGTGGATGATCTTCCAGTCGAATCCCCACCCCTTCAAGTCGATGGTCAACGATCTCATCCTTCCGTGGAAGCTGTTCCTGTTCCCCATTGTGGAATTCGCCGCCTTCGTCGCATCGTGAGCATTTTGTCCCACCCCTTGATGATATTTTCCTGCTAACTTTCGAATCTAGTTGGTCATGCTCTTCGTTCCTGACACTCAACTTGGTCCAAAGTCAAGCCTTCGCCGCACCACCCTACAACTTCAGCTCGACAAAGATCGGTCTCTTCAACATCGCAATCCTCATCGGTGCCTTTATCGGTCTCGGAACTTCAGGAAAGCTGAGCGATTGGGTCGCGGCTCGCGCCACCAAGAAGAACGGAGGTGTCCGTGAACCCGAGATGAGACTCGCAGCGATGATCCCCTACGTTATCATCATGGTAAGCCAATGGCCCCTTCCCCGAAATGCCTTGCACTCCAGCTAACGTGACTTTTCAGTACATCGGCAACATAGTCGCAGCCGTCGGAATGGAAAGAAAGTGGCCCTGGCAAGCAATCGTCGTCATCGCCTTCGGCGCCGCCGGCATCCAAGTCGCCGCCATCCCAGCCATCGTCAGCACCTACGCCGTCGACTCGTACAAGCCCGTCGCCGGCTCCCTCTTTGTCGCCATCACCGTGAACAAGAATGTCTGGGGTTACGGGTGAGTCAACTTCCACTCCTGCAAAAATGCCACACCCAAACTAACGCATTATTCAGTTTCTCCAAATTCATCAATGAATGGGTCGCCACGGCCGGCTTCATCCCTCCTATCATGACGAATGGCTCGCTCGTGCTTCTGTGGTGTCTGTTCGGCGTCGTGTTTTGGAAGTATGGAAAGACTTTCCGCAGGTGGACGAAGAACTCGAACGTGCACTTGATGTAGAGGGAAAGTCTTCGAGATGTTATGATGCTGAGATGATTGGTCGAAGAATGGTGATTGTATATACGAATGTGAAATTTTATGGTTACCTTTATATCACTTTCTTCGACATTCGTCAGCTCCGATCCGTGATGCATGAGGTATTTCTTTATATCACGATCCCGTCGACAATCGTCAGCTCCGATCCGTGATGCGTGAGGCCATCTTCGAAAACGATACATAAGAATACTGGTATGTAATTGGAGAGGGCTCGTGAGATGACCAGGTGTGTACATGTATGTGCGAAAAGAACAAACGTCTAGATAGATGGTTATACATTACGGACATGCCCAAAAAACAAGCGCCGAAGCGATCAAGTCATGCTAGCAGAGCTAACAGCTCTCCCCTTGAACCACCCCCAGCCGCCCTTGTTATTCGCAGACGCCGCGTCCGGGGTTACGGCCGGTGAAGGAGCCAAGGTCGCCGGTGTTCCTGGGTTGCTGCTACTGCTGCTACTGCTGCCGTAATAGGCCTTTAGTTTCTCCAGCTCGATGGTGTGTGCTTGCATCTGCGCTGCCATTACCGCCTGGATGCTTTCCATCTGGGCTCGCATTTCTGCTTCGCGGGCTTCGTAGCCTCGGCGCATTTTGTCTAGCTGCGCTTTCATTTCGTCGCGCTCTTGGATGGCGGTCGCTTCGCGTGTTTTGGCGCTGACGAGTTCGACTAGGAGTGTCTCGTCTGGTGGAGGCTGTTGGTCGGTGGTGGTCAGGATGGCCCGGCTGACCAGGCTGGAGCTTCTTTTGGAGAACTTCTGAGGGGCTGGTGTCTCTCTGCCGTCCTGTGTCTTTATCATGCGAGGTCTAGGTGGCACTCCGGGCGAAGTGCTTCTTGAGTCTGGAGATGGCAATGGTTGATGGGGGCGGATTCGAGGAACAGAGATCGTTAGAGGTCCGGGTTCCTTCAATGCCTCAGAAGAGTCCCTCGTGTCATCCTGGCGATGATAAAGATCACGACGTGTCCTAGTGGGCTCGCTGACATTTCTACTTGAATCCGAGGACTGGGCAGATTGTCGCTTCAGCTCCGAGGTTCGTCGTGAGTGGCGTTGCGTACGCTCTCTCGCCATTCGCTGACGCAGCTTGGCCAATTCGGCTTCCAGATGCAAGATCTGCTGGCTCGTGTCGGACTCGTCTGGGTGTTGTGATGGGTGTCTATGTCCCGGCTTGCCGAATTCTTGCGACATAGAGTCCTCGGCATCGAATAGATCACAAAGTTTGAGAAGTGAGTCTTGGAGGCCAGCATCATCGTCGAGGGTCAGGACAGCACCCGACATGATGCTCTTGGTCACCGACTTGACGAAATTGGAGCGTCGCCTCAGTTCCTTCAGTGCGTCAGGCGACTGCTCGGTGTTGATACGAGATGGCATGGAGGCCTGTCTCTGATGCCTGTAGGCATCGACAGTGCGCTTTTGGCGGAAAAGCTTGACGAGATTGCCGACAATGTGCTGAGCCTTCGCGCGTCTTTCCTGCTCGACTTGTAAAGTGGCAGCGGTCTGTGCGGCTTCACGCTGGACTTCGCTGAGAGCCATCAGCAGACCCTCGACTTGCTCGTGCAGGTTCCTGTCTTCCTGGCGCATGGAACGATGCAGCTTTGTTGGCGTCGCACTGTCTCTTCCATGATCTCTGTCGACCTCAGTTGGGGCTGTGCTTGCGTAGCTGTCAGTGCTAGCCAAGCTATCTGCACCACTACCTGCAGACAAGGAGTTTAGAGTCGAAAGCGATTGCTTGGAGGCGGTCCGACGCATGAGCGCAGCAGGGGAGAGAGAAGCGGTCTTTGAAGGAGTCCACCAATTGTCGAAAAGCCTGAAGGCGCTACCGTGGAGGCTTGGGAAGCCCAAAGCTCGCGCGGTCTTTTCAGCCGCGGGACCCTCGGACTCTCTCAAGAAGGATCTGTGCAGTTTGTCAAGTGCTTGCCTTGTCACGACATGGCCAAACAGAGTGGTGACTTCTTCAATCAGTTGATCGGCACCGCCTTCATAGGGATCCCAGATTCCTCTTCCGAGGAGCAGTTGTAGGACGTCCTCCAGTTCTGTCATGTCCAATAGCTTTTGCTCGTTTTTGAGAATAAGTGCAAGCGCTACTCGCATTATCGTCTCGTTCGCTCCTTCAGCCAAGATGACATCGTAGATACGGAAGAGGGTGTCGAGCGGGCAGGTGGTTGCGAAGATGGTCATGAACCACTGAGAGAGATAGGCGAATTCGACGCCAAGATGCCTGAAATGGTCGAGTAGATGGGGTGATAGAGGTGCTAAGAGTTGCTGGAATTGATATATCCTTGAGTGGAGCCCTGAAAGCGAGTTTGAGTAAGAAGAGCGTAATCCATGATTCTCCATCAACCTGTGGTCAAGTCATTATTACGAAGATAAATCGAGGATTTGGAGAGTCTGCATACTTCACAAAGACGCAAAAGGCATCTTGCACCTCCATCTTCATCAGAAGGACGCCGACGATGAAGCCCATTCCCTGGCAGTAACCAATCTCAGGATCATGGAGACTGTAGCATTTCAGTATCTGGCCGAGCATTTTCTGGCCCTCGCCATCAGAATGCATGAATAGTTCGTGGCTCGGAAAACAGCGGCCAAGGTCTTTGTCGATGATACCGTCGACACTCCCATGTTCGTTATCTAGGCGCTGCAGAAGGACTTGAAATTCGGCATATAGATTCTCATCTCGTGCTTGAGCAAGGCCGACCCAGACGACGGGGCGGAGGAAGTCTGGTACACCCTTGTGTATCATGATTGGCGTCATGGTAGGCATGGCAGCCAAGGCTTCCACATAGTCTCTGGTCACAAAGGCCCAGAAGTCGCCGAGGCTGATACCGAGAGCTTCTGCGGGTATCTGCACGCTGGCGGGCTGCGTCATCTGAGTGGAGATGGAAGCGGTTCGATTTGACGAAATGTTTTTGGGATCTGTTGCTAGGGCATCGTTTTCCATCTCCAGTCTTGCAAGAAGAGATGCCATGTACTGTTGATGAATCAGCCTTCTGCTCTTCATCTGAGCGTGTATATCTTTCTACCTCTTCATCTTCATCTTCGTTTGGCGTCGGCGTCGGCGGATCGCTTTCTGGCTGGTCGTGTTGGCTGTGGGCGACGGAGAAGCGGAAGTCGTCGGTGAGAGGCACGCTGACGAGCGAGTCCGTAGCTGTACGGGCGGGTATCGAGGTAATTGGCGACTCGAGCGGCGAGTCGGACATGGCCATGGATGGTGGACGCAATGCTCCGATGGATTGAGGTGGTGAATAAGGTACGGCTTGATAAATGCGACCTTCTCCGAAATGAATAGGGACGAGGTTGCCAGCAATCCTCTAACAAAAGTCTTCGTCTAGGGTGGCCTTCTATTGCATACTTCTGCCGATGCACAGACCGATGGCAGCTCGATGTTGTATCTCGTGGGCTTCGTGATGTTAGAGGAACGGTGGAAGAATGAGTGGCACGCAGAGATCCAGCCAAAAGGAATGAGACTGTCTGCTCTATTGCTAAGACAAAGGACAAGGGGGTCGATAAGGCTGTGCTATGAGCCGTGAATCAGGCACAACGGCGACGAGTCGTCTTCTATCTTAGCATCCGCATCCGCGCCCATCGAAGTAGCCTTCAGGGATGAGTGTTTAGCGTGTCGCATTAGAAGTCCTAACCCCGATCGGTGCCATAGCCGCGCCTTAGCACGTGAGATAGGCTTTTATAATTTCCATTCTCTCCCATCATCATCATTTGTCCGCCTACATGTATCCGACCGTGCCGACTTAATACAGTACATCGAACAGATCAGCCTGCCTTTACCTGAGAATATAGACTATCAATATTACCCGTGTTTTGCTTATCAATGAATGGCAAATCATCATGTATCTCACAAATGATGTTATTCTACTCTACAATTGGCCTGGCCACATGTTTCTGCTCAGTGCAGCAAAGAATAATAGACCAACGCACCAAAAAAGTTACTTATGAATACTCATATGTAGAGCGAACGCGCACGTCAAGACATTCCGCCTCGAGACGCGACGTTTGCCTCCACGGCAGTAGTAAATAGATGGATGCACTAGGACTGCGAGCACGCTAAACCCGCCAACGCAACCTGCAGGCTACCTCGAGTCACCGCTTCGATTATTCTCTGCTCTGCGCTCTGAACGTCTACTCTCAAAGCGATGACTTGCAGATCTGTATTTAACAGCCATCACTCGTCGCGCGAAATCATTGTCCACTTAACGGACTTACAACGGCCCCAGTCTTTTGCCGGCCTGTACAATGCATGTACGTTGGAAAGATCGTCATATTCGCTTCGGGGACTGTGGCACATCCGCCTTCTGACGTCGATGATGAAGCTGTGCCGTGGACCACGTCAATTGTGTCTGTGAGATCGCGTCAAAGCGAGGATAGCAGGATCGTCGACTGAGGTATCCCATCACAATACGGCTGGTTGGTAGGATCAAACATGTCAAGTCTAACTGCAACTGACTCTTGCCCCATTGCGTTGGAGAAGGTCTTTTCGTCATTTTCCTTGGTGCGAGGATTGGTGCGGCATGATCGTGTGGTATGACTGGGCAAGCATGCGGTCTGATGCTGCCCGTCGATAGACTGTACAATAGCCAAACTGTCTCAACCAAGATATGAAGAAATCAGCCCAATTTGGTCTTCCCGTAGGCACCGCCTGCTGCCTTACGGTTCTCCAAAGCCTTCTTATATGGCGGCGCCGTGGGTGGCTGCACGGGGTTCAATACAACATGATCCTTGGGGAGATGATAAGAAGCATCCGCATCATAGGCAGACAGGTCTCCGCAAGCCAAGAAAGGTGCGATCCATCGGTTGTTTTCAGCATCACTTTCGTCATCCGATCCAAGTTCAAGCTCGGTGATACCATCGGGACGCAGGGTTCGACGAGGCCCTGAGTTCTTGGTCGACACTTCTGGGTTCGGCTGGAGCTTTGTTCCAGCGCCTAATGGGTTCTCCAGACTGGCTTTGAAACCTTTCGGTGGGCAGAAGCCTGTGCAAACCACAAAGGCTTCCACACTGCTAGCTCGACTACTTCTCGGCTTAGCCACCCGCACCCGCTCAAACACAATCTTGAGCTGGGCGTATAACAGGTCGACGTTTTTGCCTCGGAAAATCTTAGCAACAAATTTGCCTCCGGGCTTTAGTACGCATAAGGCCAAGTTCAGAGCAGCCCAGATCAATTGTGATTGAACATAAGTATCCAGATCGTGCAAACCGGTAACATCGGGAGCACCATCGGATATGACAAGGTCAACTGGATGCGATGCTGTCACAGAGGCAGGGTCGAATGTGTCGGGGTCAAGCGCTTTAAGCAAAAGAGGAATTGTAGATGGATGTGTGATGTCCGCTCGCAACGTAACAATGCCTTCAAGTGGCGACATTGGCTGCAGATCGATAGCAACAATTCTCACATTTTCCTTCGGATTCAGTGTGGCATTGACTTCAGCTTCCGGTGATTGAGTTGTAGCTTCTGCTGGTTGAGATTGGTTGTGAAGTGCAAGTCTTTCTTTTGCCTGTTTGTCTTCCCACCCTGCTCTACCGATCTTCTCGCCCTTGATGAGCACGCGAGAAAGCACTTGACTCCAACTTCCAGGTGCTGCACATAAATCGACAACTCGAGTTACGCCTTCGAAGAGATCAAATTCCTCGTCAATCTGGAGAAGTTTGAAGGCGCTTCGTGCACGCCAGCCTTGCTCTTTTGCAAGCCGGTAGTAGGCATCACGCTTGTCTTTTGATGATTTGCCCATTGTTTTGGCCCTTTATTGCAATAGCATCAAGGTTCCTGATGTAGTTTATCGCTGGCTGCAAGAAAAGACGTGAGCCTGCCGAGGTTGGCCCGCCAAGGTTCTGGACCCTGAAGCTGGACCCTTGGACTTTTCTCTCTTGTTCGAAGCTGCATTTTGCCTTCAATCAAAACTGCATTATAGTTTGCGAGACTTGATACCATGGCTGCATCTCAGAAGAAGAGGGCTCTGCCCACAAAAGTGGTTGCAATGCAGGAGCGAAAACGGCGCAGGCTGGATAACTCTACTGTGCCCGAAGACAAAATGGCAAAGCCAGCCGCGAAGGAGAAAGTGCGCTTGGATGATTTGGCCTGGAAGGAGGTCGAAATGCCTGATCGACTGGATGATTTTGAAGGTTTCTTTGGATTAGAAGAAATCGATGACGTTGAAGTTGTCAAAGACGGGACTGGTACGATCTCCTTCAGTGCATCGAAAGCACAGAAAGCGGCAGCGCCGGGCAATGAATCAGTGGAAAACGAAAATTCGGATGCTGAGGAATGGTCTGGGTTCGTCGGAGATGATGACGTCGATGAGAACGATACTGTCCCAGCTTCAGGTGTCAAGATTGATTCCAAGAAGGATTTGAAGGAAGAAGCTAAATCGAATGTGCAAAAAGACTCTAAGAAGGATGAAAAGAAGAACGATAAGAAGAACGCCAAAGAGCAGTCCAAGAAAGACGCTAAGAAAGATGCTAAGAAGATTGCGAGGGACGAAGCCAAGCTGGAAAAGAAAAAAGCGAAGAACGCCACCCAGACCGAGAACGACAAAGGATTGTCATTTGCTGCAATCGGAGACCTCCTTGATGATGATGAGAAGGAAGGCGTCGATATCAGTGCATGGCAGTCACTGAACCTCTCGCCTGACACTCTTTCCTCTCTATCGAAGCTTCAATTCGCCGCGCCAACCCCGATTCAGAAGGCCTCAATACCAGAGGTGCTTGGTGGCCATGACGTGATCGGAAAGGCCAGCACTGGCTCGGGCAAAACTCTTGCATTTGGCATTCCGATTTTAGAGAGGTGGTTGGAGCCTCGAGCTAACAAGCCATCTGCAAAGAAGAACGCGACCGATGAAGAAAAGGCTCGCACTCCAGCACTGGCTCTGATTCTTTCACCTACAAGAGAGCTTGCTCACCAGATATCCGATCATCTAACTGCACTCTGCTCTGGAGTTGCCGGTCGAGGGCCGTCGATTGCCACCTTGACAGGAGGTCTCTCGATTCTCAAGCAACAGCGTCTTTTGCAGACTGCTGACATCGTAATTGGTACTCCTGGTCGTTTGTGGGAGGTGATAAGTGATGGCCATGGTGTTTTGAAATGGCTACGACAAATTCAGTTCTTGGTCATTGATGAGGCCGATAGATTGCTGAGTCAAGGCCACTTCAAGGAGGTCGAAGAGATCATTAACGTGCTTGATCGCGTTGACAAGATTCAAGGCGAAGAGGCCGATGCGGATGAAGGACCAGAGGTAGAAGACGAAGAAAGGCAAAGACAGACCTTAGTGTTCTCTGCAACCTTCCATAAGGGCCTGCAGCAAAAGCTGGCAGGCAAGCAGAGGCCTGGTGGTGGACTTATGGATAAGAAGGAGAGTATGGAATATTTGCTGAAGAAGCTCAACTTCCGAGAGGAGAAGCCAAAGTTTGTCGATGTCAATCCTGTCAGTCAAATGGCTGGTGGCCTCAAAGAAGGCCTCGTCGAATGCGGAGGCACCGAAAAGGTAAGACTATCACCTCGGTCCACCACTCGAAATGTCCTTTTAACGTTTTCTAGGACCTGTTTCTCTACGCTCTATTGCTGCTTCACGCGAACACGCGTGCACTGGTCTTTACGAACTCCATTGCTTCTGTTCGTCGTCTGACACCATTTCTACAAAATCTTCAGCTGCCCGTTCTACCGCTGCACTCTCAGATGGCACAGAAGGCTCGTATGCGCTCAATCGAGCGGTTTACCTCAAACGAGAAGACTGGGTCGATCCTTGTCGCCACCGACGTTGCCGCGCGTGGTCTTGATATTCCCAACGTCAATCTCGTTGTTCACTACCACCTGCCTAGAGCAGCTGACACTTACGTTCACCGATCCGGACGTACTGCACGTGCCGGAGAGAAAGGCTCGAGCATTCTCATATGCGGACCGGAAGAAGTACAAGGCACACGCAGGCTTATCGCAAAGGTCCACGCCGCCTCTGCTGCCGCTGGTGGTACGGAAGATCTAGACCAAGCTGCCAAAAATGGCTTCTTCATCCGAAGTTTGGACATCGATCGACGAGTCGTATCTCGACTCAAGCCCAGAGCCGCACTGGCCAAGCAGCTCGCTGATACTACGATTGCCAAGGAAAAGAAAAATAGCGAGAATGACTTCCTGCGTGAAGCTGCCGAGGACTTGGGCGTTGACTTTGACGATGACGAGTTCCAGAAGGAAGCGCCCGGAAAACGTGGTCGTGGCGCGGGCAGAATGAAGAGAGAGGCGGAATCGCGAGAGATGACCAAAGATGAGGTGCGAAAACTGAGATGGGAGCTGAATGAGATGCTCAAGCAACGAATCAACGTTGGCGTCAGCGAAAGATATCTCACCTCTGGAGCTATTGACGTCAATGAGCTTTTAGGCCAAGGCGATGGATTAGGCACTGGATTCTTGGGATCTGTCAATAATATTGGCATGGAGGACTGAGCCTAAGATGGTTGATCTTGTGCTTGGTATCTGTAGCGAGTCTTTTGGACGTCTATCTTTTCAAACTATCAAGTCCACCTTCATATTCACTAACATCGTATTCCGAAGGATATTTCTCAATCGTCTCTCGTAGCTTCATCATCTGTTCCTCTTGTTCTTCTGTCATTGTCTCATAGACGCCCTCGATCATATTTCGAAGTGCAGGCCGCTTCTCCTTTTCGGCAGCTTTGAAAGCATCCAAGACCTGCTTGCGCACGCTGCTTCTTGTCTCTTTCTCCTTCTCCTCGTTCCATAAACCTTTCCCTTCCATCCATTTGCGCAGACGAGTTATTGGATTGTCTCTTCGTTTCCAGTCCTCAACCTCAACTTTTGCGCGGTAGGCGAAAGAATCATCAGATGTACTGTGGTGAGAGACTCGGTAGCTCATCGCTTCTATCATCACAGGCTTACCACCATTCTCCAAGCACATCTCACGGGCTCTCTTGGTGACTTCCCGGACAGCAAGTACATCGTTGCCGTCAACTCTGATGGTGTCGATGCCATATCCAATGCCCCTCGAGGCTATACCATCGCCACGGTATTGCTCCAACGTTGGCGTCGAAATGGCATATCCATTGTTTCTGCAAATGAAGATGACGGGGCAAGAACGAGTCGCAGCGATATTGAGCGCGGCATGAAAGTCTCCCTCGCTTGCAGCACCTTCTCCGAAATAGCATGCTACACACCGAGGTTCCTCGGTGGGATTCACTGCATTCTTCATCTTGATGGCATAAGCTGCTCCGCTAGCCTGCGGTATCTGTGTGGCGAGAGGTGAGCTGATGGTATGGATGTGAAGCTTCGCACTGCCGTAGTGGACGGGCATGTTACGGCCCAATCCCGGATCCAGCCTATTGGCATACAATTGGTTCATGAAGTCCGAAGGCTCGTAGCCACGGTGTTGGAAAATGCCCGCCTCCCTGTATTGTGCGAAAATAGGATCATTTGGCCTGAGAGCAGATGCTGAGCCCACGGCTATCCCTTCTTCACCTGCAGAGACCTGTGTATAGTCACTTAGCCTGTGACCTCGCATGTATCCTACAGATAGAACGTACCATGTAGAAGCTGATTCGACCCTGTCTCTGAGCATCAAACATGATAAGATCCATGATGCTGACTAACCAAATGTTAGCAGGTAGGTAGAACCAAGATAGGAATAATTCACCTGTGACCATGTTCTTGTACATCTTCAGCACTTCTTCATCTGTGATACTCGGCGGCTCCCTGTCTTTGTCGACGATCGCACCATCTTGATCGAGGATTCGATAGGTGGGCAATGCCGAGTGCTCAGATGGTTTTGCGTATCGTAGATCAGTTGTGAACTTGCTGTTGACCGCGCCTGGGAAATGGACACTGCACTACCTTCAGTATATGTTCTTGAGGATATATATCGGAATGCTACCGACCGATCTGAGCCCGGACGTTGCGACACAGAACTCCATCTTCGGCTGACAGGCCGAGGCCAGATGTTCCGAAGCGACCGGACAGTTTGATTCCTTGCTCCCATTACCGCCATAATCACATTATCGTAACGAGTATTGCACAGTCTGGCAAGGGAGGTACTTGAAATGGAGAGTCACCCTGCTGCATGTCCCCGCACATATAGCGGTTAAAGACGGATTACCGCGGTCTTGGCCTGAGTGCGGGAACTCGATCTACCCGCAACTTTATCTTGCATGACAGGTGCTTAGCTCAAACCGCCCTCGGTCAAAAGTTAAGGTACTTTGCGGGCTTGAAATTCGCCTCTAAGATGCACGCAACAACCATGGCTACCTTTCTCCCCCGAGCATCCAAGCGTTTACGGCTTTCGTCTCCAGCATGCCGTACCGTGCAATCAAGATCGTTTTCTATGACAAGATGTCTTGCGGAGCAGCGCCCACAGGACAGAGCCAGGCCGTCCCCAGTCGAGGACAAAACAACGCATTTTGGATTCAAGACGGTCGCTGAATCTCTAAAGGAGTCGAAAGGTGTGTCCGGTACAGAACGTGGTAGGCAGGCCGTCTGCTAATAGAACTAGTGGGTGCTGTCTTCTCCTCAGTGGCTAGCTCTTATGACACGATGAACGACCTGATGTCGCTCGGCATACACAGGCTATGGAAAGACCACTTCGTTCGAGGTCTCAATCCCGGTGCCTCATCGCCTGGCGCACCTCAAGAGGGTTGGCACATTCTCGATATTGCCGGAGGTTCAGGCGATATCGCTTTCCGTATGCTGGACCATGCAACGAACATAAATGGAGACCGCAACACCAAGGTCACAATTTCCGATATCAACCCGGACATGCTCGCCGAAGGCCGCAAACGTGCTGCTCAATCTCAATATGCACGCACGGGACGTCTCGATTTCATCGAGGCAAATGCCGAAAAGCTGGACATGATTCCGGACAATAGCATCGACCTCTACACAGTCTCGTTCGGCATCCGCAACTTCACCCACAAGGACGTTGCACTGCGCGAGGCATACCGTGTGCTGAAGCCCGGTGGTGTGTTTGCTTGCTTGGAGTTCAGCAAAGTTCAGAACCCTCTGTTCGACTTTGCCTACAAGAGATGGAGTTTTGCAGCAATTCCGCTGATTGGTCAGGTTGTCGCGGGAGACAGGGATAGCTACCAGTATCTCGTCGAGAGCATCGAGCGCTTCCCTAGCCAGCCGGAATGGAGAGACATGATCCGTGATGCTGGTTTCTTGATTCCAGGAGCAGAGAATGGCCAGGGAGGATGGGAAGACCTGAGTAATGGTATCGCAGCCATACACAAGGGAGTGAAGCCTTCAAAATGATCTCTGTACCAATATTGGATGTCCACAAAATTCATGCATTTACGTACAGTACAGCTGATTGCGTGACCAGCTTCTCTCATTTTAGCCATGGCGCTCGTGGCTTGTGGCTGCGCGATGTCAGCACGCAGCTATTTATCTTATGAGAGGCTGCGCCTTTACAACGCCGCTGCAGCAGTGACAGATGGTTTTATGATCTGTGTCTTCTTGCAGTGATTTTCTGCAATCTCGTTCCCCTATAGCCGATGTTTACAACCTCTCAAACGCAAAGCATTCCGCGAGTGCAAAAGCAAGCTAGCGACGGAGGGATGATTTGTGGCGCATGTGCGATTGTCGCTTCTGCAAGACTTCGTGCTGACCGTCACGAGAGTGATGAGACGGCGGCCTATCACAATACTACCACATCTCCAAAAGCGACACTCCAGTACTGGATGACATAATGACCCCTACCCACACTGCATGAAGGATGCAAGTTCACGTTCGACATTGCTACAATGGTCCGAAGCTTGAACAATGATATAAAGCACAATGGTCGTACTGCCAGATCGTAGACGTCGACATGATCATGTTTGGCGCTTCCATCGGACCTACGAGGTGAAATGATTCAGCCGAGCCGAAGTAATGAGATCCCTTGATCATTTGTTGTTGTCGCTAGTCCGAGTCAGGCAGGCAGATTCAAATACGAGTCGAGGGTGAACTCTACGGCTAATGCACACCACATTAATACCTCCGTATCTTTCGATCTTCGAAATTATTATCGAGGCTATACTGTTCTTGTCAGAAACTGTACATTTTTAGTCAGATGGCATATTTCCGATTGAAAAAAAGCCTACGCTTTTGTGCGTGAAGACTCGAAGTGGAGAGCTCAGCCAGAAAGCAGATCAACTGTAGATCGTACAGTATGTAAAGCCGGAATTGACTGGAAACCTAGGTAAGGGACAATCACGGGTCCTGAGCGGTGTAGGCGGTCGAGAGGCATGACGAAGATTCCCCATTGTTACAGTACCTTAAGGTAAGTACCCTGGGGAAGATCGAACTGATTTCGGCGTCGAGTCTATGAGCGATTTTGCGCCCCGGGACTGCAACATTGCCCGCTTGGCCGTAGGGGTTTGCAGCGCGGCACTGCACTGCCTCAACTGCTCTGCCTGCCGCAAGCAGGGTCAGGGCACTGTAGATGGCCAAGCAATTTTCCGATTTGAGGAACAGACCGTCATTGAACAGCTAGGTACCTTAGCCTCCTTAGGTAGCGTAGGCCACTACCGCTGCAGTTGCATTGCGTCACTGCTCGTATCTCAACTGCGGAGCGCACGCTTGCAACGGGAAGTATCGTAAAGAACACACTGTAAATTGTAACGAGGGGCTCGTGCATTCTGTGATTGCTGCGTCGAGGTCGCCAAGTCCATCCACGTGAGCTCCCGCTCAATCCCACCCTTGGTGAAAGCGCCCGGCCCTCCTAAACCTCTTCCTCTTCGTTCTCACTCTCTTACCCGCCTTAGAGAAAGGGACGATTACTGTTTTGGTTGGCGTATCATAGTCAATCCGGCCATCGAAAGGCCAGCATTCGCTGTGCCAGGCCCCGTCCGCTCTACGCTCTACGCTTTTCGCCATCGTCTCATTATTATTCTGGCGTTAAGGAATCAATTTCGGTGCATCAAGATACCCAGTGGCTGTCCATTATACATCATCATCTTTCATCTTTCAATCAAAATACTCCGCCGGTCCAAGACCAAGCCGGTCATTTATACTTGCATCTTTGGCCATAAGCCGCAAAGCCGTCGCCCCGTCATCGATTCGACCACTCGAGCGCGCTCACGCCAGTACCGTATCCGTCTGTTTAGGCATGGTAGTCAAGGAAGATGGCACCAAATGGGCTTGTGGCTCGTGCCTCAAGGGACACAGAGTCAGCGGTTGTACACACACCGGTCAGTCACAAAATGTGTTATGCGTACAGTTGATCTTCGGCAAGGACCTTAGCTGACGTCTTTGGCCCCGCAGACCGTGAACTCTTCTATGTACCCAAGAAAGGCCGACCTGTAACCCAGTGCCCCCATTGTCGCTCCGAGCGCAAGAAACGATCCGCCCATGTGAAATGCGACTGTGGAGAGAAGCCGCATCCCAAGGAGAAGTGCATCCACCTGCGCGAGGCCGAGGCCAAGGCCGTCGCTGCTGCAGCCAATACTGCCGACTCCGCCCTCCCCTCCAGCGCCACTGCTGCCACCGACCCAGCCAAACGAAACAATTCCACACCCGAGCTCACTCCATTACCGGAGGACGCCATCGCTGAGGATACACATACACACTGCTGCTGCCCCCATGGTGGACAATGTACATGTGCGACGCTTAGGACCACGCCGGAAGACAGCGGCGACAGTCTACCTAAACCAATTCATCCACGCCCCAAGCCTCGTCTTACCTCTCATCAATCCGAGGGCCAGCTGACTGTCTTTGCCAATGGTCACCACAAACCCGTCCACCGTCATAACAATACTGCCCACGAATCTGGTGCTCCATACAAACTACCTCGCTCGCACACCTCACAAGGTGTGGCTCGCGGCCCCATAGCCCGCCGCTCCGTAGATAGCCTGCCTTCTCTACAGTCCGCCTCACAAAACACCTGGCTAACACTGTCATCGACGAACCACGTCCCCGCGCCACAGGATAATTTCAACTTCCAATCTGAACGTGGCTCCCCGCAATCTGATGTCTCAACCAGTCATCAATCAAATTTCGACCTCGGTACGTCGATGAACACCGTGCCTTACACCGCTCCAGAGTCGTCTTCGAGCATCCCGAGTGCCATGTTTCAAGATTTCGGCTACCCAAGTACCCAAAGTGCTTTGTCTGTTACTACGGCTTCTACCGAGCCTGCTATGTCGGCCTACTCCATACCAACGTCAGCGCTTGAGTTCGGCAGCAACCCGTCGGATTTCTGGTCAAATGTTGATTGGACCCGCATGGATGGCGGGGGTGCCAATTTCGAGCCTCAGCCCGCCCTAACGAATGCCTCCTCAGGCACCATTTCTGAAATTGATGACATTCCTGGTGCCGATGATTTGTGTAACTTTGAACCCCAATACTCAATCGATGGCCAGAGCCAGATGTCGAGTCTCGACTTCAGTAACGACTTTTCCGACAATACCAATTTCACTGGCTCTTTCAATCCCAGTGCAGTCTCATCAAATCGTTGGAGCATGCCCGTCTTCTCCAGTCAGGACAACAACGTGAGAATGCCTGACATTTCCACCAACACTCCTCCCAAGGACCTGTCAAACCAAGCTTTCGGAATGCCACAGCCAGCAGTACTACCTCAGCACACAATGACCAGCGCGCCCAGCTCGGCGCAGTCTCAATCTCCTGTGCCTGCCATGTCAGATAACATATATCAAAGCAAGCAGGAAGGGCTTGCCTACGACTGGGAACAATTGATTCCAGGATATAGCGCTGGAGTGGTATCTCACAACGAGGTCATGGGCGATTCTCTCGCCTTTCCCGTCGGCGGCTCTACACCGACCTTGATGGCTGGTTTACCAGCGACCAGCGCACAGAATAGCGGCAATTTCGACAGTTTCGACAATGGTTACAGGACAATGCAATGGGACGACGGCATGTCAGTTCCGACGGATCAGGATTACAACTACTTTGACCCAAATTGGTGCTCGGCTAGCTACAATAACCCGTGGAGCTAACGTGCGGCGTGGATTGTATGGGTCGAAGTAGGGCTTCTCAAGCAGCAACATGGTCTTCCTGGTGCTAATGACTTATGACTAGAAAGCTCCTTTATGTCTACCTAGTAGTTGGATAATGAGATAGGGTGGCTGGTAGTCGGTCCGGATATCATGTACACGGTCACTCTTATCTCGACGAGTCCGTGGCTCGTCTCATCACTCATTTGTGGGCCTTGGCCTGTTGTCAATACCATGGCCTCTTTGTGCGAGCAAAGTTACAAGCCTTGACGATTTAATCTCAAAGGAGTTATATGCATGGGTGGGACAGCGTTGAAATGGGAGGAGAGCGTAGTTTATAGACGTGTTTACAATGAAATCAAATATTCAAATACATCCGTGTTGCTTGAAGATAGCCGTAATGATGATGGTCACCAGATAGTGTTTGGGAGGCTGCAGAGTCGTACAGGCTTGTGTCGACGACTCGTTGCATGCATGGCTGGACAAAGCCAGATGGATTCAAGGGATTGCATAGTACAATGGTGCATGCAAAAAGTCATCGCATGCTCGATGGAGGTCTCGCAGGAAATTATGACAGAGGCGGTGGTCGTCGCAGCAGAGGAAGAACGATGTCCCGTTCCGACAGCAAGCAACCACTGAACGATATTTTGTGTCATGAAGCTGTACATGCCGTGAAGCAGCAGTGAGATGATCAGAACGACTTACTGTGTGTAAATAATGGGCATCATGTCGGTAGGTCAGGCATTGCTGTATGCAGCAACAAGCGAAGTTTGCGAAGTACTTGGACGTCGACATGACATGACTTCGCAGCACGAGCGTCGCGCGTCCACCTTCATTCACCTGCAACCAACAAGTCGCATGCCGCGCCTAGGCTCGGATTCTGTGTATGGCAGGCATTTTCTCATTTAAAAAACAACAAAGGAAGATTGATAACTTATGATAATGTCGTCCGCACCCGCGAGCTATCCGTCGCCGACGCAGCAGCACGCGTCGCCGGCCTACGGACCATTCTACGGTAATCATCAACAACAACACCACCACCACAATGGAGCGCAATCAACAACGATACCAGGCCAAGAAATGGCCGATGATACGCGTCTTCGAAATGAATTATCACGATCGTTGGCGCCGACAGTGAACCAATCGTCACCGCCGCTCTTGTCGCGCGAACAGCATGGCCAGCATGGCCAACACGAGCATCCCGGTCAAGAGATGGCGCCACAGCACTACAACGGACATCCGAATGAGAATGGACTCCTGGGACAAAATGTCATCAGAGATCAAGAGACTCACGGTAGCCCATCGGCACAATTGGTAGCAGAGGCTGGCACACCAAAGGTCGATAGGCGGTCAAAGGTGTCAAGAGCATGTGATGAATGTCGGAGAAAGAAGGCACGTCTACCATGGTATCAGTCGTCATGTGAAAGCTAACGAGTCATCTTTTAGATTCGTTGCGATGCGCCAGACGAGTCGGGTCAGGTCGCTTGCTCCAGCTGCAAGCGTACTGGCGCTCCATGCGCCTTTAGTCGCCAACCCATGAAAAGAGGCCCAAGCAAAGGGTAAGATGTGCCATCGGAGACTCTGTAACACAAAATAGTAGGATATTGACTTGGATCAGATATATCAAAGAATTGGCTGAACGACTGAACGCTCTCGAGGGCCAAATCCATCCAGGCCACGGACAGCAGACAAACGCCGAGTTGCAATTTCTCCAGCAGTCTCTGGCCGAAGCTGCTGCCGGTGCTCGTCGCGATCCTGATGTCGGTGTCGCGCAAACACCTGAGCAAAACCGCAAGCGTACCCACTCACAGTCAGAGGGTTTTGACGCGTCGGTCCATCAACAGTCCAGACATACTCCATACGCCAACACCTACCCCAACACCATACCGCCCTCGCCCTACCCGACCCTCCACACACCAGCACCCACTGCTTCTATGCAGCCACCATTAGACCAAAGACAACAGAACCCTGATAATGCTTCCTTGCAGCCATTCTTCAAGTACGGAGGTGATACGGGTCGCCGGGAGAGTGTGAGCACCCCCTACGACTCTGAACCCGCCAGTGTCGCTGCCACCCTTATCGACTGGGATAATGAAGTTGTAGATGAGTACTACCGCATCATTCACCAGACCTTCCCCTTGCTCCCCCATTCGAAGAACAACCTTAGGAAACGTCTCGGAGACTGCCCTTCAGGCTTACGCGAGTCCTTCCTGACCGTCCTCGAATGCACCATGCGCACTTTCCCATCCTCCACTCTGCGTGCCAATCACACATATGCTCCCATGATGAAGCGAGCCGCCGAGCTTCTGGCCAGCTATCCCTTTGAGAACCCCCAGTCTCACTCCAGCTCCACCAATCTGGTCTATCTGCAGACTCTGTTGTTGATGGCTTTGGAGTCCGATAACCATGGTCCAGCAACAGTACGAGGCCAGGCCGGCCCTTCGCGCTCCGAGTGGCTTGGTAGAGCCGCAGGCGTGGCCGGCCAATTGGAGATCAATCTCGTGAGACCAAGAGAGCGCTTCGTGACCGAAGGCGACCCCGACTCTGAAGAGCGTCTCGGCCGCAGAGTCTGGTGGGTCCTTTTCATCCTCGACAGGTGGCACGCTTCCTCCACAGCTGATCTCCTGAAGTTGCCCGAAAATAGTGTTGTGCTACTCCCTGAAGACCAGATCCTGCTCGGCGAAAGCACTTACCATCTGGCCCGCCTTTCTTTCATCATCGGCCATCTCGCTGCCATCTTGACAACCACCAGGACTCCCGAGACCAACGTCATGGCCCCTTCGAACCCGGCCTCTCAACTACTCGGCTTGACTTTAGCTGGTGAAATCGACCGGTTTCGCGAATCAGTAGAATCAGTCTGGGGCTCTCTTAATCTCGTCCACCTCTGTTATCACCACTGTCACCTCCTGATCAAGCGTCTGAACCCCACAACCGAACCCACCGAAATGATCGGCCACGCCGTCAAAGTCGCCACGGTGCTCAACCAACGCCAAACCCCCATCACACCACTAAACCATCATTTCGCCGCCCTGTCCACAATGACGCTATGCGAACTCGTCGACATCGACAAGACGCGCGCAGAAGCCATCCGCGGCCTCGAGCAAATCTCAGAGGCCCTAGGCCTAGGCCGCGGTCTGGCAGGCCACGAACACAGCTCCGGCTGGGACAGCGCCATCCGCCAACTCATCCTGCAGAAAAAGGCTAAGCTGGCACAGGTGCTCGGCGCGGATGCCCTGCCGCCTGGCCTGCAGCGCCTGAGCTCGGCTGGTCAGCAACCCAGTTCTGCTGATGGCAGCGAGGATGTCAGCAGCAGTGATGGCAATGTCTCTGCTACCAGTGTCGTTGGTGAGAATGGGAAGAGGGGGAAGTTTGATCCTACTATGCTTACGAGGTATGGATACCTCACTGCGCTTGGGCAGGGCATGTTCAATGTCAAGTAAGGTGTCGTTTCTTGTTTTCTTTATGGCAGGTTAAATTTGCAGAGCAGAGTAGAGCAGAGCAGAGGTTGTCAACACCAAGGTGGCTTACATGCTCACTTGCTCACTATTCTCGAGCCGCAGTCAGACATGGCGAAAGTGGGAAGGGAAGGGCTCTCTGTTTTCTTTTTCTCTTTTTTGCTAGGCACATTGTAGTTCTCTTGAATTCTGCCTGGGTTTGTTTTGATCATGACTTTTCTGGCTTTTTTTCGGCGAATATAGAAAGCTAGGTAGTATCAAATACTCGCGAGTGCAATGCAATTTCGATGACTTTTTTCACGACAGGACAGTCCGCAGAAAAGTAGAGATATCTAGCTGAAGAAAGCAACAGTGTAAAGAAAAACAGAGCAAGGCGCCATCTTAGTGGCCAGCGTGGCATAGTGCGCCACATGATGGAGAGAGAGAACAGAAACACGTAAACGCTAAAACAGCATCAATTATCGACGAGAGCCGGCCTGCTCGCTCACGATCCTCAGACGCCATGCACTCTCCACGTCAACACACAGCGTACGGAAGTTCTCGTCTTGGAGATAATCGCAGACCATGCTGTTCAGAGCGTCCATGCGCTGCGTTCGAGATTGGCGGGCGTACGCAGCCAGCTCCTGCCCGTCACTGCCATCGCAGGGCCCAAATCTGGGATTGGCCATGATCCGTTGGACCTCGTCTAGGATATTATCGTGGGCGGGACCCGAGACGTTAGGTCTTGGAATCTCACGATTGGGAGACTGGGCCATGGAAGCTAGAGGAGAGCTTGAATGTCCGAAGGTAATCGAAGTGGGCGCCGTATGGTAAGAGGGTCCGGCTGTCGAGGGCCTTCGAGGAGAGCCCATCGTAGAAAGGTAAGGCGACGTAGGGTGTACGGTACTGGACGATGGTATGCTCAGATTGCTTGAGCGATGATCTGAGATTTGCCTGTCGTTCTCATCTTCGTATATCGAAATGTCAGGAGAGCTTCCGGGCGGTCCAGGCTTAGTCGCACTTTTGGGCAGTCTGAAGACTTCTGGAGGTGAAGGCATGCCCCTTGGCATCCTTTCCACATGCTGATTCACAATACTCATTTGCCACTCGGTGGTGCTCTTATCTTTTGGCACTTGCTGGTTGCTACCCGTATGCCCAGAATTGGATCGACCTACTTTCGGTTCGCCGACGAAATTGGGCTTGGGTAGAGGTTCCAGATCGTCGGAGTAGATCGAAGGCTTCGGACTAGTCGTCTTCCCGAATGGTAGAGTACGCCGAGGTGGTAACAAATCATGGAGTTCATAGATGGGGCAATCTGATCGGGCAGAGATTTCGTGAGATCTCTGAGGAACAGATGTCGAGAAAGGACGATCGCCCACAGAACGTAAATCTGCCGTGGCGGAGCTGGGTCGGGATTCTCTTGGATTGATGTATGAATGTCTGTCATTTGTGTTTGGTAGGGTGTCTCTCACACCGAAGACAGAGGTCTCACGGCTGCCTTGTCCTTGGGGCTCCGCAGACTGATCACGTCGGAAACATGAAAGACTGCTAAGTTCATGGTAGGTAGGATGTTCAGAGGTGCTCTGGGAGGGCATACGTGGGGTGACCGGATGGCTGTCTGACAACGAACGATGAACAGGGACTGGCGTGTCTGCTTCTAGAAGTGAGCATAGACGACCAAGTATGTGCTCTTGCGGCATCGACACAGTTCAGTACCTTGAGAAGGCTTGTAAATACTGGGAGGAACAGGAGAATGACTCGAGGGATTAGCTGATGGAGCTGCCATTCTTTGCTTTGATTCGGGGAACTGGACAACCATGCCCATGTCCTGGAGCATGCGCAGCAGCTCTCTGCGATCCTGGTCGTTGTTGAAGTTCAACTGAGTTCGCCTAGACTAGGTAGCGTCGAGCGTGTCAGTAGGTGATGAAGCAGTTTCCATCGTAGAGCAAGATTACCTCTGCGTTCGGGGTATTGTATCTGATTGCTATGGCATTCACCTTGGTCATGGCAAAGATTGGGAGATGTTCGACTTTAGCGAAAGTGCCAGACGTCTCTTCGTGGGCTTGCTTTATTCTCAGGGCAGCTGCGACGAGTCTCGTAAGGGGTATGTTCTCCTGAAGCACGAAACAGGTCAGAAGGAGAGGTCAAGGAAACAAGGGGCAATCGTCTGTTGAAGACGACGGACCAAGTTGTTTGTTCCTTCAACTACCCTCAACTGTAAGTTGGGGTCTACTGTACTGTTGACATGCTCCAGTAAGACAAAGATGTCGGCAGATGAAATGTGAGACCAGGGTACCGATGTCATGTTAGAGTGTACAGTAGCATACGAGAATTTGACCGCAGGAAGGCACAGTATGGTACGGCCAAAAGGCGATGGAGACTGAGAATCAGACATGGTGATCTAAAATCAGGATTGAATGCACACAAAAGCAACACATCAATGAAATGGCAGATGAGAATGATGGTTGAAGCAGAGCAAAAAGCTGGAAGTCAAGACAACGGAATCTGTGTATTAGGTAAGGTAGTACTCATACGATTTGGAGGTCAGGGATCAATGCAATGCAGTGATAAATTAATTAAAGCATCACATGCATGCTCTGATCTGATAAAGGGAAAACGCGGGGGCGGGAAGGCGGGAGGCTAGTGGTGCCAAGACTTTCTGAACGGGTGAAGGTGCAAGTCGCAGTGAGACGCGCCCTTGATTAGCTTCCGCAGCTATATGCGATTCTCTGGCGCATTTGGCTAGTAACGCATGCCTAAACATTTTCCGACTGCGCTTTCAAGTCCGTTATAGCCAGGGCCCTGTCGCCGACCATGCCGCCCAAGGGAACCAAGGCGGGGCAAACGCCTGTGAAGCGCGAAGCCTCGATCGAGCGCACAACCGAGTATGAGGACTTTATCAAGGAGCTGGCCGAGTATCATGAAAAGAGAGGGTGCGTACAGATGGACGTTATGTGGGTCATAGCATGGTCATGAGGATGGTGGTTGACGATGCATAGGACAACCTTCGAAGCAGAACCCAAAGTCGGCACGCGCCATCTCGACCTGCGCAAGCTGTACGATCGCGTCGTGGAAGAGGGCGGATATGACCTTGTGTCAGATACAAAAGCCAAGCCACTGATGTGGCGGAAGGTGGCCGAGGAGTTTCTGGGAAGAGGACCACATCTGGCGGCGCAAGCTTTCATGGTCAAGAGCGCCTACTACAAGAATCTCGTGTAAGTCGGTGGCAGCTGTTTCGTGATGGTGATACGCTAAAGATGAATTGACAGTGCCTATGAGATATCGACGCACTGGGGCAAGGTGCCTCCGCCAAAGGAGATCCTTGAAGACCTCACAGCAAAGGGCGGAAATGTCATGGAGAGAAGTCTGGAGACATTTGAGCGACCTCACACGAGGGAAGAAGGAAATTTGGCAAATGGAAATTCAAGCGATGGTGAAAACGAAGACGGAACACCCAAGCAAGAGAAGATGGATGTGGATGAGATACCCGGCAGCGCGACCGGAAGGTCTACCAGAGGCCTTCGTCACGCTCCTCCACAACGCGTCTTGTTCCAGCCGGATACTGTGCAGCCGCAGAGGCAGACGCGCAATTTCTCCAACCACGTGCCATCGCCCTCGCCTGCTACCACTCTGACCAATGGCTTTCACCCCTCGTCCATCGTCAACAATGCTACCTCCATGACCCTCGCCAGCTACGAGCCCAGTCAACCACTCCCTCTTTCGTTGAAGCCCGTCATCACTCCTGGCAACAACCCAGACCACTACAAGCTGAAGCGGAAGCTGCAACAAGATTCTCAGGCAAGTCATGTCGCCAAGAAATACAAGGGTTTGATGCTGCCCGGTACCGGCTTCATTGGTCCCAACATCTACGTACGCGCCCAGCTTGCTCTCCAGTCTGGCATTCCCGAGGAAGAGCAATACGCCCTGCATCATCTCGTCAAGATCTCTCACGAACGTGGTGACAAATACCGCTTCGATCAGTTTGCCGGTCTCGCCGAAGCTCTGGTTGCCAAACTCCTCAAGATTGCCAATCTCTTCTATGACATCGACTGGTCCATCTCTTATCACGATGATGATGAAGATGCCGTGCCAGGTCAATCCACCTATCTCGACGGCATACACGGTACTGCAGATGTGCTCGACAAGCTCAAGTCAAACATTCCCTTGGACACTGATGATCACGTCCAACCATCTGAATTTGCCCTCGAGCTTGGTCGAATCACCGAAGCTGCCCTGGTCATTCGCAACATGGTCATGCTCCAAGAGAATGCCAAATATATTGCCAGGCTACCTCTTATCCGCGATTACTTTTGCATCGTCTTGAATCTCGACCCGCATCCTGCCGTCGTCGAGCTGCAGAACTACGCCCTTGAGACTGCCGAACAACTTACCCAGTACTTCGACCTAGGCTCGCAAGACGTCCTCTATCACTCTCTGCTGGCCCAACTGAAGTCGAATGATCGAGGTAAGATAATCCCTTCGTTGCGAGCCATCAGTCGCATTGGAATGGACCTTCCCCCAAATAAGCGCCTGGAGGACATTCCGATATCCACTGTCCACCGAGTTTGTGAATGGTTGATGGTAGACGACGAAGAACTACGATCTGCCGTTCTCGACTTTCTATTCCAATACACCAGTATTGCTGAGAATGTCCAGACTCTGGTGCTCGACACTGACATTCAGAGCCTTGTCCGTCAACTTTCCAACCTTCTACTGTTCCAGGCAAAACCCATGGCCCAGAACCCCACACCGCAACCCACCAAGGAAGAGGAGCAGCTCACTTTAGTCCCACGTTTAGCTCCTGATCTGGTCCGCCAACTCCTGCGTTTCACCGAGCCTGAACGTAGTTCATATTGGTAAGTCCTCGCACCGACCTACCACATACAAACGTGCTGACGCGTCTTTTTTCCTAGGCTCCAGATGTGCTTCCAGGACGATCCAAACCAAGAGATGACACAGATTCACCTATGGCAGTCTTACCAAGCCACCTTTCTCCCATACGTTGCCACTCACCCTCATCTCATCGCCGGTGACTTTATCAAGAATGTCTCGACCACATTCGCGGGAGCCACGGCTCAAGTCGCAGGATCTAACAAATACGTCATCCGAGGTATCAAGCCTCGGACTGTACCTGTTGATTATAAAGGAAGAGAGCTTGTAAGATGTCAATGGCGTGTTCAGAACCATGACATGGCTCGTGAGTTTGGCACCATCTTCTCTCACTCAGATGGCAAGGAATGCGGCGCCTGGTATGGAAACAGCGAAGCAGCTCTCAGCCACGTCCTGACCACGCATCTCAATGTCCCCAAGAAATCACAGAGCGCCACGCCGGATGCCGCAGACCCCGCCGCTTCAAGACCGCCCTCGAGCGCAGCTCCCAAAACCGAGTTTGACTTTGCTCAAGCCGCAAGCAAGCCAGAAGCAGCCTGCAAGTGCGCATGGAATGGCTGTACTCATTCCGAATCCACCTCTTCGCCGGCCAACCTCGCACTTCTCGCCCGTCACATCGAAACCCATCTTCCCGAAGCCGTTCCCTGGAAGAAGCAACACCACCAAGAGCCCAACGCCATCAAGCCCGTCTTTTCGATCAACGACCACATCTTCCAGCAATCTCTACAAGACGAGCGCGGCGACGCCGCCGGCGTCCCCCTAGGCTGCGCCCTCGTACTGCGCAACATCGCCCGAGCAATCCCTCGCCTAGCCTTACCCTCTGCAGACGCCTCAGCAACCACCAACGGCACGGGTATCAGCGCACTCGCACAACCCAATGCCAAGGAAGCCGAAGAGCCTGCACCCAAGGCCCTCATGAAGAAAATCTTCACACCCGTCAAAGACAGACTCTTCGACGTCATGGCCCACAATAAAGTCCTCAAACTCTACATCGGCATCATTCTGCGCTTCATCTCCCAGGGAGGCGGTTAGATGACCGCGTCTAGACTACTCGCGATGTCGGTTGCTTTCGTAAACGGCGTTGGGGAAAAGCGGGGGGGATACCAATTGCGAATTATTAAGGTACTGTTAGCTTTGCACTGACTTATGGTCAGAGCGGACCTGTGATCATGGGGGCTGCAATACATTGGCGTTTTATGTTACATGCGCGGTTGCTGGTTTCTTTGCTATGGCTGTCGTGCATGCACGCGCGGACAGGGAACACGATTAGCACAGGACCTGCTTACAACTTGCTCTAGATGCCCTTATAGTTGAATTGAATCATGTCTTTTCAATCATGATCTCTTTTCATGCTGGTTCCGGAAGCTTTTGCTGGTTTCTGATCGGTTGTTGATTCTGTCGTCTTAGGTAGTAGCTGCTTTGCGTAGTAATGGTTGGTTTAGGGTAGTAGTCGTTGCTTTGCTTTGTGTATACGCTGCTTCACGACAGCGCGACTTCGCTTTCTGTCAGACATCGATCAGATCGCATCTATCGTTCCAACGCAGTCACATTGCAGCTCAAGGGTTACGTAACAATACTTTTTTGCTGCAACCACAAATCGGGTAGAATACTACCTTACGGCGGGGTGGTGTCAAAGTGAGTTATGAATCCATGACAGGGTCGCCCACCTGTTCCGGGACTAGTCAGGTCTTCGAAGCACGCACGCAAGCAAGCACTCTACATGGAGAACCTTTTCAAAAAAAGTATTGGTATCTTTATTGGTGTCTGGTCGCCGAATGTGGAAATTTCTTAGATAAGCTGAGGTAACTAAGGTAGCAGCGCAAAAGCCAACAATGAAGCTCAAAAGAACACGAGTATCAGCTTCCCATCAATGTTTGATCGTGTGAGTCGCCAAAGCGATACACGCCATCCATTCCCTCATTTGCTGTACTGTACCATGTACTTTTTCTTGACTGACTCGCTAACGCCATGCCATGCCATGCCATGCCATGCTGTCATGCCCCGAGTGATGCTTGCTGGTCCGTCTATGTTGCAGTTATACTGCTCCTCTGTAACACCTGTCCCCCCTCGAACCAAACTCCGGTGAAAAGACAAGACTAGAGTGTTGTTGACTCTTGAGTAATCGACATCGACCGCCTCTCGCAATGTCTATCGAAAGATAACCTTTTCTACGGGGTTGAGTGACCGCTCAAGCAATACCAAGACCAATTCTAGTGGTCTCTGCTGCAGGGGTGGGCGGAACCTCATTCCTGGCACTGCCACGATCTCTATTACGGCGGCCTTCCATCAGACCACGGAGACCTCTTTTCTGCAGGCCAATCACCGCACTGTTTTCTCCGTTCCAGACTTGACGGCTTTCACGTCTAGTGTGGTAGCCGCTGGCAAGGCTGGATTGAGAGCCGAGACTTTGTGTCGTCGAAGCCGAATCAGGAGCGTCATCCTCGTCGTTGCCGTTTGGCTCTGGTGCGCGCAGGGTGTTGCTAGTAAGGGGCCGACTCGCCATTCCGTTTGCAACATCGGTGTCTATGCGCAAAGGACCCGAGCTAGCACGAGCGCCTCCATTGCTGATGCTGAGGCCTTCCAGGCCTGCGAGGCTGGCGGTGCGTGGCGGATGGACGTTCGAAGGAGAGTTGGCGAAGGCAACGTCTCTTCCACCGCCGGCACCCATTGCTGCGGCGTTGAAGACGGCGGCTGCATTGCGGCTGTCCAGAATCTCATGCAGACGCTGGATGACAGCTTCGAGGAGACCGTCAAGTCTATAAGGACGTGCTATCTGCAACAGAGAGCACAATGTTTGAGTAGGACAGCTGGCGGGTAGCGATGCGGTGTAGACCCAGTACACCAGAGCCTGTAGGGTCGGTGCCGTATGGGGGAGGAAGAATACTCTTGGACGCGAGTTCGGAGGCAGAGAGCGCGCGTCAGCCGGATCACTCGTGGGGATACCGGAAGTGTGGGGCGTGTGAGCACCGTGCGTGGTTGTTAGAGAAGAGCCAATGCTGGGTGTAATGGTGATGCTCGAATTGCGAGAGAGAATGCTGGCCGCCGGCCTGACGGTGGCTGTGTCCTCAGCTGTGCCTGTGTTTGTGCTTTCGCGGAGCAAGCTGTTGAAATATGGACCCCATCTGCGAGCAACCACTCTGGAGTTGACCGGAACGCGAGAACTATCGACGCCGAGAAAGTACATGTCCGACAGTTCGCGGGATTCGAGTGCGTACACGCCGAGAGCTTCGGCTGCTGCACTCAGCTGGCGTCCTCCCACTGAGGTACCCTCTTGAGCCATGGCCGACAGTGTCGGCGCGCTGCCGGAAATGTAGTCCGAGGTTGGTGCAGTCTTTCGTGGATTGTCGTAAAGTCCAAATGCTTCAAGCTGTATGACGCACATGTTGGAAAAGTTCAGACGTCTGTTGTTGTAGTCCTCGGTCAGACTGCGCTTGCGATTGCCCAGAATGACAAACGAGTTTCTGCGGTTCCATACGAGACCTCTGTTCCAGCTACCCTGGCTGAAGATGCTGCTGCCTGTGTCGATACGAGCCCAAGCAAGGGTACGAAGATCTAGAGACCATAGCGAGTACTCCTGTTTAGAGGAAGTCAAGAATGTTCCCGCTACGACAAAGTGGTTGTCGATGATGCCACCTGTCGGGAACCGGAGTCCGGGGGGTGACACGGTGCTCTGCATTGGTTTATCGATCAATGAGCCATCAGGCAACCGGACCTGAAGTTCCAGCCTCACATCGAGGAAGTTGTAATTGGTATAGATGAGCATTGGAGACCCTGACGCATCAAGATCAGCGTCGTCTGCATCATCGTCGCCGTCATCTTCATCTTCATCTGGTCTACCAGGGCCAGCACCGATACTTGCTGCAGACATGGTCGTGAGAGGTGTGACGACGCTCCTATACGCGCCACAACTTCGTCCAAGGATTGGGTGGGTAGAGGTCCAGGTCAGGCTGCGTAGATTGAATACGCTGATTTGTTCGATATAATTGTTGCTGCTGTCCTGACCGCCGACAACAATCATCTCTGCACCGCCAGTACCATCAATCTGAATGCCGATTGATCCCGAATTTGGATCCGTGCCTGAAGGGTTGTTCTGAATAGCGCAGAACGGAGCATTCGCTGAAGAGAAAACAGCGGATGATGGAAGGATTGCAGCGCAGTGAGCATATCGGCCCTGTGGAGACTTTGCGGTGGCCACCTCCATCCAAGTATGCGTAGGAACGTCGTAGATGTGTATATCCGCCATCACCATCACCTGTGTCTCTTGATTCTCATTTTGTTCCGCACCTTGCTCTGCTGACATGCCACCAAAGCACACAAGCTTGTTATCTCCCAGAGCACAAACACTGTGAAAATACCTCGGCGAAGGAATGTCACCCTTTGTTTCGAGTTTGGTCCAATGTCTGCGGAGTAGATCGAGCTCATAGAGGTCCTGGGTCAAAACAGGTCTCTGGCGGGAGATTCTACGTCCCGCAAAGACATATAATTTGTCTCCAAGGATAGTAGTAGTAGCTCCTACCAACGGAGATGGCTCTCTGCCTGTGGTTCTGTGCACATTGCATACCAATCCTGACAAGTTGGAGGCCTGAGTAGGAGTATTGGCAAGCGCAGGCGAGGCGCCAGATGAGCGACCTTGGTGGCTGGACGAGGTGTGCGCGCTATGCACAGATTCCTGTTCCGAAGCAGAGGTGTACCCATCGCGCCCACCCAAGCTAGATTGACTGCTAGCGATGGACAATTGCGCGGTTGAGCCTTTCCTTGAGTAGGAATAGTCGGGTGATGGAGCTGACATGGTTGAGTCAAACGTGTTTGCCCGATTGAGTTCCATGTCTTCAATGGCGATAGAGGTAACAGCTGAAGGGTCACAAGACAGATCGGAGTATAGAGCGTCAGAGAGCGTGACGAGGCCAGCTGATGAAACAGACTCGCTTTGTCGCGAGTGAGTGTGCTGGATACTGTGTTCGTGATGGAATAGCCCTAGACGCTGTGGCTGATTATCTGTTGGAGTGGTTGTTCGAACTGGAAGAGGAGATGGATCCCGAAAATAATAGCGAGGAATATCAACACTGATGCTGCTGGTACTTGACGCTTCTTCTCGCTTGTCAAGCTCATGCGTCCATATTTCCTGATGTGAATAAAGCTCAGCCTCGCAGTCTGATAACTTGATAGGTGCGTATCTGGTTGTCAGTGGCTCGGATACTGCTGGAGGGCTGACTGAAGCGCTGATAGTGGTAACGAGAGTTGGCAGATCAGACGAAGTACTGCCAGAAGCGAGGAATTCGCTGAGGGTAAGAGAGGTTGGTGAATGGGCCGCACTGCTATTTGGAACAAGCGAATTTGGCAGCTGGCAGGGGGCCTGTTTCTTATGAAGCTTTCTCGAAAGGCGGCGTTTGAAGACCTGAGGGAAACGTCTTTGCTGCGATCCGTGTTGCTTCTCGGCTTCTGATTGCTTGGCTTGCTTTGACTTCTGTGCAACAAGCACAAGATCAGCAGTAGGAGCACAGGAGCCTAAGGGGAACGACATATTAGCACTGCACTGCCGTCCATGCGGTGTTGTGAATTGGGAGAAGTGCGAGTTGGGGCAAGGGCGATAAGAGGGGAGAGGGGGGAAGAGGAGGAATGTGACGTGGTGAAGGTGACGGTGCCTGAGTGAGAAACATTTGTTCAGTGGAACATGTGAAACAGCTTAACCATGGACAACATGACCCATCCACATGTGAAGCTTTTCGAGAGGCATGACACGGTGGAAGTCGAACCAATCCTGTCCGCAAAGTACCACCGGCCTCCTCTCTAGACCTTATACATGGTCTTCGTGGACTTGAAACTACGAAACGAATCTTCTTCTGGATAGAATAGGGAAATATGCAGACTGAGGCTTAAAGCGCCGCAATGAAAGTAAGGTAAATAACATACCACACACACGTTGTTTGCTTGACCCCTATCAAGGTAGTGGCTGTTGTTCTGTTTTCAGGATTTATTGGCTCCGACAGCACTTCCAGAAAACACTTCACGCTCAACGGAACCCCTCTTTACTAACATATAAAATAAGTTTGTGGAGGAAGGTCTTGTAGCTGCAGGGTTGCCCTTAATTTCGATTCAGGCGTTATGGATTGGGAGGCCCCCTCGGCCGGCGTCTCCCGTGCGGCTGAATGCGATGATAACCTAATGATGGGTGCCCGGACCGGGGTCCGGCTTCCGATTCCGGTCTTCGGGCTTTAGCGTGCATAAGGTAACATGGAGGCGGGGCAGCATAGAAGGTACCTTAGCTACCTTACCTTAAGGTGAATGTGTTACAAAGACAACTAGAGACGAAATTTCGCGTTGGACAAGTGATAGTATAGACTTGCATAGACGTTCCTAACTTTTCAAATTTCATGACTACATGTCGGTCTTGGCAAGAATAATCATGCCTCTAAAAGACTAAGGTATTATTCACAGTGTACCGCGACGCTCGTCTCAAAGGTATTCCGTTTAAAGTGCGGCGCTGGTCTCCTCCTTGGGGAGAGGAGTGAACCTGAGGTAAGGCCTGACGATGTTGATCTTAGGGAAAATGGTCTTGGCGTCCTCGGTCTTGATGCTGGGGTGGACAATGACATCGTCACCAGGAACCCAGTTAATGGGGGTGGTGATCTTGTGCTTGTCTCCGGTCTGGAGGGAGTCGACAATGCGAAGCACCTCGGCAGTGTTGCGGCCAGTCGAGGCAGGGTAGGAGAGGATAGTGCGAATGGTCTTCT
Source organism: Delphinella strobiligena (assembly GCA_009982845.1). Lineage (NCBI taxonomy): Eukaryota > Fungi > Ascomycota > Dothideomycetes > Dothideales > Dothioraceae > Delphinella > Delphinella strobiligena. The sequence continues at coordinate 876,173 of JAADKB010000006.1, read as the reverse complement.
TGGGGTCGATGATGAAGACGGAGCGGATTGTGAACGCAATGCCCTTGGCATCGACGTTGGTGGCATCTTGGTGGTCAATCCTGAGACGTGGTCAGCTTACATGCAAGAATACTGGATAGGCTCAGGTTTCCCTAAAGAAGTGATAGGCGCGACTTACATGTCATAAGCTAAGGCGATCTTGCGCTCCTTGTCACCAATGATGGGGAACTTGAGGCTGCTACCGCTGATGTCGTCAATGTCCTTGATCCAGCCACCGTGGCTCTCGATGGTGTTGGCAGAGAGACCAATGAGCTTGACGCCACGCTTGGTGAACTCGGGCTCGAGCTTGGCGAAAGCACCAAGCTCAGTAGTGCAGACTGGAGTGTAGTCCTCGGGGTGAGAGAAAAAGACAACCCATTTGTCGCCAACGAACTCGTGGAAGTTGATGGGACCGTTGGTGGTCTCGGCATCGAAGTTGGGGGCGATGCTGCCCAGACGGAGAGGCTCAGGACGAGACATTTTGTGTTTGACTTGGTTGTGATGAAGGAGAGATGTATGAAAGGCGTTTGTAAGGTAGTGTTTTGAAAGCTGAGCTGAGAGCGAGGGGGAGGGGCAACAATCATAAAAATTGTCCAGTGCTTAGTAGCTAGCGATCGCGGCGATCACGCAATGCAGCGTGCGGGCGCCATCATCTAACGGACGCATGTGGTAGTGCTATCCGCAGGACTAAGTACGCCTAAGTCGGACTAAGCTTAACAGTACTTGTTTGCATTGGGTGTAGAGCCAGAGGGGGTGTTCTGAATGACAATAGGACGTGGTATGTAATCTCCGTCACTACACGTGATAGCACCTCAGCTCACCGTAGAGTCATAGACACAAAAGACTCACAAAGAGCCATGCTTTCTCCTGTCAATATGGTAGGATCGCATTACGAGTGAATAATGACCGCCAGTTACCACCGACCAAGTTCTAATGTGTGTATTCTAGGTCTGGTTTATTGGATGGTGGCAAACGACACTAAAAGACGGCAAAGGTCTTCTCATTGACCAAGCAGCTGCATAACAGCTTCGCAGCAGTCTACTCTATGAGCTTTGTTCAGTAGTCAACAACTTGGCATGGCAGCACTGCTCCAGTGTTGATTTGTGAGGGCTTGATACGAGTAGAGTACTACAAAAACACTGTAGGTTACGAAGCATGTCTGACCGACCTTCCGGCCGACTGGAGGCTCGCTTGGCGACGGCCGAAATATCCCTATTTCCGCTGTATCCCCACATTCACTTTGCTAGCTGTGTAGGGTATACGCGGGGATAAGGTGGGACCTCCACAAGGTTTCGCAGACGGTCAAGTTGATCTTTGGGGGTGCCCGTTACTTCTCAAACCCACCTTCTCTTTTGTCTTTCCTCTCCCTTGCGAGTGGTGGGTTACTCGTATAAAATCCAAACATTTCTAGCAGTGCCTTTGTGGCCCAATGGCAGATCCAGAGATAGAACTGGCACGCCCCTCAACTGAAGATGCTATGACCGGGAATACGACGGACTCCAAATATGACCTTCAGGAGGACCTCTCTGCGGATGAGTCAGAGAGAAACTCGACTGGTACTGGGAATGACAATCCGATACAGTGGGAGTACCTGACGTTTGATACTCCTCTACCTCGACCGTCAAAGTTACTGGCACCGCATTCACCTGGAAACGGCCCTCCGGAGGAACCTGAACTCAAACAATACGAGTCTCCCTTTAATTGGAGCCCTGGCCGGAAACGGTACATCACCTGGCTTTCGTGTGTAGCAACGGCGGTAACAGCATATACTGCTGGCTCTTACACAGCTGCAGACAGCCAAATGATGGAGTATTGGGGTGTCTCGAAAGTTGCCATTACGGTCGGTGTCACAACTTTTACTACTGGTTTCGCTATAGCACCAATGGTTCTGGCCCCCTTCAGCGAGATCAATGGTCGCAGACCGATGTTTGTGGTTACTGGGATTCTATATGTCATACTCCAATTGTGCTGTGCGGTCACAAGATCATATCCAGGGTATGAAGATGAACAGGACCTCAACAGTCGTAGTCTGGACTTTTGACAGGCTTCAAGTCTTCGTACAATGAATTTATACTAACACCTTCCAGCATGCTTGTAGCTCGGTTCTTCACCGGATGCTTTTCCTCAACTTTTGTGAGTTTGGCTCCAGCTAAGAACCATGTTCGTTCCCTTCATTGTACGCATGCTGATGTTGGCGACAGAGCACGATGGTTGGTGGTGTTGTCTCTGATATTTATCACGCTGACGACAGAAATACTGCCATGTCTCTCTTCTCGGGTGCTGCCTTATTTGGGACCGGACTGGGACCTCTGGTCTCCGGGTTTGTTTGCTCTTTCCCACTTTCAGTATGATAAGCTGATGGGAGTCCCCAGTTTTCTAGCAGTCAACACCACCTGGCGCTGGATCTTCTATCTGCAAGTGATCACATGTGGTGCGATGCAGATAGTTGTTGTGATATCATTCAAGGAGACCCGAGGTTCTGTACTTCTCTCGCGAAAGGCAAAGAAGCTCAACCAATACTACGACGAGCTTGAAGCAGCAGGCTACGTTGGGCTTGATATTTTCAGTTCCTTGGATCCCAGCAAGACCGTGTCGACAAGACTTCGCTGGAAGGTCAAAAGCGATGAAGAGCGAGCCAGTATTGGAAGAATGATTGGCATATCATTGTATCGACCGTTCCATTTTCTCTTCACTGAGCCTGTTGTGTTCTTCTTCTCCTTCTGGGTCGCCTTTGCCTGGGCTGTTCTGTACCTCACTTTTGGTATGTGTTTCTTGATCTGTACTGTGTGCATAACGCTAAATTCCGTCACAGGCGCAATTCCACTCGTCTTTGAGACATCGCATCACTTCACGCTGGATGAATCCGGAGCTGTCTTCGCGGCCATCAGCATCGCTGCAATAATAGCCACAATCATCGCTATCTATGCCGAAAGTCTCATAAAAAAAAGATTTCCTGATACCACCAAGAAGCCCGAAGGCAGGCTGTACATTGCATGCGTACAGTCAGTACTCCTACCCATTGGCCTGTTCTGGTTCGGATGGACGAGTTTTCCGAGCGTGCCGTGGATTGTACCTGCCCTAGCCGTAGGATGTGCAACCATGGGGATCTTCAGCATTTACTTGGCTGTGTTTAATTACTTAGCTGACACATACCATCGATACGCCTCATCGGCATTGGCGGCTCAGTCTTTCTGCAGGAACATGCTAGGCGGTGTCTTTCCGCTCATCACAACTCAAATGTTCAACGCCATGACTTTCCAGGGCGCTGGCAGTTTCCTGGGCGGCGTTGGACTGCTCTTGACGTGTGTTCCTTTCGTTCTGCTGATCTACGGTCCGACGATCAGAGCAAGGAGCAAGTTCGCGAGCGAAATCATGGAGAACTAGGATCACGGAACCGAAGGTTATCGAATAATGTATAAAGGAAGGCGACGAGTTGGATTTTACTGCTCAAGTCTTGGAGATGCTGGGTCCGGCCAGATGACGAGCGATCGCATCAGCTTCACCATCAATCCAGGCCAAAACTGAATCATGCTGCTAGTATACAACAAGATGAAAGACAGCCATGCGAATAAAGAGGCACCTCAGCAGTGCCGATAGAAATTCAGGTATTAGGAGACAAAAGAAAGAAATCACGATCCAGACTTCCCATACCCAGCAACTGCAGCGACTCTCACATGTCAAGAATCTCAAGCCTAGGGGTCACAGCATCAGGGCTTCACCCAAGGACCTCCTCTGGACGGCGTTGTCGCTTCTGGGAACCTCGACCACCTTGCACTGGACCTCTGCTGCGCTTCTTTACCCCTACAGCCGAAGCGTGGAGGCTGTGGACTTCCTCGTCCGTGACGGTAGGCAGAGCCCAAGTACTGGGTGGGGTATCATCATCAGTGTTAGCCCCCCAGAATCTTCCCACGACGGACTGGAGCCAGGATCTAGGTGGAAGGATGTCTGTAAAGAGAGTTAGAGTCAGCATCAACAGATGTCGAATATATTGTACACAATAATGAACAGAAAGAACACGTACTTTCACCCAGATCCCTCGAGATCTGCTTGCTCAGTTCACGCTCCATGTATGGAGTCTCGCCAAAGGGAAAGCTGTTGGGCATGTTGCGATGCCAGATCTCGGGACGAGGCATCTCCTCAGCAAAAGGATCCTTGTCCACGGCAGCGTAGGCGTCGTCCGCGGCTTTCTTGTCCGTGTCGGCTTTGTCCCTTGCTTGGAGAGCCTTGGTCGCTGCATCCCTCTGCCTGTTTGCTTCGGCCAGTTTGGCAGCATCTCCATGATGACCCCTACCCCTACCCCTCCCGCCACCAGGGAGCCTAGGAATAGCGGGAGGCGGATACTCGATCTCAGCCTCGGAGGCAGAAGGAGCATACTCGGGGAACATAGTCTGCTCGAACCAAAGCCTCGCGCCGCTATCAACCCTGGCCCGCTGCACCCTCATCATAGCCTTGACCTTGCGGTAGAGATGATCATCATAGCAGAATTTCTTATCCTGTCTTTTCTTCTGCGGCCAGATGTGACCGATCTCGTGTTCGAGTTTCTTCAACATGTACTTGAAGTTGGGGTAGTTCTCGGGGCCCTCGTCCGACAGGAAAATGATGCATTGCTGCAGACGTTGGTTGTTGTCCGAGGGCATCTGATCTTCGCCGTAGATGTTCTTGATAGGCTTTTCGTGCTTTTCCGTCACGTGCGTGACTGCTTGCTTGGGCGTGCCTCGCTTTGCCTTCTTCTCGGGCGAGCTGTTCTTTTTGCTGCTCTCAAAGGCATAGCCGTCACCCAGGAACGAATCTCTCTTGGAGCTGGCATCATTGGTGTTTGACGCCATCTTTGCGTTCGTTCTGGCTCTGGTTTGTGTGTTTGTTTTGGCTCTGGTTTCAACCATCTTGCGTGAGTTGGGGGGTTGATCTCCATCCCGAGGAAGACTTTGTTAGAAACTATGGCTGCATTCCTCACGCGTCTTGTTGACGACAAATATTGCGTTTGGCAGGTGTAACATTCCTCCATTGATTACTTCCGGAAAAGGGTTGGATTTCACTTGAGCATGCAAGGGAAGCACAAGGAAAATACTTGGAAGCCATGTCTCGTATGTTGAACCAGGCTTTTTTGCCTCTTGTGTTTATTCCTCGTAGAAGACGGCTTCGTAATCGGAATGCTAAACCAACCCTAAATTCTAAGCACCCACCCGTATACCTTGCTTGCGAACATCCTCAACTTGGTTGGCATACTCCAGTCTCGATATAGGCCAAGAACAATAGATTGAGTTGTCACCTTTTGGAGGTACAAATCGTTTTTCGGAGTGTTGCTACGCCGCACGCACTCTGCTCGCGCCTTGCTGTCCTACCAGCTGGGCGTCATACCCTCTCGTGTTTCCATCAAGTTCAGATATAATTGAAACCTCTCCTGTAGAGGATCAGTTCCTTCTTGTCCCAGTACAAACTCGTCTTGTTGACGCAGACGAAATGAGTCGATCAGAACGTTGAACACTGCTTCGCGAGGCAGATGTCGTAGCCACAAGCCACCTGAGGCAAGTATGATGCGATCCCATTCATCGGAAAAGTACGGATGATAATGTCGATGACGTGAGGAGTCTGGCCCATCGATGAGTCTGCACTCCCACTGCACAAGACGACGACTGGCTGGTCCCATCGCACAGACCTTCTTGTGGTTTGAGAGGCCCGCTTTGGCACACTCTGGGAACGAGCAATATCTGTATCCGTTGCACTTGCAGTTCTTGAAAGAGGCCTTTTGGAGTGTACGACAGGTCTCTAAACAACTACCAATTGTCAGCAAGGGCGATTACAGCATAATGCAGCGTCACATCATACTTATCGCACTTAAGATCGTCCTCCCAAGTAGTAGTGCTGATGTTCATTTTTTCTGTTCCTATCAGTTACTGCTTGATGATCAAGCAGGCATGCAAGATGCATACCAACAAAAGATCGATATGCTGGACTGTAGCTTTTGGGCATGAAGTGTAACACATCATCCTTGCCAAAATCAAGGTCGAGTTGAGTGTGGAAGAGAACTATCGTAGGTCAACTCTAATACCCGTGGCATCTAAACTCCTGTTTACCTTGCAAATATGCCACATTGGCGACGCTAGTCTTTTCTGTGGTCCATAAGCGAGATTTTTCCGTCAGAAAGGCTCCTTCGTACCATGAAATGACACATCACCTTCAACATGAAGTCCGTACTGGTGTAGGAGTGAAACAATTGCCTCATGCAGTCCATTCTCCTCAATGTTTTCGAGGCCAACTAGAAACTGTCAAAGGCCGTTGAAGGAGCATACGGTGCGTATGATCTTACGCGATCCATCGGGTTGCTCAAGAGAGAGGGATGGGATAGGCAGGGTCTGATCATCTGATATTGTCCCGTGAGGGCTGACGGCCGGCTCCACAGTCGCCGTTACTGCTGGTCCTTGACTGCAAGGTGGTTCGCCGGACTTCATGGCATGAATTCGCGCGTTCTCTCGTTCTAGCTCCTGCTGGAGCCAGTTCGGATCATCTTCGTCATGTTCAACTTGGTCTGCCCAACTGATTTGATGAGGCGGAACAGGTGGAGCTTGTATTTGAGCGTTCTCACTGCGAGGTCGTTTGCCGGACTTTATGGCATGATTTCGCGCGTTCTCTCGTTCTAGCTCCTGCTGGAGCCAGTTCGGATCATCTTCGTCCTCTTCAACTTGATCTGCCCAACTTCCTTGATGAGGCGGAGCTGGTGGAGCTTGTATTTGAGCATCGTTGTTCGGAGTCTTCGCCGATGCCATATCTTGCTGTCACAACGAATGATGAGCTTAAAAATGGTTGAGACTCTTGTCAAAGAATGGAAAGCAAACGAGGGCGATATCGAGCCCTTCGATAGTAACAAATATGATGTACCATTAGTAGTGATGTAGATACGATGGAGATTGAATATCCATTCGATTGATGAACCTGCTATACTTTGTTCAACTACGAGCATTGGTGCAAGCCTTGCTACAACTGGCAGGATCGATCCATGCAGGCACAAACACATGGTAACTTTAGGTCCCATGGTTTCCAACACTTCATTGTTCCATCAGATTGTCATGAGTAGAAGTCCTGCGCATGTTTCCTAAGTCGATGCTCGAAAGGGAGTTCTAGCTCCTAGCCTCCTAGGCTCTGGCAAGGCAAGGTGACCCTGGCCTATTGCCGGTGATCTCCCGGGCCGTTCGCAACTAATAATGACGTAGTTTATACCGAGGGGCAAAACGGTGATCATTCATGATCGCGATTGCTCTTTCCATCCGTTTCCTTGCTGCAAATCATAATTGTAAGGTATCGTCAAGATAATACCCCATCCATGCGTCTGCCTTCCATCCCACAAGTCATCCGCACTCTCTACGCCCTTTCAAACACCACATTCAGAGCAGCACCAGCGCCTTTGCGACCCGCACTTCAGCCTACTGCAATCCGGTCTATGCCAACGATCCCCTTCCTGGGCGCATTATTTGGAACTTCAGCAGCAAGCAGTATGACTTATCCTCACCAGAAGAACAAGGATGAATGGCAAGCTCAGTTGAGCCCTGGTAAGCCGCACAACAGTCTCGAGTCCCTGCAAGAACCAACTGATATATACGACAGAGCAATTCCGTGTTCTGAGAGAAAAGGGAACCGAGGCACCTTTCGTTGGAAAGTACGACAAGCACATGCCGACCGAGGGAGTTTACACATGCGCTGGCTGCAATGCACCGCTGTACAAGGCCCAGCACAAGTTCAAGTCCGGCTGCGGCTGGCCAGCATTCTTCGATGCTCTCCCAGGAGCTGTGACTAGGCACTCCGATCGCACCTTTGGTATGGAGAGGATTGAGATTGTCTGCACAAACTGTGGAGGCCACCTCGGACACGTCTTCAAGGGCGAAGGCTACCCTACACCTACCGATGAGCGACACTGCGTCAACAGTGTCAGCATGAACTTCTCCAAGGATGACCCAGTCAAGGAATAAGCGAGAAGACATGTTATGTCACGAAAGAGAAGAACAACATAATGATTTACTTGGAGCTTCTCGGAGACTTGAGAACGTGTTGGTAGCAGCAGAACAGTGCTGGGGCTCTGACGCTGCTTGTACATTACGAATAGCTTCTAACCGGCCTGATGAATGACACGCATTTGGAGACAAACGACCCTTTATCTGGTCTATTTCAATGTCTGATATGTTACGTTCGATAATCACTTTCGATGTCTATGCTCGGTGTACAGTTTTGTGATATTCACTATATGCATCGCAGACAATGAGTCGTGTGAGTTATCGTAATTGGACAAAGATTGACACACCAACGAAAACCACAGCACATGCATCAATGCAATATAGAGACATGCTTATGCCAAATTCAATACATTTACCTATTGAGCACGGACTCTATACCACAAGCTCGGACCAAACGCAGCCCTGCCAAGACCCAAGCTGCATGGTCTCCGCATTTTCACATGCAGGGACAAACAGTTCCCTCAACGGTCGACAAACAAGATAAACGGGTGTTATCGGTCCAAAAAATAATAATCCAATATCACACTGCAAGCATACGCATGCAAAGTAGCGATGGCTGATTGCACGCAGATCTTCCTTGATCCGCTGGGCGCAGTATTGTTTCAAGAATCGGGATGGCAGTGTAGTGGCTTTCCAGCCACACCAACCACCTCTGCACCAGAAAGACAAAACCCGCGTCTTTGACTGCAGAATATGTTGTTGTTGTTGTTGTTGTTGTTGTACCACCTCATCTTTCCAAATCAAAGCTACCTTACATTTCTGTAAGAATCCGACGGGTGTTTGGTTTGATTGCTTGTCGATAGCTGTATTTCGCTTTCACGATTCCGATCACGATTGACTCACTGCACGATTATCACGATAACTCCCGTCTGCTTCGAGTCGAGATCCTCTCGCACCCAGCATCTCGAACGCTCGACTCCGCACTCGACTCGCTTTAACTCAAGACTCTTCCATCAACACGAAGCCACGCCATACTCGCCAACTCCACACACCCCCAGCAAAAACACCACACTCCGATCGACAGCAAAGACCTCGCATACGTCTTTCGCTTGATCCACCATACCACCATCCACGATATCGCCGTCAGACATCACATAAGCGACACACACCCCGCCCACGAGCGAAAATGCAACGCAACATAGCAATAGCAGTCATAATCATCGTCCTCTTCATCGTCATAATAATGATAGCCTTCTTGCTCTGGTGGGTGCATAACGGGTTCCCCAAGCGAGGAGGAAGGAGCGAAATCTCTAGTGATGAGGAAGAAGGATGATGGAGGAAGAAAGCCCCACATCGCATCATGATGCCACACACGTGAAGAGTTGTGGTGTATCTCGACATCGAAAAAGAAGGAGGAAAGAGAAGGATAAGGATGAGAGAGAATAGAGGACGCTTACGAGAGATGAAGATGGCACATATTTGGCATTTGGAATAATGGATACCGGGAAGAGATAGACGAGGTTGGTTCGTTCCTTGGATGAGGAGGGGTCTTTCTTTCTGAATGAATCGCATGAGGCCCGCCTTTGCGGCTAGAGCGAGCGGGACTTTTTTCTTTTGGTTTGGACAAGGGTGTTTCACTGGACAGGGCGTTTATGGATAGGGATCACGATTCCTTTTTTCATTTCTTTGTACCATTCAGAATGATGGCACGACTTGGCTTGGTATGGCATAGCACGGTGTAGGGAGAGCATACATACATTGTTGCACAGCATGGTCATAAACCAGACCACCATTATATTATACCCTCCAAGCACAAGAGAACCAAAAAAGTATCCAAATTTGTGTTTTTTTAATGAATGCCATTTTTTTTTGGTCGTTCTGGGGGGACATTTTTTCTATACATGGGAAAAGTATGAAAAGGGGAGGAAAAGACAAGAAGAAGAAAATGGAGTCTCGCTGATGCAATAGAGATTACAAGGTGACCCTCCCCCCCTTTTCCCTTCTCCTTTCCTTTGCTACGCCAGATAAAGTCTCAAATGCTATGCTAAATTCTTCCTGGATAATCGATGGTTTTTTTTGCGAATCCAGACTGTTGTTCGTGGTGGTGACGGTGTTGATGATGATGATGATGATGATGATGCTGATGAGTAGTTTTTTGGTGATCCCTCTGTGCCTGACGCCGCGCTCTGAAATACAAAATGAAATGGATGGCTCTATCTTGCTTCCTTGATCTTATTGCTGCTTCGTGCAAATGGAGCCCTGTACAATGTTCGGATTCGGCTATGTGTTGCTGGTGCGTGTATGCTTTCTGTCTCTTTCGATGATGCTGTGTAGCAGAGCATCTAAACTTGACCGACGGCCCTGCCGAAGACATCGCTCGTAACCGAGTTTGGCATGGGAGCATCGTGATACATCTTCATGCCCTTTGTCCTCAAATCGGGAGCGGTGTATGGGGGAACTGGCCTCTTGCCGTTGGCATTGACCGAAGACCTTGGTTCGGTGTGGGCGTCTTGGGCGGCATGGTGAGTGTGAGCCCACTGCATGTCCATACGCTGACCATCGTTGTCCTCCATGGTCTCCTCGCCATCGGCATCAGCGTCGGCATCAGCATCAGCGTCAGCATCATCATCATCATCGTCCTCTTGGTCTTCGGCAGACTTGGTCGTTTTTGATGCCAGCTCTTCCGCGCTCGTGTGACCATTTGGCAACGCGAGGGGCTTGTTGGCGTGGGAGCCAAAAGACGATGAGGGCGTATGGTGAAGGGCGGCAGGGCGGGCAGCGGAGGATGCCGACGTAGGGGCCGGGGCAGCTGATGCTTGGACATCTCGACTAGATTTTGTCGAGGGAGTGGTGCCATGTCCGGCATCCGAGGCACGCACAGCGCCCCTCCACTTGTCAATCAGACGGTCGTAGTCCCATACTCGGGCGTGGACATCCTTGCTCGACAGGTCATGAAGCACGGCATCATCGACAGGCAGGAGACTGGGTGGTTGCAAGGCATACTCCTTGGGCAACAGGCCTCGAGCCAACTGCTCGTATTGTTCTCTCAAGTGAGCCATCTGTTGCCTGGCTTTGGCCAATTCCTCGTCTTTACTCTTTGTCTTCTCTTCTGCCCTGGCATATGCACGCAGGATCTCGACCTGCCACGTCGTCGTCTTGCTCTCAGGGGACATGTGAAACCAGTTGTTCCAAGCGTCTTGCAGATGCATGTGAGCCTTTTGCATGTCCTGCTCTGGCACCTCGTTCCGGCGATGCTGTACCCGTTTGTGAAGCTGTCTCTGAAGAGCCTCGAACTGGGTGTGACCTGGGGCGGACAATGACCATGACTCGCTGCTGGCAAAAGGCGTCATTGAAAACAGGGTCTGTGGAGGAGGCAGGACGTGGAGGCACAGCGAGGGGAAATTCATACTGAAGAAGTCAAAGTCGAAGAGGGCGGGCTGCGTGGTGCGGGATCTGAAAGTGTCAGTAGAGGTCGGTGTCGAGTAGCAATAGGCTTATCAGGCCTCACCTTGCAGCATCGATGCTTCCAAGCACCTCTCTGAGAGCCAGTTCCGCCGCCTTTCCACATTCTCTCTCTTCGACGCTCTTTGCCCACGCGTCTTGATCTGTAATCTTGCCTCCATCTTTTTGAACGCCAAGACCTGTACCGGAGACAGCTGCAGCAGCGCTGGAGGTCGGCGGGCCTTCACCCAGTCGGGGTGGCAGATTGTTGATGACACCGGTGCTCTACAGACAGTCAGTAGAGTTACAAGCCGGAACAGGCATATCTAGTCGAGCATACCTGCCAGGCCGCCTTATTGAGGATCCAACCGACGGGCACATTATCTCGCTGATTCGACGGACTGAGGCCAGACGTGTCTTGTGAGCCGATTGTCAAGCGACGATTCACCTGACCATTTGGTGTACCGCTCATCGGCGTTCCCATGTCGCTTCCTGTGTCACCTTCGTTCCTGCCCCTAAGACTGACTCGAGGCTGTCTCCTGGTGATGCCGCCCCTCATGGCTCGAATCTTTTCCACATCGTGCACACCGTCTGCTGGTTTCGGGTTCTGCTTGAGGTGAGCTTGGTCATGTGTGGGAAGATAAAAGCTGAGGTAGCTTGAGGTACCTTTGGTTTGATGTACAGATCCAGATGCCGGCCGAGGGAGGAAGAGGTAAAAGCCTGGTTGCAAAATGGGCAGTTTCGGTCTTTGGCTGCCTTTGTACCGCTCTGGCTGGCCCCATTCACTCCTGTATTGGCAGAAGACGAGGGTGTCGATGCACCTGCTGGCGTTTGAGACGATACTGCCTCAGCCATTGTGAATGGGAGCCGTGAGAGCAGGTGTCCAGAACGAGCCTGTCACGCTTTGACCCGAATTGACGTCTTGGTGCGAGGACTTAGTAGTTGATTGTGTTAGAGCTGCTCATGTTGAAGCAAGCTCTCCGACGTATCAATCTTTCATCCAAAAATACTGAGACGACATCAGCATGCAATGGGTAAGACATGCTTAAAGGCATCCGATCTTAAACCATCCGATCTATAAAATGCCGAAGATGAGCCATACAATCCGAGTCCGAGGCACCTGTCTGCCCATGCACATGAGACCATCACGACAATGCACCCTCTTGTCAAGGAATATATAATTTATTTCAATCTCACATGCGCCAAATGTGCCAGCATCGAACTACCCACCATTATGCTGTGAGAACACATTGTCCAAAGTCTCACGCTGCCATCAGTGACGACAAGCTAGCTGCCAGCGCTCACGGTGGAGCTTCTACACCACACAATCTTCGAATTACGTTATTGCACTCTTCAAACCCGCCCTAATCAAATATTTCTTCTTGCCATATTGCTTGGTGTCTGCTACCTCCGCCTCAGGCGTGTGCGTGAGCCATTATCGTCTCAAAGAATGCTCTGCACATATTCGGCAATTGCCAACATCTTCTCCTCTTCCAATCGTCGACCCACTATCTGCACTCCTACATGAGCTCCATCATAGATTTCCGCATCATCTGTATCTCCTTGTCAGCTGTTCTTCCCGCTACGATCATGCGTCTACCAACTTACACGTGTCTTGCGTGGCTTTGTCTACCTCGTTAAGGGGTTTGAAATCCAAGTATGGCTCGTCAATCTTCTTGTTAACCTTGGTGACCGGCACCACTACAGACGTGTAGTCCAGCACATTGACATAGGCGGTGTACTCGAGATAGGTGTACATGCTAGGCCGAGCCGCTGCAAATGGGGCCAGGGGGGAAATGATAGCGTCCACTGGCCTATCCAAGCCGGTCAGCTCCTGCGTGCTGTTCCAGTACTCCATGTACTCTTTCTGTGCCTCTCTCTTCTCTACTTGCGTCTCCATAATCTCTGTTGCGTTGAACTGTCTCGTCTCTGCAGCCTCGAGAATCTGGGGCATCGGCGTCTCTCCGCTCAACTCGAAAGCCTTCCTCGCATCCGCTCCACCATCGTAGCTCCACGCCTTTGCACATATACTCGCCAGTGTGCTCTGATTAGGCGGCTTCCACTCGATGATCTTATGCCCCTGCTGCTCGAGTTTCTCTGTCAATTCTGCAATAGCGCGTGCCATTGGCGGATGCACAGCGCACGTGCCATCATGCTTAAAGACTGCGAAAGCTAGCTTCTTTCCTCGTGCCAGCTCTAGCGTGTCTTCCTCTATCTGAGCTCGCCAGGGCATAGGGTTTACGAGAGGATCATGAAGCCATGGTTCTTTTGACAACAAGCCTTTGGTTACAAGTTTCAAAGCGGCAGGCGTCGATGCAAGAGGGCCGACGACTGACAGGATTCCAGGGGCTCCGTCAAAACTATTGGCCATGCCCTCGTATGGCAATCTCCCAGAGCTTGGTCTAAGCCCCCAGAGACCATTGAAAGCGCAGGGTATCCTTATACTGCCACCAATGTCGGTCCCAAACCCACAAGGGCTGCCTTTGAGAGCAATAAGAGCCCCTTCTCCACCAGAGCTGCCGCCGCACGAAAGGTTCCTGTTCGTTGGATTCCAACAATATTCTATGATGTTGTTTGTGGTCTCGCCGCACATCAACGTATGAGGTACGGCGGTCTTGACGTACAGAGTCACTCCCAATTGGCGCAGCTCTTTCACCAACTCGGATTCAAATACTCTCTCTTTCCCAGTGCCCTTCTTGCCTTGGAACGTACCAATCCAGCCGACGTAGCCCATGTGAGTCTCGACGCCCTTGACGTGGAATTGATCCTTCAAGGAGACCGGTAGGCCGTGAAGGGGACCCAATGGCTTCCTGTTCTTCGCATAGTACTCGTCCAGCTCCTTTGCCGAGTCCAGCGCAGCATCGAAGAAGATTTCATGGAGGCAGTTGACCTGTTATTTGTGAGTCAGAATTTCAGACGAACACTAATCAGCATTGGTGAGGAGTAAGCTCAATGCTTACCAGTTGATGAGCAATCGCAGCTCGATGGCAAAATGCTTTGGCAACATCGTAGGCACTCCATATGCCACTGGTTGTGTTTCTCACGATACCAGCTGCATCGGTCTCGGTGATTTCAACCTCCCTTTCATCTAAATATTGCTGGATGTACTTGCCCGTGAAATTGCGCTGTTCAGCTGCAGATGGCGGTGGGGGGATGCGCCATTCTTCAGGAATCAGCGCAAGTACTGAGTCGCGCTTGTCGGCTGCGATCTTCTTCCAGTCACTAGAGACCATTGTCGAGAATTATGTCTGTGTTAGTGTGAAATGGTATGCAAGGACCAAGATTGTGCAGACGCTCGATGAAAAGCGCGATTGAGTTTGAATAAGAAAGCATAGGTTGATACCAACCTATATACAACCTCCCGTGCTACAACGATATTTATAAAGCATCCTTTGGTCCTTTGCCTTCCCTATCAGGCTACAGCACCTTCCGTATGTAGCTATGTCCCCGCCTATCGCATGGATGGGGTACAGATCCGCTCATTTGATGGCGGCGGAGACACAGAAAGGAACACAAATGCATGTAGATGAGTCAGATGCATGGATAGGCAGTACAAGCGAGGAGAGTCCGTTGATACTGCAACAATACAAAGAACGAAGCACGCACATGCGGAGATGAGATCATGAGATGCTAAAATCAGTGGAATTGTTGAGCTCCGATTATAGTTGTAGACGCCACACTTTCACTTTGTGGCTGTGCAGTTCGCTTCGCGGGAGCGCTGACAGACAGGTCTCTGACACTCGCCACTCAGCTTGACGCCACGAGTTCAGTACCTTATCTCAAGAATTAGAGTTTCGGCACTGCTGGCTCCTTTACTTACCTTATAGAGAAGTGTTTCAATTTCTCGTCGCTGGCTCCGTCAATTAAACAAAACACTCAAATTTGCCAGCGAATGACGTTCATGCACAACTCTAAAAGTTGCCCTGATCACTTGAAGGGTTGAAGCTGGCTTCTTATCGACAACACCGTCATTCTGCCGTCTGCAGCCGTGAACAGCAGGTTGCCGCCCAAACACTGCGGATTCCACCAAACGCGTGTTGACACGCTCACAGTGCTCAGACACCGTTTTTCTGAAGTATTTGGGTTCCTAGCCGCTCGAAGACGACTGGTTGTGACTTGAATCCGACGCTGCAACCCTGCTACAGCTGCACTGACCCTTTGGTGTGCAGCTGTCATAAAGCCACTTACCATCGCCTCGGACATCTGACAAACGTCCCGAGCATTGGCCTTTGAGATATTGACCAGGCTCGCTGGAACTGTTTGTTTCGAGTAAAAGCCATAGACCTCGTCTTTGTTTCTCAGTCTTGACCTTGATCTACCTTCACCGCTTCAAAGCCAGCCAGCCACCCTGGCTCATTCCCCACATTTCGCCCGTCTCTACACCTCTCTTTCTCAGAAACATATATACCAATTTACAGATTCCCCTACCGTCTGCTTGCTGATTACACCTATTACTATTGACCTTCACTGGATCACAGGACAAATCACTCGTCAGAAAATATGGCTTTGGGCCAGACTGTGACCGTGGTAAACAAATCCGGCAAGGTCGTCAGCACTGGCAAACATCTTGTCAACGTCTTTAAGGAAGTCAAGTCCGCATATCGAGAGCGCAAGGCCGAGATCACAGCTTTGCGCCATGCTGAAGAATCAGAGAAGCAAGCACGTAGAGCCTTCAAAGATCTCTCGATGGACGACGACGACACCGCATCACGAAATTCTTCCCGGCGATCGCATAAGTCCTCTCGCTCAAATGGAATATCACGGAGAGATCACGCCCCAATCGAACGAGGCTACACTGATAGCTTCTATGCAAATGAACAACGGACGTCCCGGAGACGTCGGCCATCCAACCTGCGAAGTGAATTGGATCCGGATGGCAGCATACAACGGAACGAACTTGTGCGAAGGCACTCTGAAGCCGTTACCCATATAGAGCGACCGCGAACATCGCGCTCTGTGTCTCTGAATGATGTTGACATGGATCTGGCCTACGGCGAGCTGCCGCCACCGCTACCTGCTCGACCTTACGATCAAGAAGTCGAGCTGCGGAACAAGATGACGAGCTTGCAGGTTATGCTTGTGGAATTGAATTGCGTGCAGTATTCAGTGATGGCCATGATCGAAAACTTGCAAAAGAACCCAGACACACTTGCTGCTGTTGCTTTAACCCTGGGTGAGATCAGCAGCATAGCCAGCAAGATGGCGCCAGGAGTGATAACTGCTCTAAAAGGCTCGTTTCCTGCAATCATCGCCTTATTGGCATCGCCGGAGTTCTTGATCGCCGTAGGTGTTGGCGTTGGTGTAACAGTGATCATGCTTGGTGGCTACAAAATCATCAAGAAGATCCAGCAGCGCACAACCAACAAACCACTACTCGAAGAGGGAAGTGAGACTGCGGAGAACGAGTCGGTACCCGAATTCGATGAGCTTCGCGAGATTGACAGCGAGCTCAGCCGTATCGAGATATGGCGACGAGGGATCGCCGACGCTGAAGCGGTGAACACACCTGGGACGAGCGTTGAAGGCGAATTCATTACTCCGGGTGCAAACAAGTACCTCGTCGCAGAGGGGGTACTCCACGAGGATGATCTCAAGTCCACCAAATCTGGGAAAAAAAGTAGAAGTAAGAAGAGCAAGGGTAAAGACTCGAGCTCCAAGGACAAGGCGAAGAAAGATCGCAAGAAGAAAGAACCTAGCGGATTGAGAATGCTTTTCAAGTCTCGCTAAAGTCCAACAACCTTTTCTTTCTAACGATATACGACACGTCGATTGATGCGGACCTACATTTGGGATACAATCGTTCATTTCTCATGGGAGCATTGGAGGCGTTCAAGCGGTAGCATGCAGCAGGCTCTTTGATTGATATGTAAGCAACGTTGATAGCTATGATAGTCCATGACCTTTTCTTCATTCCGTCACCTTGATAAGCCGTGCTAGATATTTTCGCGACGGGCTAGTCCCTCTTCTAGACTTGTTTCTCTTTCTCTTTGTCTCACTCGTACTTGTGTCTTCCGCTTACCCGAGCCATCCATATACATCTAAGCCTCTTTCCCCCACCATGGACGGACCGATGGCCAGAAGGTAAGGTAGAAAAGCCATGCCTTTTGTTTGCTGTCCTAACCTTCAAAGTGTCGAAACGGATCATGGACATATTGAAAAGCGTTGGGTACACTTGTATCAATGATCATGCTTAAAATTTAGCTGAGGTGCTCGAAGCCGAACAAGAGAAGATGACACTGAAGCAATGAAAATAGAAGAGTGGAAGAAGGAAACGCATAAAGGCAAGATCCAGGAAGCAGTTGACTGGGCAATGATGATTGACATTGATAGTGCACTACATAGCCTTCGCCTGATAGAGAGAGCTGTAGTTCTGCATCTTCTCATATATGCATCCACATCCATACAGCCCCTCATCGATGAGCTCCAGTATCTGAATGCAGTTCAAGCGGTAGTTAGCTTGTCAGTGGCCGGCTGCAGCTTCCCGAGAATGCCCTAGGGCTAGCCACAGCGCCAAGCTCGCGCGGATCGTGTCAATCGTCCTGGCTCTCGTGCAGGCATCTCGAACATGCCACTAATAGGATCACTATTATTGATTCGATCTCAACTCTATTCATCTAATGTCCATCTCTTCCAGAAACAACACCTCAACGCCTTTCTTAACCCTAGCATAAAACATTTCCTCTTCCCCCGGTTTTATCTTGCGAACTTGCCTCTAAACATCGTACCCAGATAGCCCAGCAGGGCGTCTTAATTCTGCCTCAACACATTATGCCGATATCATCCTCCTCTTGCGTGGCTTACTGGACGGCCTTGCCAGTACTGTTTTCCTCGTCACCAGCATATGCATACTTCGAGCTGCGACGGATCCTAGCACCGAAAAAGTAGAAGATGAAGGGAATCAGGCAACATCCGAGAGCGATGAACGCCATCAGAGTTCCGGCCCATTGATAACCTAATCGCGAATCTGTTCATGCCAAGTCAATTTCTGCTAATCCTGGATTTTCAGCTTTCATGACTGACACATCTGTTCAGTGAATAACACGACAGCTGCTCCCCAGAATGAACGAATGCAGGTTTTGGCAGCTAGTGCTGATGCAGCTAAATGTTGATAAGAGTCCACTGTCTTGCATTAGCTGGTGATCTGATACAGAAGTGCTGATTCTGACTCACCCAGATAGTTGTTGGCAGCGTTATAGAGGAAGATGAAGCCGAAGCCTACGCACCATCCTCCCATCATTGGTCCCCACGCGGATATATCTGGATAGGAACTCCAAGCAAATATGAACATTCCGATGGTGATAAACCAGCACGAAAACATCATTGGCACAAGACGCTCTTCAGCTGGGGGTTTGCCGTTATGTTTTTTGAACCTCCGCATATAATCCCAGTTGACCAGAGGAGCGCAGGCAGCGCTCATAATAACACCGATGGCGAGTGGGATGAACATCAATCCGGTCTTTCCAGCCGAGTATCCTTTACCTTCTTGATAAATGATCGGAAACCTGCAAGGTGTCAGGTCAATTCAAGGTACGTTATGCACGGCCACTTACGCAACGAAGAACATGTACAGCAGTCCGTACAAAACACTCATGTACAGAGAGATCAGGAAAACAATCAACTCTCCAAATAGAAGCTGGAATGGTCGCACGACGAAGATCCTCATCCTCTCTCCCAATGGTCGTACGTCGATGTCGCTTTCGCTCTTGTATTTATCGTCGCCTGTCTCTTTCCTCATCTTGGCTGCACGTTTGGCCAAGATGGCTGGCGCGTATGTTTCTGGAACAGTGAATGTGATCAAGCAGTACACGAAGCCAGACAAGATCAGTTGGATCCAATACAGCCACCTCCAACCTGCTCTCTCGGAAAGATAGCCTCCAACGAGTGGGCCAATCGCGGGACCGATGAACGGAGCGGCGCTGAAAGCTGCCATAGGAATGCCACGCTCTTCTGCTTTCCAGAGATCGGCCAAGGTTCCGCCAACAAGCACCATGGGGCCTGAGAAAGCGATGCCGTCGATGCATCTGCACACGAGAAGTGTTCCGATGTTCTTCGATACAGCGCAAGGAATGACGAAGATTACTGCGACCAACAGTGTACTCGCATAGATGGGTCTCCTGCCAAAAGTTTCGCTGAAAGGAGCTGTTGAGGCATGTCAGCAAAAACAGATATGTGAGATAGGGAACCACATACCAAAGACCATGGGACCAACACCGAAGCCAATCACAAACACAGTGATGGCTAAAAGGGAAACTTCTTCGCTGACTCCGAAAGTCTTCTCTGGCCCCTTGAGGTCGGCGGTGATGACGGCAGAGTTGAATGCTACAACGAAACATGTAGTGGCCACCACCATGGTACACCACCACTTGTAGAGCTTGCTCCAATTCTTGGGGTTCTCCTTGTCGCCGACAGTGAAGGTAACCAATTCGACTTCTTCTTCTTTTCCAGTCACCCGTGACAGTGTTCGATGAGGTCGCAGACCGCTGACTGTCTCCTGGGTATATTCGGCCATGTCCGCATTTTCGGTGAGGGTCCGGTAGGGTAGCTCTTCCGGAAATACATCGTCGGGGTATGCATCATTTGGCACGGGTTTCGATTCGGGTTCATGGGCTTCTTGAGTCTCCCCATGATTTAGGGTGGAGGACCCACTGCTCTCACTTGTCGACATAGTGAGTGCTTAGTGTGACTATAATCGAGGCCGGCACGTCGAAACAAAAGTTGTAGTATGAATGCAAGTATTCAAGCTACCAAATATGGCTGGGAAGCCTCGCTATATATGTATCATGCCATAAGACGCTAAGGGCGTCACTGCGAGTTATCTCCATCTATTGCGACCCGTTTTTCACCTTACAACCTGCATACGACGTTTGTTGTTTTGGGACACGCCTGATGGGCAGGTTGACCGATAGTGGCCTTCTAGAACGGTAATATCTCGTATATCAGTCGGATCTAAAGAGAGACAAGTCTCACGGCATGCGAGGCGAACCGTGCACCGGGAGTATGAGTCGCGCAAGCCTCCGCTACCAACAATCATTGGATCTCGAGACTGATACTGGCGTGATGAAAATGAGACTGTCGTCATGCTGGAACATTGCAATTTTTCCAAAATAGAAAATGTTTGTCTTGTCATCGTGAGTCATTTCGTTCTTCAATTCTCGGAGCCATTCCCATGTCGAGCATACAGTCATAATACGCGACCATATTATCACACGCTACCACCGGGAGTGACTTCGCCTGTAAAGTCCCCAAAAGAAAAAAGAACTCGCATGTCCACATGCAATGACCTTCTACGGTGCACGCTCCCATCGCGTGGTACATATGCCACGTTCCTCGTCAGGACCCTGTTTAATAACGGTCGAGTCAGCCTTATTGGTCCCTCGCGGTGGCTCCCGGCGGCTCACAGACGATGTTCCTTAAACATGCATCCAGCATCGCGCCCCTGATATCACTATTCTTACCGTCGGTCAAGCACACGCCAAGGCGTATGACTCCGAACACGCCGAATCGAGATGAGAACCAAGCAAAGGATGCGGCGAACCTAGGCATCATGCCGGGTTCATCCATTGTATATCAACAACCCAGTTATCCGGTCTCCATCGCTCCGGAGCCACCAGTCCCAACACTGACGATAATTTTCTCAAAAGCGCCTGAGGTTACACTGTACTCTGATTCGGCCGCTTCAACGGCCTTCAACCACCGACTGATGAGACTATTGCGGTCATTGAATGTTCTAGAGCTCGCACTTCTTTTCAGGGTTATAGACGGGACAGCCCCCAACGTCCGGCTCTTCAATAGACATGGCTGACTTTCCGAATTTCGTCAATCAATACTCGGCTGGCGTTAGTCCTTGTATGTCCAGCCATCTCGCTGAGCTCTAAACACTGCCATTAGACTCGAGAATGCGCGAAAATGTGGAATTTGTTCCTCGCCTCAGCCTGGCAATACTCATGGTTCAGATAATGATGCGTCTTGGCCTAGCCCTTCCGCAACACACAGGCGACTAGTACCTACGGAGAGCGAATCATGAATGCCCCATCAGTGCATGCTGACCAGGAGTCTGATCGTTGGGGGCTTGGTGGTAACATGACTCGCTCGCTCACAACAAGACGTTGTATGCAACAGCTCGTCCATCTCAGAAGACGACTGAAACGTCGGACCTAGCAGACCCGTAGCACGCAGTAATCTGCAGTGGTACTTTGCAGATCCGGGATAGTGCACCACCAGGGAAGCATCGAAAGTGTGTTTTCGACCTTGTGATAGTGACTCGTTCTTTTACTGTACGATCATCGACAGAACCATGTGCGATTCCTATGTCTCCATGAACATCGATCATCAGCTATATGGAGCCCAATCGGGTCAACGGCTGGTGATCAGAGGGCCGTGGTTATATTCAACACTAATAATGACATGAACAATTGAGAAATTGGTGTACGGCGACATTGAACCTGTCCGATCTCATTGCAAGTCGAGCTGCAGTTGTTGTTACTCGGCCCAACGAGGCATTATGAGACATGAAAATCAATCATAGCGCGGGGAGAACATCAACTAGCTTCCGAGCAAATGTCTCAACATTAGCTCCGACGATGAACAGCTGTTTGTGCAACGACAAAAGGTGTTCGGTCCTTATAATCAATATCGGTAGCACGAAATCCCACAAGCCAAGAGGGCCTAGGCTAGAGTCTCTAAAATCGCGCATCGCACGCTACTCTTCATCATCGGTGACCAGCAAATCGAGCCATCGAGGATCGAGCATGATTCTGGAATGGTGATCGCGCTTTCGTCCGCGCGAACACATTTTCGGGCGAGCGGAAGACTCGATAAAGATTGGCTTGTGCTTGGTTCTCTGCATCCGCGTGCGGGCCGACGTCTAGCCATGGATGTTGCTTCGATCTTTGTCAATTAGGTTGGGACTATCATGACTTCTGAGAAAAGCTGGCCCTGCGGGCAGAATGGACCGAGCAGGCTATGGATGAGACTAGATGGTGCGGATTTCCAGAGATCCAAAATGAACAGGCCGAGGAGAATCTCAGTGAGATATGATGAGATGCCCGGCCTATTGATATCAGTGCTATTTCGATCCCGGTGATAATATTCGATGCTGGATACACTTAATGCAGCCTCGAGGGATTGAGCTCTCGTAAATGCATTGAAGAGATACCGACTCGATTTCGATGATACTACTTGATTAGGTGTCGACTTTTATGAAAAAGAGTTGGTTTGAAGGATAGAATAGACAAATTGTCTTTTTCTTAGGCTAAAGGACCACCAAAGAAAGCTCTTTTGCTTTTGTTCAACTCCTGATCTCTGGTCTACAGACATGTACATGGTCGCATATGCCCACTCCTATGCTACGGACAATCTCTTGATACAGAGAATGAGATTAGGAAAAGGGGGTCTGGTACCGTGGGCGATTTGAGAGAAATCTCTAATGTGATACCTCTAACAAAGAGCAAAGCAACAAAGCAGGCTAAAATTGTTCTAGGGCTATCATGTTCCGTTCCATCGAGATATGCCCTTCTCGCCTCTGCAGCGGCGCTTCTTCTCCTGCTCTCACTCCTCCTTAAGCTCCACCCAGCCCATGGCATGGAAAGTCTTAGCCCACTGCCGGGCCCTGCCATCGCGACAATTGCGACCGCCAAAGCCACCCCCGTTTACCGCCCAAACCCTCCACTCCTCCACAGTCTTCTTCTCGCCGCGTGCCGCCGCGAGGAATGCCTGTTTGTCCCGCCGGTAATCTTCGAGAGATTTGCAGTGGTTGAACGATGCCAGTATCTGCTCACCGGGATCGACGGTGTCGGAGAGATTGTCTTGGAGTCGCGTGTAGTCTCTCACGTTTGCCGGTCGCAATGGCGCGAGACGCGCGGCGTAGTCAGGGGGGATGGCTGGGTTGAGCGTGACGGTTGGGGCTTCGGGTTGGTCATCTCCATTGTCAGTTTCGCTTGGTGCGGCTGCCTTGTCGTCTGCGGCTGGTGCCTGGTTGTCGGCGGTGATCTCAACTTGTTCTTCATTGATATGCTCATCACCAGAAGCGTCAACCTCGGACTGGCGATCGGTATCTTTGTTGCCGAATCCGTCTGGTGCGACAGCCTTGTCCTGTTCGGCTGGTGCCTGGTTGTCGTCGGGAGTATCAACGTCTCGCCCATCCTTGCTGTCGTCGCCGAGAGAAGCATTGTGATCTTCTTGACCATCCTCTGGTCCCGACTGCAGCAACTGGGGTGGGAAACAGTGACGCAAGAGGAGACATAATCGGGTGTGAAGATCTGTATGCTTCCAGCTTAGGTAGTATGGGACGGCGTCATCGTTGACATGTGGAGCATTCTCTTCAGGACTGATGTATGCTGGTGCCGAGATCAATGCCTTTTGCTCGAGATGGAAAAGCAGTCCGTTCAGGCTACTACTACTGGAGAACCAGGTGATGGCCTCTGTGTGAGGTCGTCGAAGCATGACTACTGACAAGGACTCGGATGGATCGTCCTTCAATGGATTAGCTTACAGTATGACAATTGAGCAAGATGCGCAAGGTTAGCTCACCTCGTATGTACCGGCATCCTTGAAGTAAACCAGCAAGTTACTGTTTCCAGGCACATTACTGGTGACGCGATGGATGGTTAAGTTTGGCATTTCAAACTTCCTGATGTCGTCGTGGAAGATCTGGATGTCAAGGTGTGGAGGAGCGAGTGGATTGAAGAAGGAGATAGCAATGGATTGTCTGTAAGGGTAGTGGAACCTGAAGGGTCTTGAAGGAGCCAGAATAGGCACGGCCTCGTTTGCTTGTGCCATTCTGGATGATTTGATTTGTTGGAAAGGAGGAGAACGGCGATTGAGTTCGGTAGAAGCAGGTCGAAGATGCGATTTACTTTGATGGGCGGCGGTCACGAAGTTGTGCGGAACATTTGGATGGCAGGATCTACGGTTATGCGCAGTGAATTGTCTTCTTGCTGCCTTCTCCCCAGGGTTGTGGTTGTCGCCAAGTGATGGTGATATCGAGCAAAGTTTCACTGCGAACAAGCATGCTTTCCAATATTCACTGCCTGGCCGAGATTCGTTGCGATACCGCCCGCTGTTTCTCCTATAATCCGTCTGCTAGTTGTTCTGGCCTTGCTGTCCACTTACACTTGATCTCCATCGTTTTGCAAGTATTGCTGCCAGTGTAAGTAGGGAAGAGACAGACTTTAAGCACGAGGCTGTCACGCCGATAGTGATTTGTTTCTCATGTATGCTATGGGATGAAATTGGGGATAAGACCTGCCTCGTGGGTAGAATGCTAATACAACGCCTACTAGACATCTGAACTGCAAATTTCGCCAGGACGAAAAGTAAAGGCAGATATTGGTGCGTTTCCAGGTCAGAAGAAGTTGAATATAGCCACTGATGACACTGCTATTGATCAAAGATCCCGTGGCATCATCCGACATCATGTATAGAGAGAGATCACTCAGAGAGGTACACGAGGAATATATATGCAGTCCGCAGTATGCAAGCAATCAAAGGATGGCGAGAGAAAGAGCTTATCGAAAGGGAAAGGAGTACTTCAGATTGAATTATGAAAGAAGAGGTTGGCAAAAGATGACCGGACAACGAGGTCGTCCATTGTTGGTGCCGTGACGGACCTTATACCATATTCCAAGGTAGACGAGCAGAGAAGCTTGTTTATAGCAAACCAACTTAGCTGTCGATTGATCTGGTACTTTCTGTTTCAAGAGCACCTTACCCTGTTTGCTAAGAGCCGACGCCACGCACCCTGACTGTCCAAGGCATATTGAGCTTTACATCGTTACATCACCAGCTTTGCACTACGAGTCAGAGCCGTACTGTTTGAGAGTACAAGCCATATTCTACGACGAAAGCTCTCAAGTGACAATACTGAATACACATACAGTCCCGATATTTTCGAATGATGTATTGGGCACAGAGACGTAGAAGGCAAGGTGCATATTCCAGCCTTCAGGAGTAAGCGACGGCCTTGTTACAAAACAGATCTAATCTGACTCACGGCTCAATTGAAAGTGGTAGGACTAGAGTACATTGGTCAGAGGCATGAGAGGCAAGACGAAGGACCTTGGGAAGTGAGGATGGCTTGGCAAGGATGGTCGGTTCAACCTCGGATGTCCAGACGTCACCTCATCACAGCATGGGTGATGTCCATAAGGTTCTCCCTTTATGATACTATCATTGTACCTTAGTAGATTACGAGTTACCGGACTTTTGAAACGGAGACACCGCGAAGGCTCACAAAGAAGGACGACATGTGCCGAGATTACGATGGATAACTTCTAACGAATGAAGGTCTGTATTCGTGGCATTTTCCAAGCCGCCATCTTCAGCATTCGCCAACCCCTCATCTTGTCTGGGATTCATCAGGCTTTGACGTGACTGTTGGATCTCGCATTGACGGGGTTGCGAATAACAGCCTTCCCCGACGGGGAACCCTGCCTAGAACTCTGAGTCCTCCAGACCAGGTACGCTCACAGTTGATCGGCTGTGTCAAGGTTGAATAGTACAAGGCGTACAAAGCCAAGTCTCTTGCCAAATATCGTGATGCCGTGGAGCAGAGAAAAGCATATAATCTACCCATGGCAACATATTGCCAAAGAGCTACGATACTAACATATTCCATGCACACTCTCACTACAAGATACATATGGCGCCGCTAGTGAGGGCGCAAAGATGAATCGTTGACTACTGAAGCTCGCATGCATCATGAAGACCAGCAGTCTCAGGACGATGGAAGAAGCGCTTCGTACACGACACTTTTGATCTTGTTATCAAGGCACTCAGACCACTGGCATTGACGACTTAAAAAAGTCCGCGTGACTAGCATACGAAATTCCTCCTGGACAGAGCTCCTCCGTCACTAAAGACCTGGCCAAAGCCTACGTCGCTTGTAGGGCCTCTCCAACACCTCGTACTCGTCGTCTTCCTTATCATCATGTTGCGGAAGTTCCCCATTGCTCTCTGGAAGGTAATCCTCATCACCCTCCTTCTCGCTCTCAGAAAAATTATCGCCATCCTCATCACTCTCGGAGAGGTTCGAACTACCCTCCTCATCAACGCGTTCCTCACCGTTGTCCTCCGTGTCTATCTCGTCACCTTGCTCATCACCACCCATGTCGCCTGTTCCATCACGTTCGTCATCGCTTGTCCTTCCGCTACGGGGTCGCTCTTGGATATCCAGAGCTGGCAGATGTCCCACTTTCATCCAACAGGAAATCGTGCGTTGAATCTTGTCCGGCCGAGGGTGGCCGATGCCTGTCGGCGAGTCTGGGCCACCAATCTTCCGTTCACCCCATTTGGTCCACCAATGCAAGTCCTTGTCTGGTTCTTCAGTTGCTTTCATCTGATTGTACTTGGCAAAGAATTTGGCCTTGTACTCGAGGTACTGATCGCCACTTTGGCAGGCAGTGAATTGCGAAATAACCTTGTCGGCCGGGCTGAGGGCGTCAAAGCCTGGTTTATCAGTGAGATCTTTGTAGCCATTTGGTCCCCTTCCGCGGAAGGGCTGTAGAAGCTCCTCGTAGGCGGTCACCACGGCTGGAATAGCTGTGGCGGCTGAAGACGATCCGATGGCCGGAGCGGTCCTGGCAGCTGGAGTCGCTTCGGTGGCGCTGCCAGCTCTGTTAGCTCTGGTAGCTCTTCTGGCTCTGCTGGCTCTGGTAGCTCTCATAGCTTGAGAAGTTATTGCAATTGGCGAGGCGATATTCGCGGTAAGAGTGTTGGCCTGAGTTATGTGAGATGGGTTGCGTAGGCTGGGGTCATTTTCTGGTGTCGCAGCGATCTTGGTGAAGTAGATCAGGCGATCCGCGTCCGTGCCGCCGACGAAGTAATCCCGTCCGTCAACCACTTCATCCAAGGTCTTTTCGAAGGTTGCCGCGAAGTTCAAATCGGTAAGATTCTTGTGGGCTTGGTCGTTCAGCCAGCTGAGGGTTGGCGACCATGCAGGGTTCCTTACACCATCCAAGATGTTATAACTCTTCTCGGTGAAGCTCTCCCAGGGTCCTGTGGTACCATGATTAGAAGAAGAGCTACAGTCAGGACTTACAGCAAAGCAGGCAACAAGGAATGAAAGACACGTCTTACGTCGCCTAGTGGGAACTTGGTCTCCTTCCTGGTGAAGACCATGACGTGCTGTACTTCGGCAAACTCATCGATGGATCTCAAGATGATAAGGTATCTTTGTCCGGGAGAGCAGACATGGTGACATCACAGACACGGTCAAAGTCAGTCTGCAACGCAGACGGCCATTCGGTGGTACGACACACGAACGTGACGATGGTGCGAGTGGACACTATGACCAGGTTAGAATGTGCCTGTTGTGTTGTACTCTGCAGCATTGATTGTTACTGACCTTGATATGACATCCTCTTTGTCAGATGATGTTGCTGTAAGCAGTATATATAGAAGAACAATCCTGGTCAAGTGCTGGATGCTTATGGCCGAAGGTGGAAGGATAGTCGTACGAAGACTGCATGGGGAAGAATTTATATATGATAGAGCGAAAGAGTTCTGTCCACGGCGCCACGCTGCACGGCTTTGGACTTTGGGCATATTCACCTCAACATGGCTACGGCAGGGTGATTTGCAGAGGGAGAACCACCAGTCCGGGAACTTATCACACGCTTTACTGCCGTGGATCCAATTGCGCCGTGGAAAAGAAGTACTCTGAGACCATGCGTTCCGGCAAAAGTCGATACGAAGCGCCGAAACAGACTGCTCATCATCACTGAGCCGACACCTCATGGCAGAGGGATGGATCCGGTAATTCACCAATCTCCCCGAATCTTGCGTCGCTTGAGATGTCTTCCAAAAACCTCTCGTTCCCCCTCCTTGCCAGCCTCGTTCTCGTTATCCTCATCAGTCGTTCCACCACTACTTCTGAGCATTGGATCAGCCAGGCCTCTCAG
Organism: Delphinella strobiligena; assembly: GCA_009982845.1. Lineage (NCBI taxonomy): Eukaryota > Fungi > Ascomycota > Dothideomycetes > Dothideales > Dothioraceae > Delphinella > Delphinella strobiligena. Next base: position 847,873 of record JAADKB010000006.1, on the reverse strand, counting down.
CTCCCCCATCGCAACCCAACAGGAGATCATTCGAAACAGCTTCTGCGGCCTAACATGTCCAATGGCCTTGCTCCGTTTGGCCAGCTGACGTTCGCCCCACTCCGACCATCTCTTGATGCTTTTAGTCTGCTCCCTGGCTTCCACTGACCTCTTATACTCGGCGAAGAATGTGCTCTTGTAGGCATTGTACTGGGTAACGCTATTACAATGCGTGATCTCAGCGATCATCTGGTCGGGGGGACTCAGCATGTGGAAGTCTGGTGTTGCTGCCAGTTTCTTGGTGGTGCCTATTGCAGATCTCGGCTTGAAGGGCTCCAATAATTGCTCGTAGTTCTGCGGTACTACGCTTGGAGCCGATGTAGTCATCATCGCGGCTTGTTTGATGGTGACAACTGGGGTGCTTGCAGCAGGCGTGGTCTCGTCATCTGGAATAACGATGGCAGTAGCTAAAGTGGTCCCGTCTAGAATAGGCGAGGCGCCGGTGTTGCTTTCGGAAGCCGATGTTGGCGTGTTTCTGACTGTTTCCTGATGGTCTTGGAGCTCGGCATCATCCTGGTCTAACTTTGCACAGGTGAAGTAGACCCAACACGCTGGTGCAGAGCGACGGCCAAGACGGAGCAGGCCACCATATGTTGGGTTCAAGACCTCTGACATGTCTCCGTCAAACATGGCAGCAAGGTGGTCGTCACCCTCATTGCTGTCCCAGGATCTCACCTTGATACTGGACCTCTCATCTTTCTGGGCGAATGTCAAGGTGTGTCGCTCCATTGGGTCATCCTATGATCATGCAATCAGCAGTGGAATCATCTCGATGGCTTATCATAAAGCAGGTAAGATGTGTAAGGATAGACGGGACGGTATAAACCTACCTCCTTCGATATGTATGTGTCCTCCTTGACCGCTACAACGACAGTTTCGGTTGCTCCACATTCCTCGAATATCTTGTGGATAATTTCCCTGCTCGGGAAGGCAGAGAGGCGATCGCAAACATCGTTGAAGGATACCTCCAGAGACCGCCAGCCACTGGGACGAACCGTAAAGCCCACAAGGACAGTGCTCGAAACTAGGTGCATACGGTTAGTGGGAATATATTTGACATACAGATTCAGGCAAGTGCCTACCTTGATTTGCCATTATGGCAATGATGCTGATTCGCGAATTGCCAGAGGTTGAAACTGCCTGGATTATGCTTATGATTGATGGTAGAGAGATTTACAAGAAATCGCAGAAGGAGGAAGGAAGAGTTTACAGCAAATCATGCCGACAGAAATCTACGCAGGGACTGCCGTTCCCTCCCAATCCATTCCCAAAACCCACACTAGTCTCAAGCTGAAAAGTGAAAGATACCGTTCGCAGGCGCGGCAGCGCAGCATCTGAACCATACTTGGGCGTGTGCAGTAGAATTGTGCATGTAACGGTGAGGATTCACTTGAAGAAAGAGGTTGTTCGAAGACAGCGAGCATAAGTAACAGTGATGGAACGAGGGAACAAAGACTTGAAGCGTTGCAACTCATAGCTAAGCCATTACAGGATAAAGATCAGAAAAATCAGAGCACACAAGGCGTATGGGTGGCTAGGAATAAGCAGAGAAACGTTCTATCCCAGAACAGTGCAAACAAAGGTCAGACTAACAAGTAGATAAATCCCAACCATGACAATTATCAATTTTACCCTTCTCCTGAGACTTGAACCCCCCCCCTCCCCCGCTTTTTTTTCCCCACCCGCTCCCATCCAACCCCTTACATACTCAGAGCTCAAAGGCATCCAATGTATCAAGTTACATACCTCAATGGGAACGATTGAGTAAAAGACATAATAATGAAACATCGGCCCCACCCCAGAAGAAAGGTCTACGGTTCGATCCCTGCCTCGCTCTCTGATACGGTGTTTCCCCAACTTGGTGCCTAGCCTTTGATGCGGTGTTTGCCCAGTCTTAGTGCGCTTCACCCACCCTGAGTGTGTTGGTTTTTTGTTCCTGTTTTGTTCCTGTTTTGAGTCTGTTTAGTACCTGCCTGCCGAGAGTTTTTGTTCTTGAAGTTGATGGAAAGGGCCTGTTTGCGGTTTGGATTGTGAGGGTATAGGAGAAGGAGCAGCGAGAGGAGAGATGTTTAGTATTGCGTCAACATTTGTCGGCCTCTGTGAGTATATACTTTGAGCGCGTTGTCCCGCTAGCCTTCTTCTACCTTGATCCTTGCTTCATTGACGCCACGTGCTGTAATCTCAAGTGCAACTATTCCTACCATTTACTCTCAGTTCCATGAATTGACAGACAATCTGATAGTGATAGCGTACGCACCTTTCCCAAAGTCTCAACGCCAAAGCTCCTAAGATCCCGCTCCAGTCCAACCCAGCCACCATAATGCCGCGAATCCAGCCAACCCAGCGCCTCATAACACCGATAAAGTCTCACAGAATTAGCTCTGCGCAACCGGCGATTCGAGTAGTAGTTAGATATATCCTTTGCCCACTCGTCAACACTCCTGGCAATGCCGGCCTCGACACTTCCTCTGTAGGCTTCGAAGAATCTACCTTTCATTTTCAGGTAGAGCGAGGGGGTTTCCAGACGCACGTATTGTCCGATTAGTTGGTCTGGTGGGCTGAGTGTGCTGAAGTCGGATCTGCTGCGCAATAGGCACGCGTATTGGCAGTTTTCGAGGCCGTCTGGTGCGAAGGGGGCGAGGATCTGTTCGTACTGCTCGGGATATGTGAGCGCGCAACCGTGGAGGGTCTCGCTAGTACTGGGTGCTGCGCGGATATTGGTTGTGGCTGCCCGGGTAGGACGTGCAGGGCGAGCAGAACGGGTAGGTAGGGAAGAAGTGGCAGGGAGATCAACGAGGGCAGGAGTTTCAGCGGATCGCACAGGAGCGTGGCGATTGAGACAGCGGTTGAGGTAGCCGCTCCGCACGCCGGGTAGACGAGGGAGCGTTACCGACAACAGATGCACGAGCTGCCTGAACAAGGCGTCTGTTGGATCAAGTTGGATGCCCGCATCGGAAGCCACGCCATACTTGTAAAGTTTGGCGCATATACCTCCCATATTATTACGGGAGATCATCCACTCTACTTGATGGCTGTATGGGTGCAATATAAGCACTACAGAGACGGGACAAGCACGTAGCTCCTGACAGGTGGTTAGCGCCAACGACAATCAGGTATCGCGTGCTTCGCTTACTTCTCCAACCAGGGGGTTGGTTATGTAGACAAGTACTGGGTCTTCAGTCTTGTACTTCTTCAGCAATTTGTGTGCTCTGCTGAGGTTGTGCGCAATGATTGTGGGCGTCTCGTTGAAGCGCCGGTCCAATACAGCTCTGATTGCGGCATTTGTCCTGCTGGTGCTGTGGACATGGGAGATCACGACCCGAGTATTTGTGTTGGCCATAGTGATAGTAGCTTGCTATGTGCGTAGGAAATAAAACTTAACGTCGATGCTAAGAAGCGCGTTGAGTGTGAAGAGAACTGGTCAAGTGCTAATCTTCGAGTGCGAGATTGCAGTGCAATGGGGAGAGAGATTAAGATCCGCAGCCATGCCCCAGCTCTTATACTGTGTCCATCGAAGGCCTTCGCTGAATCACTTGACGGACTGATCCATGTGATGGTTTTCCAGGCCGTCCATAGCTCCGTCTGTATCTTTCACTTATGCATTATCACTTTCAAGTGAAGTAGAGAGCATTGGCACACCTTTCACTTGGCCTTCAGATTGACTTCTCTACCAGCGGACGGGTGAACATTGCCATTAGGCATGCGAATAGTAGCGGGAGTGCCAAGCTGGTGCTATACGCCTGGGTCGTCGTTATACCGTAGCGTTCGGTTGAAAGTGTGTGACAGGAGGTTTATCGTGTTCCATAGTGGTGACATTATGACCAGTAAAGATAGCACAGGCCATACTCGCAAGGCCCACTTGGGTAAGGCCAGCAGCCATCGTCAGGACAGCGCAGCCAGACGTAGAGTGATTGCTCCAAGACGACTTGTTTCCAGTCAGAAACATGCGAGTTGGGCGAGGAGTGTGCTGTACGGGTTTCGGATTTACGCACGATGATTGTTTTGCCATCAAAATTCCCAATTTGGTCTTCTTTTGCTGATCCGTATCCAAGTCTGCTGGGATAAGCCAAGATTGGCTTGCGATCGGGAGAAAGGGAGTTTCGCGTACGTATGAACTGTGAACACAAACATGATACACTATACGCCGCACAACAACTTCCAATGAGATTGGAATGCTATAATCCTAGCATGACTTTTGCAGTATTGATCACAGAATAATGAGAAGACTTTAGAGTAAAAGAGTGGGTGGAGACATGTATCATTATCGTACCCATTTTCGAGAAAAGAAATTCAACAAAGACCCGCGCCAGACCGGAACGCCATGCTTAAAGTACCATACCATATACACAACAAGAGAAGACGCTAAGATGAAGGAGAGGACGACGGCGTACTATGGGGAGAGGTTGGATCTGTGCTTCGGTTAGTCGAGTTATGTAAGCAATCTTGGCAGGAAACAGCATACCTCAAGCGAACCGCAGGTCTAGTCCGAGTCCTGCTTAAACACCACAACAGCATTTCTCTACTGACCCTAGGTCCCAGGAGTAGTGTTGCTGTCGCCAGCTGCCTGCGCTGCGGTGCCGTTATAGAGGTTTGGATCCAACCACCCCATCGCTTCGAAACACCGGAGCATGATGACTCCATCCTTGTTCCTCACGTGCCGATCCGCGTATTCCCTCGCGATCAATCTTGCCCAGTGAGCGATGGAATTATTGACTGAACTCATGGGCCCTCCCGCCGGGACTTCTGCCGCAAAGGCGACAAAGAACCTGTCCTTGGCGCGGTTGTATGCCCTGGACCTCTCGAAGCCGCTGTAAAACGCAATCAACTTGTCTGGTGGCGAGAGCGTCTGGTAGTCTGGCCTCTTTGTCAAGACAAGGCTCTTTGGGTATGTGTCCTGCCCAGCCGGCTTCAATGGCGCCAAAAGCGCGGCGAAGTTCTGGGGATAGGTGGCAGGACAAGGCGACATGCCGGCATTGGTTTGAGCACACGCTGCTGGGACAATGGGAGCTGCTGGAGCAGCAGGTGCGCTTGCGGCGATATCAGCCGCCTGATCGCGCTGATCAATATCTGCCAGCACATCCATTACATGCTGACGTCTGGTCAAGTAGGGACAGTGGTTGTCCAAAATGAGCAAGATATCCATGTACAGCGGCGACAGGGGATGAGACTGCGGGTACAGTCGAGCCACACCTATGCATGGCGGCTCATGTCGCATAATCTCCGAGGACGTGAGTCCGGCATGAAAGAGGTCATCGCAGATATTGGGATGCTCATTGAGAATGTCGTGGACAGTCGACACCCAGTAAACGCGAGAATCATGCCCTACAATGAGTACCACTGACATGGGGACCGGATTGTAGAACTAGCAATCGCAGTATAAGTACAGAGTCATCTTCCCCATTGGAAAGCATGGAAGCATAAGCAAAAGACAAAAACAGAAAGACATACCTCCTCAAAGCGCACGCAGATGAACAACCCGGCCGGATCCCGTCGCCTCCTCAGTCGCTGTGCCTGAGGACATTCCAAATGATGGAACCTTGCCTCGCTGCCACGTTGGGCTCGCAGCCGGCTCCAGACGATCCTGTAAGCTCTGTCAAAATCGTTGACTTCGCAGCATTCGATGGTTGGATGCTCCATTGTGACTGAACTGGTATGGAGAAAGTGGTATAGAAGGTAGAGAACATGGTGGGTTTAACTCATACAAGTCTCAAGCACCATTCAGAGTGAAAGAAGTGTAGAATAATTCCCTTCACCATTCACTCAGAAAAATTCAAGCAGAGGCTAAGTTCATACACCCTGGAGTCTGCAGTGAGTAGTACATCGTTCACTCGTGTCAAGATCCGCTCACTGCCAACAAAAGTGCTCGATTGAAAGTGACGAAGCTCTCGCCAGCCACTGAGAGAGAGAGTAAGATATGAGATAAGTCGGGCGCCTCTCCTTCACTTCTTCTCCTCCTCCACTTCCTCTTACCTTTCCTGCTCCTTGAAGTGAGAGTTAGCTGCTCTTACGAGTCGATTGATGTTGGTTGTTTAGGTATGGTCGAGTCATTGCTGATGCGTGCAATCGAGACGGCAAAGATGAAGTGTTCTGTGGACTCGTAATCTAGAGTAGTCGACTGGTGGTCTCTCGGAAATGCGAAAGCTTTACTCGGTTTCTTCACTGTGAGAGAATTCTTCCGGTTGTCGTTTCTTGTTCTGGATAAACGTGGAGAGTATGAGAGGAGTGAAGTGGTGATGATTGAGTAAGTGCTTGAGAGATGATGGTCGATTCGTGGGGACGGAGCTTTCATGTAAAGGAAAGAGAGCTTTGATGGACAAGTTTGTTATCCTCTGGTCTTTCGTTCTCTTGATTGTACCAAGTCATTGATTCCACAAACGTGCTTGAGCCAACGTTGTTGATGTCATGAAAAAGAAAAAGAGGGAGAGAAAGAAGTTTCGTTTGAATAGCATGAACTACAGGTCTTTTCTAAAGCCACCTGTACTGCCATCGCTTTCTTCTAACGCCTTGCACCACCCAGATGCATCATGATATTCCTCGATATTGTTACACAGAAAAGCGGCGGAAAGGGCACATCAGTCGTCAAACTAGGCTTGCTCGGTTGAATCTGGATCTTCGGGAGCCTTTGCTAGACCATGCTCCCTGAGCAAAGCGTCAATCTCGTCAGCGCCCCAGAGGTGGTGGTAGATCTGGCCATCCTTCGTTCGGCCGACGGTGGCAAACTCGACTGGAAATAAGTCAGCGATTTTGTGCATGTCAGATATCTTGACAACAAGACATACTCTTCTCGCTGCTCAGCTTTGTCGAATCCATAGTCTTGCTGAGCACCTTGACAGCCAGACCGCAAGCCTCCTTCAAGTTGCACTCCTCGTTGTAATCTTGCTTCAAGAGGCTCTGGGCGCTTGCGTTATTTGCACCGACACTGGTGGCCTTCCAGCCACCGTAGTTGCCACTGGGGTTTGACTGGTAGAGTTGGAACTCGCGCTGAGGGTCGTAGCCGGCATAAATGAAGGAGACACCGAAGGGACGGAGACCACCGTGTTGCGTGTAACCTTGCTTGAGATCACATAGGCGACGTACAAGTTGTTCGCAGGGGATCTCTTGGTTGTAGGTGAGGAGGTATTGTTGGGCGGCTTGACGGGCGTAGTTGATGAGGATGTTTGCGTCTGCCGTCATGCCGGCGACTGCGCAAATCATGTTGCTATAGTGTGATCAGTCTTGGTGTCATGACAACACGACGAGGAGTTGTATGCAGCATACTCGTTGAGGATGTACAGCTTCTCGGCCGAAGTGTCTTGTTCGAGCAGCTTGCTGGTGACCTTGCGTTCTGCGGCGAGGACGATACCATCTTGCGCTAAGATGCCGAGAGCGGTTCCGGCATGTGAAATGGCCTCAAGAGCGTATTCGACTTGGTAGAGACGACCTTCGGGAGAGAAGATGGTTGTCTGAGGAAGTCATCAGTAATGTCGGCTGGAAGCACTCAATGACGGCGACCGTACTCTCGAATCATATCTTCTCGACATTGTGAATGTGTGGGGAGTGAGTCAAGTCGTGTATCTTCAAAGTATTTCAGTGACCCAAGGACCAATACTCAAGTGCGAGATGGAAAAAGGCAAAAGTGAATGTCGTTAATGCCAAGACAGGCAAGTACGATGTTGTGTTCATGACCACCTACCTCAGCTCCAGGCGGCTTCACGCACGCGGCGACTGATGCCGCCAAGACCAAGCTTGCTTGAACCCGTTCTTGGCGCGTCACCTTAATGTTTCCATCGATCTGGAGAAATGGATGTATCCTTCGACGTCATCTTGTATCTTTTCGACAATGAGCACGAGTGAGATGGAGGCGCCAGAGAGGAAAAAGTTGAAGCCCACATACAAACCGCCGCCGAGCCTCGCACCTCTACCGCCAGGCTGGACTGAACACACTGCGCCGAGTGGGCACAAATACTATTACAACGCGCAAACGAAACAATCCACTTATACGAGGCCTGCACCTGCTCCAACTTCCGCTTCCACACCACCTGTAGAGCAAGCTCCTCCTCTCTTTGCCGCTTCTGACTCCGGCCCTCAAGACTATGCTGCTCTGGCCCAACAATACGCGACCGGTCAAAATGCCTTCCCTCGACCCAACAATCAATACGGCGCCGTGCCTTTTCAACAACCTCAGTCTACCGTAAACGTCGCCGACAATCGCAAACCTCATCGCTACCAGCGCCGACCCCAGCCCGAAGACAGACCCAAGAAGAAGGCCATAATCCCAGACTGCGCCCCATGGATCCTCATCTACACCACACTTGGCCGTCGCTTCGTCCACAATACCGAGACCCAGGAGTCCCTCTGGAAGTTCCCTGCCGACGTCGTGAAAGCGGTCATCGAGTTCGACAAGCTGGAGCTGGAGAAGAAATTGGCAAACAAGGATGAGGCTACCGGCGCAAACAATATTCCCGTGCGAGAGAATACCCGACGAAGGCCATCACCAACTGTGCAAAAGGAGGACGAAGCACTTCCTGCCACAGAGTCGGCAGTGGATGATGAACAAGGCGAGGGCAGAGTGGTACCTGTGCGGGCAGACACCAAGACAGCAGCACCTGAGGCTGAGGATGGCGATGCGGCAGAAGACAGTTCCGAATACGAAGAAATAGAAGTCACCGACGATGAAGACGAGGAAGAAGACCAAGCCGCCGCCGACGCACCCCAAGAAGACCAACCAGTCGAGTTCGGCGAGGACGACATAGCCTACCAACTAGCCCAAATGGGTGAACAACACGGCCTCGACCCCGGCGAATACGACGACGGCACCCTCGATCCTTCCTACGAAGAAGGCGCCGAAGGCCTGCCCCTGACCGAAGAAGATTCCGCCGCCCTCTTCTGCGACCTCCTAGACGACTACAAAATCAGCCCCTTCACCCCCTACGAAAAGCTAATCGAAGACGGCCACATAATCCAAGACTCGCGCTACACCGCCCTCCCCACGACCAAATCCCGCAAAGACATCCACGACCAATGGTCCCGCACCCGCATCGCCGCCCTCAAAACCGCCCGCCAAACCCAAGAGAAACTCAACCCCCGCATCCCCTACCTAACCCTCCTCTCGCAGTCCGCAACACCAAAACTCTACTGGCCAGAATTCAAACGCAAACACAAACGCGACCCGGCACTCTGCAAAGACCACCCCCGCTTCGGCGACAAGGAACGCGAAAAACTCTACCGCGACCACATATCCCGCCTGCGCCTCCCCACCTCGACCCTCAAAGCCGACCTCGTCGCTCTCCTCCGCTCCCTGCCCCTCGACATCCTGAATCGTGATTCCGACCCGACCCACCCGCCTAACGAGCTCCTCGCGGATCTGAGATGGATTTCTCTCCCGCCCGCGACGAGGGATCCGTTGTTCGCGGCGCACATTTCTACGCTCCCGTCTGCGCCTGAAGGCGGGGAGGAAGGATCGGTTGAGGAGCGAGCGGAGAGGGAGAGGCGGGCGAGGGAGAGGGAGAGGCGGGAGCGAGCGCTGAGGGAACGGGAGAGGAAGGTTGATGAGGAGAAGAGGAGGCGCGAGAGGGATATTAGGATTGGGAGGGGGAGGTTGAGGGAGGGCGAGAGGGAGTTGGAGGATGCGATGAGAGTGGGTAGGAGTGGACTCAGGGCACAACTTGGCCATTTGGACGATGGTGGTGAGAAAGTTGATGGTGGGGAGGTTCGTGGTTGAAATGGACACAAAGATTCATGGATTCATGTTGGCACATCAACAAGTCGGACCTGATTCGTCAGTTCCAAATAACGAAAAGAAAAGAAAAAACCAACAATTCATGCAGCTGGGAGAGAAAAGTCATGAGGCACGCATACGGACGCTATTAGTAGACTTCTGATTCAAGGACAATACATCGCTCCCTCAAACAATATCACCATCACGCACATCCCCACATCTTCTCACAGAAACTCTCTCGTCTTCCTACCCCCACCCTCTCCCTGTTCTTTCCGCCCGTATGACCAACGCGAGGTCAAGCAGAGAAAGCAAAGAAACGTGGCCAATGCACTGTAGCAAGCTATAAATATCCTCAAACAAACATCCCCCTCTCTTTTCTCTCGCCCCTCATACGCTCGAGAAAACCTCTTTGCAAATGCACATGTTGCGCAAACGCCCGTCGGTAATGGAAACAGAGGTATCGTATGCAAAAGCAGAATGCCATGCCGCTGCGTATGCACCGCCAAAAAAAACCCGTCATGGATATGCGAATCAATTATTAGTCGTCATCAATCTCTTCGTCGACTCCGACTTTGTCATGTGTGTCTGTGTGTACAGCTCACTCATTCTTGGTATCATTGTTGTTATTGTTATGGTTGTTGTGGTTGTTGTGGTTGTTGTGAATGTTAGTTGTTACTAAGGAGTGGTGGTAGTAAGGTCCATAATCCGTCATCGAAATGAGCAGATGGATCCGATCAAATAGTTGTCTTGAGGGGACGGTCAAGCTGGCTTAACAGATCGTCGAGTTGTGTCCAGTTCTCTGGCCCTAATGCGAACTTGCGGTGTTTGCGAGAAAGGCAATGCTAGTATCTGATCAGTCCGTGCTTTCGTGCATGACTCTCCATAGAGGTGCTTACTGTTTCGAAATCATCAAACTTATCCCTGCAGTTCTCACAATATCCTGGCTTGAGTTCTCTCTCGACAGCAACCTTCTTGCGAGCAGGCTGTGCACGCCGGCTGCGACCTTCTTCCTCCCCCTCAGGCTCCTCATGGATATGACCGAGCGTCTCCTGTGCTTTACGCTTGGCAGCTCTGGGTGGAGGATCACGCTGACCGTTGATAGCAGCTCTCATATCGTTAAGATAGGACGAAGGGATTGTTCCGTTTGAGTTTGCGCTCGCTCCTCGTTCCAGAACCTTTCGCTTGAGAGCGTGAATCTCCTTGCTAGTGCCAGCACGAGCGCCAGGTGCAGTAGAGGAAATGGCCGTCGAAGAGACTATCTGCGAGCGGATAGCGGATGTGATGTTGGAAGGCTGGACACCAGATGCGGCAGGTTCGCCACCAATGAATCTTGGGAGTGATCTCATGTTCGCCTGCGCACTGCCGAAAAGTGGAGGCATGCTACCAATCTCGACTGATGCCTGTCTCTTGGCTGGAATGGCCTTGGGCGGATCTAATGGTTTAGCGAGGTCGCCTGTCATGTCTTGCGAGACGTTGCGAGGTGATCTTTTGTTAGATTGTCTCTCGGTCAAGACTCCTTGTTGGGTCTGGGGGGCTGGCGGCTCCACCGATGCTGCCGCGCGGCTGCGAGTACATGGAGCAATGGTAAGTTGACGCTCCTTCTCGTCTTGTTGGCGAAGTTTCCTGGTGTGAGAGGGGTCTTCTATGAAAGGACATCTCCCAATCGGCGTTAGACGGAATTGAGGCCACTTGCCTTCCTCCTTGGGGGTAGCCTTTGGATAATCTCGGACCATGACTGGGCGACTCTTCTCATCCATATCGTGAACATACAGATAGTAGCCCCTGAAGTGGCACATGTCCTGTGCAGCGACAGCCATATCACGGTCAGTGGGGCCAAGAACCTTTTCGTTCCGCAACATCTGCTGCAAGTCGGTCTCCTTCCTTTTGGCGGGAGCGAGTGCCGAAGTAGCATGACTCCTTGTGAGATAAGAAGGTTGCTCGCCGGTATCAGTGTCGAACATGGTGGTCATCATCCTCTGCAGCTTCTCTAGCGCCCATATCTTAATGCTAAGCTCCCTGGCCTTGTACAAGATGTCAGTGTTCTGGGCAACAAGTCTGCGAGGTTCGACGCTTTGCAGGTTGAGAGCAGCATTATGACTGCGGCCTTGCAAAGTAGCCTCAAGCAAATTGGCAGTCTTCCTCTGGGCGCCTGAAAGGGCGGGTTCGTGTGAGCGGTCAAGCAAAGAGGGATCGATGGTGCGCATGCTACCGTGAGTCTGCTCAGGCTTAGAAGAGTCGCCATGGCCACCTTCAGGACTATTGCTGCTTAGTTCACTGGGGATGGCGCGGGTCGTCACAACGTGAGTGACAGATCTCGAAAAGAACTTCTCTTCTTTCTGTACGGGGGTTAGCATGACATGTAAGAGCAACGTAGTATAGATGACACTGACGGCTCCAAGGTACTGAATCTGCCTCGAGACTTTGCTTCTCACATCCTCCGGCACGCTTTCAAAGTAAAAGACATATTGCGGAAAGGCCTTCTTGTAATGCCTCTGCCATTGGCGAATCGACTCCAGGCTGTCACCTTGTTTCTGGGCAGGACGAGGGTCGAGCTTCTGAGCATTCGGCTTCTTGTCCCTAGCGGCGGCGAGCTTCTTCTCGAAAGCGGTAGGAGCAGCATTGGAGCCCTTCCTCATGAATAATTTGGCATCAGCTTCTTGCTGAGCCAGCGATTGACGCGTCAAAGTGCGTGGGGCTGTGTTCTCATCATGTTCCCCCTCAATGGCTTGTTTCTTAGGTGGCGGTTGGCCAAAGGTGAGCTCGCGCGGATCTGCAGTCTGGGCTCGAGTACGCTTGCCGCTGACGGTAGCAACAGTGCGGAAGGGCGAGTTAATGGCATTGGTGTTGTTTGTGAGGGGCATTCGTCTACTCGACATGGTCGAAGATGCGTGGGGAGAAAGTAATGTGGATACTGCTGCCATATGTGTGTCGTGTCGTGGGCAGAGGTGGGCGGCAGGCGGTACGTACCAGAGGCAATCTCGACGCGCTTGTTTTCAAAACACCGCTCAGAACTCCATTATGCCCGTAATTCCAGAATGACAGATGCAATACTCGATGCTAACCAGGAAATCAAAAGGAGTGTGTGTGTCTAGTCAGAATTCGGTGCCTAGTGTTGTCGTATACCACAGAGAACGGGTCGCTGGTTGAAGATGTTGATGGCTGGTCGTCGTTTCCGGCTTCTGTTTTGGTGCAAAGCACGCGTTGGTCCGTTGCACCCGTCAAATCTGACGCACTACAGCCTGTGAATCTCCTTGAACTCTGCTCCTACCGTTCATGTATATACAGATTATTTCCCCGTGAACAATTGTCGTTCGAGCATGAATTTGCCGACCTTTGCTAGTGCTGGATTATTACTTGCCCCACTGTCGATTTATACACCGTCTTACCCTACCTTATGAATCCGACTCTTCAATGTCATCAAAAACATTGAGCAGGGACCATCAACTCTATATGCACGTCACAACGCATGCCTCCACACAGCCCTAGCCTTCACAATTCCTTCCAGAGCATGTTGACAGCCTCCCACGTGCCTCCTTTTCTTGCATAACTAAAATTGCTGTGAACAACAATGCTAGCCGCTCATCTCCATATCTGGACATTAATCAACACAACAGCACTCGACAAGGTCAAATTTACCGATATGGCTCTTTTGTCCTGTGCTCTTCGAAAGAAGGAGCCGAGGCACGCGAGCAATTCTTGGCTGCACACGATCGATCACTTTGCCCTATCTCTCTACTTCTCTCTCTTCTCATTGTCTTAGTGCTTCGATATCGACAACCTCCTTCACCGCCTCAGTCGTCAGTATATACGGACTGTCCTCCATCACAGCCACACTGTCCTCGATCCGGATAGCCAGGCCTCTGAAATGCTTCGGCCATCTATCGTCGTGCGGCACGTAGATACCACTACCACTCATTAGCTTGGCAGAAACCACCCTTTGATTGCTGCCACTTACGGTTCAACAGTAACACAATGGCCTGCCTTCAGCCGATCCGTTCTCGGATAGCCTGGAGCATCATGCACATCCAGGCCGATATAGTGCCCAACGTGGTGAGGGAACAATTTGTCAAGAGCCTTTTGTATGTCAGCAACAGACAGAACATATGTGAAGGGAGTGACAACATACATCTCCGGACATGTCGAAGCCGAGCCCCTTCAGCCCTTCTCGTAGCCCATTCTCAGTGATCCTATGCAGCTTGTCCAAACTCACATCCGCATCTTCACGGCAAAGTGAGATGACACTTCGCTGCACTTTCAAGATGGCTTCATAAAGGTCTCTCTGCGAATCTGTGAACTTGCCGTTGACTGGCCAAGTTCGCGTAATGTCGGTGATGTAACCTCCATACTCACCGCCTGAGTCCACAAGGACCATCTCTCCATCTTTCAAGGTATGGTCGTTGCGGACGTAGTGGATGCTTAACCCGTTCTGACCTCCTGCCACGACCGGGACATATGCAGAGCCATCCAAACCGTTGATCTTGTATCCGTACTCCAGAGTCGTCCATAGATCCTTCTCGGTAGAGAATCGAGTGCGCATGGCATCTGTGATGACTCTTCCTGAAATCTGACCGGCCTTTCTCATGTTGAGAATTTCATTCTCGCTCTTGACCAGGCGTAGCTTATTCAGTAGTGGTCTCAGAGGCTTGACATTGCTCTCTCGCAGGAGCTTCTGGAACCCGTCTGCCTGTGATGTTGTTGCACCGCTGGAATAGCGACTGAATGCAGTTTTAGACCTGATATTGCCCAGAACATCCGTGTACACCTCCTTGGCGCGGTCGATGATCTGGGGCAGCAGTGATGGGATATGGTTTACGTCGCCGGCCTGGTCGAGTGTCAAATGGCGCCTCCTTCTAATATCTCAAGCATAACAAACCTCATCTGCGTTGAACACATCCTGAGCAGCCTGGATCCCACTTCTTGCGCCATCCCATTGTTCGGCCTTTGGATCCTTAGGTCGTACAAAAAGGTGAAAAGTGTATTCAACATCCGAATTTCCCTTCTCTACGTACACATCAGCTCTTACTCCTGGGCTTCTAAGATTGATGCGGCGCACCCACCAATGATAGCCACGGAGTCAGGCTCGTGAAAGCCTGAGATACGACGATTTAGTATGGTCTTTCATGACCGCTTAGGCGCCCTCGTACCAGTCAGATAGTAAAAGTTGGGCTCCTGGTGAAATTCATAAAAGACGGCTCCAGATCGGTACTTGACGTCGGAAGATGCTAAGACGGCGACGCTGTTCTTGGGAAGGGACTTGGCAAGGTTGGCTCGGCGGTGGTGATATTCAAGTGCGGATATACCAGGAGTCACTATGAAGCCTGTCAGAGGACTTTCTGAGAAAGGCTAGGAGGAGCTGTCTCACGGTCACCAGGTGCAATCAAATGAGGATGGGTTTCATGCAGAGGCTGACCAAACTGCAGTTCAGCGGCCGAGACAATTGTGCGCCGGGGCAATTGGGATAGGAAGGACGCTCTGGGTAAACATGCGCGAGGCCTCCAGGCTGCTCGGAGTAGTTTGGCACCTCCTCTCATGCTATGATGTTGGTAGTTCAGTGGTGCAAATGTGATTGTTCAATAATATAAACGTTAAACTTCAACCGCATGCTTCACATGCTCTCGAAGCTTGCACATGCCGGTTCCGAAACCCTGTCCCCGCATTATGAGTCTATCTCCGCATCTTTTCTACGTCACCTTTCCATAAGGTAAGCACACGGATATCATTGGAATTTGTCAACCAAGGGAAACTTCTCCAATCCTTATCTCTGGTACCTACGAGTACAAATTGACAGATACTGCACGTTAATTCTCTGTAGCAAGAACACAACCGCCAAAGTGTTCACAACGAGAGCACTCAAGATGTCGGCGGACGCTGAGTCCTTCTCGGCGTATCTTCAGAGCTCCAAAAGAATACTCGCTTTACTAGGTGCCGGTCTATCTGCATCGTCTGGACTGCCTACATTTAGGGGCGCCGGTGGTCTATGGCGCACTCATGATGCCATGTCACTTGCAACCCCTGAGGCTTTCAATGCCGACCCTGCTCTTGTATGGCAATTCTACAACTACCGGAGACACATGTCACTTAAAGCTCAGCCAAACAAAGGCCATATAGCCCTTGCCGAGCTCGCTAAAAGTAACGATGGCTTTATGACTTTGAGCCAGAATGTCGACGGTAACAGTAAACGTCAGGCAACAGAAGTTGTCCAATGCTGATTGTAGCATGGTAGGTTTGTCCCAACGTGCTGGCCATCCGCCTGAGAAGCTGCAATTGCTTCATGGTAGCCTGTTCAACGTCAAATGTACAAGTTTTTACTGCAATTACCATGATCAAAATTTCACCGATCCTATCGCTCCAGCTCTGCGCATTTCGTATGATGAATCAGATCCCACAACCAACAAGGCTAGGCATGCTCTCGAAGAATTCGAGGAGAAAGAGCTGGATATATCGAACGAGGATGTCGAGTTGCCCACGATCAAACTTTCTGATCTACCCAAATGTCCGAAATGCAACAAGGGTTTACTGCGACCGGGTGTCGTCTGGTTCGGCGAGTCCTTACCCAGCAAGGTCATCTCGACCGTCGACCAATTCATCACAGACTCGCAGAATATCGACCTCATCCTGGTAATTGGAACAAGCGCTAGAGTCTACCCGGCAGCAGGCTATGTAGATCGTGCGAGGGCGAAGGGTGCTCGAGTCGCTGTCATCAACATGGATAGAGGAGATACACCTGCAAGTGGAGTTTCTGATCAGGACTGGTTCTTTCAGGGCGACGCAGCGGAAATTGTTCCACGCCTTCTGAAAGACGTAGTTGGAGAGATCAGCCAGCCCAATTCCTGAGCATCGGGGTCGGCGCTCAACTGGTGAACCAAATGTTGGACCCGTTGCCCCAATTCCGCCTCCTTTCGTTGGTACAAGACGCATTACGATTATGAAGATATACCTCCCATTTTATTGGTTCCGTTGACAATATCGGTATTTCGCAGACCTCAACGGCGCTGTGCGGAGGATTACTCCGAGCGGATCGACTAATATTGCCCTGGGCACCTCCGAGACATATAACCCGTAACTCAATTTGTCTGAAATCATGTCTCTTCTTTGTCCTTAGCTAGTTGAGACAATCCTGATAGTATCAACAGTTTATATCAATTGTTATACACATAGACCATCAATTCATTATTTCAATATTTCAAATGCGTACCAACATACGAGTATCTTACGAGGACCGCATCTTAGTTGTTACACACATTGTTGGATGTACTCGTACGCGACGCCGTTCCTTATCTGTGTGGCGCCTACCTAGTCAGCAGCCCCAACCGCGCGACGAGAATGGCTATCTCCCGTCATCCCGAGGAGGTGCGAAATGAGTGATACGAGTCTTCCTCGATTGTCGTTCTCAAAGTTCTTTCAGCATTCAGACACTCTTTGCATACCAATATCATTGTTCGAGGCCTCTCGCCTTACAGCCCTATAAGAACCGACACGCTGGACTGTGTCCCTCGGGTCCTCGGTATCTTCATAAGCGCTAAGCGCCACCGCTTAAACTAGGATCAGAGTGGCAGCACGAATCACAGACACGACATACGGACGAGGAGCAGGAGCCTCACACGCTCGACCATAGTGTTGTCTTGCAATTAGGGTGCAGAGAGCACCTCTCTCGCTCACCCCTCCTTTGACATGAGGCGGTGAGCACTGCGATCCATGTTACAGTCGCGCGACTTGTGGGGTGACAGCCCCCCGGAGCCGAGAACAAGAAATGTACGAGATTGCGGTCCTCAACACTCGTGTTGGACAAGTTCGTCAGATGCTGTTCAATCTGGATAGCTAACAACTCACCAAGGCTAACTACCCCACATTACTAGTCTCATGGTGGTGCACTGGCTTTGCGACTGTCATAATCCTGGTCAGAGTGTTCGGCAGGAAGATCCGTGCTGGTAGACTCTTTAGCGAGGACAAGGTTATGCTATGCAGTCTAGTGAGGCATTCCCACACAACCAAAGGACTACTGGTCTAACGTTATACAGATTCCTCTCCTAATACGCATGGGTCTTGTGCATGTCATTTTGCTGTTCGGCACAAACAATGTACAGACAGCAGGGCTAACCGCAAAACAAATACATGACCGCTCAATAGGTTCTCGTCTGGTCCTGGCTTCTAGGATATTCTATGCCATGTTCATATGGGTCAGCAAGTGGACAGTCTCCGAGTTTCTGAAGCGTAATGTGGCCAGAGCTTCATGGAAGGAAAGTTACCAACGGGGACTCCATTTCATTCGCATCTTTCTTCTCGTTACCTTCATTGCGGTTGTCATCACTACTTTATGCGAGTGTCAGCCCTTCAACCATTACTGGCAAGTGGTCCCTGACCCAGGACCGCGATGTCGACAAGGTTTCGCCCAGCTCATCACAATGGGCGCGAGCGATATCATCACAGACCTTCTTCTAGTCCTCTGGCCTCTGCCAATCATCATCCGCTCAAGGATGCCTCTCAAGCGGAAGATATCGCTTGTACTATTGTTTAGTCTTTCTCTCGGCCTTATCGGAATAACTGCGACCAGAGTGCCGGAGGTCATATCACATCGCGGACGTCAACAATACCGTACCGTCTGGGCCTCTTTCGAGATACTCGCCTCAGCTGCTGTGGCCAACGCAGTCGTGTTGGGCTCATTCATACGCGACCGCGGAGTCAAACGTAACAAGTATGTGCCCGGCAACACTATGGACAGTATCGACCGAGTAACGACAAGACGAACTACTATTGTTCCTGGCAGTGATGAAGACCTCTTTCGCGCTATTGGCTGCCGTGTCCCGAGCGATCTCACAGATTCAGAGACTCCAACCGTGCGTCCCGCACCTGCAGTACTACCGATAGATACGTACTTTATGAGTGGAGCATCGCCTTTTTCGCCCTTGGCCTTATCCCATAGCGGTACTAGTCAGGCAGGACCGAAAGACTCGAAAGCGCTTGTAGAACTTTCAGAAGACTCCACGCAAAGCCCCCACGACAGCGCAGACGCCCTTCCGAAATCACCGCTAGAACTCCCGGCGAGCGGCCCCCCTCCTAGACGCGTATCATTCTGGGATGTCGGTGGGCTCTTGGAGGATGGGTCTTCCCAAGATGCTTCAACAACAGCAACGACCTCGCAAACTTCTTCATCGGCAGCAGCATCTCTAGCCGGGTCGGGCGTAGTTGCTCACGACTTTGCCTCTCGTCCCTCAGCATCTCGCCAGGCCAGCTCGAGGAACATTTTCGGCGATTTTGGTGACAGGCGACGGTCATCCCAGCAGCCGGAAAGGGAGAGACAAGGCTCGGCTCTCACAGCAGCAGGGCCCAGAAGTGTCCTCCCAGATCTCGATGATAGGCTCACGCCTGGGTCAGACCGGCGCCGATCTTCTCAATCTCAAGAGCCTCGAGCATCCGTCGACAACGCGCGACGACTATCCTCTCAAACCACAGGTCCCGTGGAAAGGAGAAGGTCGGGCCATACCATCGGGCCCAGGCCAATAGAAGATCAAGAGCGAGGAGACTCGAATGTCGCCACAGCCGGCCAAGTCCTCGCCAGCGCCCCAAGATCCAACCTGCGCATAAGTGCTGCACGGCGAAGTAGCGCCGTCAGCTTGCAAGACGTTGGCGGTTTGCTGGGTTGATCGTGGGACATGGCATGGGCTCACCCTTGCCTCGATCCCTTTTCTTTTTGTCAATCTTTCTATATAACAGGTGACGCAGGCCGAACCACCCCTGTTTCCTTTGTTGTTCCCTCGTCTCCTGTTCTCGCATATTTACGGTCTTGGTTCTTTCTGGGTTGCACGGACTTTATACCCCCATTTGTTCTGCTCTGCTCTGCTTTGGTTGATTTGGAAGATCGTCAAGACGACTGACTATTCATGTTGCTCGCTCTATATTGTATCAAGAGGCGGTCGAGATGTATATGCATGCGCGTTCGATACAAGTGATGTAGACTTTTCTTTTTGTTCATAGCCATGAATGAGTATCCTTTTGATGTACAATGTCGCATTCACATGCCGCCATTTTTTGTTCCCAATCCTGTTTCCTGTGCCTGCCTGCCTGCCTATTCGACAAAAGTTCTCGATACAAAGCCCTGCGCGGCTTTCATGTGCTAGACACCCCTATGTCTGGCTTCTTTACGTATGTTACCAGAAGCAAGCGAAGCACTTACTGAATCAATACTCAAGCTCAGAGCCGAGCTCGGTTTTGCACATCACAACCGCCCTCTAAACAGTAGTGTTGAACTCATCGCCCTCGCCTACCCGCTCAGGCGCAGCGCCATCTCTGGCGTCCTCATCGGCACCGACCTGTGCCTGCGCCCTGACCCTGTCCTCTGTCGCTATATCCGTGGCGTCGGGGTCAGCAATCTCCTCGTCGTCATCGGCATTCAGTGCCACGCCGCCGTCGGAGTCGGCGATGGTTTCGCCCTCTGCAGCTTTGGCGGCCGAGGCGTCGGGCTGGCGGCGCTGTTGGCTGTGGTCTATTAAGGGGGATTCGTCGTTGTAGAGACGGAGGAGCATGGCGCGGCGTTCTTCTTTTGGGAGCATGAGGTTGAGAGAGGAGATTGAGCGCCAGAGGGGGAGGGTGAGGCGTTCACTGTGGAAGGAGGCGGTTAGCAAGATTGACATTTTACAGGTGCGGCAGAGGGTTTGGTTGGTTGTGACTTACCCGAATCCATCGTCGGTGTTTGTGGGTTCGACTCGGAGGACGCAGCAGCCCATGCCAATGTCCCGCACGCGCTCGCCTATGTCGTTCAGTTCCTTCCATCCGTCGCTGGAGACACGGGGGAACATTTCGATGAGCAGTTTTCGCAGGGTCTCTCGCGAAGTCAGGCGCACGATTCTGCCCTCGCCTACCCAGCCCTCGATGATGGGGAGGCCCTCACTCTGCACTCTCCAGCGACAGACGTCCTGGCCTTGAGCGTCCTGCTTGACAAACATCTTCACGCCGGAATGCACGAACTTCATGCCCCTGCCTTCGTTCTTGGTCAGGATTTGCTTGGCGAGGGCTGTGGTGTAGTAGACTGCTTTTACGGGGTTGCCTGAGGCATTGCGCACCATGAAGCGGTCGCGAGGGAAACGGGAAGAAATTTGGTAGAAAGAGAAGACGGATTCTAGCTCAGGGTGGTCGGCTGGCAGATATTTGAAGGGCTCCTCGTGAGGCTGGTTGTTACGGCGCTTTGTGGGTGCGCTGGTCGCGTCGCCAGCTGGGGCGGAAGTCGCGGGTTCGACGGCGGTTATCGAGGTGCTTTCGAAAGGTGCCTCTTTCTCGACGACGGATGCACTGTCGGCGTCGATCATTATCTGGTCATCTTTGGGTTGGACAGAGGGTGGAAGTGGGTAGTGTTCCATCTGGCCTACTTCGCCAATGGCACCTCCACCGACGGTTTCGTCCTTTTCGGTTCTGGCACGCTTAGCGTTTGCAGTTGCAGAGTCTCCAGCTTCGTCGAGAGGCCGCTTGTTGGTTGCCGAGTCTGTGTCTGTGACGGCCTCCTTGTTCTGTCTCTGGGCGGCTGAGGCATTGCCTTGGTCCATCTTTCCATCAGTGCTTGGTGGTGCGAATTCTTCGGCAGTCTCCAGCTTGGGGATTAGACCAGCCTCGGCGGGCTTTGACTCGATTTCTTTGGCTATGGAAACAACGGAGGGCGTAGTGTTGGTAGACTTGGTCTCAGTCTCTGGCTTGGCCTTGATTTCAGACTTCTTCTCGAGAACAGTGATGAAGAAACCACCAGTGTCTTGCTGGTGGGGGTAGACGCGTACGCAACGGTCCAAAGGCAGCTGATGGCCTTCGGTAGCGAACATGCCGGAAACAATGCGCTCAAGGCTAGGCTCGAACTTCTTGGACTTGGCGTCCTCGACGTCACTCCAGGAGTTCCAGATGCGGCCTTCCTTGTCCATGATCTTCCAGTCCCTGAGACCAGCGAAGCGCTTCAGCTCTGGCAATTGGTCCTTGACGTCAATAATGTTGACCTTGTCGATACCACCGCAACGCTCGATGGCGCTGGCAATAACAGCCTCGTTCTCAACAGGGTTCAGACTGCAAGTAGAGTAGACAACGCGACCTCCAACCTTGAGCATCTGCAGGGAGCGGATCAAGATTCGCACTTGCGTCATGTAGAGGCCGAGACCGTTGCCGGGAATCCAGTCCTTCCAGATGTTGGGATTCTTTCTGCAAGTACCATCACCGGAGCAAGGAACGTCAGCCAGAATGCGGTCAAACTTCAACCACTTGCTCTTGGGCCTGGTGCCAGCGGCGAGTGGCTCAGTAGGTAGCTCGATTGAGGGGAAAAGCGTAGCATCGTGGTTCATGACGATCAAGTTGGGGCTGTTGAGACGCTTGACCTGGTGGACCAGCATCTGAGCGCGCTGGTAGTTGACGTCGTTGGCAATCAAAAGACCGGTTGATCTGCCACCATCGGCGTAATCACCGCCCTCCTCCAGTTCTTCGTCCAGGTCGTCTCCATTCTCTTGTCTCACATTCAATTCACCTTCCTGACGGGCCTTCTTTAGCACTTTCCGTACGCGAGTCTCCTCACCAGCATGGAGCATCTCCACCAATTGAGCACTCTTACTTCCGGGAGCAGCGCAGAGGTCGAGAACGGTGTGGTGAGACTGTACATCCAGGAGAAGTGGGGGAATCATAGACACTGCCTCTTGTCTGCTAATGTTACCGACGGCCGTCTCGGAGACCAGGAACTTCTGGAAAGCTGCGAAAGGCGCGAATTTGCGAATAACGTTCTTGGGAGTGGCCATCGAGTAGGCGAGCTTTTCCGGGTACCATTCAATTGGCTTTGGGGGCTCTACAGGCTGGTCATCGAACTTCATGCCCGTGATTTGAGGGATGAAGTTCTCCGTCAGGTTCTTTTGCACAGCGAGCGCATGTCTAGTTTAGTCAGTCTTTGCGCATCTTGATAAGAGTCTTGCCAGGAGATATTAAATATACCCTTTACTGCCGCAGAATCGGAAAGAGTTGGGCAATTCTCTTCGCAGCGCTGCCCAGAACTGCTCCCTCTCTTCACCCTCGGGCACAATATTGAGCTCATTGTAGTATCTTTCGAATTGCTCATTTTGCTTGTTCACTTCCTGGTACGACTGGCGCGTATTGGATGACCATCCTCCATCTTTACGGCCTTTGCTGCCACCACCCTTATTCTTGCCCCAGTTCTATACACAGTTAGCGACTGAATGAAGGAATTCGCCTGTCTCAACTCACTCCTCTTTTGCCTCTACCCATGATTATGTTGATATCTGGGAAGTGGAGTGTGGCCGTCGAGAAATTCGTAAATTCGTAAATTCGTAAAGCTCCAGAGATCTTGGTGCACGGGCCCGAAGTGTAATCTCGAGATCAAAACCGCACCACTCGGACTTACGAGCCTTCGACTGACTTTACAGCCGGAGGTTTGTGACATCGATCAGCAACGCTAACCTGATGGCATATACTTAGGTGCGCTTGTCGGACAGCCTGCACATCCTGTCCTCCTGCTTGACCAATCTCTGAAGCGGAGAGGTCATTGCAGTCCGGTGTCGCGACGAAGGCTTATTGCATGTTGCACCATTCACCGACCCCTCGCTGGCCACACTCTTCGGAAACATTCACAGCCAACGACTGATTCATCTATGTTCAGAGACACGTCTGTCTGTAACAATCCGGACACTGTACAACTCCATGCGAGTATCTTCGTTGGTGCTTGCGCCTCCCTTCATATGCGGGTCATCGCTTGATAGTACAGTGTCTCGAAACGAGTTCTGCTCATAGGGTCGTAAAAAAGCATCAGAGCCTAGTTTCGTGTAGCAGTCCAGATCTCCTTGAGGCCGCAGAAGCAGGTGTCCAAATCATTTCTGTGGATCTGTGGGACATCACAGCCAGATACGATCGCAGCCTGTCAGTACTGCTGCACATGGGATGCTTTCATTATTATAAAACGTCTCCCGTCTAAGCGGCTAAGTATCGCAATCATTCCTTTCACTGAATCTGTCTCTCTACCAAAAATCTACTACTATGACTTTCCTGAACTCCTTTGCTCAGTCCTTCTGGCTTCCTGAGCCCGGCTTGACCGAGAATAACCTCCCCGATCAATACAGCCGTGTCTTCATCGTCACTGGAGGCTACGCAGGCATAGGGTTGCTATCGTGATCTAAAATCCAGATCTTGTCCTTCTAACATAGTCTCAGCTATGAGCTTTCCCGAATCCTGTACTCGCGAAATGGCACTGTCTACGTTGCTGGACGATGCAAGGAGAAGGCTGACAGAGCCATTAAAGCCATCAGATCTATCAATCCTGAATCGAAGGGCCGTCTCGAGTTCTTGCAAGTTGATCTCGCCGATCTGACCACGATTAAGAAAGCCGCAGACGAGTTCATGAGTAAGGAGTCCCGACTCGATGTGTTGACGAACAATGCCGGTACGATATGTCTTAGCACGACACTTTATTCAAACTGACAGCCCGCAGGTGTTATGAAACCCCCAGCAGGATCAACCTCCGCCCAGGGTCGCGAATTACAGGCAAGCCACGCATCCACGAGGGCGACCCTGTCTGAAAGGACTTCGCTCCATCATGTCTCAACAGGCTCCTAACGCAGCACATCACAGATGTGCACAAATGTCCTTGGCCCTTTCCTTTTCACGAAATGTCTCACTCCACTTATCCTCCGCACTGCCTCTGAAAGCCCAAACGGCACAACACGAGTAACCTGGGCTGGATCCATGGTCGTTGATGTCTTAGCACCAAAGCCTGATGGAATCACTTTCGACTCGACCGATACTCCAATCGTCCACCGAAACAATGCCATAAATTATAGCGTCAGTAAGGTAGCTAACCTGATGCTAGCTTCTGAATTCGCTAAGCGATTCCCGTTCAATGAAAGCAACATCATCACAAATGCATGGAACCCGGGTAATCTGCACAGTGAGATCCATCGACATAACAGTAAGATACTGCTATTGTTCCTGTCTTGGATGATGTATCCAACCACCAATGGGGCTTACACTGAGTTGTGGGCGGGCTGGAGTATGGAGGCTGGTAAGGAAGAGAACAATGCCAGATACATTTGGCCCTGGGGGTGAGTGTCCTGTCACCGTCCTACCAGTATATGATTAGATGTGTACTGACTGTACTATGAAGCCGTTTTGGCAAGATCAGAGAGGACATCAACGTTGCACTGAAGGGAGTCCCTGATGGTGGTACTGGGAAGGCTGCCAAGTTGTGGGAATGGTGCGAAAGGGAGACCAAGCCATACGCCTGATCGTCACGCTCGCTTTTCACGAACAATGAACCACTCTTTCCTGTTTGTGTTTCTTATGCTCAGAGTGGTCAGGAGGGTTCATTGTCTGTCTGGACAGATATAGCGCACTAATACTTCGTATACAACGATATGAATATGTCACGTTCCATCATGGTTCCACGAAACCCTAGCTGCACACGTTTTGTTGTCTCGGACGAGAGCATTCGATCATGTGCGCACCCCCGTCCACACGTCCACATCTCCGCCACCCGTCTATGTCTCGGATACAGAGCAGTACACGAGTTTCATGTCACGGACAAGTACAACAACTGCACGCACCCCACCACACCCTTCAATACTGCAGCCACCCCAGTGCCGCTCACATCGCACAAGTCCCACCTCCCCCTCACGCGAAAGCCTCGTTGAGCGTCTCACAAACATACGTAATAGCCTCTCTCCCAGCAGCGAGCACGCCATCCATTGCCAAAAACGGATGCGGCATACCCTTCATAACTCTCAAATCGGCACTGACTCCGGCCCTCATCAACTGGTCCGCGAACTGCTCTCCCTCGCCTCTGAGGACGTCGAGCCCGCCCACCACGATCAGCGCGGGAGGAAGAAGCGACCAGTCGCCCTTCCAAAGCAACGGACTCGCTTCCGCGTCCGCCCAATCCGCTTCGTTTGGCAGATAGTGCCGACGGTACCAGAGCATTTTTTCCGCGGGCAGTGCGGGCGTGAATTCGTAGTCTGCGTAGATTCTGCTTGTTTTGGTCGTGGCTGTGTTGTCGGTTACGGGCACTATCAGGTACTGGGATAGGAAAGTCGGTTGACGGAGACTGGCGCAGCGTTGAGTCATTATTGCTGCTAGATTCCCGCCTGCTGAGGAACCTCCGACGGCGAGTTTGGTTGCGTTGACTGGGTGGATGGTGGGGAGATGGGTTTGCGTCCAGAGAACTGCTTCCCAGGAATCGTGGACGGCAGCTGGGTATGGGTTTTCTGGTGCTAATCTACCATCCAGCACGTTAGTATGTACTGACAGTCCATACTCAAAGCCGGTATCATGGCCGTAAGTCTCATCTCAAGTCACTGAAGATAGTGGGAGGCGAAGTCTGAGCGAACAGGGTCGCCCTCTGGGTTCTCCGAATTGGAAGGAGATAGAATGGAATAAGTAACAGAGTACGGACCTGTAATCCACAGTGACTACCACACACTTCGCCCGCGAGCAGATATGAGAGCAAACCACATTTTCAGTACCAATGCCCCCGAGAACCCATCCGCCGCCGTGGTAGTAAATAGCCACCGGCCAACCACGCTCGGGAGGACTGCCTTTGGGCAAGAACACTCTTGTCATGACAGGTGGACCATCGCTTTCCTGACGGTCTATGGCATAGTCTTTGGTACTGTCAATATCTTGCATAGGCCCCGCACCAATGGGCAGACCAGATAACCTGGACTCGGCCACGGACTGGAGGTGGACTTGTTGCATGTTTATGGTGTGCTTGTTGTAAAAGGCTACATATTCTGGATCGAGCAGCGGTAATAGTGGCTCATGAAGAGGATAAGGTGGCTGAGGCATATTGTAAAAGAGGTAGATTAGTATTTAGTGATTTGATTATATTTTTCAAAAGACAGTTGCAACGTGAAGCAACCCTACCAAGTTTTGAGCAGTATGCCAGAGATACAAGGACCGAGAGACAACCTCTTTCTTAAGAAGGCCACACCGGACTTTAATATCATACAACTTGCCTTTTGGTGATCTGGTCGACAGCCCTCCCGGCCTATGCTGATGGATGTTCTGATAAGAGATAGGCGAGCAGGCCGATCCCGGCCCGGCTCTGGGCACCCCACCTTGAGCTCACATACAAGAAGCACAGAACCGTCCTGAGTTCGTCGATAGCAAAAGAACACCGTTGCTTCTTGATAGTACCCACCACACTCATAAAGCTCACTCGAAACGAATCATGTCGAAGACCCCAGTATTGACCTCAAAGGCACCAAAGCCGCTGCCCGGTATCTATTCTCAAGCCATCATCGCAAATGGCACCGTGTACTGCTCCGGAGCCATCGCAATGGACGCAAAGACCGGCAAAGTAGTCGAAGGAGATATTCAGGTATATCCAATGGAGAGTAGACTAGCAGGATCGACGACTGAGTTGTGATACAGGCCCACACGGTACACAGAAACCACGACCATCCAGCCACAACGTATCTTGACAAGTTAACAGCACAAATGCATCTCCAACCTCACTGCGATCCTAGAGGCTGCGGGAACGTCCATTGACAAAGTCGTCAAGGTCAATGTCTTCCTCGCTAATATGGACGACTTTGCGAAGATGAACGAGGTTTATATGACCTACTGGGGTGACATTAAACCTTGCAGGACGTAAGTGATGACTTTTCGCTCGTCTCGACTGTGCGAGACCAGTTTGCTCTCCACTCAATACCTCTCGGAAAGCACTGATTGAGACATATAGATGCGTCGCAGTTAAAACACTCCCACTCAATACGGACGTTGAGATAGAGTGTGTCGCGGTGCTATAAATCGCCAGTCTGGATAGCGTCATTCCATGTTACGGAGGCAAATCAGGTCGTGCATATATGACAGCGCGCGCCATTCGTATAGGGGAACTATCCGGGTATATGCACCTAGGGCGTTAGTATAGACATGAATAGTAAATTAATTCACCTGGTAGCACGAGGAGTGACGAATGCGTTCTGCTTCAGACAGGACTCATATCGGTCGTTCCCATGGTGTCCATTCGCTGAATGCTTCTAGTGCGTAGCAAGAGATCGCTCGATGATGCACGAGTGTTTCCAGTGGGTTGGAACACTTGATAGTCTGGCGATGGTGGAGATGGGTGGACCAGATAGAGTAGAGTGGCTCAGGCTTTGGCAATCCTCCCCTCCTTCCCGGCAAGCCCCGAGGCGAACGCGGCAAGTGCGTTTAGCGCCCCTGGCGCGCATCCTTCCGTAGTGTGCTTATCATCTGGATTTGATAAGAGATTCGCGGCGCGATCACCAGCTCCCAAAATGCCTTGACACGTTCGACATCATCGTTTATTCGGAATAAGACGCGCTTCTCCGCAAGACATCTTACCACTTTACGGGCTAAATAATCCTCGATTCAGGCGGTCAACTCCGTGTGAGCAGCTCGGCTGGGAGAGATGCCGTGCAAATGAACCCCACCAATGCCCCCAAGAAGAAGCGCGCCGGCCAGCAGGCTGTCAATGAAACACCAGATAATGAGGCCATTTTGACAACCCCTCCTGGGGCGAATGGATCATCGGCAGGATCTTCGTCAAATTTTCGTAACGTTAGCGCGTGCAATAGGTGTCGGCTGCGGAAGAATCGCTGTGACCAAAAGTTACCGGCATGTACCAGTTGCGAAAAGGCGAATGTCAAGTAGGACCACTCTTGTTATATATGTATGGATTTATTGAGCCCTGTACTGATGAGAGAATAGGTGCGTTGGGTTCGACCCTGTCAGCAAGCGCGAGATACCTAGAAGGTAGGCAGTGGCGTACTAGGTTACGTGGTAACCTTTTCTGATGGATTGCAGCTATGTTTATTATCTGGAAAGCCGAGTCCAACATCTCGAGTCGCTTCTTGAAGCAAACGATATTCATTTCACTCCAGCTGATGACTTTACGTTGAGCGTGACTGCTAAAAACGAATTTGATGGAGACTCTGCAGCAAAAGCTACCAGTGTAGGCGCAGGCCGACACGATGATTCTTCAATTAGAGCCCCTGAATCTCAAGAGCAGCAAGACCAAAAGAAGCTCTCCAACCTTGTTCATAACGTTGGACTGGTCTCTGTGCAGGGCGCATCCGACGCGCGTTTCCTTGGTTCTACCTCTGGTATCTCATTTGCACGGGTTGTTTTTGCAGCCGTCAAAAGTTCTATTAATGGTACTTCTTCCGAGCGTGGTAGTGTCCGACCATCTAAACCACTTACTGGAGCAACGGCCGCGGGAGACACTTCATTTAGAGACTCTTTCTTTGGACTCCATGCAAAGCCTACGATTAAGCCGTCTACGTTTCCGGAAAAGAGCGCCGCACTTGCTCTTGTCGAACTCTATTTTGAGCACTCGAACCCTCAAATACCTGTTCTGCACCGAGGCGAGTACATGGACTTATTCAACCGGGTCTACGCGACGGATGAGAAGAAGCGAACTCCTAGAGAGCTATATTTCTTGAACATCATTTGCGCAATTGGTTCAGGCATTATTCTGGACACCTCTGACTCAGGCCAGAACAATACTTCAAATTATGGGGAGCATTCTCCTGACTCTAGCCGCAAGAAGGACACAACATCGCAACGGCAGACTCAGCCCGAGGAGTATCATTCGTCGGCAATACTGCACCTGGAATATTTTCTAGGATCCTCACCTTCAGCCGAAGGCGCTGGTGGTGGTCTCGAGCAGTTACAAGCTGTATTGCTTCTGGCTGGCTTTGCCCTGCTCCGACCTGTCGCTCCTGGTCTATGGTATATCGTCGGGGTGGCGGTCCGCTTAGCTGTGGATTTGGGCCTTCATAACGAGGATCCCGAAGCCGTAATGGAGTCCACCAGCGGACAAGCGGCTGAGGCAAAAGCCAGATTGAATGACGCCGAAATAGAGGAATACGGCCGTCGCGAATACATCCGCGATTTACGGCGACGACTCTGGTGGTGCGTCTATTCATTCGACAGACTAGTCTCGACGTGCGTTGGTAGACCCATTGGTATTACTGACCAAGTTATAACTACGGAGTTCCCAACTCTCTTAGATGACACATACATCGCGTCGAGTGGTTTCATAAGTCCACCTTCAGGCGTATATGGCACGATACCAAGCTACAAGCATGTTTCTTACCATTACTTCCGTTTGAGGTTGCTCCAATCAGAAATTCTGCAGGTTCTGCAGCATCGCCAGACACAGCAAGTGCGAGAGAGAGGGGTCAACAGTTCTAATCCATGGGTGCATGTCGGGCTCACATCACCCTTCTTACAGAAATACTCGAGCTTCAGAGAATGGCGGAGTGACGTTGAC
This sequence comes from Delphinella strobiligena, assembly GCA_009982845.1. Taxonomy (NCBI): domain Eukaryota; kingdom Fungi; phylum Ascomycota; class Dothideomycetes; order Dothideales; family Dothioraceae; genus Delphinella; species Delphinella strobiligena. Next base: position 817,886 of record JAADKB010000006.1, on the reverse strand, counting down.
CGAAGGCTATGGGAATGGATTCAGAGCTCGCCCACACAGACTATGGCTGGTGTTGCCTTCTCGCCATTGTTCCTTGAGCTCAACTACTGGCAAACAGTAATCATGCTCTATCGGCAATCGCTTTCCGTACCTCCATCCCTGGCCGGAGAGCTTGATGCTTCTACCGGTGATGACGTGACCAGCCCCGGTCATGTAGACGAAGAAGACGAAGGAGACGAGGAGATGGTGTTTCTGAAAGTGGCCGAAGCAGGCCAAAAGGTGCTGAAGATTTACCGACAGCTACACAGAGTAAGATTGGTGAACTACACTTTCCTTTCTACGCATCATCTGTTCATGTGTGGTATGTATCAGTCAACCCATGTTGATCGACTAAACTCACACATTGACAGGCATATCTTTTCTATATGCAATCTGGCACAGTGTCGTTGTCCGCAGTAAATTAGTAAGTGCGCTGTCTCAAGCTTATTGTCGTCGCACGACTGACCATATCAGACTCTAGATGATGTAGATTTCACGGTTCTCGCTGCGACATCTGTGCTTGGTGACTTGATAGCCAAGTGCCCACCAGCAGAGGCCTGTAGGGATGCTTTTGACAGAATGGCCAAAGCCACGATTGCGATGGCGATGAAAGAGACCGGGTTCGGTCGAGACGCATTGCAACATCTCCCACAGAAGCCGCAAGAGCCAGCCAAGAGCACACCCCACTCTAATAGAATGGCACCTCCACAGGGCCATGAAGATACTCTAGACCCACACCTACGGCAATTTTCAACGCAGAGACAAAAGCGTCCAGCTCCTCAATTTGATATGGATCTGAAAGCGCTGTTCTCCGACGACGAATTCGCCAATCGCCCATCAAAGACGAGACGTGCTCACCTTCAACAATCTGCTCACCAGCCTGCAGTTAAGCATGAGCCATCGAGCGGATATCACAACCAGTCATCAATGGCTCCACACATGAGCTCTCACACGAATTATCGACGGCAACAACCCTCGCCACAAATGTATACCCCCGGAACACCACTCGACCCATCACTGCAGATGTCAGGACAGACGTCATCTCCCGGCCAACAGCAGAACAACTACTTTACAAGCATGCATCAGCAACAGCCCTATTCGCGCCCAACTTCAGAAACTTTCTCCTATCCTCAAACCCCATTCGAGTCTCTTGATTTCCTTGAAAACTTTCCCGCAGCTGGAGCGAACAGCGGGCGTATGAATACCACGAGCGATGACGGCAACGGGGCACCTGCGTTCCAGGACTACGACATAGGATTCGGTGTCGGCGGTCTTGCGTTTGATGGTGGAGCCGGACCCTCATGGGACGAAAATGGAGGAAGCTTTGATCTTTTTGATGGATTTTTCTTCGGCGGCGGCGGCGGCGGCGGCGGTGGTACTGGTGGTCATGCGACTGGATGATTTGATTCAAATATTTTCTGGTTCAGCGTTTGAGAGTTATTGACCATGTCTCTTGTGCATATTTCGAAAGACCCACTGCTGTGATGATGAGTGGTCGTCGTGTAATAACGCAATTACGATTGATTGAATCACAAGTTTTGCATTGAATGCCTATAAAATGCCCACGGATATCACTATAGTAGGAGAGAAAAAAAAAGCTCGATTTTTGATTACTGGGATGTACAGTACTTTTTGAATTTATTTATCATTTCCTTCGAGGTCTATGTACTGAGTGGATCAAGCTAATGATTTGAAAGTACGATGCTCGCCCCACTTCACCGGCCCCACCATTACCTTCCGTTTAGCTTGTAATGTCCTTTCTTGAAAAATGATGAAAGGACAACATAACGCCGCGTCCATGAGCCATAGGTATAAAGCGCCGTGTTGATTGTGCCAATGCTTTGTCACAATTCCAAATGATTTCCCCACCCCAACCCCACTCCAGCCCTACCATGCCCCCTGGTAAAGCCAAAAAAAACAAAAACTCCGGTAGATGTTGGGACCCGCACAGGATCCTGCTGTGTTCGCCCTTTCCTTCTTGTTCGACAGCTCTTGTCTAGCGTTGTGACCCCTCCCTTGAACTCCGTAAAATGATTTATTTCGTAGGTAAGACTGAAAAAATGGTCCAGACGGATACAGACTTAGTCTGAATGACGCTGGTACACCGGGAGTGGTTCCGAGGTCTCATTTGGCTCTCTGCTGAATTCCATGTTGGAAGTGTCTCCAGATTCGAGATTGTCTGCGTCAAGAAAAGAGTCGTAGTCTTCAACCTCGAGTAGCGCCTCATTGGCTTTGCTGTATGCACGGTTCTCCTCGACCATGAAAAGACAGATGATTGAGCCACAAATAGCAACAAGGCTGTTGGCCCACCATGGCAGGCCGAGTACGCCCACTGAGAGACCGGCTGACTGAACAAGCCCGGAAAGCGTAGGTCCAAAAGCTCTGCACAAGCTTGCAGAAGAAGCAGCGACGCCGTTGAGCGTTCCGAGAACCTTTCTTGACGGCGCGGAATTGGCGAGCATAATTGCCAAGGAAGGAAAAGTCAGGGCCTGAGATGTGACCTTCCAGATAAGAACCAAGTAGATTCCAGGCACCCGCATCCAACTTGGGACGAGAGTGAGATAAGGCACCAGGATATAGAGTATTGGGTAGGTGAGGACTACTAGGCGGAAAGTTGTCACGCTTCCGAGTCTTCGGTTGACGACTGGGAAAACGAAGATGGTGATGAACATCTGAATGAAGCCTTGGACAGAGAGAATGAATCCAATTTCCTTGGTGGGTAAAGCGAAGCCACCAGTGAACTTGAATGGCAGACTCGGTGCCTTGTGGGACTCGGGCATACTGAAAAGAACTGGAAGAAGTTGCTCAGCAGAGATGGTGTGGCTGGGTAATATATATTAGCGTTGTAACTGCAAATTGATTCCTTCTCACATACTATGCTAGTATTCCATAAGAGATGATGTTCAAGATGACCTGTCGAGTGAAAGGACTGGGCACAGAGGTGTTTCGTGTTGGCCGTGGTACTGGTCTTGGTGGGTCTTGTAGTTGAAGTGGCAAGTCTGCAACAGCAACGGGATTCAATGATGGCGAAGACTCGACACTCGAGTATTCAGGAGGAGCATCGACAAGCAGGGTCAGTGATTCCTCCCCAAAACTCATTTTCCTATCTTGCTGGGAAGGGCGGACAAAACTGAGAAGCCATCTTCCAGCTTCAAGGCCGAGGTCTTTTCTGTCCTTTTTGTCTTCATGCGTTTCTTCCAAGAACAAAATGCCGACAATCATTCCAAACACAACAACACCAGTGCAGACCAGATTGGGAAGTAAGTATGGGTACTTTTCGAACAAAGTACCAGCTCCGAAATAGCCAGGGTAATTACGGACAGGATCTGCGAGAGTACCACCGAGTCCAGAGCCGATGATGGAGCCAAGACACCAGACGAATGGCATAATAGAGTATGCGCGGGCTTGATGCGACTCAACTGTTACAACCTCGGCCACTGTCGTTTGAAGCACACCGATGTTTCTGCAGAATAGGTCAGCGAGAACATACAAGGTCTCGTGCTCATTTTTGCGTACCCATTCAGTAAGCCACCAAGCGCGCGAGCTATCAGCGCAGTGGTCAAGTTTGGCGCAAAGCCGAACACGAGCATGCTGAGTCCAGTGCCACCCAAACCTGTGAGAAGAATGGGTTTGCGCCCAAACTTGTCGCTTAACTTTCCCCATATTACACCTGTAGAGAACTCGGCAAATGCGAAAGCCGATGTAACCATGCCAGCGTACAACGCGATTTGTTTCTCGTCATCAGTGATTTTGAATGATGACACCATGTAATAAACATAAGGGAAAATGGACATGAAAGCAATGGGTTCACATATTCGACATAGAGCTGCGGCGGCAAATATCAGTACGTGGAGGGGCCACACATGTCGAGAATCTTACCGAGAACGAATAGTTGACGGGTGGGAAAGGCAGCAGATTTCTTTTGCGGTTGCCAATCACTGGTGTGTAAGGACGCCATGATGAATGAGCGAAGTTTGTGATGAGGCGAGGATGTAGGGATAGGTGAAGGTGGTGGAGAAGAGACTGCGTAAAGGTTCGAGTCGAAAGCGAGCAGCTCTTCTTATGGCAGACAGGGTAGGAGCAACTAGACCAAGGAATGCAATTGCAATTGCCCAGTTTGAATTTGTAACACTGCAGGAGATGGCGGACCCGTGAATTCGGAAGCTTCTGCCAGCGCACAGGAAGTCGCAAGGTCAGAAGATCACCAAAGCGAATTGAATGATCAATCACGCAGTAGACAGGGCAGGCAGACGGAGAAAGCTATGGTGACGAGAGAGATGCAGACCCACGGCGCGAGCAATCGCGCGGGAAAGTGGTAATTATTGCCACCCCCGGTGACGGTCCAAACGAGGGTCAATCCCCGTTTGATGCCCGGAAACCATCATGGATGGTCTGGTCAGTAGTGTGAGCAATTCGCGGATGCTTCTGCCCCTGTCATGGTCGAAACTTTCCAAGAATAATGTGAAACCATGGCCTGGGGTCCGTGGTTAGTGACGCTAAGAGGTTCCGCGACCTCGGAACCGGATAGCCGACCCAATCAAGTCACCGGGGAGCACGCGGGAGCGAGGCCGCGATAAAGTATCTTTGGTAAAGTAGCCCTACGATCGCATGCCACGCCTGAGGTCATTGGGCTCATTAAATGCGCTTTCATGAACTGCTTACACATGCCGGTATGAGCTTTCACATTTGCTTCTCCCACCTCTGATGAAAGAAATGAAGGCTCACGACGCGGACCTGCCACGTATCAGACGAGAAGAGCAGCGGTGAGGGAGCCTGAAAAAGTACGTGTAACAACCCAAAGCCCATCTTTCCGCATTCCTAGCTCGTCTGCACAGTATCCAAAAGCGTGCACTCTGAGCGTGGGACTGGAATGCATGTCCCTCTGGATCGAGTGCTCCCCTTCCGTCTCTACCGAATTCGCTATTGGATGTTGGCAAAGCTCATCTGATGTTAATCTTAGAGATCACCGGGGACTTTTCGAATCTGATGAAGATGTGGATAACCCTGGCTCTGCAGTGAAAACCAGGCGGATGGGCTTCGGATGGATCGGGAATGCAAGCTAGTCGAAGCCAGACAGAAGCTTCCAAGCGGGTTCTTCGCAAATTTTTAAGCTACCCGCACTCAATTGCAAATGGTTGGTCTCAGGAACCGCTGCGAGTTGCTCGAGTAAGGTTGAGATTAGCCCCGTCAATGCAAGACCGTTCCCCACTTGGCCTACAAGCGCGAGCTGTCGAAATATCGGTACAAAGGAGACGTCATGATCGTGTTTGTAATCCGTGCCTTCATCGGCGTATCCCTGTCTCACATATGGAATGTTTCAAAGCCGAGATTCGCGAGGTCTGTGTGATTGGAACTTTCGTAGAAGGAGCTCAGACATACGATTGATCAGTCTCAAAGCAGTGCACGGATTCGGTCACGGCTATGAGGCAGCTGAACCAGATATACCCCTGTGACTTCACAGTAAGGCGGCCGCCTCGGCCCACGCATCGTGCATGCGGCGTGACTGGACCCCCACAAAGCACAAACAATTCGTTGCTTGTCGGGGAAAGAGAGCAATCAAAGCAAGCAGTCCTCAATCCTTGCCGTCCTGCCCGTCGCACTCCAAGCGCCCGTGCCCAGGCGATCGACTGCTGCGATAATGTCCAGCAGTACCTCGGAATAAGGCACACCTCAATATATGGCACTGCACAATGCACTCTTGCATGGCGATATTGCGCAAGCAATCGTCAAGGCCCGATCGGCGACCTTGCATCTTACAATATAATGATTGATGTCGTTCTTTCAAGCTGCAGATCCATTTTGAAATGTTTGTTCGTTGCGCTGCGCTAAAACAAAGCTGCGCGTGACCTGTCACTTCAGCCTCGTCCAACGGGGCTGTCGATCCACAAAGGACAGCCAGCTGTGCACGCAGATGCAAGCCCGATCCCGCAATTGTTTGACGTGTCATGTTTTCAACAACAAACATGAGCAGTGAAAGGCTCAGCGCTTTTCGAACTCAGCAGCGCCAATTGGACTTGTACGTGTGGTGTGGTCCGAGGAGGAGAAGCTCGACCCTTCTGTCGTGCCGATAATGTCGTTGATACTAACTCGGTTCCCTTGAAGCGCCAGTGTGAAGCGGGCCGGTCCAAAAGGCATATACTTTACGCTCACACCTAGAGATCCAAACGTCTGGCAAGCCGTCCTTTTCGTACGCAAAGGTGGAGACTCTCATGTTCAGATGTCAGAGGACGCTTCTCAGAAGTGACCAGGTCCATACGCACCCGCGATCCTCAAGTTCAAGATATTCTTGTCGGCAGATCGACCTCCGATAATAGCAATCTCCACGGACATTTTCCACCCGCTCGTCACGCCATTGACCACATATACATACACCAACAGTGATACAGGCGCCGATACTGTCAGCGCTACAGATGAAGAGCGTCTACCCCCAGGCGGCTTCAGTCTACGTCACGGCTTTCCAGAATGGTTCGGCTCCAGCAAGCTGAACACAGAAGCAGAAGAGGTGCAACATAACGAGCAGGGTGACGTGACTACACGAGATGGCCATGTTTTGCAAACGGGAACAGACAAGGGCAGTACAACACTCGACACGGGAGCACCGCCAGCACGCTGTGGAGCAGTTGACATTGCTCGAGTCTTATATTACATGAGGAGCGCATTCGATTCTGAGACAGTCCTCGACAAGATTCCACTTGACACTGCAGGAAACCCAGGAGCGTGGCACGCTTGGCAGGCACATCGAGCAAAGGTACTGGGAGCTACCTCTGCCACGCGCTCGGATCACCGTCGACTATCCTCCCCTCTCGCCGTCCGTCAACAACCGGGTGGAGCTAGAAGACCAGGGCAGTGGAATTGGGAAGGCGTATGGGAAGAAAGAGTCAAAAAGGGCGTACATGCCAGCATTTCGCAGAGCGCTCTATACAGTAGCGGCCACGACAACGACCTGGTAGGCTTGGCAACAATCATGTTTGTTTCCCACGTTCACAACATACAGATCAATTTTCTCGATGTCGACCCGGAAATGCTGGAGCAGGCAGTCGCTTGGAAACAGAACATCGAGTTGGAGGCTGAAGATATACCTGCATGAATTTGTCGTAGCATGTTGACTATTCTTCTTCTGGTTGCTGTGCTGCATTTGTGTGCATTTACCCATCGCACCTGCCTTCTATGTTTATGCCTAGTCATGGCTCCTTTGCCGACCTTTTGCTCTTTCGTCTTCAGGCCCTCAGTCAACATGCATGTTCTACAGAAGTACTAATACGCATCCCCTTGAAATTCAGCGATTGGCCATAGTCTTCCCGTAATTATCTACCAGAACGTGAGAGAGATTCAACATGTCTGCACTGTCGGATAAAGAGGTGGGTCTGCAATTTCAAACGAGAAGCACCACACTCATGAAACCTTATAGAACACGAAACCTCACGCACTTCGATCCGCTCAAGCCCAGATCCAGCCCGCTGTCACGGCATACACTTGTGTGCCAGAATTCGTAGGCTTCACGGGAGGGCTGGCTCCGCCAGCCCACATGATCCCATTACCCTCGGCACTCATAGCCAATGTAAAATCCGGCGCAATTCCCGATAGCATATTGCTGGATAGTTCCCAGGCACGTGGTTGCGGCCCTTTGATCCGACAAGGCCTGAGGCCGCAGGACTCCCCACTGCGAGTTCGGAAGACGCGCGAAAATCTAAGGCAAGTAGATCAACAATCAACCGAAAACGATCGGGCTGCCACGACAAATGTACTATCCAAAGATCATACTCACAGTATCACCAGACCCTGGCATGATGCTAAGCATGACTTGGCGAATACCATGGCCAAAGACGCCATACCTGCAGATGGCTTCAGTATCCAATTCAGAACGATCGACCAACAACTCAGGCAATGGGACATTTCGAAACCTGTCCAAAGACGAAGATCTGTTCGTAAAAGAGTGGTTTCGCGAATGAGAGACGGAATATTGGGTAAATCAAGGAGCGCCGCGAGGGTCTTGGAAATAGCGCATTCCAGTCCGACACCTGAATATGACCCTTCAGACGGCGCAGGGAATCAGAAAATACCTGAGCTCCATGCTTCTACCATGAATGAGATTTGTTCCTCGCAGAGTTCTGATGTGGCTGACTCTATAGGGCCCGAACCCTCGGTGTCGGGAAGCGCTGATGCTATGCGTCCAACCACCTCGATTGGCGGTACCTTTACTGGGAGTCCCGAGATTCTCTCGCCGATCGAAAGATACTCAAACACGCCTATTGGCTTTGGATCTCCATCGTCTCAGCAGACGCCACGACCCGCTCACAGAATGAACCCTCAGGCTACCGACATGAAGGTCGATATGCTTGGTACTCTCCAAGTGGGACTGTCGGCAATTGCCACTGTTGATGCTGTCGATATTGCCGCTCGCAAAACTATCTGGGTCATGGTTGAAGCGAGAGCAATCATGCCGATCACTGCAAAAGCCGCTGATGATACTTCATGCATCTATGCCCAAGATATGCGCGCGCTACCACAGACACGGTACCAGACCTCTTCTGCTCTGGATATTGTTGTGGTTATTGACAACTCGTCGGTCTCTCAAAAAATATACTTTCAGCCCGAACTGCTAATTATAGTTAGGCAATTCGTATCTGCGCCGGTTATGCATGACATGAAGGCCGTGCTCGAGCATATAACTAACCTCCTGCAAGGAGATTGCGACCGCTTGGCTGTCTTCGGTACTCACTGCCAGCACCCAGGAACTTGCCCCAATAAGGAAGTGTCCGGATGCCAATTGCATGCATTGCAGTCTCCAGATCTAGCACGTCTGACACACGAACTACGCCACCTGGAGCCAGTGGCCGGGACTAAGGCTGATACGAGTTGCGGATGCAGCCCTGCAGAGTTTTGGGACGAAGTGGTGTGCTTTCTATCCCGGCCTGATGCGAATCATCGATCTATCCGACCTGAACTGACACACGTCATTATACTGTCCCCAAAACCCCAAGAATTTGCCAGCACTTTGTACAGATTGAGGCCTTGGCCAGTGCACCAATTCCGATGTGGTCTATTCTAGGAGAATAATCAAACGGTGAAAGAGTGTTGGAGTGACGGTTGGTACTTCGATGTACCACTGGGCTTCTCAGACTCTGGCACGGTTGACGGAGATATCATGCGTACCGCGATTCCTGAATTGATCGCCCAAGCCCGCGCAGGGGCATGTGTAGGGAAGCTGTCCGACCTGAGGATAGATGTCACGCACGGGAAGGGTTGTGATATCAAGGAAATTGTCAGGCCTTCACGTTCGACCAAGCTGCGGCCGGGACAATGCATGACGACTTTCGTCCGCACTACGGTACCACGGCTCGAGTCCAATGACAAAGAAGGAGAAGATCGTAGTGCAGAACTATTACAGCAACTGCTTCACATGCTTGGAGAGTGTGAGACCGAGATGTTCACTGCAGAAGTCTCATACAAGCACTCTCTATTCTCTCGAGACACTCGCCTGATTACCAAACATCGCTCCCGCATCAGACGACCAAATAAGGGATCAACGTGGACACGACAGCAGACGATCATCCCGGATACCTACGCTGTTGAACACGGCAAGGCATTGTTCATTGCCAATACCTGGTCACCAGATGCCGCAATGGAGCGATTGCGGCGAAAATTCAGGTCTGTGTTATTTGAGCCCGATCATGGATCAGGACTACACCGTATCATCAAGGAGCTGGAATTTCAACTATCGGTTCTTACAACTCCTGAGACGCAGGCCGCGCAGCATACCTTCCGGCAAACCCATCAGCGGTCCAATCATCCAAGAGCAACACTTCACTTCCCGGATACAGACGTGTCTATGCAGCCAGGCTCGACTTGCAAGGAAGTCGATCTTGACGCATCCACATCGAGCCTCATGACAAGCTCGAGTGACGCAGGTGCACCATCTGACACGCCGGCTAAACAGGACGAAGCGAGGAGGATCTGGCGACATATGCGCAGGGACAGCCGATCGGCATCGCTACTTAGCAGCACTGGCGTCGGAATCAGACAACGGGAGTCCAACGAAAGCCTGGATCTTGTCAATCAGCTTGAAGAGGCGGATGTCAAGCTACGCGAGATCAGACGACAGGCCCTGCAGAACAAACGCAGTGTGGGTGCAGAGACACTGAGGGACTTTCAGGGGGAGGGCTCGAGAAACGATGCAGGTAAGGGAACCGGAGGCAGCGTTCCGTGGCTGTAGTGAGAGGTGAGGATTGAGGAGTCCGTTGGGCATTACTAGAGATTTGGGAAAGCGCAGCTCGAATGCCGCCATGGCCAATATTGTTATACAGTTACCGTATCACACTTGCATGATTCGAGAGATATGTCACCAGGCACTCACTTTCTGCGTCGAACAAGGCGCACGCTACGGATTGCCTTCCCATTGGGCATGGGCTGACGCCGACGGATTGGCCTCCCATTGGACCTCTGCCACTGATCGCATCGCTCTCTTGATGAACCTCATAACCAAGGTGAAAAGCAGTGACATGCCATCAAGGCATCGAGAAATAATGCGCTTCAAGTCGACTCGCCGCCTGTTGTCACCGCAGTACACATTTCCCCGATCCTATTCCCATCATCTGCCCACTCGAGCTTTCAGCCTCATGCTCTCCGCGACGGGCCGTTCCTGCAGCGGGAAGCAGTAGTCATGATCAATTCGGACCCAAACAAGTAAGTAGGTAAGCGGAGACGCCTCAAGTCATGTCATGTGTTCTGTCTGCCTTTTTCCCTTTTCCGCTTTACAGGGAGGGAGGGTGCAGGTGGAAAGTGGAAAGTTGGTGGTTGCGTATACATGTCTGTGCTATATGGCAAACGGCAAGGCACTTTGGACTGCATTTGCGAGTACCCGATTCTGTGGATCTTGTCTATATGAAGTTTCTTGGCCCAATACGGGGCGAGGGGTTGTCGATTCACGAGGATGTGCATGAGCGATTGGAGGGAGAACACGTTCCCGAAGAAGAAGTTTATTGGGAGAAGAGAGACGAGAATGTAAATGAGTGGAAAGGGGAGGTTCTCTTTTCGTGGGGAGGGGCGAGCCGACTCGATTTGGACATTATGGCTGACATTCATGCAGGTGGACGTGCATGGCATGATGCACGCCCAGGCACGAGATTCCAAATCTTTTCGCTCATATTGTACGAGGAAGATCGATCGCTCGAACAGGTCGATTCATTGATCGGGGACAGGGATATGGGTGGTGTTGGGAGGAGTGTAGGTGCTACGAGATTATAGTGACGGAAGTAGGCAAGCGCAGACGCGCATGCGCATGTGGGTATCCACGATTGATGGTGACACGGTGGTCAAGGTATAATCGACGCCAAGTTTGCTTGCTATGCAAGGGGCATGAGCTGTAATGAGAGCTGAGGTTTCATTGATTATCGGATTCAAGATTAGTGGTAAGTTTTGCTTTTCTTCGCTTCCATTTACGACATTCTTTTTTGGGACTGAAGGACGCTGGCTAGGTACCTTTTTGTGCATTATCGTGAAAGTACTGGTCTGGCGGTCACAGGACGATTGGGTCGTAGGTTATTCTTTCTCTGCACACGCTCCATACCGCCCATCCATGGCCTCAAGACGTCGGGAATAGTCATGGTCTTGGTCTCCTCGTCCCAGCCTGCTTCCATGATGGCAGCTAGAACACGCGGGACTGCAAGAGCGGTTCCGTTGACGGTATGAGGCCACTCGTGTTTGCGGCCAGACTTCTCGGTCTTGACTCGAGTGGCCAAACGCCTGCTTTGGTAGTCAGTGCAGATACTTGCACTAGTGACCTCACCCCAACCCTGGTCTTTCTCTCGGCGTGAGGGGAAGAAAGCCTCGATGTCTATCTTGCGGGTGGCGGAGGCGCCGAGTTCAGTCGTGGGCATTTCCAAGACACGGCAATGTAGACCTAATGAGGAGAGGATCTCTTTCTGAATAGACACCATTTCATCGAACAGGGATTGTGATTGGGAGGGAGTGTCCTCGGCGAAATGTTCAGAAGAGTCAGAGTCGGGCATTGTCCAGGCAAACATTTCGACTTTGGTGAATTCATGCACACGGTAGAGGCCTTTAGTGTCGACACCCCTGGCTCCTGCTTCAGCTCTATAGCACCTACTCACGCCTATGACTTTTAGGGGCAAATCTGCTTCCTCAAGGATAGTGTTCGCCTTCATGCCAGCAAACGGAATCTCGGCGGTACCGGCTAGGACCAATGAAGGCTTAGACTTGTCCTTTTCAGGCTGCGCAATTGCGTAGATTTGCTGTTCATCATTCTGGTCGCGAGGTTGGAAACCGCAAGCCGAGGCGATATGGGAGTAGATGATGGAAGGAGGAGAGACTATGCGCCAGCCACGCTTCATGGCTATGCTGAGAGCGTATTGGATCAGGGCCTGCTCGAGAAGGGCAGCTTCATTTTTCAGGAAATACCAACCCCAGCCTGAGGTTGTTGCTGAACCTTGAAAATCGAGAAGATCGAGTTCGGATCCGACGTGAACGTGAGATTGCCAGACACGATCAGAGGTGGAGCCATCTGGGGCTGGATGGTCGTTGATATATCCTATCACTTCGGGCACATGTCCAGTCGGCGTGTAGGTACTGCTGAGGTTGGGCAACTCGAGAGCCAGACTATCAATTTCATCCTCAATCTCTTTTTCCTTGGCCTCGATGATGCTCAGCTGGCTTTTCAATTGCTTCGCCTGCTCTAATAACGCGTCTCTTGACGTTGAAGGGCCATCGATAGCGTCTGTGTCAGTGTCGATGGTGCGCGTGGATGCATTTGCCAATTGCTTTCTCAAGATATTGTTCAGTTCTCGGACGCTTCTTCCCTGCTTCTGCTGGTCTTGCCATTGCTCGTGCAGCTCAAGGATGCGCCATGAGTGCTTTGCCTGGCTCTTGTAGTTTCTATCTATGCAGTTCTGTTCATATAGTCCCGGACTGTTGCGAATGTGTCGAATATCGATTGTCGGTTTTGGTGCGAACGATGGTCTTGTATAGCTACGAGAAGCGGCTATTTGTGTCCGGATGCCCCCCAGCAGGCGCCGGCAACATGATAGGCAGACATGAGACGTACTCATTGCTTTGTGTAGTCGCTGGTTAAAATAATGTCCATGGATCTTTTTGGCTTTTAGAGCTTCGGGAGACGCGCCCGCCGTCGAGTCACGTCATGTCAGGCGTCAAAACTCCCGTATTTCCCGACTGCTTCCAATTCGTCTTTTTCTACTCATCTACAACGTGTGTATATAGTAAAAGACTTGTATGTATAAGCTAAGGTCAATTGCATGCACTTTACCATCTTGGAGGTGCAATGCCGAGGCCATGGTGGCTGCGTCGCAGATGCCATCATCTCCAGCCGCGCCATTTGCTCCTGCCCGCCATTTACCAAAGCATCACGCAGGCGAGGGCATGATCACGCAGCCATCTTTGCCACAGATATCTCAAACATCCATACTGTAAGATGCCAGGCTTTTCACCTTTCTAGACACAGACAGAGCGAGTCAAAACGCCACTCGTCTAATTGATTATGAGACACGCAGACACGACTTCACGAGAGTTGCTAGACATCATAAAAGCTGGCCGCGCTTATATTGAATAGTTGCCTTGTTGCCGTCTTGCGCATCGTTTTGTGTGACTGCACAGCATATCTGCCTCTCTGATGGTTTCCCATATCGAGCCTCCCAACCAGCAGCTGATACCTCGTCGCCCGACCTCGGTCACGTCTCGCGCTTCAACCTCGCGGAGACACCGATCCAGCCGCTCACACCACGGCACGCCCTCGTCTACCTCTCAAAATGAATTTCCAATTTTTGAGAAGACTGGCGACGTCGAGATTTTTGTGACGTCGATCAACGGTCGGAAAGAGCAGCGTTATCTGTTGCATCGTCTCATTCTGACTCAGTCTTCTGGCTTTTTTGAAGTCGACATCAAGTACGAAGGTGAGTCTGCGATCCAGTCTGGGCATGCGTCTGGTCCGTCTTATGGCGCTCTGTCGCGTATCGGCGAGAATGACACGTCGAGGACGAGTGTGGACACCTCGAGGACCAGCACAGACTCGGCAAACACGCGCCGTGTCTCGTCGTCGTCGTCATCCGATCGCAAACGCTGGCGCTATGTGCTAGATTGGGGAAACACACCGGATAGCGAGATTCCCATGCTGGTACAGCGGCAGGCTTCCCTCGCGGCTGCACAGGACAGCCCAGGCCCTCCACCAGTCTCCCGAAACAAGCCTCCGGCATCGAGCAGCTCTTTCTTCCGAAGCATGTCTAATTTCTCCGCACTCAACATCAACGGCCAGCCCACTGCACCGTCTGGTCCGGATGATGAACTTGTTCGCGACTACGACAATCTCTTTCGCATATTCTACAACTATCCACCAGCTCTCGACAGCGCTAACATCGCCACTGCATATACCGAATCCAAGGCCCTGCTGCACTTGGCCGATGCCTATGATGCGCTTGATGTCGTGGGGCCTAGAATTGACCATCATCTCCTTCGTTTTCAGGGACGTCTGTTCAAGCAGATTGCAAAGTATCCGCCATCTTACTTGAAGCTCGCCTACCTGGCCAAGTCCAAAGTCATCTTTGCTGAGGCGCTGATCCACATAGTCGGGCAATGGCCTATCGGAGCTTCCCAGCTTCGAGGACAGGTCGATTTAGCCGTCATGGATCTCATCGAGGATAAAGTTGACGAGCTTGAAGAGATCAAGGCCAAAATCGAGACCAAGCTGTTCAGATTAACCCTGACTACCAGTAGAGGCGAACGCGTGAACCCTGGGAATTCCTTCTTGGACTGGCTCGCCATGAGTCTCTTCAGGCAATTCATATCAGAGAATACCACACCTGGCCCGGTGTCAATTCCCAAAGACCCTGGCGCCCGGCCGGGATCGGGCAATACATCCAGTAATAACAGGGCACCGCCTCCTTCCAGCAGGGCTGGACGCAGCAATAACAGTCAGGCCATCGTTCGTGTCCCTGTCCCGCAGACTTTACCTCCTGCTCCGCAGCCGGTGAATACAGGCCGTATATACCGCCTCATGGGGTCGAGCAGCAACTCTGCATACCTTCCCCACGACGAGATGAAACGCTTTCTCAAATTAAGCCCCGATCTGTACACGCGAGACAATTTGCGCAGGTTTGAGCGCCGTATGGACGAGTTGAAGAACCTGGCGAGGGATGTTGTCAAACCGCTGACGAGGAATTGCCTCGAGTTGGACCTTGTCAGCATGAGCGGTAGTGGTGGTGGTAATATAAGTGCTGGAGGCTCGTTGGGGTATTTGACGTGCACAAGGGTGCTAGATGAAGACTTTCCTTGGGACGACTAGGATGATGACAAGACGATGATTGACGATGGCTGTTCTTTCGGCCGGGATGAAGTTATGAAATGCATGTTTCCCATGACAGATGGTGCAGGGGTTGGCCTTTTGCTTTCCTCGCTCATGTCATGCACTCCGATACCGCCCCTCCCCCCCCCTTTTCGTTAGCAGTTGCATATACATGACCCGCAAATCATGCTAGAGTGTGCCTTATCTTATGAATGTCGCTAGGCTTGTAGAACGGTATGCCATGGAATGATATCTCGGGTATAAGTATAGGCAAAGCACAACTCAATCGTCAAACCCCTCAAACTCATCCTCCTCAAACCCCCGCTTCCTGACCTCCTCTATCATCCTCTGCAGCTCCATCTCCTTGGACAACTCGGCCCCGTCCATCCTCCCAATCCTCTCCTTCTCCCTCTTCGTCTGCTTCTTCTCCCGTCTCTCCTCCCTCACACTCTTAGCATCCTTCTTAGCACTCCAAGCCCTCTCCTTCTTCCTCTCCTCCTTACTCATACTCTTCCTGGGCACCAATTTCCCCCCCGCCGCCGCCTTCTCGGCTTTATACTTGGCCAGTTCCTCCAACCGATGCGCCTCCCTCGTCCCGTCTCTGTAAGCGTACACGTCGAAATCGAGCGCTAGACCAAGCCGTTTGTCCCCCGTGAAGGTTTTCAGTTCGGGCATTTTGGGGAGCTTGAGCAGGCCCCACGCCGTCGCTTGCTCCGTCCAGTCCACGTCTTCTTTGCGGAATATACTGCTCGCTGCGTGTTTGCTGTAGGCTTGCACCCAGGACACGAAACCCCGTTGGGCTTTGTCGTGGATGGCGCGGTCGCGGAGGACGACGTCCCGGATCGTTTGCGTCGCGGCTGAGCCGGCTGACTCGCTCGGTGTGATTGCTGGTGAGTGCAGCGGGAAGATGGGCGTTTGTCGGATGCGGAGGAACTCGATGTAGTCTTCTTCCTTGCCTTGGTTTAGAAAGGTGACTGCTAGACCGCGGCGGCCGGCGCGGCCGGCGCGACCGCAGCGATGGAGGAAGGTTTTGGGGTCGCTTGGGGGGTCGAGTTGCACCACTAGGTCTACTTGGGGGATATCCAGACCTCGGGCCGCGACGTCGGTGGTGAGGAGGATGGCGGGCGATACCGTGGAGACGAATTTTGTGAAGTTTTTGGCTCGCACGTTGGCGGGGTGTTTGCCGTGAAGGGGCACGACGGAGAAAGTATCGGGGATCAAGGCGGGTAGGACGTGTTGCCAGTAATCGACCGAGGCGCAAGTCGAAACGTAGAGGACTGTCTTTTGCGGTTGGGGTGACATGTCTGTGAGGAGTTGTCGCAGGGCGGGCATCTTCAGCGAGGGTTTCGTGGTAATGTAGGCCATTTGCAGACTCGCGGGTGTACGTCTGTCTGATGCACCCGAGGCGCTCTTGACTTTGACGGCTATCCTGACTGGGTTGCGCAGGCCGACGCGCACCAGCTGATCCAGAGCCTCTGATACACTTGCGCTGAACAGACCCGTTCTTCGTTGCTTCGGTAGACGTGAGAGGATCTTTTGCAGAGTATCGCTAAATCCAAGATCGAGTAGTCGGTCGGCCTCGTCCATGATCAGAGCTTCGAAAGATGATTGAGGGCAATGCACATGCGGCGAAGACAGGACTTCCAGTAATCGGCCAGGCGTAGCAATGAGAATATTAGGTGATGTCTTTAAGAAAGTGGAGATGTCTTGCTGGGCTTTTGTCGTTCCTCCTAGTAACAATTGCGGTACAATCTTTGGCGTGGAAGAGGAAAACTTGGGCGCCGGTGTTGGCAGCGTGGGCTTATCTTGCGCGGCTTGCCCGTATATGGCGTCTACCATGTGTGTATCCTCCTCTTCCTGTGTCTTGATAGCTCCAGCAGCAGCGGCTGACGGTGGATGAAATGCAAGCAGAGACATCAACACCGAGTGTATTTGCGTGGCCAACTCTCTGGTCGGCAAGATGATGATTGCACCAACGTGATGTTTCTTAATCGGTTCGTCCAGCCGTAGTAATCGTTCAATGGTGGGTATGAGGAAAGCAAGAGTCTTGCCACTTCCAGTCACAGCTTCGACCACAACATCCTTGTTTCCCATGAACAGTGGTATCGCACTTGCTTGCACAGGCGTCATGCGTTGGAAGCCCATACTCGATATCGCGTCTAACATCCATTCTGACAATCCTGGCGTGAGAGCCTCCCAAGCTCTTGCTGACGATTTGTCTACCCCTTTCGGTGCTTCATTTTCTTTAGCCTGCGCCATTCCGGTATAAAGTTGGTGTTGGTATTTACTGAGGCGCAAAGTGTTTGGTCCATCTGCAATTGCACATGGAAAAGTTACTGCCAAGATGAACTTGCCCAGACTTTTTTTTCTTATCGCTCTTATCGGAGCGCCACAGTGCGCCACTATATTGACCCTCTTCCTGTTCCACGCTGCGACTATCACACAGAGGAAATCACGGTTATGACACGCGATGATTTGCTCTCGCTGGCCGAGGGCATCAGAGAAGCCATCACTGTCTTGCCTGTGTATGATCCAATTCATGCATGCGGCTCAGCCCCTCTTCGAATCATCGAGGCTCGATCAGATGATGTACTTTCTCTTGCCCATGAAAAACTACACACTTGGAAATACTCCGAAGTCCCCACATCATGGAGGCGCTTGTACGAAGAAGCCAGTCTTTGGAAGGCCATATCCTTGATCTTACAGACTGCTCACTCTGAGTCTTCGCAAGGACAGAAGCGTAAGAGAGACGGCTCTCCAGTCACAAATCGTGAACCCTTCGATGCAGATGATATCAATTTTAGTGACCATGCAGACGATTGCATCACAAAATTGGTGTATATTCTTGATATGGCAATCATCCTCACAGGTGCTCCTCGACACAGACAGCTCATTCACCAAATTTTTGACTCTCTAAAAACGATACTTGGCCCTCATGATGGCCCGCGGACTGCTGTCTTTCCGTCAAATGCTCCCGCACCACTTCCGAGCGATACCTTCACTCGAGTAGAAAAACTTGACTTTCTTGCTTTCCAAAGTCACCTCGATGAGGATCCTAAGCCACTTGTCATGTCGGGTGTGATGAACGATTGGCCCGCTGTTGCTGACTCAAAACATCTCTGGAGTGATTCTGCATATTTACTGCAGGCCACTCTAGGAGGGAGGCGGCTTGTACCAGTGGAGCTTGGCCGCAGCTACACCGACGAAGGGTGGTCGCAGAAGATCATGACCTTTGGTGAATACGTGCGCACGTATCTTCTTCAACCTAAACAGGACCAGACTGGCTATCTCGCGCAGCACGATCTGTTTGACCAAATCCCAAGTTTGGCAGCAGATACAAGAACGCCAGACTACTGCTATACGAATCCTCCGCCACCTGATCCCGCATACAAGTCTACCGTACCTGTGGCCGACCTCGACAAACCTCTACGCAATGCATGGCTTGGCCCTGCTGGTACTATCAGTACCATGCACACAGACCCCTATCACAACATTCTTTGTCAGGTTGTTGGGCACAAGTATATTCGATTATATCCTCCGTCCGAGACGCCTAAGCTATACCCGCGTGGTATTGACGAGGCAGGTGTCAATATGGAGAACACTTCTCATGTCGACATTTCGCTAGCAAGAAAGCTCCTCGAACCATTAACCGCGGATGGCGTGGAAGCATCCGCCCAGCTTGATGAATCGAGGGCTGAGTTTGACGCCAGTTTTCCACTCTTCAAGGATGCGAAATACATCGAGGGTATCCTAGCCCCCGGCGAATGCCTGTATATTCCAGTAGGTTGGTGGCATTACGTGGAAAGTCTTAGCACAAGCTTCAGCATGAGCTTCTGGTGGAACTAATGTCAGCCTTGATCAGGCCTGATGGGCTCTTTTCCCGTCTAGTCCACTCTCTGCTCTCTAAGAACAAGATCCGTTCTTACCGCTGTTCTGCTTTCATACCCCGTCAGCCCCGCAAAAATGGAGTAGCGGATCGACGCAATATGCAAGCGTGGCAAGCCAATCCTTGTCCCCCGCATCCTCTTCACTGTAGACTTCTTGAAGTGTACCGATGCGGGGTAAACGAGTTTCGAACAGTATAAGTGAACCCACGCATACCTCCTCTCTACAATTTACCTGTCAATTATACCCTACGCTTCTGAGCAGTCTCGCAACTATGGGTGAAGGCAAAGAGAAATCCGTTATTCAGAAGGCTTCAGACCGCATTCAAGCCCTCACGGCAGTCATAACAGGCACACCCACTGCAATCTTCCCCGCCTTTGACAATCTCCCCAAGGTAGAAGGTCAACCGCAAGGTTGTTGCTGGGGCCTCTTCGATGACCGTATCACTGGCAAAAAGGATGAGGTTGGCACGCTGAACCTTCTCACGCCAGCTGTTGTGCAAGCCGCAGCCAAAGAAATCAAGAGTGGTGAACACGTCCAGCTTGATTGGCCATTGGAGAATGTGCAGTTTCCTGGTTTCGGCAGAAAGGAGTTTCATCAAAAGGTCATTGATTTAGATTCCTTGGGATTCAAGGCCTTGGACGATGAAGTGTATATCAACACGCAGAGTGGGAGCCAGTGGGATAGTTTGAAGCATGTATGTGTGTATTGTGAGAGATGAGCGGTCGAGGGAGTATTGCTGATCGAGATCGATCTAGTTTGCTCATCAGAAAACGGGCATGTATTACAATGGGCTTTCTCACGAGGAAGCAACGAAAACCATCACCAATGGCATCCACAGTGAGTTTTGAATCCCCAGCGTCCTTCTTTCCAAGCAGCCCGATGACTAAGCGACATCACAGATTGGTGTGAACGAGGTGGCATAGTCGGTCGCGGCATCCTAGTCGACTGGCTCCGCTGGTACGAACACAAACACGGCAACCCACCCTCGCCCATAACCCGTCACGAGATCCCCGCCTCGGAGCTCGTCGAAACGATGAAATATCAAGGCCTGACAGCTCGACCCGGCGACATCCTGATTGTACGAAGCGGATACGTACGATGGCACAAGTAAGGACCTCCTTTCCTCCCACCCGAATCATCGACCTTCTTCAAGCAAAAAAAGCCACACCCTTCTTCTCCATCAAGTTCTGGATGTTATGGTGATACACTAACAAGAAACCCCATAGCTTCGCAAACCCAGAAGAACGCAAAAAGGGAACAAGAGAAAACAGCATAGCGATCGGACTCCAGAACAACGAAACCACGGTCCGCTGGCTCTACGACCAACACTTTGCAGCCGTAGCCGGCGACACAGTGGCATTTGAAGGTGAGTATCCCCCAACCACGAAACGGTCATCGATCAAACAGACGCTAATATCTCCCTTCCAGCATGGCCAGCAGCGCTAGAGACAGGGTATTGTTTACACGAATGGCTGTTGGTGCAGTGGGGTACACCGATCGGCGAAATGTGGGATCTGGAAACGCTGTCTAGAACTTGTGAGCGCGAGGGCAGATGGTCTTTTTTCTTTACCAGTGCGCCGTTGCATGTTAAGGGTGGTGTGGCGAGTCCGCCTGGCGCTATTGCTGTGTTTTGAGGTGAGGATGAAGAGGTTACTCTGGCTATTCTGTTGCCGGATTTTGCAACTGTCAGGAACGAAGGAGAAAGGAGAACAAGGCGAGATGTAATGAATGAAGGAAATCTTTGCAAGTTGTGAGGAACGGAAGGGAAAGGAGAACATGGCGAAATATGATGAGTTAATGAAATTTCTAAAGGCCGAGATCATTAAGTGTTGATTCGCTATAACTAGTCCAAGGTGAGGCGCTTGCCTCGCTGCAGCGTAGTCTCATATTCTAGCCAACCGCAACCGAAAATAAAAACTCCTACCGCTGAATCAGACCCGAAGAAAAGCGGCGTCAGGTTGTTGCCGCGCCCTCCTGCTAACTTGAAATGTTTTCCCGCTGTTGCTGTGTCGGGATCAGCTCTGCATCAAGAAGCTAGTAAACTTGATCCCTCTCAGATAAAATCCAAATCTAGCCTCTCCTCCTGCTCCTGACCGAGTCATGTCCCTGGACGTCAACAGTTGAGCTTTCGGTCGAGATGGGCACAGCCTCTTTCTTGTCCTCCTTCTTTTCGACACGTCTGGTGCCCAGCGGCGGCTCGAACCTCTTCCTCAACGTCTCGATCATCTTGCCGAACCAGTAGTAGTTGAGCACGTTAAGCACAATGTTGCTGGCCAGATAGCTCAGGGCTAACCACTGGGGCAGGGATCTCGCGCCGGCGAAGGCCATGATGTCTTCGACACCTGTACCAGCCACGCTGAGATCCTCGGTGGTGATGATGGGCTTTTGCATATGTTCGAGGATGCCGGTGTTGTTCAGGAGGTCGCTCGCGGGGCCGATGACCTTGCCGGCTTGCATTGCGTGCCATATATCTGAGAAGACGTAGACGCTCTGGACGGCGCCCCAGACTAGGCGGCAGGAGAAGAAGGTGGTGATCAGGACAACGCCGTTGATGAGCTGGTAGACGGAGCCTGTGAGGTGGAGTTTGTCTAGGAACCAGTGGATGTTTAGAGGGGGCGAGGAGAGCTCGTAAAGGATGAAGACGGGTCCGTAGTAGTTGAGGAAGGGTCTCTGCAGGAAAGTCAGAGCTCGTTAGCCAGAGTGCTCGTGTTGGTGCAGCGTTAAGAACAGGAGTTGATGCGTCTGGCAGTACTTACGAAACCCAGCGAGAAGACAGTGACGGCAGAGATGGCATGCAGTAACATGCCCACTCCGAATATGTCGATATGCCTGATGGTAATGATCATGTCCCAGATGAAGTAGCCTCCTGCGAGCCCCTGCAACATGCCACTGGCCCCATCATATCCCCATATTCTGCCAGCCCAGTTCATCTGCCGTCTCTCTTCATCGAAAAACATCAGGTAGAGACCTGTCGTATTGACCAGCAGGGACTGGACCAGCGATACGACGTGTACATCCCAGTTGATGCGTGTACGCTTATTGAAGTTGTTATACATCTCTGGAAAGTAGCGAGCACTGAGGTAAGGTGAGATGTACGAATGAATGAGCTGGTACACGGCGAAAGCGATGATGATCTCGTGGACGTGGTAGGGCAGCGTAGGCAGCGATAAGGCTTCCGCTAGGGGTATTGTGGCCTTTACCAGCCATTCAGGCGGCGGTATGAAGAACGGATCGCGCATTCTTGGCGCCTTTGTATGATGTTATAGTCGAAACGGCAAGGAGCGTCTTCAGTTATCTTCTATCGCATGTCTCCAAACTTGGACGGTTGTGTTTTTGTGACGGTCAAGCCGACGAGCTTACCTTACCTTAGCTTCCTTGTGCCAACACGATGATGAATGACACATGCGGGGAGCCACGAGACGACGTCAAGCCGTGACCGCGACCTCAAATCCGCCCACGCCCGCCATTCTTGCATCCTCATCCTATGCACCTGCCACGTTCATGACCAGATCACGTCTTGCTAACGAGCGTGCTTTAACACTTTGGATTACTTCCGACGCTTGCATGCCTCGTAGCCTTGTAAGCTCATGCTTTCGTGCATTTATGAAAACCGGCCTACTTTGGCGGAAGGCGTCAACTCTTCAATAGGTATACACTGAGCAGCGCTATCAAGGTACGAATAATCATATATGCGTTTCATCCTCGGTAATCAAAGGCTTTCGACGTCTGCAAGTGTAACCAACAACTTCCCAATCAATCCTTGGAGTCACCGCTTCGATCATCGGACCAGGTCAGCTCACCTTCTCAGCGGAGCCTCCTCACGTGCCACTGCTCCAGCTTTCAGGGCAAACAATGGATTCTCTACTCTACCTCACCCTTCTCCATTCTCCCTCATCACGCTTACGAGGAGACTGACATCACGATGACTATCTCCTGCCCCTGTCAGAACGTTGTACCTTATCTTCTTGTCATCGATGTTCTTGGACCCAGCAGCGGGGATCTGCATGGCCGACTGCGTTATACAACATTCTCGATGCAATCCCCTCCCTGCCTCAACACAGGGCTGGAAAGAAAAGAAACCGACGCTGACTGGTCTGCTCCACATTCATCCAAATCAAGGGAAAGAAAACGAAACGCGTATAAAGCAAGGGTATCATTATCCGGCTACCGCCTTGGGGCATATCTATGCGAAACCTGTATCCCTTCAAGCTAGGCTCATGCCTGCACTCGGATCGTGCGAAGCTTTACCACGGGTGAGACACACACGTGAAAGAAGAGGGTCGGTATGTCGAATGTAGGTATGAAAATCAGAAGAATAAGAAACAATTGTGGACTGGGCTGTGGTCGTGATGGTTACGCGAGTTGTCGTGACTCATGTCACTACACCACATTAGTGGTGGTAGTTTGACGGGGGCATAGAAGGTCCAGAGGGATGATCTATGTAATATGATGATATGTTCTGATCGTAGTCACCATCGTTCGGTGCCCAGACATTATCCCAAACTTGTTGGGAGTAAGGGTCAATAGACGGCAGGGCAGCATGCATCATGTTTGGATATGGCTGGTCAGAGAATGCTTCGCCACTGGAGAGAGACTGGGCAGGGTCAATGGTGTTCGTGACTGAATTTTGGGAGAGAGAGGAGAAAGGGTCCCGCTGGAAAGACTGTGCATTGATTGGCTGAGCTGCTGTCGTTGATACCAATGTTGACTGATTGGCGCTGAGTATCTCGCTCTTTTGTGTACGTCTTGAGGGTGTGATGCCCGCCATTGGTAGTTGTGAGGCACAGAACTCCTTACGACACTCTTCCATAGCTTCCTTGCGGTGCTCGAGAGTGCTGTTCTGGTGGAAGAACTCGAAGCGTCCCAACAGCCTTTCGCGTTGTGGGTGGTCTTCTGGCACCTGGATCCTTGTACCACATGTCGCACTATTCAGATGATACGAGAGCATATTCTGTAGAGCGATTGTGTAGCTATAGTGATTGTTCGAGGAATGGTCCTTTAGCTCGTGGCGAGCAAGTTCGATGAAGTCGGTGAAAGTTTCGTGGGGACATTTCCCACAGGCAAACGTCTTCTTGCCTATGTATGTCCCACACGTCTTGGTTGCGTGTGCCTTGTAGTTTGGGGCTGGTGTTTTCCCACCGAACTTTGTACCACATCGACAGTAAAGCAGAGCGCTCTCTTTGCTTGATTCTGCCCGCGGCGTCGTGATTTGGGATCTCCTGGCTCGAGAGCTCGGTGCAGCTGAGAAAGGCGTTTCTACACCGGCTGGGACGGAACCATCGTCTCCTCTGAAAGGAAGAGGCTTCGCAAACGAAGATTCGTATTGCGATGATGGCAGTGAGCCTGGCATGCCCGGCTTATCTTCTTGATGTTCTGTCAGATATATTCAGATAGTACAAGGCTAAGAGATTGGTACTCAGAAGTTTGAACCATGCTAAGACCTCGTCGCTATACTTCTGTAGCTTGAACAATGCCTCAATGTGATGCTCCAAAAGAGAGGGAACGACCTTCCGGAAGAAACTATGGTGTCTCACACCCTCGAGGTAGCTTTTGGCGGACAAGACTTGCCATGCTTTCAAGGCTTCTGTCACGTCGATACCCTGAGCTTTGTATTAAAGGAGGGCTTGAAGATGTTTCCCAGCGCCAGGTGGAATAGCTGTACGGGCTCTCCATGCTGGACTATCATTCGAGTCTGTGGTGTGCATATAAAAGCCACATCGCGGGGACATTGGATTGAGGGGACGGCGAGGGGAAGCCATTGCGTCATATGCAGATCAGAAATCGACGTTGTGGTCCTGTGGGGAGGTGCCTCGGAGCCAGATATGGGGAGAGGGAATTCTTGGCTCAATGATTGAATGTACTTCAAGAGGATGGACGAAAACGAAGGAGACTAGGTGAGAGCACCTTTTAATAAACAGTTTGGCATCTCGCACGGGATCTTAAAGTCTGTGCAGTTGAAGATGATGAAGCGGGACCAATCGTACTGCTGTTAAAGAAGAGGGGTGGCTTAGGAAAAGCTGACTGAGTCCAACCAAAAAGCAGGCAACTATAAAGTCGACACCACTAAATCTGGCGAAATTATCACCATTCCAGGTCATCGCGGCGCTGAACTTCAAGCAATCCTCGTTGATTTCCAAAATCATAGCTACTGGTCTCATCACGGGCTTGAGGGTACCACTGTACATATGTACTTTGTCGTTAGTTTTGTAGTCGAACTGAAGAAATGTATGTCCTAACCACCGAGGCTTGTTATGCAGGTACGGCAAGTTGGATTTTAGCCACCGGGGAAACGTCTTGCTAGCCGGAAGGCGAGTCCCGTGGTGCAAAACTGCATGCTCATCGTGACAGAAGAAACGCAAGCACAGCACAGCTTCAGATAGCCGGTTGAGCCTGAGACATCATTGCCTTGTCCTAGTTACGGACTTCCCGTGCCAATTTATAACAGCAACTACCATTAAATTGTCGCAACTTGGGGAGACTACCAGGCTGTTAATTCAGGACAACATACCTGAAATAAATTCAGAGACGACCATGATTTCTTGGGCTTGCGCCGAACATTGGAGCATACAGACTCGTACCAGACCAAGGTTTCAGCCGGATTCGATGATATATACATTGTGCTCCGGTTTTAACCTGTGGCTGCGGACTCTACCCTCCATCAGCACCACATGGAGCGTAAGGTATGATGGGGAAGAGAAGTGTATTTTTACGAGACTGGAAACAATGCTGGAGCGTCCTATCGCCACATTGCACACGGAATGATAGCACCGTCAAGTTCTGACGCACCAAACAAACCAGAGTCGTCAAATTTGTCGAGTCCACGCATCCGCGGACCCCGATTTACACCTAATAAACATGCACGTACGCGGAGCATTTAAGGTTTGTTCAGGGTAAGGTACTTGCATTGTACCCTTCATCCATCAGTTTATAGCGCGAATATTTTCACGCCATTCGGTAGACGATACCGAAACTCAGAATGCCCATAACGAGGCCTTGAAGACATTTTTTACGATCTTCTGTGCTGTACTGGATGGCCCTGCCATTTCGCCTTCACTTTGCTCTACGAGCACAAGCACGAGCAAAGCATCGGTCAGTCTTGATACAATACAGCGGGAATCCGTCGGAAAGGTGCTGCGCCTAGACCCACACCCCTGCTGCGCCCTGGGCTCGGAGCCGCGAGTGTTGATGTGCTGAATTGCTTAACGTACGTCATGCGTGTTGCAAGAATGAAGTGACCACGAGCTGTAACAAACTCAGCTTGGTGGACACGAGTGAATGACAGTGTGGTTCTGAAGGTATCTATTGCAATAGAGGTTTCCACCTTAGTCTCAGCAAAATATGCGCAAATCCTCAAATCTGAAGCATACGCAATTCGCGTGGGAGAATTGACACGCCATCACAGGGTAGTGGAGGGGCCACGTTCATGACCTTGTGCCTATGTCTGCCACGGCGTCAACTCGCCAAACCGAACTTGGGACGTAAAAAGTTTGGAATAGATTGATGCTAGTACTGCTGAGACATCAGTACATGCCGGATCGTCCTTGCCAGCCTTAGTTTTGTGGTTATACGATGATCATTCTGATGATGCGCGAACATCTGCATCAGGGTAGCCTAGAAGATAAGCTAAAGATTGCTGCGATGTCTTGTTGTGTACATATGTGCTTCAACATGTCCTGGACGAACCAGCTTGAACAGGACGGAGATTGTTTGAGCTGACGAGATCGGGAACTGTGCCCTGATTAGTATGATAGGTGGGTTGTAGCTGATCACCTTACAGTACGTGTCAGTTGACCACTGCACCAAGAGGGGTCGACCCACACTTTGCCCATGGGACTGTTGATATTTAACAGTATGAGCCGCACCAGCAAGTAAGTCGTTCGTCATTAGAGCCGTCTCAAACTTGTCATATGCTTCTTTTCCTGACCAGGATGTTGATATGAAGTACTCGCCGAGTGCAGTGTTTTCCAGCAATAATTATTATGCTCTGCCTTTATTATTGAGTTGTACAGTACCCGTCACATAGGAATGTCGCCTTGACTCAATCCTGCATGCAATCAAGTTTCGTGATTGACATGGAATTAATACGTTTTGCCTATACTGTGGTATGCTGATCAATGCCAGGTCATAATGGGCATGCCGTGGATGGGCAAGGGCTCCTTGGAAATGCTGTGTTATGAATTATGAGAATCCACAGCTACAAGATGAAAGTGAAGAGAATTGTGCTCGAGCTTGTTGTGAGGCTAGATGTTCAATCGTGAGGTCGTCATGTATACGCGCTATAATCTGTCAATTTCAAGAATTCTAGTGTATGCAAAGTCTATGCACGCTGTTTCCGGCCAGCGACTTCTCTCCTTCTTGGAGTCTTGGAAGGCTTCACGCTCATTGCTTCCATGCCTTCGCCCATTCCTTCGCAAAGACCACCTGCGATTCCTTGAATCCACCAGGTCACAAGAGACTCAAGGGTCTCACCTACTTGACCGTCATTCCAGGTGCAGACCATATTTGCTGTGGAGACGGTACGTTTGCTGATGGCATTGGCTGTAGACCAGGTCTGTGAGGCGAAACGCTTTGAGACATGATGGTCCTGTTCATATTGGTAGGCACTGCGCACAATGACCTGCAGATATGGCCAAAGAAAGGACAGGATCATGAAGAAGTGGAAGACCACCGTGGAGACCACACGATGTAACACTGTGCGCTCATAGTCTTGCGGTGTTCTTTGGACATCTTGAACGCCTTGTTCATTCTCTCTTGGTATTAAATGTCCTACTGGCATGCTTGATGGAGTCAAGGCATTGGGTGTGGCGGCCCTGAGGCTGATCAATTCTTGTTCAGTGAGATTCTCGGGCAAACCTCGCAGCATATAGGTTGCAGAATCAATGTATAGTTGACGAGCGAAAGCTGGATCGCTGGAAAGGGACGAAGATTCTTGGGCAGAGAGAGTGAAAAGTCTGAGACCTAGATATAGTGTGAGACACGCGTGATTCATAAATGTGATTAGCATCTTTTCTACCTTGACTGGCGTATTTCCACTGTATGCCACTCTGCTCATCTTCGGAGAATGTGGCTGCCTCTGACGGAATATCCAAGGCTGCACTCTCGTCATCACTCAGTACTGATGTGAGCGGGAGTGGTCTTGGTGAAGTCTCATGGTAGGCTGGAGGTGGGATCCTTCTGCCCGAGTCTGTCCTATCGATAGTGGAATCTCTGAAGTGGACCCCGTATGGTCTGTAGTGGTTGAAGGAACGACGTAATGAGCGGACTTTGGGCATAGATCGCCTGACCATAGGAGGCAACAAGGCATAGATTAAGGAGATACTGGCATCTTCATCAGACGAAGCACTCTGGTCGACAGGGTGCTTGCCAAAGATGTGATGAGATAGAGTAGTAGTCATATCGGGTGGCTTTATTCACTATTGCCTTGCTGGACGAGTAACATGGTAGACCCCGACTCTGAGTGGGTCGGGGGGGGGTGCCTTCTATATTGCCATCTATTCCTGTTTGCTGATAAGCGCTATGGATTGCGTTGGGTGAACAAAAGTCCCGGATGCATGGGCGTTGAGCCGCACCGAACACGTTGTACCTGTGTAGGTACCTACTTTTAAAGGAAAATAAGGTAGGTCGCATGCAAATGCAAGCATGTGAAAGTGGCAGGTGTCGAAAAAAGCCCCCGCACGTGGCGTAGATGCTACCAATTGTTGAAGAGCTCAGCGATTCGCACAGGGGGTCAATTGAATCTAGCAGAAACCATCTCAGCGCTGAACGTTGACGGCCGAGTTCATCATTTGATGCCGAGGACGTCGACTCATGCCGGCATGGCTCTAAGCACCCGACGTTTTGCAGATACGAGGCCTACTTACGCGATGGAGCTGCAGTACGTACCGAAGCGTTTCAAACGGAGGTGCACCTCAGCTGTACAAGCAGCCTTGGCAAATGCATGTGATTCCGTCACTCACAGACCCAGATGGTGACGTCAGTCAGATATGACTCGTTCACGGTTCAAATCACATCACAGAACGCGCAACATTAAGATCACCGGTCACAAAGATTGACTTACATTTGACGAACGGTTATCGGGGATGCTCCTGATGATTGCTTTTGCGTTATGGGTGTTACCGGACTCTGGACTGTTGTACAACCATGCGCACGGCCTATCAAAATCGAGACATTAAACAAAAAGCGTCTCGCCGTGGATGCCTCGATCTGGATATACCAATTCCTCAAGGCGGTACGTGATAAGGAAGGAAACGCCTTACGGAACAGTCATGTAGTCGGCTTCTTCCGCCGTATCTGCAAGCTATTGTTCATTGGTATCAAGCCCGTCTTCGTCTTTGATGGTGGCGCACCTGTCCTCAAGAGACAGACTATTCAAGGCCGCAAACAACGAAGAGAGGGCAGAAGAGAAGATGCTACACGGACTGCTGGAAAGCTCCTCGCTCTGCAGATGCAGAGGCTTGCAGGGGAAGATGATGCAAAGCGGAAAAGAGCCGCGCAGCGTGGACCGGAGCGTGATTATGAAGAAGAGGAAGTGCCAGAGGACAACATGGTCTATGTCGATGAACTACAGATGACTCAAAAAGAGCGCCAGCAGAACAGGAAATTCAAGAAAAAGGATCAATATCATCTTCCAGACTTGGATATGTCGCTTGCCGAGATGGCTCCGAATGATCCGAGGATAATGTCACTGGAAGAGCTGGAAGCCTATGCAAGACAGTTTGATACAGGTGAAGATATCAATGTATATGATTTCTCAAAGATCGACTTCGACAGTCCTTTCTTCGTCAGTCTTCCTGCAAGCGATCGATACAATATCCTCAATGCAGCCAGATTGAGGAGTAGACTGAGGATGGGGTATTCAAAAGAGCAGCTTGATACCATGTTTCCAGATCGCATGGCATTTTCCAAATTCCAGATCGAGCGTGTTACGGAGAGAAACGATCTCACCCAACGACTGATGAACATCAATGGCATGAATGATGATGGCATGTACAATGGCAGTGGTTCCGGTCGAATCGCAGGAGAGAAGGGACGCGAATATGTGCTTGTCAGAAATGAAGGTGTCGAGGGCGGATGGGCTTTAGGTGTTGTTGGTGGCAACGAGGAGGGTCGGAATGAAGACAAGCCCATCGACGTAGACGAGCTTGACAAGGAGGAAGTCGAAGAGGATGAGTGGGAAGAAGATGATGGCTTCGAGGATGTTCCCATCGAGGGTTTGAATCGTTTGCCAAAGACACAGCCCACTTCTCAGCCACAGGCAGGAAACGGTGTTATTGCGGCGAGAAGAGCAGCCTACAAGTCACGCAGGCAAGGTGCCCCCAGGCGGCGAGCACCACCTACCAAGCCAATAGACGAAGATCCAGACTCATTATTCGTGGCAGACGAAAATGAAGGTGAGGTGGAAGCGACCGCAGATGTTGCGATGACATCGGACGACGAAGACCTTCAACGTGCCATTGCACTGTCCATGGAACAGGATGATCAAGCAGATGAACAAGAAGGCAAAGAAGACTGGATCGATGTGTTTGAGCAAAAGCGAGCCGAGGAAGCACGACCACTTCCACGTGGTAGAGGTCAAGCCATTGCGCACATTGTTAACAGCCGAGCCGGAAAAGTTGTTCCCGCAGCTCGCAGCGTCAGTCCTGGCGCACTTGGTAACATTGAGAATTTGGGCGTGCAAGTGGCTCGTCCTAGGCCCACGAGCCCCATGAAAGGTCATCCTCAAAGCATAGAGAAGCGTAACCTTAGTGACAGTGATAACGACAGCGATGACATGGACTTCCAGGCGGCCTTGGCCGAGTCACGTCAGACTAAATACCAGTCGAAGAGTAAAGCCGCACGCACGCAACCGAAAACACCAACCGTGCAGTCACAGCCAGCTATCGCGCCTAAGAAGTCTGGCTTCAGTGGACCACTACCATTCGAAAAGCTGGATCTAGGCAGTTCTCTTCTAGGCAAGAAGAAAATGGAGAAGATTCAACAAGATAACGCTGGAGGCTTCGAGCGTGCAGACGCGGGACCGGGAAAGAATAAGCAGACAGAGCCACTCCCCCCATGGTTTTCTGGTAACCTTGATGACGATATGGCAGCTCAGAGAAGAATTGAACAGGAGGACCGCGAGAAAGCGAAATCATACAAGGATAATTTCCACTTTCAAGAGCTGCCAACATTACAGCGACAATCTTCGCAGGATGTAATAGACCTCGACGACGACATGCAAGATACCCACAAGGGAAAAGATATAATACAATTAGAATCATCCGATGAAGAGGATCAAGTTTTCCCAATAGGCAGGAAGGAAGTCGTTACTCGCGAGAGCCTAAAACTTGGTGACATGGCGGATGCCATTCGTTCTGATCCAGCAATCGCAAACCAAGACAGACAGCAGACCGTAGCGGCTTCTGCGAAGCCTCAAATTTTGCGCTCGGCTGCTGATCCAACAGTCCCCAGTACTCAGGTTAAGCAGATGGACGACAAGGTTGCTGTCGAAACAAAGCAGACACCTCCTGAAGCGGAGGATAAGGACGGGCAATACGAATGGGAAGAAAGCGACAAGGAAGAAATGGTAGCACAGGTTGCCGGGGCAGAGCCAGCTCAGCCGCGGTCTAGAACAATGACGGATAGGCAGCCTTCGAAGTCTCCGTCGCCAGAATTTGAGGATGTAGTAATCCCCGATCAGTCGGTTGCTCCAGAGGATGCCTTCCAGCCCGATGGTCAGGAGAAGGCGCGAGAAGAAGGACTAAATGTTGCGGAAGAAGACCAAGGCATACAACATGTGCCCGAGATTCCTTCTGCTCCAACGACTGGAATTGCTGATCAGAACATGCCTGCAGAAGCTGGAGAGGACAACTTTGGCTACTATTCTGATTCTGAGGATGATGAATTGATGCGCCAGTTCGCTGTAGAAGCCGAAGAGCATGCACGTTTTGCATCAGAACTTAATCACAAGCCTCAACAGCAAAACATTGAGGACTATGAGCGCGAGCTCAAACAGCTTCGGTCACAACAGAAGAAAGATCGACGAGACGCCGACGAGGTCACACAGGTCATGATCCAGGAATGTCAACAGCTGCTGAAGCTTTTTGGGTTGCCGTACGTCACTGCGCCCATGGAAGCAGAAGCGCAGTGTGCCGAGCTTGTAAGCCTCGGCTTAGTTGATGGTATCGTCACTGACGACTCTGATTGTTTCCTCTTCGGCGGCACTCGCATCTACAAAAACATGTTCAACCAAGCCAAATATGTTGAATGTTACCTGACATCCGATTTTGAAAAGGAGTTCGACCTCACTCGGCAGAAGCTGATTGGCATCGCACAGCTGCTTGGTTCGGACTACACTGAAGGCTTGCCTGGAGTTGGTCCTGTTACTGCTCTTGAAATCCTCTCCGAGTTTGCATCACTTCAAGACTTCAAGAAATGGTTCGAAGGTGTACAGATGAACACTATCCCTAAATGTGATGATGCCGGCAATCCCTTCCGCAGGAAATTTCGCCGTCAGGCCACCAAGCTCTTACTCCCTCCAGCATTCCCAGACCCTCGAGTTGAACTCGCTTACCTCCAGCCCGAAGTCGATAGCGACCCATCTCAATTCCAATGGGGAGTGCCAGACCTCGTCGCCCTGAGGAACTTCCTCATGGCCACTATTGGCTGGAGCCAGGAGCGCACAGACGAAGTTCTCGTTCCTGTCATCAAAGACATGAACCGTAGAATGGACGAGGGTACACAGAGCAACATCACTGCCTTCTTCGAAGGTGGTGCTGGTGCTGGTGCTGGAGCCTATGCGCCAAGGCAGAGAGTTGAGCAAGGGAGCAAGAGAATGGGCAGCGCACTCGAGCGTTTGGCACAGAAAGCGAAGAGGAAGAGAAGGGGTGAAGTGATTCCAGATGTCGAAGCAGAAGAAGCTTCTAGGGATGCCGAGCCAACGCCAGAACAAGAATTAGAGCATCCGGCGAGAAAGAAGAGGGCGACTCGGGCCAAGAGAGGAGGCAAGAAAGCTGCCGCTGCCACTACCTCTACTGAGGAGGTTTGAGCATTGTGAATTGTAGTCCTTCGTAGGGACTCTGGTGCTGTGGCAGTCTTTTGGCATAGGAGATAGTGAAAAGACAGCTCTACTATCTGAAGCGAAACATGACAACTGTAGGTCGACTGCCTTCCATCTTTCGTGAGAAGTTCATGTTGCAGGATGCAAAATAAATCAAAGGTCTATATTTGACTTCTATCACCTGTATATTCAGAAACGGGCGCTTGGCCTAACGGCATATAATTGTTTCTCGGCGCATTCATTATCGATAATCTCCACCGAACGTGTGAAAGCGCCCAGGGGTGGAGTAGAGAAGCTGTAAGTCGCAATAGACCGGGTTTGATTCCGATCTTTTGCTGTTTTTCTTTTTGCAAATTTCCTCCATTGCTTTTGTGCCCCCTTTTTGGAAGTCTGTCAAAGAGTGAGAGCTTCTCTGGTGAAGTAAAGCAAAGATTTGCTCGATTCCTGATCTCAGGATCGCCTCCTGGCTGGAATCCTTTTCCAACTCTGTTTGACCTTCATGTAGACGCAGAAGGTACGACCTGCCCTCGTCGCTACCGGATGATCCATCTAAAGAAACAGCCAGTACTTCTTGTATCTCCACAGTCCTACCACGGATTCAATTCATCAATTAGTCGTCAAGTATCTTATCAGATTCGCAATCACTGAGAAGCCGGCTTCCGTAATCAACATCCATTTGACATTATTTCAATCCCTAGCGGTCGCAATCGACTCTGGAGCGGCGTTGTCCATCGATCACTTAGCCATTACAGTCCACATTTCTCGTCAAATTCCATATGGGACTTCTGATCAGTAAATTGGTCAAATTCTGGAGGAGAAATATCGGACATATGGATGTCGCGGTTGTTGACGCCGAGGTCCCACCCGGCACTGATACACACATCGAACCACCGTCTTCAGCAGTCACCAACGCGTCCATCCAGTCTCTTCATAGTGATGAAAACACCCCGCTTCTGGCGAGCCAGAGCTCGCAAGCTACTCCAACAACTACGATTGGCGACAATCCGGCAGTACAGACAGAGATCCCGCCCTCATCCTCTTCCTCGACGAGACCAGTAATAGATCCCATGCTTCATTTTTGCAGATGCGACAGGGGCAGATTTCACTCGGTGGAAGCGCACACGCAGTGCCCCGAAGAGCCTTGCGGTCGACACGGCAAGGCGCGGCACACGCATACACCGCGGCAGTTTCTTGATTGGGCAAAGATACTCCTTACTAGAGATTGGGCTGGAGACTTAAACAATAAAGCAACGAGGAGTGTTCAGGCTTTGTACATGGTGCCTTTTGTGTTCAACGAACAGAAGAGAGTGCTATTACGTCTGGATCCTGGGACGAGAGGCTGGGGGCCGCCTGGCATTTCATGGGAGGGAGAACTATTGGATCCTTCTCTGAGAACGGTAAGACCCGGACGACGCCCCAAGACACAAAGCATTTATGAGGTGCTGGCCCAAGGCATGGCGGAGACGGTCTCCTATGCTGGCCGACACGGTATACGACGAGAAAATCTTGTCATCGTGCGAACTCTCGATTATGACATGGCGGCATGGCATACGATGGGGCAGCCCCTCGCTGGTCACAAGAACCGAAGAGGGCGTCAATCCGGGTGCAATCTACCAACAGTGCCTGAGGACGAAGTGCAGAACATCGAAAGCCCGAAAAGAGTTAGGGCCGAGGAGTCGAGATTGCTCGTACAGTATACTGTATACGCATGCGTATTGATCATGATAAGGCAGGAAGCGGTGCCACATATTGTTCCTTCAACCTCGGATCGTGGAGCCCAATTCAGGTGGTTCGGAAGGGAAGATCTGCCAGGTCTTGGCCCTCTCGGTCTTCCGGAGCTGCGTGTCGTGCTACTGAGGGCCTTCCAGATGATGCTTTGCCCTGTACATGGTGCATAGTTCCTGGTTCAAATCAGGATTTTACCGTGGAGAGCCTGGAGTGAGAAATGTCCGAAGCGCCATGATGAGTCTGAAAATTGCGGAGGAGGATGACTGTCTTTTCAGAACTCGGTACATTGTTTCGGTACATTGTTTTTGTCTACTTAGTGATCTACGATGAGGAGGCTATCACTCGATAGCAAGGCTAGAAAATATTCTCTTGTCCCGACGGCCTCCGTTTCGATGTAATTGTCAAGGGATTCTTGGATGGAAAGGCATCCAACGAGCCACATCAAATGCTATTATGCGTCACTTTTTATGAGGGTCGAACGCTTCTTAGAGCAAGGTAGCGTAGCAGTGGCAGAAGGTGAAGTTGATGCGGATGAAGTCATGCAAAGGCGACACCTTATTGGGATTAGCGGTGGCTTGGCGAGACTTCCGCTCCGAGTTCCCCAGAAAGCACAGGGCAAGGGCTTTGATATGTTTAACGGGAGAGCAACGATGACCGGATTTCCGTCTAAACAAAGACATGATCTTACCATTGCGCTTTGTACACCCCTCATAGGTATACTAGGCCTACATTACCCAATTCACACGCAGAAATGCCCGAAGCACTCGCTACAACGAAGCGCAAGTTCCACAAACTCCTCGACAGTCGTTTCGGCTCACCACAAGGACCCCGGCCAACGACTACCAATCCCAGGGATTCCCAAGCAACACTAGCAGAGCCGGCGGCAAAGCGCATCCGCTCTGGAGCATCCACTGCATCTCTCTCCGCTTCACTACATGGACGCAATACCTCCAACATATCCCTACATTCAGTGCGAACCGTCGCTTCCAGCAGGACCGTGAATGCACCACCACAGCCTACTCGAGAACCTCCCAACTTCTCGCCATGGTCGCATGATACCTTTGTCGCGCGCTTGCGCACTTTCAGCCGAGTGACGCTGTGGCATCCTAAGCCTGAGGCTGTCAACGAAGTCGAGTGGGCCAAAAGGGGGTGGTCGTGTGTGGATACCAATACCGTCTGCTGCAAGGGAGGCTGTCATCAAAGACTACTCGTAGATGTGGAGCCAGTTGTGCGGCGCCGACATGTGCAAGAGGAAAAAAAGGAAGCTACAGGTGATGAACAAGAGGAGATGGAAGGAGGTGCGACATCAGAAGACGAGGAGGCCAATGACGAGGAGTTTGAGAAGGCGCTGGCGGAAAGATACAGACATCTGATTATCGATGGACATGCCGAGAGTTGTCTATGGCGTCAAGCAGGTTGCAAGAACGACATCTATCGTCTACCCATCGTCAAGTCGACCGTCTGGCAACCTGGGCTACGAGAGAAATACGCATCGCTCATGAAGATATCTGCATCAATTCAGCATATCAAGTTCAAGCCAGACGATCTGAAGCCGTCGCCCGAGAAACTACTCGCGGATTTCCCCACCACTTTACTCGCTCCAGAAGATGCCAGCAACGACAAGGAGAATGACGCGAGCACCGACAATGTCGACCAAACACCAGAGACTCGTCACAAAGCCCTCGTCATCTCTATATGCGGCTGGCGCGGCATGACTGACTCCGGCACCGAGCTTCTCTGCTGCGACGCCTGTTTCCAACGTATCGGACTCTGGATGTATCAACCCGACTACAAGCAATCCCATTTCTCAGAAGACGACGAAGACCAAGATCACTCTCTAGACCTGATTGAGGTCCACCGCGAGCATTGCCCCTGGCGCAATCCTACCTCCCAGTCTGCCTCTGGTGATTATGCTGGGTGGCCTGCGTGGAAAATCCTACACGATGTGCTTTCTCGTTACGCCGATGAGAATCGCAGGAGATCGATGGGCAGAGGAGGGACCCCGAGGGCAGTCTCTGAGGTTGAGGGCGGGGTCGCTGAGGACGAAGAGGGGATTGATGGACTGGAGTTGATGCCTGAGTTGACGAGGGAGGAGACGGAGCGGTTGGATAAGGAGAGGACTTCGAGACTGAAGAGGTTGAAGAGTGTTTTCAGATTCAAGCCCAGAGTCGCACCTGCGCCTCCTGCGCCTGGTCCTTGAGATGGAGGTATGGATCAAGGTCTCGATCCAGGCGTCTATTCCCGCACCAAGCAGAGACAACCAGTGTCTCCATGCCTCTCTACTTCACTACCAAACATATATTACGACCCTTCATGATAAAGAATCCAAGAATCAACACAACCATCTCCCCAGAATGAAATAAAGAAGATACCAATTTTATTACCCGTATCACGAATTCACCAAAGTGCCTCCTCCGCACACCGCTATCGAGTCCCATACAAGCCCAATCCAACCGCACTCCCATCCCCATGATGATACACCGTATCATAATCAAACTGATTCTCAGGCACCGAATACCCCTGTGTCCCCACACCCGCTTGTTCGCCAAACGGAGAAGAATAAGTCCGCGCGCCGTACCCTCGCGTCGGAACCTCGAATGCCTCGCTGTGTCGGGGTAGATCCTCCTCGGACGAAAGGGGCAGGTGATCAGTATCCGTATACGGACCGCGCGAAGCAGGCGCCCCGGCGGTTTTCGCATCGAGGTTGTCGAGGCGGACGTGGGTGCCGTAGCGGCGGGAGAGACGGAAGATGTGCAGGTCTAGTGCTAGTGCGCTTATTGTGGATACTCTGTTCGAGAATCAGTACTGCTTTTTCTTCAGCGCGAGATATGCTGTGGACTGTTGGGCCAAAGATGGTGGAAGGGGGCACGCACAGTCCTAGTAGACTGAATGTGAAGACGGCCTTGTAGATCCTGCAGACCATGATGCCTGTTTCGTCATGCCAGTTTGTGATGTCGCAGACATGTGTTAGTGTGTGCCACATGTAGTAGCTTAGCATGCCGAAGCCCATTGCCCAGATTGTGGCTAGGATAGTGTTGAGAAGGAGATTGAAGAGGGGGTTTAGACCGCTGCAGAAATGGAGGAGGATTGTGAAGGTCAAAACGGCTACAGTGAGGAGTGATACTGTTGATAGCTTTATTTGGTCATTTCGTCAGTGATGGGTTGCATGAAGTGTGATATTTTTCTTTCTTTCTTTTTTTGATATTGTTGATATTGCAATGAGTGAGAAGGGAGAAATTCATGCGCAAAGCTCCTAGAACATAAAAGCGGCAACCCTCTCAAAAAGCAGAAAACATCGCAATCCCAACTACTGGTCCATCGAGATAAGACAATTGTCCCAGAGCCGCTAATATTCTCTTGGGGAACAGAAAGAGGAAATGACTACTCACCACTATAAATGTCCAGGGCATATCGTAATGATCGTGAGTCAGGTAGTAGATAAAATACGACATGATGCCCCCCACAATGACTGCAGAGACCAATTGCGCCGTGCGCACCGCATGGAAAAGTATTCGCACCTTTTCATATCCAGAAGGTGCAGTGCGTGTTCGCGTTGGTCGCGTGACTGATGAGAGGGTAGGGAACTGCATAGCTGAAGCTTGTTGACCTGCCCGCGAAGTCTGAAGCTGATATCTGAGAGGCACCGTATACACTACTCTCGGGTGGAGCAAAGGTTCGAAAGGAGAGAGAAAGAAAGGTAACGATCGTCTTAGGTCGTGCGTTCAACTTCTCGGGGACCTGAAGATTGGGCTAAATGAGTGCTAAGGTCCAGAGCCGCCGAATGCCCAGAGAATGATAAGATGGACAGGCCTGAATCCTACAGCTTGTGACGGTACATGTTCAACGCCCTGAATGGCTGTTTGATTGGCGCGCCTCGTATAAGGCGTTCTAAAAATACTTTGGGACTTCCGGGCGGCGGGGATGAATGCTGATTCGCTCGCTTAGAGGTGCGCTTCGGGGGAGGTGTTTTTTGTGCGACATGAGTGGCACGGTCACCGTAGTTGACATGAAAATTTGGTCGACTATCATGGCTGGAAATGAGAACCGAGAAGATAGGAGGTAAATTGAGAGTAGGGAAGCACGGGAAGTTCTTGCGACTTCGATGTAGATCGCTGTATGACAGACATGGGCCGGCCAATGCGCCGAAGCACGTCGAGAACCCGATCCTCAGCTTCATTATCGTATAAATAGCTAGCGTAAGTAGGCCACATGATATTGTGTGACCTGATCAACCGAACCTGGCGCTGTTTAGAGCTGGTTACAAGGACCAAGGCGAACTGGTCTAAGCTCGGTAACCCTGTCCACTCTCGGTGCGTTTCTTCATCGAATAAAAAGGCCTGTCCTGGTGACTTCGATGAACTTCTTCATACACAATTCATCAACTGAGATTCGTTTGTCAATATTACTCGTAGATTCTTGACCCGGAGTAGTCTCCACGAAGAACGCCAGCGATTGCGAACCTCTTTCTGCTAATTATGGTATCGATTGTGTTTGTGTCTTGTACTAGATCTCGCTGACCTCATTTCCAATGGTCTAGACACTGGCTTCGACGCCTCCATTAGTAACGTGTCCATTCATGATACCATCTCGTATCATCACATCTTCTGGCGTGCCCGGCTCTTGTGCCCGTGTTACCCATTGACTGCTGTAGGTGCTGAGGTTATAGCCAGTTTCTCCTTGTTGTTCCTCGCTCATGTCTTCTGTCTCTGCCGCCATCTTGTTTAGCTTGTCAATGACAGTATTGAATTCATGCGCCGTGGTTCCAAGGCGAGGATTGCCCCAATTATGGAGTTTCAAGAAGATCCAGATCAGGAACAAGGCAATTGGCTGTCATCGTGTTCGAGTTAGCAATACGTAGTCAAACGATGGCTTCAAATGCTCACTCCGATATAAGTGCTGAGAACCCGGGGAGCGCTGTCAAGCTTTGGGTTTATTTTTCCACTCCACCAACTGGCCGTGTTCAGGAGTAGAACGATGGATAAGCATAGAATCAAGCCAAGCCATGCCCAAAGGGGCTGACCCCAGCTCTTGTTCTGTTCCAGATCTCGCCGCATGTATTTGCTACGACTTTGGTACATGAGCTTACGAAGACATGTATCGAATAGTCATTTCTTACAGAATGTTGAAACGAATGTAGGCTAGTGTCTGCGATGCCCACACCAAGAGACATCCCACAGTACCTATATCACTGAGAACTTGTTCGACCTGCACATCATTTGATTAGCTCTGAAACATTGGTGTGCATGATTTACGCGCTTACCTCAGCTATTGAGTCGTGCTCTGATAAGTGTATAAAAGGAATCCAACAGAAGCATAGCACCGAGAAGAAGATAGACGGCGCAGGAATCTTGCCGAAGATGGGACCGAATCCTCTCGCTTTCGTGCCCTTTGTCACCCAGCCGAGTCGTCGCACAGCGCTCATCGGAAAGCCGGCGTTGCGATCTATTTTCCTTGTAAGGCCAAACAAAGTTCTAGACGCAACATAAAGACCTGCGTTAGCGGCGCTCAGAACCACAAATATCAAGCATGCCGTAATTGCAGTTTGACCGGCTGGAGAATCAACATTTTGCAATGCAATCACCAACGGAGAGAGATTGATTGATGCATCGTCGATTGTGGCAGAAGTCGAGGACGACATCAAAGGTGAAGTTGCAGGCGTTGACCGCGGAGCCAGAGTCGTAGCAGTTATACATGCACTGATAGGAGAGGAAGCTGCTGGATTGCTCTCTTGATTCTCGTACAAAGTGGGTAGTCGGTTGTCGTACCAGCTTACATTGATAACGGCCCCAAAGACGCTTATCATGTAAAGGCCACTGATCAACCATGCAATGTATCGCACAGGCATGTTAAGTTGCTTTCGATTTTTGGCCTCGTATGCTGTGATCGCGACCGTTTCGATACCCATGAAAGCGAACGCCGCAGTTGATATAGCAGTACAGATGGCTTCTCCGATTCCATTGAAGACAGCTGAATTTGCTTGGAAACCGTCGTCGATGCAGCTCGGTCCAGGATGTTGTCGAGCGTTGCCAACTTTCCCTTGATTGACTGCGACCATCAAAGCGAAAGAGGCGACAACGAAGAGGATTTTCGTCATACCCAGGAAGGTTTCGACAATTCCAACCCACTGTAGAACTATTGTCAATGTTCATTATTGTGAATTTCGAGGGTGCAACATACAAATACTCCCATGTAGTTAAGTCCAAATAGTAAGAAAGGACAACCAAAGAAGAATATGGTACCTTGTAGTAACCGGAGGGTGCCAGGGTCTCTAGTCCATATCGCAATCAACTGTGCTGCTACCACGAGAAGACTCTGAAAGCCCATGGCGTATGTGTACCTGCCATACTCTGTGAGTAGCCAGAGTGGACATCAAAGTATTGATTTCCTTACCAATAAGCAATACCTACTACGATTGATAGGTCTTTATCGACGAAGGCTGCAACAAACTCCACGAAAGGGTTCGAGATAGGCCACAATCTGATCATCTCGGCAATTCCATTCATGACCCATACCGCAATGAACGACACAATAGCAAAGGCGATGACCGTACCGGCAGGTCCTGCTAACTCGAGGACCTCTCCACTTCGGACGAAGATCCCGAGACCAATAGTCGCGCTGACTGCTATCATCTATTATAGTTGTCAGAAAAGACGATCGAGGAATCATTCGACATTCTCACCAATATTTGGAAATGACGAAGTTGCTTTCTGTAGACTTTCAGCCACCTACTATGAAAGAGCGTTGTAGAAGCCCCAACTGCGGGGAACAAGAACAGACTTACGCCAGTGTAGGAAGACTTGACGTCGAACGTATTATCTCTCGGTCAGACTCCAGAGATGGACATGGTGATGATCCAGACACGAGGCCTGACTGATGGTTCATAACTTCCAGCATATATCCGTGTGCTATATTGTCAATGATGCGAGCAGTATTGAGCTGAGAAAATCCGCGTAGAGGAGGCGGTACTTGACATCGAATGTACTTGAGTATGGACGCCCGAAAGTGTCCAATATTAGGCAACCAAGTGCATGCGCTTGTAACATTGTGCCCTGCTCCGCTCAGCGCAGAAGAGCATATAAGGCGCAGCGATGTCCGATGACCCGTCTGCTACTTTGTACGCGCCGAATAACGACCAAATCATAGCCACAATAATCAGTAACCCTTCACTTACGATATGGCGTCCAACTACAATTTCCAAAATGCTATAGGCGCTCAGGATACCGGTTATATCAACGAAGAAGATCTTTTGCAGCTTCTAGAGAAGCTGTTTCCTTCGAAAGACTACCCCAATTTCGAAGGACCGCAAGAGGACAGGTTCAGGATTCGCGTACGTGGTTGGCTCCCAATGACC
This sequence comes from Delphinella strobiligena, assembly GCA_009982845.1. Taxonomy (NCBI): domain Eukaryota; kingdom Fungi; phylum Ascomycota; class Dothideomycetes; order Dothideales; family Dothioraceae; genus Delphinella; species Delphinella strobiligena. Next base: position 775,559 of record JAADKB010000006.1, on the reverse strand, counting down.
ATCTATTATAAGCCGCTGATAAGTGGCTGCAGGTGCGTGAAGATCAATTCACGTTCTGGACCCCGAGCAACGTCGATCGTGTAAGTCCTATGAGATGCATGCGTACGCGACTTTCCGTCCGCGGCAAAGAGCACCACCTTATGCAGCAGTCTTTCAGCTAATAAGTTGTGTCGATGGTTAGAAAGAGTATAAGTGAGTATAGACTTTGGCATGTTCCCGCGTTTCACTAATCGGCCACAGGAGAATCATGAAGTAAGATGTCAGCATTTCTCGGATCCACTCGTGGTGGCAGTGGTGGGGCTTAAAGGGGCATTGGGTGCCAGGACCTGGTCGCGATAACGAGGCTGACGACTAGACCATTCTGAGACTAGCAGCGCTTTCGTGTAGACCAACCACACGTATGTATATGATTCAAGCTGCAGCACTGCACCAAAGTAGCATTCTGAGAGATACACGAGGCGACATGGCCGCATCGCTCAGGTATTGCATATTTCAAAGCTTCCCAAGGTTGACAATGCCTGGACTGTGCCTTGACTGCGCCCTGAACGCCTAATTCATTGTACACGGAAACTTCTGTATAAGATGATCCTTTTTTGACATCATCCACTGCGAGCAAAATTCTTTGATATATCTGGAGTCATTGTATACCTATCGTAATGGTATCGGCCTCCGCAGCCTATATCGGTGAAAGGTGGCGGGAGTATCCAGTCAGCAGCGATGACTATGACCCTATGCTCACGGACGGCGATGCATACACGCATCGCTTGAAACAACTTGAACGGAAGCTCTTCGTCAAAAGCTCCAAATTCTCTGTTCTGGACAACTATAGTAAGTAGAATGGAGGAGTGACGGCCCTTTTCGCGATCATTGACGCTGGCATTGAACAGAAAGTCTCCAGTCCGAGGAAAGTTTCACTGCGACTAAGCTTCTTCCCCAGGACAGAATCATGTTAGTTTCCTATCAACATACATAACGCGATAGCCCATTTTCTGACTGGACAGATCCATAAACCAAGACAATTCACTGAAGCCACTCAACGTTTCCCTCGAAGTGATGCTTCAAATCCTCTATCACTGCCATGTGACGCCAAACTTCCTTGATGTTCTTCTCAAATTTGGCGACCAACCGCAAGTCTTTCACGAGTCATCTCTTTGCAACTCTTTGAGCAAGTCCGGTGATGGAAGTTACAGTAGGAATTCCTGAGCGACAACGGATACTATTGATCGAACCACTGACAGATGTGTAGACGTATGCTACACCCTTGTGTATATGGAGCCAAACGGTAGAAGAGCTCCAAAAGACCCATTCTCGCAACGACAGACTGGCGTTTTTCACCGCTATAAACCTGGGGATAAATCAAACTTTGTTATTCTCCTACATCCAATGGAAAATAGTAGAGCTCAGCAGCGGCTCGAATCATTATCTGAGCGTGAAAGAGGGAATCGTGCCTCTCAAAGCCCTCTTGATATACATATGCTCGTGCTTTCTTCTTATCTCAACAATTGGCGAGCATACATCGAAAGCCTCGCGGATCAGTCTAAGGAGTTGGTGATTACTAGCCATGTCCAATTTCTGCTCTCCGCTAACTCAACACAGCGGCAAAAAGTGCTCGCTATTGATATTCACAGATCCCATTCTGTCCTGAACATCGATACGTTGGCAACTCTACGTAATCTTGAGGATAAGATCTCTTTCCGAACCCTTGGCGGCTTGAAGGGAACTATTGACACGATTGACACACTCCTCGATCTCAGCCAACGCCTCTTCAAAGATAAATGTATCGAAGACCAGAGCTTTGATAATTGTAAGGGTACTCTAATTACTTATCGGGACAGGATGCAGAGCCACATCGGTAGTGTAGAGATCATGGAAAAGAGAATCGTTGCGACCATCGCTTCTGTAAGTATTGAACTTTTCACTACGTCTAATGCTGATTGCTTTAGTTGTCCTCCCTTCTCGAGCTAAAGAACCAAGCTATCAATCTCAACAATCAAACCACTGCCGACGAACTCAACAAACTCATGTTGGATCTGAATCGAACCATGCTGGACGTTACGCGTGAGTCCGTTGATGACAACACCACCGTCAAACTCATTACTATCTTCACGTTGGTCTATCTCCCGGCATCCTTTGTATCGGTAGGACGACCTTCCACTCGTGATAGAGCTTATTGTGTAGCTGGCATGCGCTGATATGTTCTGTAGTCGGTCCTTGGTATGGAGATCTTTAACTTTGATCAAGACAGCCAACGGCTTGTAATGAGTTCGGATATCTGGATTTTTATAGTTCTTGCAGTTCCGCTGACGCTGCTCACTCTTGGCTTCGGGTGGTATGTTGACAATGAAAGGAAGAAACGCAAACGAAGAGACAAGGTGCAAAAGAGGATAGAAATGACTCATCATGCCTGATAAGCCAGTTGCCCAGCACACCTCTGTCAAAGACCAGCCTCACGTCCTGATCAAACACCCGAGGTGGCCTTGTAAAGGGATACATACACGAGAGATCAAGAAAGCTTTCAAGCCATGGCACATAATAAATCGGAGATACACCAGTTTGAGGGGGCGAAAAACCGCTGAGCCGGCGGAATTGATCCATTGGTAGATCCGTAGCTTCCTTGCCAATGACGAGGGTTCAAAGCCTAAGGTAGCCTAACCTTGGAAGGTAGGAAAGGTACATGTCACTATATGCAACTAGCGCAGTCCGGAACGACTTGCGACTTGGCATTGTGGCGCTGGCCAATACATCATGCACGATACTCCTAGGCCCCGAGTGAGGGGATAGTGGCTTACATGCTTGTCGGAACCGGTGAGGTGAGAAAGAGACAAGATATATATATAGATTGAAATGAGCTACCTGTACAAGCTGGCTTGGCCGATGCCTAATCCCAAGATTGTATTGGTTATTCTTGGATGCCTATATCGCCACCGACACTGGCTCGATGATCTGCCTGTAGCTAACCCTCGCACCTGTAGAAAGAGCTTCATCCATGATCATAAAAACCAGCTTAAGCACGCGATATCCGAGAGGGCAACAGAGATGTCTCAACCAGATACATGTTTTCTCGAAGAGGTGTGGGCAAGGTTATACAGCGTTATGGAGCTTCAGGGAACAAAAGACATGTTTGTGAAAGAGGCCGACCTGAAACGTGTCTGGAATGAAGTGCCCGCAGGTCAACAGCAGTCTAGACTAGGATTGCTCGTTCGAAACCTGTACGATCTGCCCCCAGATGATGCTACGGCTGCTACATGGTTGTCATCGCTCGAGCATCGATTCCTCAAGGTCATATCCATTTTGGTACACATTTCCTGGGATAAATGGAAAGACTTTCTGCAGATCTTCGTTGGCGACACTTTCGATCCCACAACCCCCAATCAAAAAAGCCGAGCTGACAGCGATCTGCCGTTCGCCGATCGAACGACCCTTACCTCAGATAATTTCTTGGGCCCTCGGTACGGCCTCACATTCTACGAGTTTCAGTACATTTTCATTCCAATCAAGATTGGAAATTGGCTTGCCGAAAAAGACAACCACAGCATCAAAACACTTCGTTTCAGAACTCGCTTACCAGTCCTTGAGACGAAGGAAATAGGTCATGGCGCCTCTGGAAACGTCTTTATAGAGACCATAGCACCGGGTTACTTTCGTATCGAAGATGGTTGGAATACAAAGGTAAGAGAATCTGCCACACCACTATGTGAGAATTAAAAACTTTCAGCTGATCTATCTTATCAGCCAAAACAGATTGCTCGCAAGTCCATCACGACGCAAGACAAATTTGATGTCGAAACTGGAAACGTTATGCAGATCCAATCATGTCTTTCGACGCACGATAATATTGCCAAATGCTATGATATGGTTGTCCGTCAGAGCGCACATAAGACCCGTTATGATATGTTCTACGAATTAGCATCGTTCGATCTGCGAAAATTGTTCAATGGACCACTTGATAGCGGAGACGGCTATCGTACTTACAGCGAGGAAAATCCTGGTCATTTCGAGGGAATAGAGTTCTGGCATCTTCTACAGCAAGCAGAATGTCTGGCGGATGCCCTTCACTCTCTGCATGACGAGAGTTACCACCCAGATGAAGGGAAGGTCTGTCTGGCCCACAACGACCTGAAGCCGGATAATATTCTCGTCTTCTACCAGCCAAAATCTCCTGTAGGCATCTGGAAAATTGCGGACCTTGGACTTTCCAGAATCAAGTCTGGGATCCCAGATGACTCGTTCGAACAAGATGGCACCTCCGGTGCGAGTCAACTCAACTTACAACGACCGGCAGCGAAATTTGCACCTACATACGCAAAACGGCCTCCTGGAGCATACACTGCTCCGGAGAGCCAAAACGGCAGGCGAGTAGATCCTTACCAAGGGGACATTTGGTCTTTTGGCTGCATACTGAGTGAAATCCTCGCATTTGCGATAGGTGGTACGCAGACACTTCGTGAATTCAATGACTTGCGATATGACCACGAAGACCGATTTTACGAGCGCTGCGATCAGTCTCCAACAGGATACCGACTTAAGCAAAAGGTCTTCAACTGGTTGTCTAACATACATGTGCAGTATCCGACTGTAGGACTATGGGCAACAGAATGCGTAGATCTGATCTTTCACATTTGGGGAATCCACGATGCAAACGCGAATTCCCGTCATGACACCACGGGATGGATCTTGTTCCTGGACGGACAGCGGCCCAAAGCCCGTGAAATCCGCGATAAAATCAGTTTGATTAAGCAGACAGAGCGTGGCCGCCAGAGTCTCGCATCAGACACATCGATATCGGGTTCTCTCGTCCCGTCCATCGATCCACAGCCTGGAAGCTCGTCTGCCAGTATAGGTTCGAGAGATTCTGGTCCTATAGCTACGAAGCAATTTCCAACTCCACGTACCTCAATCTCTAGGGGTACATCTGCTTCTTCTTGGGACATCGGTCTTTCAGATCCGAGACACTCATCTTCTATAAAGATCCTCAACAGGGGTATGCCCAACACGAAGATTTCACCAAACGCAAAGTATATAGGGTTCTGGTCAAACGCCAAAGCGGTTTTCCTCTGTCTGGCGTCGCTCGATTTTGTCACAGGCAACGATGCTCACCACAGCCCGAGATGTGAAGTCTCTCCGCCAGGATCCTTGAGATGTGAGGCTATTGCGTTCTGGGGAGATCAGGCTGCCATAACGTATCGCGGAAGTGGCGCAGTTGAGGTATGAGTCCATTGCTCCTTGCTAATGGAAAAGGACGCTGATTCACGCGAAGATCCATTTCTACAACCTTTCAGTGGAGTATAACAAGTGCTGTGCTGAGTTACAGAGCGTTCTGTCCCATGTAGATCTCTCGGGTCTGGTAGAGGTCATTCTAGGAACCGAAGGGACGAGGGTCTTGCATCTATCCAGCAGCGTTCGTGTGGGAAATAGCAGGTTTGCAGGTCTTTGTAGGTCCAAAAAATGATTTGGGCTAATCTTCATGAAGCAGTCGAACCTATGAACAGTACCGCAAAATGCCCACAAACGACGGTCTTGGATCTGTATCAGTAACATCTGATGGGAAGTGGCTTATGGCATGGTCCTGGTCCCCGAACCCTAATCGGGAGCACTGGCAAGTCTGGGAACTATCAGCTTCTCAGACGTCGAACCCTACGAAGACTGAACATTGGCCTATGGTAATTTCACGAGATATCAAGAATGTTGAACATTGACTGACATGTGAGTAGGCTCATTCTGATACCGATATGGATGCTTCTCCCGCCCTCACCATTCGGTTGCAGAACGCTATAGCCAAATACTACAGCACTGGCAACATCAAGATCTTTGACAAGGACAGGAGGTCTGCAGTCATCTCTCAGTTGCCTAGAGGGGTGATCGCTGCTTGTGGTGTCCCTGGACAAGACACAATGCTCTACGTCACCGCGGGGAGGTACTTCAAAAGTCCTTTGCTACAACAAGCGTGCATACAGTCAACATCAAGAGGCCTCGCCCTTGAGCCCAGATCAAGCGATGTTTACAAGATGAGCAAAACATGGAAGAATAGTCCAGCCCCCTCAATCGCTGTTAGCGAAACCACTTCCTCGTCTGGATCTCTCGTTTTTATATCGAGCGCTGATGGTACTCTCGAAAGAATACCAATCAAGGATAGTCTCATCATTTGACATCGCGTCAATTGTGCAATCGGCATCTATGAAAAATGCGGCCTTTCAAACGAAACACGGTTCGGTTCTGCATTTCTGACTCCTAATTATAAGCACCACTGGATTCATCAAGCAAGGGATCACAGTGATCTCGCGATCTTGCATTATACTCGAGTCATTTGCATCTTTCTTATAACGTTTCTCATTCGATATTCAGGATAATTTCATTTTGGTTCTCTCATCATGTACGTTACAAGGCGCGATACCCCAATGTTATCTGACCGGCGTGATTCTGTTTCTCTCCCGAACGTGCATGGCACTCATAATCTTACAAAACGTAATAGGACGAATATATCCGTCAGTCCGTCAGTCCTGGCATTCTACACAGTGATGCTGTAATGAAAGCGAGAAAACAAAGCCAAGAAAGGATTTCCGCCCACCAACACTGTCAGTGACGAAAGTGATTTGACAGAAGCATGGCTTCCTCTGGCATAGGAATCTTTTGATATCATAGTCAAGCTACACAAGTGCTTGAATCAAGACCTGACTGGTGATCGAAAGGGAATTAAATGAGCTTGTAGGGATCAATTTTGCCAGCTTATAGATTTTTCAGCTCCATCTTCACGAGTATGATGCGGTAAATCAAGCACTTACACGATATTGCAGACGATCTGGAGTGTCCTTGGTGTGACTGTGGTCCATGAGCTCGTGTGTCTTTCGGGTCACGGAAAGTGGCAGCTCTCATTAACAATCTTCCACCGCTTTGGCTTGAGATCAAGGAATTGAAGCGTGCATTTTACTTGGTTAATATGCCCCATCTTACATACCTTGTACCACTGCACGCATTGTCCTATGGCTCGGTTACAAGGAAAGTAACACGACGCGAGGCCTGTTCTGGAAGTGCATCGGTGAGCGTCGGATGATGCACAGAATGACGCCTCATGGTTGACAGAGTCAGACATCGTTCGGAGTCACGAAAAGTTCAATTGGAACACTCGTACTGCTCCAGCCAGAAAGACAAAGCTGGAGCACACGGACGTCCACATGACAGTCTGGCATTGACAACACACTTGGCAAGACTCAACTCTGCTCCAAAGGTATAGTCGTACATTGCAATATACAGTAATTTCGACGCGGCAGATAATAGCTCATTTGATCTTCTTGGCCTTGAGCTTGATAGTCTCGCCGTTGACGAAGATGCCCTTACCCTTGTAAGGCTCTGGTCTTCTCCACTGGCGGATCTCAGCAGCAAACTGCATGACGACCTCCTTTTCACAGCCTTCCAGCAGGATACGCGTGGGCTGTGGGGTGCTGGCCTTCACGCCTCGGGGAACGGGCAATTCGATGGGATGCGAGTAGCCGACCTTGAGTGAAACGAATTGTTGGCCGGGCCATTCTGCTGTCTTCGTCACGGCCTTGCTATCGATTGTCGCACGGTATCCGACACCGACGAGTCTGAGAATTGCAGTGTGACCTTCGCTGACACCAAGGATGTGGTTCTGAAGGTATGCGCGCACCGTGCCTTTTCACTGTCAGCAAGCGTCGCATAATTGCTTGCAGCTTCTCTTTACTCACCCCACATCTCTCTCTGCTTCCTGTCTTCTTGATCCAGGATTCTCAAGGTATGTGATCGCTTCGCCTCATCCGTTTCAATGCTCATGTATGCAGGTATCGCCATGCTCATCTTTCCCAATGGACCCTCAACTTCAACAGTGGCTCCTTGTTGTGTCCTGCTCACACGCGCTCCATTTTTCTGAACTGGCGGCTCCGATATCCTGAAGGCGACCTCTGGAGGGCATGAAAGCGGGGCGCTACCAATCTTTGAGTGGCATGATGAAGATGTCGAGAAAGCAGCCGCTCTTGCAGGTGACTGGAATGCTGGAAGGAGAAAAGACGGTATCGATACTTCGGCGGATTGTACGCTGTTGGCTGCAATGAAGCAGCGCCGCCGGGCTGATGAAAACATGATCGAGTGTGTGGTTGGAACAATTGCTAGTCCTCTCCGAAACTCTTCCAGAATCATTGCAATCTTGGCACTGTGCGCACGGACTTCCGCTCCGCTACCTCCGACCTTCGAGCGGAGACCCCGGCCAATATAGTGACAATGCCAGCGATGACTTGATTGAATATCGAGTCAATGCAACTTTTGGTGAGGGAGGGGTGAAATAGGTGGAGTATGGAGGTCATTGGCTTCACTTGACCGTCAGTCAATTTCACTGTCTGCCTGGCAAGTCGCGTGATGCTAGTGTAAGTGTATCAAGTCTTCCTATACCACACCTTAACGACTCTTTCTCTTCCTTCTCTCTTCCTCAACACAACACACACACACACACACACACACACACTTGGAACTGGAATTGGAACTGGAACTGGAACTGGAACTGGATCCTAGATAGAAAAAAGGAACTAGAACTAACAATTCCTCACACAGATCTAGTTCACAGCGAACCATCAGCACTCACTTCGTACCGCCCATCCCACGTAGAGATGCCTCTCAAGATGAAGACTTTCATGATAGCCCTGGTTCTTCTTCTCCTTGTTCAGGCCGCGATCTGTACGGGAGTTGACCAATCTTCCGCTACCCCAGGTAATGATCACTGATCAGAGACATCACCTTCCCCCTTGTATGTGCTGTGCTAATATCGATACATTAGACACCCAGCCAGACTTCCATGTCGCCGAGATTGTCAAACTCTCGAACAACACCAAGGCTCTCCTTGAAATCATGGATTCTGTCGACAAGATGCCTTCGTGCCAGAAGCTAGCTTCCGCTGCAATTGTCAACTCCTGCTCTAATTTGAACCATAAATCGACCCTCAGCACCGATCAGGGTGTAGATGCCATGCTCGAGAAGGCCCAGTCTATCTATGCAGCTCGTCTTGCCGTCTGTGAACTAATTGACGTCAACGCACCGATTCCAGATGCCTGTAATCCGTTCAGGCCGTCTCAGCGCAACACTCGCAAGACTGGCTTCAGCGGCTGGTTCAACAACAACGGTCCGACTGATCCAGTCCCATACTACGAGGTCTATGAAGACGAGACTGCCCAGCATCTTGATCTTTGTGCTAGCTCGCTTGCTTCGAAGCCACAATGGTGGACCTCGTACTCTAATGCCAGACAGAACGGCCTCATGATGTGTTACGCAATGAGAGCTCAGATAGAGAGGGGTATGCTAAGTGCTGTATCCATTAACATCAAAAAAAACTGACGAATTAAACAGAGGATGATCTTTACGCTCACAAGGCCATGCACAAAGTGAACATTGACACTGCTGTTGCCATGGAATCCGCGACCGAGGTGTTCCAGACGTACATGGCTAACTTTCAGTTGGCTCAGCAAGGCATACAAACGTTCCAGGTTAGTCTGAACAAGGATTTCGATGACCTGCGCGATGCCGTCCTAGCTCATTGGGCCCTGATTCGAGACAATATGGTCGAACTTGACGGAAATGTCAACCGCGTGGTCCAAGTACGTTTGCCTCAAGTCACGATCAATGGTCCTTCAACTAATTCGTTCAGAACACCAATCAAGCTGCCGTAGAACTCGCCCTCTTCAACGAACAGTCTCAAGTGGCTCATGGACAAGCCGCTGGTTCAATGATCGAGCTGCTTGGAAACTTAGACAACGCAAAGGTGATTTGGTCACTTATTATTTCCATTGCTAGGAGCTTACTAGTTACAGGACGTAGCGATCGCGATGTTACACTGGCAGATGCAGTTACATGAGGCCCATGAAGTGAGTATGGCTATATGATTGACTAAGATTCAACTAACATTGGTGTTCAGGACTTCATGAGCAAACTGCACGCTTCAGAAGAGTTGGCCATGCAGGCACGCGCCGAAAGTGCGAACGCCCAGATGCAGGCTCACGTAGACAAGGCAAAAGACAGTGTCGATGGTATTGTGGCTCAGTTCACAACTGCGCTATTCGCTTCACTTGCGACCATTACAGATATGGTCCGCAACTATCTCACCCGCTTCACAACCATCTTTGTTGCACCGACCGCCATCGTATTGTTTATGACTGGACATACTATACTCGGATCCATCTCTGTCGGACTTGGTACTGTTCTCCTCCTTAAAGTTGATACACCATTGTCTAACAAATTCTCAGCCATCGCAATTCCGCTCTCCCTGCTGGACTTAGACCATATCACAATCCCAGCTGTCAATATATACGATTCATTTCCCCCTATTACCACCATCGTAGGCTGGTTGATACCCATGACTGCTTTTCTGATGTACTTCAGACTCGTACGAGCTCAAGAAACCCTCGAAATCGACGTGGAGGACCAAGACATTGCTCCTGAAGCAGAGCACAAAGACACCCCTATGGAAATTGCTCAGCCAACTCCCGAAAATGAGATGGAGGACCAAGATGTTACTCCTCCAGAAGGTCGTGTTGATCATGGAGCAGAGCGCGGAGTCATTCCCATGAATGCCGAACTTGCGGCCCATTAACCTCCTCTCCCTGCAAGACCAGTCCATCTTGCCCTCAGAGATATCCAGCACCTCGTACGCAGACGTAAGTAGGTTGAGAATTCAACCTGAATCGCCTTGACGACTATTCGCATCTCCTCGTGGTATCACGACCATACTAATGAATAGGAGGAGGACATGGGGGATGGGAATCTGCTTGTGATGAAGATTTGCAGAATCTCACGGTAATAAAGCATGATATTTTCCTGTGCTATGGAAGAGGATTCCAACGATTGCACGAACTCGCTCTGCGCGAATAGCTCGCTGGCCTTGCTTCTTCGCAGAGATATCACCTCGCATCCCGCTCTACCATTTGAGCGTCATGAAGATGCCATATCACGAATCAACGATTCTCTTTCGTGTCACTTCTAGGCTTTTTTCTCCTTCAAGCTGACTCTGCCTCTGTAAACTTCACCATAGACACTGTCTTCGTAACATACGTCTCGTGTACGCGAACTGGGCAGGAACCAAAGAAGGCTAACATGCAACAGCGAAGTAGCAGAAGGAACGTGGAGCAATCTAACCCGTCAGATCCAAGTATAGGAAGACTCCAAGAAGTCCGATGTCCAACAAAACCCAGAGACGTACACAAGCAGGTTCTCGATATCCGATCGAAGCAGTAAAATCTCACTATGCCCATACCATGCCATACCACCCCAGCCTCAACCTCCTCCTCGCTTTCTCCCTCCGACCTTACACTTATCTCTTTACGCACCTCGACCCCCTCGAGCCAATTAAAAAATATCTCTAAACTCGCAAAAAGGATAATCAACACGGGACAGAATCCTCAGCGGAAAACCTCGATCACACACACCTGCAACAGCGGCGGAGAAAGGTTCCATGTGTCGTGGTACAGATGTCATCATTGAGATACTGGCGGATTGACTCCTTGCACTGCGCAGCCAGAGCAGGCGGTCGCTCGACGTCCTCGATGCGGTGATTTGTGTCCCGAAAGATTGGGGGATGTGCTCGTCTATGTGATCGATGACAAGGCGGAGTTTTCGTGGTCGATCGAAGATGCCGTTGTAGATGCAGATGCCGAGGGTATGCGGGCTGACTTCTTGTGCGAAGGAGAGGGTGTGGGCCCAGGTTGACCAGAAGATGTCCCACGATGGGGATGTGGTAGATGATTATTTCGTCGCCGTTTGGGACGCTTTGCTGGGTAGCGTTATGAGAGCGCCTTTTGAAGCTGTAGGTTGTTACGCAACGTTCGGGTTCTGTAGAGGTTTCGTAGGGGTTGTGCATTGATAATGCATTGTTAGCCTCCACGTAAGCAAGTGGTGCAATGATAAGGCTCCAGGAGCTTTACGCCGAACGTCCATATCGACCTTCTTTGTCCTTTATCGTTTCCGTGGCATGGTTGTTGATCTCAATTGCCAGGATCTTTGCTTCTTCGAGGTCATGGATGCCTTGTACGCCAGGTGCGGAGTTTGAGAGGACTTGGTATTCGAGTCCATACTGATTCATGATGGGGCCGATGTCGTTGATTTGTAGTGCGCGCTTCTCGACGTTTACAGCGAGTAGCCTGATCCCTGCCTGAGTCTCCTTCTTTCTTCATGCGTGGAGGAGCGATTCCTAGCATGGTCGAAGAACAATTCTAGGGCAGCAAGGCATCGACTAGTTCTCAGCACGGATATGAATCATGAAGACCTCACGTTGTTTGTGAATGCGACGAGGCGATTATTGGTCAGCTACCTTGGATTACTGGCCTTGACGTCCTGTGTAGAGGGGCAGATACCTGACGTGGTTTTGGGGGGTTGGAGAACTCACGCCATTATACCCATTTCTTTGGACCTTTGGTAAAGGGTGTCGAATGGACTCGTTGACGGGAGATAGGCAGAGGCATAGATACTGCAGATTCATTTTGAGCGCAAACATGTCCATATTGTGGCGCAGTCGAAATTTTGGTGCCGAGTTCATGATGGGGTTGTCGCACAAATATTGACATTGATCTTGATAGGCGAGGCAAATTGATAGTTTGAATGGTGGTAGAGGGAGCACTCATCCGTCGCTATTTGGCGAGGCAATGACTTGGGGTTACGCATGCTCCTTGAACGCGCCTCGGGCATCAAACTCACGTTCAATACAGGGTTGGGATAGTGAGTCAGTTGATTTCAGCAGATGCAGCGAAGCGAATCTCTGCCTTGGTTTCGCTACCTTGTGCCGGACGCAGAGCTGTCGCGTGGCGCCCGACCCATCCTCTTCAGCCATACATCGAGATCGAATTTCTCATCGCTGAGCTCCGTCTTCCGACCAGTGAACTTGAAAGTCCAACCCAACTCGTCTTTCGGACTAAGAGAGTCGGTATAAAAGATTTGCGCTGCTTTGATGGAGTAACTGTTCGTTTCGTACTCCATCAATCTCTTGGCGTAATTTACATCTGAAAGCTCCCAGGCTCTACCGCTCACAACTTCGCCCATGTCTCCGTCGACTAGTGCGGGATATTGGCCCCATGTCCTGCAAGCATACCCGACGACGGTGGCAGGTCGCAAGTGAGGAAGTTCGTCAATGCCGAGCACATCTCTAAGCATCTCTGCATGCATGAGTGTACCATAGAAAAAGTAAGCTCCCGTTGGTGGGTCCGATGGGTTGGGTGGAGGACCCGCCTGCCCAGCCATCGAAATACCAACCCGGAGGTGCAGCTCGTGCTTTCAGGGCGAATTTGGACACTTTGGAGTCTTGTTGAGGGCGCGATGGCAAAGGTGGAGGAGTAGGCGGTGCTGGTGGTTGCCTGTCTTCGATTGCAAAACCATCTACTGAGGGGGAGGAGGCAGCGTTCTTGTCTGGCATTTTCCTCGTTGTGTTGCTGTAGACTTCAGGTGATGATTTAGATGAGAGCAACGGAGCTTTGATATCACGCAGAGAGAGCATTTATGAGTAATCTTATTATGGGCTGATGAATATCACTATCTGTGTATAATATTGATAGAGGGCATTTCTGCTCTGGCTTTGGTGCCTTGGATTCGGACTGTGAAAAAGATCATCAAAATCGAGGCTCAAGTATTTACTACCTATTCTGTCCAAGGAGTCGCCATCGATAATAATTACCGTACACTCAGATGCAAGCACTTCCCCGTCTGCGCTTAAACTTCGGCTTCAAGCTGCCTCTTGGTCGAATGATGCGTTTTGATCTTTGCGACAGACGTGACAGCCATTTGTTGGAGAAAAGTCAATTGTGTTTTTCGCAAGGACGTAGCAGAAGAGCGGGCTTCAGAAAACAGGATCTCGCAAAAAGGGGGCCAGGACAGGCGTGTGTGCAGGAAAGGATGGCGGCTTCAGAAGACGACAGCAAGACGGGCAAGGCGTACAATGTACTTGTGCGCCTGGCCTTACCGCCATACACAATTCATTTCAAGTCGCCAACGTATATGAAAGAGGTGACAATGGAAATGCTGGATAAAACAGTATGCAAGGAGTCACTCAAAGCCACAGCGCAAAAAGCCGAAGTCAGGTTGGTGGCCGCATACCCTGATGGCTTCATGCACAATTCTGATGACAAGTAGGGAATCTCTTGGTACGGAGTCTTCATTCTGGGATGAGATGGTCATCCTCTTCCGTGCCGCTATACCCTCGCTCGAACGCCGTTCGTTCGCTGTCTGGGATCCATCATCCGTCGACTACGAATCCGTCTCTGGCGCACTTATAGCCGCTCACTATCCCGGACTATGGAAGGACCTAGAGAGATTAAATGACTTGGTCTCAATATCGAGGAACGTCTTGACTATTGGGGAAAGAGCACAAGATTTGGCAGCAGAATGTGCCTTTGATCAAGAAGTTTTCCGTTTGGTGAATTGCTGCGTAAGAGTCACAGCAAGGGGCTTTGATGGCGATGCCGGCACTGGCGAAGAGGAGAAATGGCAGTGGATTGTGAATGCTTACAAGAAACTGCTCATCACATCGTTACAATTCCTCAACAACCTTGTGGCACAGAATGAACGACGGAAACTTATGCTATGGGTCGCCTTGTTTGACAACTCAACAGAGGGCATATTAGTAGACGACCCCGAAGACTCGACAGGACCACGAGTTTCGTTTGCCAACAAGATGCCTGAGCCGCCAGTCTCAACAGGTGATATCCTGGTCGCCCTAGGCGAGACAAATCAAGCAAAGGTTGACGCCGCTGCAGATGCGTTGAGGGCAAAGCGATTACTCGCTGGCAAAGATCAGCTTAAGCCACCTTCCAGGCCTGTTTCGGGCTATGTTCTATTCGTCAAGCACCACCAGGCCGAGGCCAGGACTGAGCTCGGCCCCACTGCCACTCCCGACGGTGTTGCAAAGGCTCTCGCTACCAGGTGGTCCAATATCTCTGATAAAGATCGCCAACAGTGGAACAGGCTCTATGACACCCTCATGCAACAGTATGAAAAGGATCTTGCCATTTACAACGAGGCCAAACGTACAGCCCAGGCAGAGAAGGCAAACTCGGACAAGGCCCATACCAGCCAGGTCGCTGCACGGCTTGCTAATCTCGAAGAACAACTCAGTGACAAATTCCGCATCGACGGCGCCAGAGTTGCTCCGCTCGAGCTTCCGGTATATGGTGAGGATGGTGCTGTCTCATTCCCTGAGGAGAGACCCGATGCATCAGGCCCAAGACCGCTCGAGGAAGAGGACTACAAGATGACTTTCTCAGCAGAGGCTGGCACCAAGATTCTCGAGAGCGGAAAGTCCGAACTGATGAAGCGCCTCGAGCAATACCCTGATCCCGAGCCCGAGCCCGAACATCCTCAACAGTTGCAAATTGCAAGCCCGACTTCTCCTATTGTCTCGCCCGCCAGTCCAGTGTATGACAATCGCATCGACGAAGGTGATGAAGGATTGGAGGAAAGTGAGGAGGAGGAGGAAGAAGAGCAAGAAGAAGAAGAGGAAAGCGAAGAGGAAGACGAGTACCCCGGATCCACCGAAGACGGACGTGGTCTCCTCACTGACGTACCATTGATATTGGGACCTTCTGAGATAGAGGTGCTTCCGATGATCGTTATGTCTGGGATTGTGCCTCCGGCAAACTCGCCTCAACTAGGAACGACATCGGAAGAAACAAACGCTATTGTCAACATGCATACAGTTCGCTGCCACCTCTTGCTAGCCCAGGACAATGGTAAGAATCTACTCCGTGAGCTTCTCATATTCGTGGCAGCCTGGGATCTGCGAGAAGAGGAACTTTACTTCAAATTCATGGTCAAGATCATGGAAGCAATCCTCGTCAATGGTTTGATGCCATATGCCTACCATGCTTTCAGAGACAAGTCCAGGTCAAAGGACATCATATCTCCAGCACAAGCCGTCATCATGAAACTCCTCACCAACATCTTCCGCTCCCGCGCTGAAGCGGCAAAGGCGAAGCCGTTGAACTCGGCAGACCATCCACCATACCCGCTGAAGGTTGATGTGCATATTGTCAACTTCATCTTCACCGAGTTCAGACAACACATTATTCCACAGACATGCGCTCTGATTTTCTTACAAGGAAAAATACATCAGAATCTTGCTTCGCCTGAAGACTTCCCCCTTAATCTGTGGGATATGGAAAGAATGTACGAGGGTGTCTACCAATACCTTGAGTTCTTTGCAGTTCTGACTGAGGAGAGCATCTGGAAGGACGTCATGGCTGAATGGGAGGTGGCAAGCGAGCTCGTCACCTTGCTCAAGGAGCTTGAGGCTGCGATACCAAAACTGGGACCTGGCGGTGCGACACACTCACCAAGTCCAAGACGAGCTGTTCAGGGTGGTCAAGGCAACATCACACATCACCCGCCACCACCTGTTTCAGCAAGCTCCAAGCCACTGCCCGTCAGTGTAGAGCGCCCTTTCGACACCCAAGATGACCTAGCCCCCACTCTTCCACCCTTGCCCATCCCGCCACCCGAGTCAGCGCCTCCCAACACGACAATTTTCGAGGCCGAGACGCCCCTAGCTTATCCTGAGGATCCTCAAGACGAGCCCTCGGACTTTGAATGGCGAAACTTGAAAAAGCTGACCGTCCTGGTCCTCTCTTCGCTAATCTGGAAAAACAAAAAAGTTCAAGATCAAGTGCGCGAATATGGCGGTCTGGAAGCGCTGGTAGGTTGCTGCCGCCACGATGAACACAACCCTTACATTCGCGAGCATGCCATAATGTGTCTACGCTTTGCCGTCGAAGGGAACGAGGAAAACGCCAAAGTGATCAAGAGAATGGCAGGACTGCAACAACAGCAGCAGCATCAGCAGCAACAGCAACAAACAGTCGAAGGTGGTGCAGCAGGACCAGGAACACGAGCAAGCACAGGCAGCATGACGTTGAACCCCACGTCCGCAATCACAAACTACCACATCGAGGGTTCCGTGCCGCAGGAAGTCCTGGACACGAATGGCTACGAGACATTCATGGACGGCAAAGGCCAAGTCGGGCTAAGACGAAAAGACAATCCCGCCTCGCTCTCCCTATCCGGCTCTCCAGCGCCCGGCCACAGCACGCAGCAACAACAAAGCGGAGCACAAGGCCCCGCGAAACCAAAAATGCAGACGAAAATGACGGCGGAAAAGGCAGCCGAGCTCATGCAGACGGCGCTCAGGGATCTGCCGCTCGGCGATAAAATTCTGGGCGACAAGGAGAAGAAGGAGGCGCTCGCCAAGCTGGACCGAGCATTCGAGTCGCAGGACAAGGGCAAGGGAAGGAGGTAGAAACTCCGTCCCGCGGTCGATAATGGCGAGGGCGGCGGGCGGAGTCAGGCTGATGTCGGTAGTATGAAGGTACGAGATATGAATGCATTTTGGCGCGAGCATTGGATTTAGGAAGGAGACAGCGACTTGGGATTTCCGAGACTTGTCATCGGCGTTTCGGACATCATGCCCATAGGGCATTATGACATTGGGTGACGTCCCCTGGAAGTGGGTGAAAGGGGGCAAAGCAATGGTCACAGGGGCATTTTTGGAAAAGGAAAAATTGGGGATGATGGGGATACGTCTCGCATCCATTGCTTATTCATTGCTTTTTTGTATCACTGCTGCACTATTTGCAGTTTTCCCTCAACTGTACATACAGACATCATTCAGCTGAGAGGTTTCTCATAGATGAATAATGGCCCAAAAACAGAATAAAGAATTTCCAATCACTTCTTTCTGCTTTTGCCAGAAAATGACCATGTTCACGATGGCGCGAGCATCTACTGCTTGGCACCGAGCACACTCTTGACAGCGGCAAGGACCTCCGCGTGCAGAGGCTTAGGTGCAGCAACAACACCCTTGTTCCTGGCCAGAGTCCTGCCCTGTCCGAAATCAAGTCTATTGCCAGCCACATCCGTGACCTCACCCCCAGCCTCCCTGACAATCAAATCGCCAGCAGCATGATCCCAGATCTTCTCCTGGTAGTCCTTCCTGACAGGAAGTCTAAGGTAAACCTCTCCGGCGCCACGAGCAATGCTGCCGTATTTGGCCTGCGAATCCATACGCACGCTTGGCTTAGTGATACCCAATTTCCTCGCAATGTCAGCCTGGTCGCCATGGCTAGAGTGGCCGGCCTCGACGCTCTCGCAGAAAGTGGCGGCGCCCAGATCGGTGATCTTGCTCATATGGATCGGTTGCTCTTTTTGCAAAGCGCCGGCAGCCAAAGGTCTGGATGTGGCGCCCTGGCCCAGCACGGCGGAGAAAATGACACCCTTGCCCTCGGCATCGCTGGCATTGGCTCCGAGGTCTTCGGTCAGAGCGACGGAGTCATCGACGGGGAGGTTGGGGCAACCCAGCACGCCGACTTTGACGTCGCCGTCGACCATTAGCGCGAGACAGACTGCGTACTGGCCGCCGCGCAGAAAGCCTTTCGTGCCGTCGATGGGGTCGAGAGCCCAGATCCTGCCTTTGTCGCCGCCGTTGGAGGCGCCCTTGTCGAGCACCTCGAGCATCTGGTCATCGCTTTCGATGGCGCCGCCCAGTTCCTTTTCGCCGCTTGCGTCGTCGAGTTTGGCTTTCTGAACTAGCTCCCACACTGTCTTTTTCAGCTCGGCGTTCTCGCGGAGATCTTTGGCTTCCTCCTCGCCGACGATTTCGTCGTTGGGGAAGTTGGCGGCTATGGCGGCGATGATGAGGGCTTGGGCGCCGAAGTCTCCGATTGTCACTGGTGAAGCGTCGGATTTGTTGAGGGTGCCTTTGGCGTGCGAGTTGAAGACTTGTTTTGTGAGGAGGGTGGCGCGCTGGACGGCCAGGAGCGCGATGTGGAGTTCTTTGCTGTAGTCGGCCATGGTTGTTGTCGTGGAGGAAATGTTGCGGGTCGTGATGGTTGTTGTGGTTGCGGGGGTGATGTGACGGGTTATGAGGCGCAGGCGGGGGAGGATTGATGGTATGAGTGATATGGCCAGGATGAAGATTGATATCGAAACAATTGCAAGGAAAGGGGTTCGGTTTGAATTGGTTTTGGCTGTTGGCATTGCTGGAGATGGCGTCCGTGTGACATTTGCTGCAGCCCGTTCCAAACTTCTAGTGGGGTTGGTCTTGGCGATGGAGGGGTATTTTAATTTACAAATATCTCTTGAATGGTGAGTTCTAAGCACTCTGCATTTGTAGAGCGATTTGAACTTGAGATCGAGTATACTGTGACAATGCCAAGCTATTTGGACATTTTTTTCTAAGCTCAAACAAACACAAGGTATATGGTATGCTACGGTGACGCCCAGCCTTGATCTCGAATGCCAGTTCAAGATACGCGCGGCACCTGCTCCAGCTATGACCAAGTCGCTGATCGATGGAGACCAGCTTGAGAAATCCTTGGATTCAGACAAGACGAAGCCCGGGACTTTGGCTGATCTCGACGACTACTGATTCATCACTTTCCATGCGTGGTTGAGCCGAGTTGCTTACCATCGATACACATCCTTCGCAGTGAGAGGCTCGAATATGACGTAATGAGGCTCTGGGAGATGGTAATCAAGTTTGTGGCAGGGCAGCACGAATAACTACCCCAGAGGTCCCTCAGCCACACGAGGCATCCAACACAACTGTGGCTCGTTCAAGAATATCAAAGTATTAAGTTTCACGAAACAATCAAAATCATGTCTTCTTCAGCAGTCACTCAGAAGCCAGCAAAGCACCAGCAAGTTGCTAAGCCGTCCAATGATCAGGCACTTGCTGCGCGAGAGGAGAAAGAGGCTAGTGTCAGTGGCAGTGCAAGTGTGAGTAGTTTGTTCCGTGTCTCCTAGGGTCTTTGGGGGAAATGCTTCTCCATTACAATGACCACTTCTCTCCTAAATGTTTTTTATGAGAATGGCGACTATCCCAGGTCTGGTGCCATGGTGATAGCTGTCCCAACCCGGGCCACACTCTCACTGTCATAGCCTCTCCTCAGCCGGATGTTGCAGATGCACTGCGTGATGACTGCTGACAGCGCGACAGGCCGGCCTCAATCTCAATGTCTTTGGTGCCCTCTCCGGTGCATTCTCGGGAAAGTCCAGCAAGCAGCAAGAGAATGATGGCTCCTCGGTTGAGCGAAAAGAGAACTCGCAGCACATCTCTGGCGTGGGAATGGGCAGCCTAAACGCTGCAGGAGCTGCCAATGCGGAAGCCAAGTCTCGGCAAGAGCGCGAGAAGATCATGGCTCGTGAGTGATGGCGCTTTGAAGAGAATTTGGCCCTTGGGATATCCGATAGAATTGCGACGAATACATGATCAGTCTCCGAGATTGTCCAGGGCGGCCCACATGCTTTTCTGTGCCTCTCGTCTTGCCCTCTCTGCAGAGCTGTTTGCTTCGTCCTTCACAGTGGTCTTGTCGCTCTCGGCTGAAGGATCTGGGGTGGACTTGTCTCGTAATGCCTCCATACTGGTGAGCAAGGCGGCCATCTTCTCCTTTGTTTCTTTGATTCTCGCGTTGTCTGCCCTGATCTGTTCCACTCGTTCCTCCAGCATCAGGATCATAGTCTCCCTGGCTTGATGTGGTCGATAGCGATTGATGAGGTCATGAATGTTGTAAAGTATTGTCTGTATATCTTCCACCTTTTTGACTCCTTGAGTTGGATCGTTGTGTTGGATGCCAAGCATTTCGAGCATGTTGAACAGGACAGAGCGCATCAACGTCTTTAGGTGAGGTGTTGGGTCAAATTGTTCACTGTCCACTACTTCAGCGGGATAGAGTTGAGGGATGCCAGCCGCCTCGAGTGATTGGGTAGGTTGCGCGAGCTGCGTATGCGTCAGTGAACTTCACCATGATATCTGATATTTTGGGCAGAATGTACATCATAGTTGGCGCCAAAACTCTGGTATTTTCCATCGGCTGGTGGCTCGGGCGGTATGAGATATCGCAATTCGGTGGGAAGTGATAACACGTCTATTGCAGTCTGTCCTTCTTCCTCTGTGCCCTCGGTCTTGTTCTTCGTGGCTTCTTTGCCCAGTTCGCGTAGCTTGGAGACGTTGGCTTTGGTAAAGTGTTTATAGAATGGCGGCGGGGTTGGAAAAGCGGCCGAGAGCATGCGCGCTTGATTTTGTTCTGCCATGTCGGTCGCGCGCTCTCGATTATCCGACTGCCTCTTCCCCGCACCGATACGCTCCTCGTCTTGTTGTAATGTGCAAGGTCAGAAAGTGCAAAGGCGTTCCAAGTTTCAGGGCAATTCGAGGACCGAGTGTGAAACGTGGGGTCCGGGGTTGTGCGCTTTCAGGAGTCGCATGCATGTGTTGTCCTTTATTTCTGTTTCCTTCAATGATTATTTTACTCGTACTTTCTTCCTGCCGTGCATGTCGAGAGGAGGATGTCTGGCTCGGACTCTCACACGAGTTCTCGTAAGCCAAGGGCCGCCTCGAATGGTCATGTGGCCGGTATCCCTGGCCGAATATGGTACATATGTGTATGTCCGCGACGTGCTATTGCTGCTATGATTTTTGGCTGGGCGCTGATTCCATGTACAACAGCAACCTTACGCCGCCGATTACATGGGCCTTGCAATTCTAATCACACTTCATATCCTGTCTGGCCTGTTCATCTTTACCGAGCCCTTTCATCGCATGTTTTCCCTTGACGATCGGAGAATTCAATATCCCCATGCCGATCCTGAACATGTCCCTGTGGGTTAGTTAGGCCTATAAGAAGGAACAAGAGAGCCATCCAAGTACTGAGCCTGCCATGTAGTCTGGCTATTGATATACGCCTGTGTCGTACCTGCCGCCATCATCACAGTATGGAGCCTGGCCTTCTTCAAGCCGCATAAAGCTCATGTGACCATGTTGGGCTTTGCCATCAGTATACTACTTACGCTATTCATAACTGATGTATGCACCAATATCACCGTCGCCGCTAAACCATGGCTGACATGTTCAAGATCATAAAGAACGCCGTAGGCCGACCGCGTCCTGATCTCATATCTCGCTGTGTGCCTGTGAGTTGGGAATGCTCCCGAGTACGCGCTACATACTAATGCCAATCCAGGAGTCAGGCACCCCAGAGCATGAGCTCATTACATGGGAGAGGTGCACTCAGACCGATCACCACCTCCTCCACGATGGCTGGCGATCTTTTCCCTCCGGACACAGTTCCCTTTCTTTCACCGGCTTTGGTTACCTCGCCTTTTTCTTGAGTAAGAATTTCGATTTCATGCCCATGCCCCTACTGAACCTCTTCCAGTGAGCCAATTTCGTGTTTTCCTGCCGCGAGCCGGTTTGGGTAGGTCAATGGCCGCTTTCTTGCCTTTCCTAGGAGCCCTGCTCATTGCCACTTCACGCCTGGAGGACTACCGCCACGATGTCTTCGACGTCGTAATAGGCTCCTCCCTGGGCTTATGTATCGCCTATTTCAGCTGGCGTAGATATTATCCAGCATTGTCATCGCTTAATTGCCACGAGCCCTTTTCGGCCCATGATGATGACAATGGTCTTGGGAGGTTCGGTATGATAAGGGATGAAGAGCACATGATTGGAGATGCTAGGGACTTCGAAATGAGTGAGACTGAAGGCAGATATTCATTACCTCCTGCGAGGGCACGTTCATAGATAGATACAACCCTTTTTCTTTGCTGTATACACCATCCTTCAGCATCTTGGTACTCCTTCAAGACTCGGTTGAGTCAAGCTTTCATGCTTGGATATCGTCTCAAGAGACTTGATGAAATTCGGCTTGTCTTCGTCCTGCTTGTGCTACAATTGATGTTTCTACGAAAGTTCCGGAAATTACAATTAGGGTTAGCGCTACAGGATTGACAAGCAATTTCTGTTTCTCGTATCTTATAGTGGGCGGCGCTACTCTACTTTTGCGAATCTCCTCCTTTGCATGTCGGAGTGAGGTATAAGGCCTAGATATTTGTGTTGAAATCTACGAAACTTAAGTCGTATGCTTTCTTTGGCGGACCATTACGTGGACGGGTCAATAGCCGGTCTCTTGATCCTACAGTAGTCTGAGGCTGACGACGCCTACGTCGCTGTCAACAGTACATGAGATCACTACAGGGATGATAATCGGCTAAGCTTTCCGACAGATACGCGAGCTGTCCAAGCTCAGGCCATCCTGTCTCCAAAGTTCTCCGTTGGATCTATGCAGCCTAGCCTCATCTGCAACGGACAGCAGCATGTGTGACAAGCATTCTGCGGTGGTTGTCCAGTGAACTACGACATGATTGATGTAGATTCGCCAAGCAGCCTTTTCATCTTGCCTTGCTTGTATCGTCTACCTTAACACACACATCTCCTCCCGCGAATGAAATTGCAGGGCGCCTACGTGGACGGGTGAATAGTCCGTCCAGCGCTAGCCAGTTCTCCCGCGGGGTTAGCCTAAACAAGGTCTGGCCGTTCTAGGGTTTGCGCGTCTTTTAGTGTTCCTTGAATCTGATCTATCTTGCATATGCTCTCCTTCACGCCCTCTTCCATTTCTTCTCCTCAACCTTTCGTCTTTGGGAGTTGAATACATCTTGCGGCTTATCGTCACTCGTTATCGCAGTCGCAAGTTCCTCTCGCTCTCACCTCGTCTTCATCAGTTCTCGCTGTGCCTTTGTTGCCACTGCCTTTTCTCTGGCTTGCAGCTTGATTTTTTTTCAACACAATAACAAATACTGCCTTTCATTCAATTACTGTACCTCTTAATACCGTGGTCGCCGAACTCGACTAGTTCTTATTAGACTTGCATCGCAGCTCATAGCCTTTCACCTATTCAGCATGCGCTCAAACATTGCTCTCGGCGTGGCCGCTCTCGCAGCATCCGCCACTGCGATACCCACGATCAGTGCATACGGTATGCAACTCTTCTGGCCTCTGACAATCCCACATACTGATAAGCTCAGGCTCGAAATTCTTCACCAGCGAAGGCAACCAATTCTTCATCAAGGGCGTCGCATACCAGCTCACACCTGACGACCCACTTACTGATCCTACCCAATGTGCGCTCGACTGTGCCCTTATGAAGACACTTGGCGCAAACACCATTCGTGTCTACCACGTGGACCCAACTGGCAACCACACCGAGTGCATGTCTACATTCGCAGATGCTGGCATTTACCTCTTTGTTGATTTGGATACCTTCACCAGCGCTATCAACGCCGATGATCCAGCGTGGACAGAGTCTCAGTACACGGCCTTCCAGGCAGTCATGGACGAGTTCCAGCAGTTCGACAACACCGCCGGCTTCTTCGTTGGTAATGAGGTACTGACCACGGGCAACAACTCCATAGCTGCACCTTATGTCAAGGCTGCCGCTCGCGACATGAAAGCATACCGGAACTCCAAGAAATATCGCGAGATTCCCGTTGGCTACTCAGCTGCCGATATTTCTTCTCTTAGGCCCAACCTCCAGAACTACTTGGCATGTGGAAGAAACGCCTCCGAAGCTCTGGACTTCTTCTCGCTCAACGCATACGAGTGGTGCGGTGATTCCTCCTACACCACATCCGGCTACTCACAGCTCAATGAAAACGTTACCGACTACAACATTCCCATCTTCTTCTCGGAGACAGGCTGCAATACCCCAGAGCCGAGAACTTTCGCAGACCAGGCTGCCATATTCGGCTCGGATATGAGCCCATCCTGGAGTGGTGCCATCATCTATGAGTGGATCGAGGAGTCCAATGACTACGGTCTGATTTCTTACGGTCCTGCAGTCTCCGCAACTGCAACCGCAAGTGGTGTATACGACGGTTACACTCGTACTGGCACCCCAACTCCCATCTCTCCCGACTTTTTCAACCTAAGCACTCAGTGGGCCAGTCTCACCCCAACAGGTGTCTCGAGTTCTGCATACACGACTTCAAACACCGCACCATCGTGTCCAGCATTCACCAGTTCGCTCTGGGAAGTCAATGGCGATGTCGCACTTCCAACTCTTGGTCAGACCTACGACGCTGCAGTCTCCTCATCAATCACCGCTGGCACTGCTAGCACTGCATCCGCTAGTGCTACTTCCACTGGCACTGGCACCAAGTCTGGAACAGCTGCCTCTGCATCGTCCACCAAGACTGGCATGGCCAGCCCCGGGAAGGAGATTGCCGGCATGAGCGCCGGTCTGGTGGCAGTCATGCTCGGCTTCGTCTGGTGGTTGTAAATGAAGTGATGGAAGCTCGCCGGGCTTTCTTTTACGATTCTTGTCTCTACGACTTTATCGACGGGAGATTTTTGTCAATGCAAAAAGTGGGGTTTTGGGTGATTCGGAACAGGATTAGCGGGACTTTCAAGATACCATTATACAGGCAGATCGATGCATAGAATTGATACAGAAGTGCAATCCAATTCAACGACTTGAGAGTGGATCTCTAAATATCATATTGAGAAAGTGTGATACTGTAGATGCTACCATTGAGATGACCCTTGACTGCGAAGGATAACACGCAAGTCATCCTACATCGACTAGCGAGAGCAGAGAGGTAAGTATCACCTGCCTCTGATCACACTTCGAACCTCATTAACCCTTGAGATCAAATCACCGTACCATTCCTTGTCCCATCATATTTCAGAGCAATGCCATCCATATCTCACCTCAACAATCGAGAGTCGTCTTTACCTTATCTTATGCCGTAGCTGTAGCTGATGGCTTATGCTGTAGAATCTGAGTATGAGTACGAAAACAATACTGCATATCATGTACGAAAGGAATACTACCTTAAGGTATGCATATCCTGAGGCAAATCAGGCAAGACCAAGGCCAGATGGGTCCTGCAGGGACTTGGCGGACAGGGTCGCCAATTTTAGGGAAGGAATTTGGGAGTTGGTGAATACTGCTGTTTCAGAGTTACTTGAAGTGGAATGGTGGGGAATGGTGGGTTGTATTGGAAGATGTGGTTTGGAAGGTCTTGTTTGTTGATAAGACTGTTAGTTGTGTTTGTGCTGATCGCTACCGTGAGGTAAGGTATTGGTCTCCGAATGCTAAGGTAGGGAGGACGCCAATGCCGAGGGATGACGACGACGGCGACGACAACGTACTATGTTTATGCACCATCGCTAGACTCAACCTCCTTCGGCTTCGCCCGGCTGTCGGATCATCGAGGCAGATGGGTCACAAACATGCCTGAAAACTGAGATACAGCACCCATAAGCTTTTCTACTTACACTTCGCGCGCAGCCGCTGGGTCGTATCTTGAGCGTTCCAGACGCCCAATGGCTGTAGAGCCAGTGTGCTAGGAGCCGAAGGTGAATTTGAACATGGACACAATTTAGAATTGAGATATGGGACCTGAAGTTTGATTGATGAGATACTAGCGCTCGCACACTGCCTTTTGCTCGGATTCGAAATGCTTTGTCGGCTGCCTGAGTCATCCAGCGAAACACATAGCAAGCGAAAATGACGCCATGTTATGTCTACAACACTACCCTATACGCTATACCCAAGCTGCATTGACCAAGCAAGGTCGATTCAAGCATATACGGATTCCATATTCATGGAGTCCGTATCGTTTGTATAGCTCCTTGCCCGATCCCGTCATGGAAATTTCGAGCGTAAATGTATGGGGAAAGTTGCCTTTCTTGATTCACAACATGCACATCGATAGTTTTCGTGATTCCTTGGTCTTGGTTCTGAGCTGCCAAGATCGACAACTCGCTACCATAATCATCGTCTTGAAGTCCTGTCGTCGTCCTTGTCCGATTGCGTTCCGGCATAGAGATAGCTCCGGTCGTTCTGCCCTGAGATGACAGCAGATTTGACCCCAGGAAGCGTTTGAGAACGCCATCAAATTGGCTCCGTAGGGGCGGCAAGCATGACGCGAGAATGGTAACGTTTACCTCAGCTGTAGTCCAGATTGCAAGATCGACGGTTTCCCCTGAGCAAACATTTCAGATAAGCACATTTGCCTGTCAGGTCAATAGAACTTACACGTTGGATCAGCTGTATTTTTAAGATTTACGAGCTGGGTCAGCTTTGCAATGGAGCAGACAACAGCTCTGTAGATCTGATTAGAGTACTGGTGTCACACTCACAGCTTCGATACCTACATAATGCCACACAAAAATACCATTCGTAAGCCCCATTGAGTCCGCTTCGGTAGTTGCACAGTGGATAGATACACTATTGGAGCCGAGGAGTATATTACATCAGTGAGCACATTACAGGCTGAGACATTGTTAGTCCCAGAGAGTCATTCTCGCATCATAATTCAACTGACCACTTTGAACGTAGCCACCAACCATGTTGACTTTGAGAGGCCAGCAGCTTCCTTCCAGATTCTTGTCCCAAGTCCGAGCGATAGGTCTACAAGAACCTAGGATCGAAACGTGGGCGAGGATTCCGTTACAGAGTATCACAAGCACTACTGTTGTCCACATGATCATCCTGTATCTTGGTGCAAAATCCAAGTACAGCAAGAATGTTGCGATACTGAGCTTAGTAAACAGCATGGCTGTCAGATTCGTGACTTGTCCAATGAAAAGGTATTTTGCGGCCTTGACTTTCCCCATAATGGTGAATGTCGAATCGTATACATGCTTTCCGAGTCCATAATGAGCAGCGCGTCCAAGACAGGCGAGAGCGGCCACATCTGAGACCTACATTGTATCAGCTAGATACTTGACGGTAGGTCAACGTGACATACCAGCGCAAGAAAGATGAGCCCATCAGCTAGTCTGAAGCACCTCTTCAAGACAAGACTCGTGTAAAGCCGCCAGAGTACAAATAGCCCAGGCAATATTCCTAGAAGGATTGAGAAGATTATGAGCGTGTCTTGGCGACTATGCATGATAGACGGCAAGGCCGGATGTTGGTGCCACCTCAATATTCGACCAGATTGAGGTTGTGCATCTGCTGAATGTAGACTGGTTAAATGCAACGAAGATATCAACAGTCTCGAACTGGTTTCCACTAGGAGGAAGACTTGCATTCGTACTTAATGCGCATCGGCGCGAGGACATATATGCTCAGATGAAGTAGGATTCTGAGTTACGCACACAAGTATCGAGAGCACGTACTGTATGACGATTGATCGTCTAATTTTTCTATATCACACAGTCTAAAGACGAGATCTCATGTCGTGTTCAAGCTATGTGCTTCGTGCGGAAGGACCGAAACAGCTAATCGAACCATGTTGGACTGTAGACTTGGCTCTGGAGAGCTCGCGTCGGCTAATAGGAGTGTTTTTGAAGAACTTCGGACGTATATCGTATATCAATTGACGCTTATCGAGCAAGGCGAATAAGGTAGTATTTGCGAGCAGCAGGCAAGTCGACGCGAAGCACAGACATGAGGTTCTTGCGTGTGGAAAGCGGCTATTGAAGTATCATTTATCAATAATCGTGTGTGTAGTCAGTATATCGCGGAGTCAATTTATGTCGAGCCATCAACACTTGAAAGCTACTTATGGTTCTCGGGTTGTCATGTGATACCTTGCTAAGTTCGAAACTCGCGTTCGTGGTCATGAGCACTGTGGGTAGAACAGAATATATGATCAATCATCATCTTGGCGGCGGGTGTGGCGGAGGCCGTATGGCTGGAATTCCCCCGAATTGTCTCAGATTGAACGCCACATGAGGTTCCATGTCAGTGGGAGCTAGGGAATAGGACCGATATGAGTGTCGTTCGATGGCTGTTCCACGCTGCCAGATTTCCGTTCAGGGCTGTGGGGGTGGAGAAAATCATGAATACTGACACCTTGGCGCGGACCCTGCAATGTGGCGCGCTTCATCCTCTGAACACCATCGCATACTCCACATCTTCGTAATTTGAAACACATTTATATGTTAACGATCTTGGCGTTCAGCGCCACGTGTGAAAGAGGCTTTGGTAAGCGATCGTGGTACCTGGACCGAAGATGATCTACAAGAGACAGACCGGCAGTGGGAAATGTGATCATGGGCCAAGTATTGTACCACAGGTTTGCAACTCGCTTCTGGCCTCGGCTACTATGCACTTGTTCGGCACTGAGTTGCACTGTCCACTCTTTAACCCCAAGGCGGGAGCCTGCAGGCTCATGCATGGATACAAAAAGGTGCTGCAGCTCTTCAAATGATCCACCAAGTAGATCTCATCTCATAGTTCCGCTTCCTTCACGATGGGATTCACCCATTCTCTCTCTGTGGGCTGGTTATCCACGGTGTTCCTCAGCATCACTCTTCCATTCAGTAAAACGGCCTTCGCAGCATCGTATGCAGAGAGCGAGGTGGCCAATGCAAGCAGCTACGACTACATCATTGTTGGCGGAGGTCTTTCTGGTCTTGTTGTTGCCAATCGGTTGACTGAAGATCCATCCAGTACGCAGTGACGACTTGGAATACCCCTTCCCTTACTGATTCCCACGCTAGAGAGTGTGCTTGTTGTGGAGTACGGTTCCATCGATAACACAACTACTACTCTCTGGCCATACTACGTACAGGGTGTCCAGATCAATGGACAGGATGTCTTTAGTGACATTGTATCTGTCCCACAGCCCGGCTTCGACAATCAAACGTTCAGCCTTACTGTTGCCAGTGTAGTTGGCGGCGGCTCCATCGTCAACGGCATGGCGTTCGATCGAGGCACCCAGGCTGATTATGACTCGTGGGGAGAGCTTGGAAATGAGGGGTGGGACTGGGACAATCTTCTTACCTATTTCCGCAAGGTAAGATAACCCTATGATGTGACCGCTGTGTGGAGATAGGTCCCTACCATGTGATAGCAAGTCTCAGGATTTCTCAGACTTCT
Organism: Delphinella strobiligena; assembly: GCA_009982845.1. NCBI lineage: Eukaryota > Fungi > Ascomycota > Dothideomycetes > Dothideales > Dothioraceae > Delphinella > Delphinella strobiligena. The sequence goes on along the minus strand of JAADKB010000006.1, from coordinate 745,926 downwards.
ATGCTCGTTCCTTCTCGCCAATCGCTGACTTCTGACCGATAGAGCGCAACATTTACCCCCGGCACGCCTGCTAATGTAGAGAAATACAACTATACTTACGACCAAGCGGCTTATGGACATGGACCGGTACAGGCCAGTCTTCCACCATTCCAATTTCCGGGGATGCGTATGTAAATCTCGATCGAATCGCTCCATGCCATCACTGACACACTTTCAGCCACATTCTGGGACTCGCTTGAAGAGCTCAATGTCACCAAGGTACAAGAAGGTGCCCTTGGAAAGCCCGGGGCTTTCTGGGAGGCGGCCTCCATTGATCCAGTACTCCAAACAAGATCGTCTGCTCGTACTGCATATTATGATCCGATCGTCAACAGGACCAACCTTAATCTTCTTACTGGCCACTACGTACACGAGCTTGTGCTCCGCAACCTTACTGTCGAGGGTGTCAAGATTGTCTCCAGGGCTGACAACTCCACGACTCTTGCTTATGCGAAAAAAGAAGTAATCCTTGCAGCTGGGGCAGTCCACACCCCTCAGATCTTGCAGCTCAACGGGATTGGTCCCTCAACGGTCCTCGAGGCCGCTGGCGTGGATGTAATCGTCGATCTGCCAGGTGTTGGAACTAATTTCCAAGACCATCCGGTGGCCTATCTGAATTTCAACCGTGAGTTGTTTGTGTGCGAAATACAACGTGCTCATTGCTGAATTGAGCGACTAGTGACCACGGATCCATCTTTCCCCAACCCAACCACATTGTCTACCAACGTAACGTACAACGAGACTGCTTATGAGGAATACATAACAAACCGCACCGGTCCATACACTCAAGCACATGGGAACGGTGCAGCCTTCCTTCCTCTTCAAGAAATTGCCCCCGAGCAGTACTCTTCCATAGCGTCAGCGCTCGCTGCTCAGGACGCCACAGCATACCTCCCAAGTATCTACAAGGACTACCCTACTCTTCTCGCCGGTTTTCTCGCCCAACGCAAGATCCACATCGAGCAACTGCTTTCCCCGGATACCGCCATCTATGAATTCTCCTTTCAGGGAGGCGGAACCGCTACCACTGCATTGCAGAAGCCTATTAGCCGTGGCACGATTCTTCTCAATCCTGCTGATCCGTTCGGCGAACCCATAGTTGATTTCCAAGGCCTGATTAACCCCACGGATAGAGAGGCTTTTATTGCTGCGGTGAAGTACACCAGACAGATATACAACACCACAGCCGTATCCGCGTACGGACCTGTCGAGGTCACACCTGGTGCCGAGTATCAGACAGATGCAGAGATCTACTCAGCCCTGGCCGGAGGGGTAGCACAGCCTAGTTTCGCCCATCCAGCCTGCACCTGTGCTATGCTACCTGAAGACCTCGGCGGTGTTGTGTCCGCTGATCTGAAAGTGTACGGGGTCAAGCATCTCAGTATCGTGGATGCTTCTATTATGCCTGTCATTCCTGCTACACATTTACAGGCTACCGTTTACGCTATTGCGGAGAAGGCTGCTGACATCATCAAGGTCAGGGCTCAGCATTGATCTATAACATGTGTATATTCGCTACGTTTTCATAAGGTGTTCTTTCTGCTTGTTCATCTACGAGAGCATAGCTGCAATCTTTTGACATTTCAAGCTTTCTTTAGAATTATAGATATCAACAGCTGGACTGTTTACTACTACAATTTGTCATTACAAGCATACTTATTTGGCCACTGTTGTCATTGTCCTTGTGTACTCGCCACCAACAATGCTGGCCAGGTCCACAATTCCGAGATATAGCAGCATCAGTACGCTACACAAACTGTCTATGTTCCATTGAAACAAGAGCCTATGTATAGGCGAAAACGAGGATTCCTGTGATGATGTCTCAGAATTAGTCTTGCTTTGTAAATCGCTAGTGATCGTCTCGGAGATTATGTCCACGGTTTGCTAAGCCTGCCTAAGACCGGGGTCACCCCCCATTCGGCTCGGGTGTATCCCCAAGCCGACGCAGTCCGCGCACCCACGACGGAATGGCGCCACCTGATGGACGATTCGTCTCAGCTGTCGTTGATTATTTCTTTTGCAGACCGGGCCGTGTATTTGCCCATCCATGGTTACCCCATACGAAGCACTACCAAGTTCTCAAAAGGCACAATCAACCAGGCGCACAACATACCTTACTTCACATCCGCTCTCGATGGAACAGGAATTTTAAGGACGTCATGCTTAAACAACCACCGCATATCGTCCGCCCGCTGTGACTGCCTCCGAAGTTATGGACGACCACATCGTGCGTTGTCCTGAACCCACATCTAATGTCGTGAGCAACCTCTACGATTCGGCAGATTTTGGCCAGGGATGATCTTTTTGCATCGAGCCCTCACCATCGGACAAGTGTTTACGCTTCGAATTGCAAAATGACCGATTTGGTGGCAGCCAATGTGGACTGTGGTGTATTTCACGCCGACTCTGGCTCGGGGGGAGAGAAGACTGCTACAGTGGAGGCATGGAGACAAGGCACTAATGAAAGCTCATGCTGAACACCATGGACATCTATCTGAGTGCCAAAAAGCAAACACGGCGCTGAATAAATATATAAATATGCATTGGACCATCTCCTCTTCCTTCTCCTCCTCTTATGGCTTTGGCAGCCTGCTTGCGCAAAATGAAGGCATCCATGCCTACGGCGAACTCCTTGGCGGCAGCGTCAATCTGTGCCTGCGAAGGGGGGTTCCTCGTAGTTCCCTTCACGTCCTCTTTGGTAACGAGGTTGGGGAAGCTCACCCAGAGATCGACAGCGTCGGGGGGTTCTTCCTAGCCTCCTCCACGCCCTCTTTGGTAATGAGGTCGGGGAAGCTCACCCAGAGATCGACAGCGTCGGGTGTTTATCCCTTTGGTAACGAGGTCGGGGAAGCTCACCCAGAGATCGACGGCGTTGGGGAAGCCAAAGGGGTTTGGGCCTAAGGTAGGGGGGGAGCGGGAGCCTGGCTTCTGAAGGTAGGCATAGGGGCCTCCGACGGCTCTGTGATCTCTGTGATGTCCCCTAGTGGAGCTGGGGTCCTGTAATAGATCGGGGCCGGGGTTGCCGCAGATATTCGTCTGGGTTATGCCTGACGACCCAATCCCGGAGACACGACGCAAGCCTGATGGCTGCTTTGGTGTGTATTGTGTGGCCTGGCCAATCTGCCGTGATAGGGATTGGTTGCTTGGTGTTGATGACGTAGGCGTGTGCGGAGTCAGGCCATCTGCTGTTGTAGAGATTGGTTGCCAGGTGTTAATGGCACAGGCGTGTGCGGACTGTTGAAGACATTGTCTTCGTACCTCATTTTCTTTACTGGACGCGAAACGAGAAGCTCTTCGGCTTCGTCAACATCCAGCTTGACGACGTCAGATCAAACTGTAGCAAGTTGAAATGTGATCTGTCCCAGTGGGGCTGGGGGATCTAGGACTGGGGTCTTTATAGTAGATCGGCGCCGGGACCGCGGCAGATATCTGCCTGGGTATCATCCCTGATGAACGAATTCCCGAAACTTGACGCAAGCCTGATGGCTGTTGGGTGTACTGTGTAGCTTGGCCAATCTGCCACTGAAGAGATGCGACAGGGGTAGCTGGTGCGGGCGTTTGCAGAGTGTTGGAGACGTTGTCTTCATATCTCATCATCTTTAAGGGACGCGAACCAACAGAGATGGTATCCCCAGTGGAGCTGGGGTCGTCGCGGATGTCTGCCTGGGTGTTATGCCTGACGAACCGATTCCCGAAACTTGGCGCAAGCCTGAAGGCAATCTGCCGCTGTAAAGATTGGTTGCAAGGTGTTGATGGAGCAAGGCCTCTGTGGAATCTGGGCATTGAAGATGTTGTCCTCATGTCACATTTATCCTTGAGGGGCGCCTTGTGTGGTCATGTGGATGAATCATTGCTGAGTGCGATTGCAGTAATTGATACCACGGCAGGCGCATTCCAGTGATGATTCATCCACATGACCACACAAGGTGGTGGCGCACTCCTAGTCCATCTGTCATCATAGCTCGGCCTTGGCTTTCTGGCAGTCGGAGAACTGAGATCTTAAGCGGAAGCGCGAGCAGCAGTCCGATATCAGCATACAGTGGGCTTTCCGATATACGTCTTTTGGATGTGGAAGACCTGTAGACAAATGGTTCTGCGATGCGCGTGCGCAAGCATGCCTGGATAAGTATTGCAAGCTCACTTAATTACACGTCATCTACCTTACATGATCATACAAGGCGGAGGCGCACTCCTACCCCCGTCTGTCGTCGTCGTCATTGCCGCAGTCCTAGACACGTCCTCGAATACCTCGGCACACAGCTCCCCTGTGACTGCACTACATTCGCAATACCGATCGCAACGCATCTCCTGCGCTGTATTCAACCCTTCATATGGCATCACCATGCCCTCCACCCCCTCCCTCCGGAGATCTCGTTTCAAACCCAGCAGAAGCACGGGTAACATTTCATCGTAGTTGAAGTGCGTTTCCACCGTGTGCTTCCAGTAGCTTTGTACCGAGCGGAGAGAGGCACGGGATGTGACATCGTAGCAGAGTATGATCACCGAGGGTTGAAGAAGGGTATAGCTTGTTGGGGAACTGGTGTCGTAGAACTCAAGGCGGAAGGAACGAGCGGAGAATTTCACGTCGAAGCAAAAAGGTTGGTTCAAGTCTTTTAGAATGGGGAGATCGGTGCTCAGATTGTGTGGGCCTATCATCATGCGTCTTTGACAAGTCAGGTCTGCTCTCGAGAGTGATGAGGGAGACAATAAATGGATGAAAATGAGGCTTTGTTCAGAAAATACACTCTTTTGGTAAGCAGAAAGGAGATACAGCATAAATCGCTGCCAGCGAACTTTGATAGGAAAGCAATAGCAAGAAGGCATTATATGATGCACAGGCATAGCTTCAGCCATCCTCGTGTATCGCATATTGTTAGCTGCATCCATACTGGCGACCGGTGCCTGTACCACTTATCACTCCAGTGATGATGGTTAGTGCTGGATAGTCTTATGCTCTACTATACAGGCGGCTCAAGTGTACAGTAAACCAAAGCATGTTCGTCAAAATGACAGTACCACGTGAATTCGATGCAGCTGAGCAAGAAGAGAAAAGACTCACGATATGAATGCTGATTTGCCCACATCGGCATCGCCGAGCAGCAGTATCTTTACCTCAGGGCTGCTCATGGCGAATGAGATCGAGCGCTGTAAGTGAGGAATGAAGTCGAGACAAGCACAAGACCCTCAATGCTGACCATTGGACAGGCGTGCAGGCGTGCAGTCAGACCCCTGGCCTCGCGATCGAGCAAATGCACAGTGGCGCAACGCGCGCTAGCGTGGCTGCCGATCAGTTCTTCTGAGCTTCCCCAAGTTTTCGAAAAGTTTACTTGGACATCGCATGATGAAGGACAGCGACCTTTTCACTACGCAGCATATTTACACCATCTTCAAGCTTGCTTCACTTCGCTGTGAGTGGGTCCTCGCTCTGTCGCGCCCTGGCTGAACGGTCGAAAATCCTGCTGCAACATCCCAATCGGGATAGAGGCCATCTCTCCACACTGTCGACCGGAGATAAAAAAGAGCTCGAATCCATTTTAGAAGGAAAGGAAAGACGCCCACCACCCGAAATGGTTCGCAATCTTGTCATCCTGGGAGGCAGCTCTCATCCGAAACTCACCGAAGTCATCTGCAACCACCTGGGTGTGGAAAAGGCCAATGTGCTGCTGTCCAAATTCGCTGTTGGAGAAACTCGTGTAGAAATCTTCGACTCGGTTCGTGGTAAGGATGTGTTCATCATCCAATCAGGAGGAGGAAAGGTCAACGATAACTTGGTTGAACTTCTCATTGCAATCTCTGCTTGCAAGACGGCCTCTGCCAGACGTGTGACTGTCGTTCTCCCACTCTTTCCCTACTCTCGACAGAGTGACATTCCCTACAACAAGGTGGGAGCTCCGCTAGCCAAAATCCCCACCCATGGCGCAAGACCAGACACATACACCTTCGACAGCCGGCCAGCAACGCCGGTGCCTGGACAACAAGAGAGCGCTGGGTTGAAGGGCGGAGATCTGCGTAAGAAGTTGATGGACATGCACTTGGCAAATGGCGACAAGGACTTCCCCAAGCAGGACCGCCGATCGACTGTCAACTCCGTGACTTCTGAAAGGTCCGAGTACGTTGACGATGCCGGCAATGGCAGTACTCTCTCCCCTGTCGTCACTAATGGGAGCGCCGACGGAGGAGACACGACGAGGAAGCACTCCCACGTCGAAAGGCCTCCTCACTTCGAGCCTCAGCGCGGATACAAGCAATGGGTAGCTCAGGCGGGCACTCTTGTCGCTGATCTTCTCACCTGCGCCGGTGCTGATCACATTATTACCATGGACCTACACGATCCACAATACCAAGGCTTCTTTGACATTCCTGTTGATAACCTTTATGGCAGAAACATCTTGCGCAAGTACATCGAGCGTGAGATTCCCGGCTATGCCAATGCAGTCATTGTCAGTCCAGACGCTGGTGGAGCCAAACGTGCCACTGCCATTGCGGATGCTCTCCAGATGCCATTCGCTCTTATCCACAAGGTATTGATGACCGTGTCTCGATGGCGAATCATCGCTAACCATCTGTAGGAGCGCCGCCCAACTCAGATTACTGACCGGCAGAACGCGACCATGATGCTTGTTGGTGATGTCGCGCACAGGACCGCTATCCTCATCGACGATCTTGCCGACACATCCAACACCATCACACGCGCCGCAAAGCTCTTGAAGAAGGAGGGCGCGACCAAGGTGATTGCGCTCATTACGCATGGTGTCCTCAGCGGCGATGCCATTGACCGTATCAACGCAAGTTCGTTGGACCGTGTTGTTGTCACCAACAGTGTGGATCAGACTGACCACTGCGCTCGATGCCCGAAACTCGAAGTGCTCGAGATCGGACATGTCTTTGCAGAGGTGAGTCGCACTTTCCGTTCTTGGATCATGCGTACTCCAGGGGTGCACATATTCAGCGCTACAAAGATCACCACGTTGACATTTATTCTACAGGCTATCAGGAGGGTTCATCACGGAGAGTCCATCTCTGTTCTGTTTCAACATGATTGAGTGCGGTCATTGTGTCATTTATCCTGGGTACATTCAACATAGAGGCATTGAAGCAATTCTACAGATCATGACGGTGCTCGAGCTTCGGCGCAGGGCACCACAAGATCACAGTCACAAGCCGAAGGCAGCTCAAGATCACAATCAGAAGCTTGCATGTGCCTGTGATTCTGGTCGCCGCTAAGCTGGTTCTAATTGATGGCCGTGCTGGCGTCATTGGCGTTCAGAAAGATCCTATGCACAGGCATCCATTATGGAGCATCTACGCTTCGAGAAGAGATATGAAATAGATGAAATGAACACGAGGAGGATGCTCTCCATCCTGCGATTCACAGTATCTTGTTGTTGGCGTGTTGTGATGGTGTGCTGTGATGTTGTTGGCTGTGTTGAAAGATCAAAGTGTCCCTTCTATGACGACTGACGCATCCAAATACGTGCTGTTCCCAATACAGTTAAGGTGTTGTTGCGATCTCGGCCGCCGCGTCACGAACACAAGAGCAGCTCTCCTTCCCCTTCTCTTTCCTTCCTTCACATCACAACGCTTTCTGCAATTTTTGGCAAGTACTCAACCACAACGACAACAAAACACGGAAAGAACAGTGACATTACAACAACGCAAATTGCGACAGCAACGACAACAAGCACGACACAAATAACGACAAACATACTCCAGCAACACGCGACTTTTTCTCCTTCTTGATCAACGCGTCGGTATCATCAAGTAAGTTGCAGCTTCCATCTATATGTACCATGCACGTTCCTGTTTGTTGTTTGGGCAAACGTTTTCGGAAGCTTCCGCCCTGCAGCTTCCCAAATATCGCACTTTATTCTTTATCCGCGTTTGTTCGACGCGCCTGCCTTGTCGCCCTTGCTTACTGTGTTCGTCTTAGGATGCCACCAAAGAGAGCAACACGCAGCGGTTCCGCTACAAAGAAGGCAGCCGCCAAGCCTGCTCGTGCCGCCCCCTCCACCAAAGCCCCGTCCACCAACAAGGTCACCAAGTCCACCAAGCCAAAGAAGAGGGAAGCAACTCCTCCAACCAGAACGAGCGCACGCATCGCCTCACGTGCTTCCTCGGCCGCTCCCTCCATTGCGCTTTCCTCCATTGCCCCCTCCTCCATCGCCGCCTCCGCTCCCTCTGACGAGGAGCTTCCCCTCACCGCCACCATCGGCGCGCCGTCTGTGCGCACCCGCAGCACCAGTATCATCTCGGTACCAGAAACAGCAATCGAGACAATTGAAGAGGTTGTGGAGGAACCCGTCGTCCCTATCATTTTCGAGGAGGAAGAAGAGGAGGTTGCTGCTCCTATCGTCGTGGAGGACATCATCCCTGCAGTCTACGAAGAGGACATCACTCCCGAAATCATTCCTGCAGTCATTCAAGAGGACATCACACGCGAGCCTGAGGAACCCCAGGAGTTGGTTTCGCTGAGAGCAGAAACTGCGCGCATGCGCCAGGCCGTTTATGAATCTAACAAGAACAAAATGGCATCCCGCAGCACCGCTATCAGATTTCACTATGCTATCGCAAAGCCAGCCGCAGAGATGGCTGCCGCCCAAGCTTTGGGAGCGAAGGAGGAAGCCGCGATGGCTGCAGAAAAGGAGCGTGAGTTTAGTGCACCATCGCCCTTGCCGTCAGCTGCCGCTCGCGTCGAATCTCCAAAGACTGGCGAATCTCCAAAGACACCTCCTGCTCTCATCTCAGCTTCACCTTGGGGTCTGCGTACTATGTTTAGCTCAGTCAAACGCATCTTTGGTCGTAACATCACTCCATCGCAACAGTCTATCCCTCAACAGTCTATCCCTCAACAGTCTATCCCTCAACAGTCTATCCCTCAACACTCTATTGATCAACAGTCCATTGCTCAACAGTCTACTCCTCAACAGCACCCTTCACAACAGCTTCACAGTAGCCAACAATCACACCAGCTTGTCTCTTCACCTTTCTCGCCGCCATCACCACAAATGACGCCACTCATCAGTCCATCGGCCCGCAAGCAGCAGCAGCAAGGTAGGACTCCCAGTGTACCACAAACTCCAACTCCCGCGCCTGAAACATCAGAGACTCCCATCAGAAGCGAACGTCGCCGCGGCCTCCTTCCTGGCTCAGTCAATCCTCAACGTACTCCCAGAAACAAGGATACGCCACGACCAAAACCAGTCGAACGCAATGCCGACAAGAGAGCACAGAACCTCGAGCAAGCCGCCGAAAGAAAGCGCATTCAGGAACAAGCTGATGCACTTGAGGAAGAAAAGCGCAAGGCAGAGCAGAAGCAACACCAGCTCGACGCTCAGGATTCATCCCAACACCACGCCGGCGACAAGAGAAAGAGAGTCAGAATCGATGATCTCAAAACCATCCCAGCACGTCGCCCCGGTGAATCATCTGGCACCTTCAGCTTCAGACCTGAATTCTTCGAATATGACAGCGATCCTGAAGAGGATGACTACGTCGAGATGGACATCGACGAGGCCGAGGAACTGGTCATATCGCGTCCAGCCAAGAAGATACGATACGAAGACAACGTGTTCAACACTCCACAGACACCTGTCACATCTCTCCAGCGACAAATCGGACAGGCAACACAGTACACCCCAAAGCAGCCCTCAAGCCTGCGTCGTGTCTCGGGGATCGGGTCGTCAGGTACGACCCCCAGGCAGATATCCGCGGCAACCCCGGCGCCGGTCTACTACAGGACCCCGGCTCCCCTAGGGGACATTACGGAGATTACGGAGCCGTCGGAAACCCCGATGCCTGCCCCCCGGAGCCAGGCTCCGGCTCCAACCCCAGGCTCCAACGCCTTCGGCTTCCCGGCAGCTGCCGACCTCTGGGTCAATATCCCAGGCATCACCAGGGAGATGGTGGAGGATGCCTGCAAGATTCCACCATCGCAGGTGGAGATCGATGCTGCCGCCAGGCAATTCGCTGCCGGCGTTGAGGCCTATCTCGCAGTACATTGAGGAGACCTCGCGGCGGCCCCTGCCTTTCGCCAGAGCAATGAGAGGGGGGAAGGTGGTGGAGATCGTCCTGTCTTTCTTGATAGCCCGGCGTGGCTTTTGGCAATCGGATACCCATGATGGCGTTTTTCGGTTTGTTTTTTTTGTTTTGGGCGGTTTTGGGCGTTTTTTCATCATGTTCCTGGCTCCCTGTCTGGCTCCTTCGAAAGAAGTTGTAGCCGACATAGCCGGATCAAAAATGTATATAGACTGTCCTTGGTCGATTTTCTCATTCCTTGCTTTGTCTGGCTCCTTCGAAAGAAGTTGTAGCTGGTATTGCTCGGAATTTGAAATAGACTGACTGTACACTGTATAAATATTGTACGATTCACACAAATCTTGCCTCTTCTTTCAACGTGATCTCAGCATTCAATCGCCTTTGAATATCCCTATATGAACGTCACTGGTCATAGATATCTAGGATCGAGGACTGAGATTGCTGATTGAATGATATACTGCAACATGCCATTCCGCAAAAATATGAATTTTATCTTGAATTCTTTCTGACAATACCTATACAAAAGTTTCATACTTGCACTCGTCTCGTGCCTCGGTTCTTTGCCCAACATGATCTCAGCATTCCATCGCCTCTGAATAACCCCGTATGAATATCTCTAATCATAGCTATCGAGGATCGAGAGATGAGATCGCTGATTGAATAATATGCCGCAATATGCCATTCCGCAAAAACGTGACTTCTATCTCCGATTTTTTCTCGATTCTCGAAAGTAAGCATACAAAAGTTTCACAATTGCACTCGTCTCGTGCCTCTGTCTTTTGCTTTACGTGATCTCGATATATCGTTGTCTTGGAGAGAATATTATATGGATGTGGCCAGATATGGTTATCTGAGTTACAGAGATGAGATCGCTAGTCGAGAACGTGGTATAGTATGCTATTCCGCAGAATCCCCCGAGACGTGACAGTTCGGTCTACCTACCTTAAGTATACTTTAAAGACAGACTTGTACAATATTCATAATTCCGGTCATATCTCGCCTCTTCTTTTGAGGTGTTTTCGTACCTTGTCGTCTTGTCAAAATCTTATATGGATGTCTATGGATATGGTTGTTCAGGACTGCAAGATGAGATCGCTGTTGATATGTGATATAATGCAGTATGTTGTAGTATTCTGTCGTTTTCTGTATTGAAATTTTCAGGGGTGCGTTTGCATCTTGCCGTTTTTGAGGTGGTCTCGGTATTCTGTCACCTGCGGATAAGTTTGGTGGATACTTTGAGATCTACATATGAGGATTGAGAGATGGGAGTGCTTGTTGGATATTTGATATCATACAGCATCTTCTGGGATTCCTAGTCGCTGTGTAAGTGAGACAGTCGTGTTCAGGAGTTCTTGTTGCTCTGTTGTGAACGTAAAGAGGCTGGAGTTGGTAGTCCGGCCGCGATGAGTATGTCTTCGATACCTTGGTCAGGAACACGGAGAAATCGTGGACGTTGTCGATTGAGTTGTCCTTTTTTACTTGTGCTAAGCAGTGGTAGGAAGATCTACCACTGCCTCCGTTCATTTTCCTGGTCCTCTGGATCCGATTGGACATCATTGCCGTCTAGTCTCGTTTCGAACCCGTCTTCTCCCGCGAACCGTCTGCGAAGTCAATCTGTGGACTGTTGTTGCCCTGGATATGATATAATATACCGGTTGCACATATTCAAGGATTGAGTGAAGACTATGGGGAGATGGCTAATTGAATATATGATATGAGGATCCATTTTGTGGGATTCTTATCTAGACGTGAACACTGTTCCAATTTGCTTACTATTCTAATCGAAATTGTATGCAAGGTTGTGTTTGTATGCAGAGTATGTGACAACGCCGACGATTTGGGAGCGGGTGACCTGAGTTAACGAATACTGCTACATATTCGTCCCTTTAGATCCAGTATTGCTGATGTCCGGACCACGATGTATGTCTGAAGTCAACCTATGAATCAAAAACGTAATGATCATGAATCATACCCATGAGAAAGCGCTCGCATGTCGCGAAGACAGGACGATTGTCGCCTGCCCTGAGTCCCACTTGCATACGTCTGGGTCTGGTAGTTCCGGGATCAAGAGGAGCATACTTGGTAGGTATGGTATCTGCAACATGTCTTTTCGTGAGATTCTTGTCTATATGCTCACTCTATCTTCAATCTACTTTACACCTCAATCTACTTCATATCTCAATCTACTTTCTATTCAAGTTGGTGTGCAGAGTATGCTGTCTCATGTAAAGACTGATAATCGCACCAGTTGTGGCCAATCCGAAGATCAACCAAAACACACCCGTCAAGGCCTCCATGTATGTTTCCCTCACGCCGTCAGACCAACCGGGAGGTAAATGATTGATACCGCCGACGTCGTCTCTGATTCGTTTAATCACCTCTGCGGCGTCAGGGTAGTTGCCGAATTTCTCCCAGAGCGAGCTCTTCAGGATGTTCTGGAAGACGGCCGAAGCGAGCGTGATGCCGATTGTGCTGCCGGTGGAGCGGAAGGCGTATGAGGCGCTGGTGATGACGGCCTGGTGTTCGTGTCCGACGGCTGCGAGCAGGGCCAGGAGAGTGATTGTCAGCGTTGCGCCGTAAGAGACACCGTTAAGAAACAAGACAACGAACGGTGGCCAGACGGGGAGTGATTCGTTGAAGGTTGTTGCAATGAGAGTGGCTGAAAGAACAGTCAAGACCTGTGCGAAGGCGTTGAACCACCAGTATTTGCCTGTTGCACGCATGAGGATGCCAACGCCCAGAGAGCCGATTGAGGTGCCTGCCGATTGCGGGATTATACGTACGCCGGCAGCGGTGGTGGAGTAGCCCATGATTGATTGGAAGTAGATTGGGAGATAGTAGAACATGGCGAAGACAGACATGGCCAGAAACCAATTTGACAGGCAGGCAGCTGCAACTGTGCGGTGCAGGAGCAGGCGCACAGGGATGATGGGTTCGGCAGCGAAGCGGTCCTCAACAATGACGAAAGCGATCAACGCAACAGCGCTGAGAGGCAGACTGACAAGGACCAGTGGGTGCGTCCAAGGGACGATGTTGCCACCGCTGTTCAAGCCCAGTAGAAAGAGAACCAAACTTGCAGATAGAAGGAAGACACCAAGGAAGTCAACTCGGGAAATGCGGCTCTTATCTGTGACCTTCACGGGCACATTGACAAAAATGGCTCCAAGGATACCGACCAGCACAATGAATGGTACTTGAATGTAGAAGGCCCAACGCCAATTGAGGCGATCGTTCAGGAAGCCACCAAAGACACCCCCTAGGCCCATTCCTGAGCCATAGACAATGTTTGCAAAGCCTTGCCAGAGACCACGCTTACGAAGAGGGATCAGATCGCTTGCAATGAACACGCCGATGGTGTTAAGACATCTACAAAAAGTGGTCAGTACTGCTCATCTACTCCAGGACAGAATTGATGCCTGTTAACTCACCCTCCGCCCATACCAGCAATTACCCGACCCGCTATAAGCATTGGCGCGTTCTGTGCGCTACCACAAATGAACGTTCCAGCAGCAAAGAAAGTGCAAGCGAAGATAACTCCAGCCTTACGACCAAAGATATCCGTGAGTCTACCTGACAGAGGCTGTACAGCAGCATTGGCTATAAGGTAACCGGAAGCAATCCATGAAAGTAGTGTAGAAGAGTGGAAATATGTACTGATTGGAGAAGCAAGTGTAGCGACAATGGTCGAGTCTACATGGTTGTATCAGTATATTGTCCGTCTGACAGTCATGTGGTTAGATCGCTACTCAAAACATACCCAGAGCAGCAAGGAATGATCCCATCCACATGCAGCCCATAATAAGCATTATTTCCTTCGTGTTGGGCTCATCCGGTATAGGCACATTACCCTCGCACCCATCGGCTGTTTCCTGGATGGTGCCATGGTTGGGCTGTCCATCCGGTACATCGAGCAGTGGACGAGTCTCATCGTCCAATGGAGATGGCGGAAGTACCGTTAATCCGTCCTCCGTTCTAACCATGGTTGTAAAGGTGATGCTCTACTCGTAGAGCTCTGTTGAACTCTGGAAATCGTGGCGACGCTCTTATCGCATAATCCGCTTCTGCAGCTCCTGCAGCTCCGCTTGGCACAAGGCGTTATCAAAACTGATGATATCACGTCCAGTGATGTTTGTAGCGCGCAACAGAGGAGGATAAATATGGTCAAACAGAATACTGTGAAGGGAACTTTTCGGAGTAACGTCTGCTGTCCAGTCATACTGCTTGGCCTTGATGTGGACTCATCAACTTGACTATCTATTGGGTGTCGTATGGTTTCCGAAGCACTCTGCCTAGGATTTTCGGCTACAAACCTCGATTGCAGCGCCATGTACTCAATCTCACGATCCTGCTAGGTACAATTCGCATGCTTCCTACACTCTCTATAAACTTACTTCTTCTTTCTATGTACCTCATGGTGGTAGCCTATGGCGAGGATGTTGACCCCAGTTTCTTTTACCCCACAGTTATTACCATGCGATGGATTCGTCTTTCAGTAGCTGGCGCCATAACATATTTGCACATGTCATCGGGATATGGGGATCACAAAATCAGGTAGGAAACAAGGTCGCCGTCTATCACAAATGATCAATGTGTAGCCTGCCTGTAAGGTGGTTTCTCGTTCTCTCGCTTTCTCGGCCCCGCAAAAGGGAAAGGCTAGAACAGGTCCTCCTAAGATGGAGTCATCTCCTTCTGAAGCAGCAGAGGCTGGAGCTTGACCTCTACAGACCAATGGAAAGACATCGGCTGTCTCTGCTGCAGCCACGTCTGAGTTGTACCACGATACTTCTTTGGTTCGGCTCTAGGCGCCATCATTTGGCGTTCGTTCTAGCTAAGTTGTACGCCAAGTATCGCAATATCGTAGGCTTCGTAGCACAGTTCGCGATCCTCTGGCCCCACCAGGTTTATCAGGTTTGTAGCACAGAAGGCTATATTCATATTGCTGATCGCACTTTGAACAGCGTTGATATCTTCTATCACACCGACTCGATACACCAGCTGTTTACCGTACAGGAGTAATGTATCGAGAAGAGAAGAGCAAGTACCTACAACTAAGAGAATGCTATAACGCGTGCACGAATAACAAGACTCCACGAAGCATATGGCCGGACACGGTGGATGCATGACGACTTACTCCTTGCGGGAACCTCGCTCGGTCGGGCACAGACAGTGCATATCCAGGCGCCATATTAGAGACGCAGCTTTGTGTGGGTGAAGTCCTTCACAGATGATGCGCAATTCCGACTCGTTCCTTGGTCATCGCAACTGGCAGGCAAAAGGCACGCAGTCAATAGATGTGCGAACCAGTAGCGGTGTGAGTTGATGACCAGACTGTTAGACAAATATGATCGTCGAAATACTTGTAGTAGTAGTTGGAAAGCTTATTTAAAGACGAGGATGGTGATAGAGCCTATACAACCGAGGTTCTGAGACCCCGGCCACCGTTCTGGTTGCGGACTTGCGGAGGAAAGTGGAACGGCCATCCGCAAAGGTGGTCCAGCCGAGGAGTGACGCAGAGGGGATTGCTATCACGGTAGAATGCCTGGTAAGCGAGAGACTGATTTTGCCCTGGGTCGGAGAAATTAATGGCCCAGAAGGATAGTATGAGGTATAACGGCTTTGATTAATGAATGAGGCGGATAAATGTGCGAGACAAATCGTGTTCCGCAGGTGGTCCCCTTACGAGGGCGAAGGCAATAGATCACAGGAACTAGGAGAACGCAAAGTCCATGGCAAGAAGCATCCAATAAACATTTGACCAAGGGCCACGCATACCTCAACCTCCACTCTGGAAGAGAGCGGCATGCAGAGCAGCAGGTTTCGGGAGAGTATGCTGTGTCGCTCCAGGAAGGTATGCATGATGGGACGGAAAGGAACACTTTGCGTGATATGAAAATATCACCTCATAATAAAGATACTGATTATTAGACCACCAGGTGCTGGTCCACGATTCATGGCTTGATTTGAGTATGAATAACACGTGGGGCAGGACTGAATCCTATGGCGGGGTGGGGACCCCACCTGGGGTCGATGCTTGGTATCGGGTCTAGAGCTTCATGGCTATGTCGGTTGGGTGCTTCGGGACGATGACCAAGGCAAGCAAAGCGAGGGTCGTCTCGACTGCCTGGTAAGGATTTTAGTCTTGCATGACTACCCAAATGGTTGCTCATCCTTAGGTCATGGCAGTTGGCAGTTGATACTTGGCAGTTGGAATCTGACACAGCATAATGCTGGAAAGGATGTATGGAAGACAATACATTTGCCATTCGCTTCAACGGTGAATGGTTTCGGAAACAGCGAAAATGAAACCCACTGGCTGAAGATTCTCTGCCCTGAGCAAAGGACATTGACAGGTACCTTGTGCAAGTACTCTCACGTCATGCTAGGGTCCATTACCACACAACCGGTTCCTGCATTCACCAAGAGGAAGCTGGAAAGGTGGCTGATTACACCAGTCCATGCAACGACTACACAAAGCAAAATAGCACCCGATTTACCAGCCAAATCATGAAGCCTAAACCTTCTGCCGGCATTTGCAGGCCAAAAGTAAGAGCACGCTCGAATCGGTTAGCTCCAATGTCGAACGTTTCTCAAATCTCTTATTTACGCATGCCCCGAGTCGAAATGCCGAAATATGTCCTGCTTCTGCCAGTGCTTGTCAAATTATCCGAAGAGGTCGGGCGCATCATTTGCTTGGGCGTTGCCACAGCTTTGATCGTACGCACGCATATTATTGCTCAGCCACTGATGATGAAGGACGGCCGGGCTTGCAGCCCGATGTGGATTATGAGTTGCGCATGTCAGATCTCTGAGTGGACCCCAAAATTCGCAAAGAAGATTTGCTGGCGTTAAGTGCGGATCAAGGTTCGAGCGTTTCCCAAAATGCACATGCACGTCTGGACCAAAGGGACAGCCACGTTTCCCATGACCCTAGACTCGGCATGATCATGTGTCTTGATTTCGGAGCTCGAACCGCCATGACCGGCGCAGCGCCGAGAGGATGTCCTTTTGGGAAAACAAATTGCCTCATAGCTTAGCGCCTCGGCTCATGACCTCTGGCATTGCTTTCAGTATATAGATCTAATCCCCGCATCAGTTCTTTCTACCATATCAAGGGAACCTATTTCACTTTGTCGAACCACTACTTACTCCAGGAGTTCCAAAACTCCCAGTCAACGGCAAAATGACTACTCTACTCGCATCCCCTAATGCAACCCCCTTCATGATCTCTGTCCAGGATGCTATTCTTTTGGCAGAGTCTCAAGGATTCAACATACTTCGCCAATATCTAGCAGATACATCATGTAACGAGTTTTGCGAAGACCACTATTCGGAAAACCACGACGATCTTCATGCCTGGGCAGTGATGAGAGACGTACTACATGCACTACTTGCCCCCGTCGTTGCCCTTCAATTCCATGCAACACGGATTGCAGAGAAATGGACCAGGGCAGAAAGACCATCAGATCTCGAGTTTGCATTCCGTGGCCGAGGACGTAATGCCTATGTCTGGTTACAATCTTTCCTGGCCGATGATGAAGATTGGTGCTTAAGCAAAGCATGCCCGGGCTGCGTAGTGCAGCATGCTATCGATGGGGAGTACCAGATCCGGTTACTATTTGCTGCCTGTTGGTTGTCCGCTGTTCAGGGACCCGGACCTCACAACAGCCCAACTCTGCCCTCGTTCGACTTCTTCGTTCCCTCACTTCAACAAGCTCTGGCTGATGATGAGCTTTGGGGCCCGGATTACTACGAATGCATGGAGGCCAAGTCTCAAGATCTCAATTTTGGCATGCAAGACTTGATGAAGCAATGCGAGAGGCTTGAAAGGCAGATGACGCCCCCGCATACACCAGAGGAGCTTGCTCTGCCTTCTTTCTCATACTTCTCGGACCGCAGACGATCGCTCAAGACATCATCAAAGACAGTCTATCCGAGAATGGCCGAGCATCCAGAGACAAAAATCAAGCGGACCAAAATTGCCAAGGTTCAAGCAAAGATGGCTAGAGAAGAGGAGGCATGGCTTCAGACCCTGCTTGAGAAAGCCTGGCAAACTCTCTATCCTACTATTGTTGAACGGCCATCTCTGCCATCTACACCTCGGAGGCTTTCCATTCCTGGAGTCGGGCCATGAATTTTCACCGACGTCAATAAGCTTGTGGATCATCAAAAACAACAACAGGACCGAGTCGTACCGCACACGGCTTGAGGTGCCCAACAAACAGGCGTTCATCAGCGGCGCGGGACGTTTCGATACATCGACCGAGTATGCGCCGATTTATGCCTCACGAGAGGTGTCCACCACGATGCGATGATGCCTTTGTCGAAAGTTCTTGATTCTGTTGAATATCGTCTCCCAATACGACGATGTACGGAATTTACTTCGTCCACAGACGTCCACGGAGTACGGACAAATTCCATGTTGCGATCTCAAGTGATGAAGAGATCGGCCGCGGGAGCAGCCGGATGATCTCGGGGCGAGCGGCCGCGTGGAAGCGCCGGAAAACCGCCAGCCCATCCGCCGACTTCAGGCTTTTTCATGTGAAAGTCCGTCTCCTTTCCCATGCTAGGATATGCAATGTAGTTGTACATTGACTCCACACGCGGATGAGGGGAGGTTGGAGTGGTTGGAGAGTTCCGCGCATGAGTAAGCAAGGAAAAGGAGGGGAAGATTTGACTCTGGAAAAGAAGAGTGAGGCCTGGTGTCCGCCTCTTTTTTCCAAGTTGTACATTACTTTTGTGCTTTGCATATGATACCCTCATGAGCGATACAAACTATAGAAAAGATGTGCACTAGAACATCATAATACATACCAAACTTAATACTTACCTCACTACCTCATTCACGTCCCTTTCCGCAGTCTCCTCGTCCAAGCTCACCCAATCGACTCTAGCAACAAAGTTTGCTTCTCTCGAAGCATTGATGCCGCCGGAATGATCCAAGGTTTATGGAACTTCGTGTCCCGTCGTGTTCTCTCCACTCTGATGAGAGCTATCGTTTTACCACCGTCATAACCTCGCACAAAAGAACTTTTACGGAGTCGTCTCGTCTATTCAAGACACGGCTCTCGCATGGAGTTGTCTCATTCCGTCTCGCATAAACCTGCAAACCAAACCACGGACGGACTTGCCGTGCTCGCCTCGCCGAGCCCTAAGCCTCATCAATTACTCCCTTTATTACGGTACTCATACAACTTTCACCCCGAGCTCATCTCTATAAGGTACGCATGCCGGTCTCAATCTCATTGTCTTTAAATTCGGTCGCCTTATTTGATGTGTATATGCCAGAACACTTTGCACAGAGCCCTTTACATCATTGCACTGAGCCTTACATCATGCTATTGTATCATTTACAGCCCCCTCATCTCGCTAAGTAGAGTGGACTTGCGTACTATCGCCGTTTAGCAGGTTTTCGATAATTTCCTCAATCCGTATACAGCGGGGGTGCACTGTACCCGTCTCGGTTGCGGTGATAAGGTAGTTTTGGGAATCGGATGAGTGGAGTTTAGTCGTCGTGTTTTACAGCCCCCATCATCTCGTTAGTATGGATTTGCGTTGCGTACACTATCGCCGTTTAGCAGTTCGATAATTTCCTCTCCGTATACCGTCTCGGTTGCGGTGGTAAGGTATTTTTGGGACGGATGAGTGGAGTAGTCGTTCTATTTGCTCGACTGCAGCCACGCTCGTGACTACATGGACTTTGTTTACAGTGAGTACTTTTTGGTTACATGGGTATGAATGTGTATTTCTAGCTCGGTTATCGACCATAGCATTATTTACGAGATATAATACAGATTGCAACAGTAGGAGTAGAGAAGAGTAAGGTATGGTATGGTAGATACAGGCATCCTCGGCACCACGGGGAAGATTGAGTATCAGAACGACATGCTGAGGCCCTATTGGTATGATACTGTATCTCATCTCTAACCCATCCCACCTGCACACCAGTATCAATATCCCAGATCCTTTTCCAGTCATTTTCGGTTCGAGCATTTCTTTCTTGCTCGTATGCCGAAGTACGAACGAGATCCCAACATCCAATGAACAATCGTTTTCTATGTCTCACATTCTTCGTATGCATGTGAGATATAACGGCGGGTGTCTATAACTAGTATTGATAAATAGGTACAATCAAGACAATAGAATAACCGTAGGAAAAATGACTCAAACCGTTTCGCGTCTCGCTTACAGCTCTCGGAGTTTCCATCCGGTACGTGAAGATAAGGTATCGAGAGGGAAGAGACTGGAGCCCTTTGTCTTCTCGGTTTTCTATGCATAAGGTACCGTACTCTTCGCCGAGAATAGAAGAAAACAATTCTGGCGTTAGCAGAGCAGAACCGCGTGCAAATCCAAGACTGCTTATTCATTTATGACAAAAGGGGACCTGATGAAATCAACCAAGCAAGTAGCACAGATCCCGAATATCTCCCGCCCCACACAAAACGCAGCCACCAACTCCAACATCCAAGTGTTTCCAGTAAAAAAAAAAAAAGTGCCACCTAAAAAGGTTATATGAAGGTCCTGCGACGCGCATTCCCATTCAGCTCTGTGGCGCGAAGAAGCGCGCATGGTTCTCGTTCTCATAAGCGACTGATCTCCCCCGAAAGCGGCGCCTACAACATTACCCGAGGATTCGCGAAGAGTTGTGCGCTGGGACTCGCAAGCAGAGGGATAGTACAGCGAGACGGAAATATGGAGGGACGAGGGCGAGACCAGAGTGAGAGTCGAGGGTATGAGGAGTGGAGTAATGAGCGCTTAATAAGACGGGTCACGGAGTTGGAGGCGCTGTTGAGTGCGCGGAATGAGAGGTAAGGCCAAGACATCCATCTGTTTCTTATGTTATATACCTTAGCGAGCAAGCAAGAGAAGCAAATCTAAAAACCCATTTCTCCTCCAGTTTCGCCTCGCCTCAGCCACAACAACAACAACAACAACAACAACAACAGCCACACCATCCAGACAGCAAGCCCAAATACAAGAAACCCCTAAAGCCGCCAAGGGCCTTCGATCCGAGCAAATACAAGACGCGGCATATAGCTCTGAAATTTGCGTATCTGGGGCAAAACTACAATGGCTTCGAACACCACATCAACAACACGACGCCCTTGCCCACGATCGAAGAGGAGATGTTCAAAGCGCTGACGAAAACAAGACTGATATTCCCGACGCGGCTGCATGAACTGCAAGAGGGAGAGGTGGATTGGGAGGGGACTGAATATTCGAAGTGCGGAAGGACGGATAGAGGGGTGAGTGCGTTTGGGCAGGTGATAGGGGTGAGGGTGCGGAGCAGCGAGCCGACTGCGGAAGCAGTTGCGAAGGAAGCCGAGAAGGTGGCCAAGAAGCGACAAGAGGCGGAGAGGAAGGGGGAGAGGTTTGTGGAAGGGGAAAAGAGAGAGTGGCATCATATTCGGGACGAGTTGTCCTATATTCAACTTCTCAACCGCGTTTTGCCTGCCGATATCAGGATCCTGGCTTGGTGCCCGACGCTGGCGGCTGATTTTAGCGCCAGATTCAGTTGTCGGGAGAGGAGGTATAGGTACTTTTTCACTCAGCCGGCTTATGCGCCTGTTCCTGGCTCCAAGGGCATGCTCGGTGGGGTCGCGGATGATGGTAGTGGCAGGCAGCTCATGAGAGAGGGTTGGCTGGACATCGAGGCTATGCAAGATGCTGCGAAGCGGTATGAAGGGTTGCATGATTTCAGGAACTTTTGCAAGGTGGATCCTGCGAAGCAAATCACCAACTTCGACAGGAGGATCTTCCATGCTAGTGTCACTGAGGTGCCGCAAAATGAGGGGCCTGTCGGGTTTGTTGGCAGACCTGAATTTGCACAGAGAGAAGGCGGCGATGACGTGGCTGCAAATGGGAGCACGGATATCGCCAACGGACCGCCGAAGGTGTATACCTTCAACGTCAATGGCTCTGCTTTCCTCTGGCACCAGGTGAGATGCTTAGTCGCTGTCATCTTCCTGGTCGGCCAAGGTCTTGAGCCGCCGTCCATTGTCTCCGATCTGC
Organism: Delphinella strobiligena; assembly: GCA_009982845.1. Taxonomy (NCBI): domain Eukaryota; kingdom Fungi; phylum Ascomycota; class Dothideomycetes; order Dothideales; family Dothioraceae; genus Delphinella; species Delphinella strobiligena. The sequence goes on along the minus strand of JAADKB010000006.1, from coordinate 723,843 downwards.
TGGACGTGGAGAAGAACCCTACCAGGCCAAAGTATGAAATGGCAACAGATGCTCCTTTGGTGCTGTGGGATTGCATCTTTCCTGAGAACCTAGAGTTCTCAGAGGAGAGTCAGCCAGACGGCATGGATTGGGTCTATGTCGGTGACAATGGTGGTAGAGAGACCAACAAAAGCCGGGAGAAGGATGGAGGCGATGGCAAATTTGGCCGAGGAGGCATTGTGGACGACCTGTGGTCCGTCTGGCGCCAGCGCAAGATTGACGAGGTGCTCGCTGGCAGTCTCCTTGATGTGGTAGCTGCGCAAGGGAAGCGTGTGGGCGGTGAAGTTGGTCTGCCTCCTTCAGATGAGCGAAGCGTACGGGTCTTCGATGGCAGCAACATGGCTCGTCCAGTCGGCGCATACATCCCTGTCATGCAGAAGGAGCGCATGGAGCCTGTGGATGTGATCAATGCTCGATACGTAGAGCGCAAGGGCGTGTATAAGCCCAAGAGCAAGAAAAGTCCGCAAGAGATAGAGATGACGGATGAATGAAACAAGAAATGAAAGCCGGGGTCTTCCCACGGTGTGACCCAATCATGATTTTGCCACTCCAAGTTGATGAGCATTGTTAGCATGTTGTCTCTGGCGAATGAGTCCAAGTCGGTACTCCAACACCATCTTGTGATGTACGAATGAATTAGGTTCACGTCTCCAAGATACAGCAGAGAAACTGTTTCCTCAACTTTTAGGCTCATATAAACAAGCCCTAGCTCCCCTCCAAACAGTCTCCAAAATGCGCCTCTTGGGCAAAAGACTCTGTTCTGCAATCAGTACCCATAATTACTCCCCGCTCCAGTTAAACGAATAGCACAATACAAGAAAACAGAATCAGAACATACCGGAAACACAACAACAACCTCCTCCTCACCCTCAACAACAATAGTCAAATAAAACCTAACCTCGAACCCCTTAAAAGCCTCATGTATGAAAACATCCTGAATCATGCAGCTAGGAATGAATCTCGTGCTGGCCGTAGACAAATAAGTCGGACTGCTCGTGCTGGTCTGCACACCCAATCCCCTGATGACAAGCAGAGATTCCTCGGTATAACCGCGGCGGAAGATGAACCAGAGGGTTGCCAGACTGATGGGGAGAATCCATCGCCAGGAAATTTTTGTGGCTAGATGATCTGCTAGACGGCCTGGGAAGTGGGTTTGAACGAGGGAGGGGGGAGAGGGAGGAGGAGGATTGGGAAGTGGATTATTGGTGTGGCTGGGGGCGAGAGGCTGATTTTCTGGAGGAGCAAAAGCAGAGTGAATGAGCCGATTAGGACGCGGACAGTGGCGATCGTGAAGCGGTTTATGCGCGAGGGGAGTGTGTTTGTCGCTGAGCGGGTTGAGACTGTGTAGCGGACTGTTGTTGGAGTCGGCCGTTTAATCGTGAGCATCTTGAATATGTGTGACTAGACAGATCTGCAACTGTCTGATATTTCTTTCAATCTCTCAAGATTCCATTCATTTTGGCACATGCGATAGTGTTATATCCAAAGTCGAAATATTGGACATTCGGGGTTGATATTGCATGACTCGCGGCGCCGCAGTGTCAGCGTCATCCCCAAGCTACCTTGCATTTTTGTAGGTCGTAACACTGCGAATAACATTCCACATGGAGTACTGAACTCACCACGCACTTGGAATACCCGGTACAGCTCGACCGCAAATCAGCGACCATGGCGGACGCCCGCGACGACGATCGCAGCCGTTCTCGCAGCCGCTCACCACGACGCAAGCCCAAATCATCAACTTCTGGCTTCAGATGGAAAGACAAATCAAAGGACACATCTGCAGGCGCCGGCTCTTCATCACGGAATCTGGACCGAGGATATCGCGACCGCTCACCCAGGAGGGATAGGGACGACAGAGGTGGGAGAGACAGTTACGGTGGCAGAGATGACAGAGGTGGAAGAGACAGCTACGGTGGGCGGGGAGACAGAGACAGAGATGGCAGAGACAGAGGCGGCTACGGAAACAGAGGTAGCGACAGAAGAGACGACAATTACAGACCACGCGACCGTGACCGAGATCAACGTCCGGGCTCACCACGCAGAGACCGATCACCACGCTCAGAAGAAAAGCGCAAGGAGCGCAAAGAGAAGAAGGAAAAGGAGAAAGAAGCAGACAAGGCACCTGTGCGTCCGGCTGCTCCTCGCGCTACCGAAGCTATGATTATCGTCTATGTCAACGACAGGCTGGGAACCAAGGCTGCCATTCCGTGTCTGGCTTCGGACCCCGTCAGTACGTATTATTCTGGGTAGTTTCTTGGTCAAGATCATCTCACTGACCGCATTCTAGAAGCATTCAAGGCTATGGTCGCGGCAAGGATCGGTCGACAGCCTCATGAGATCATGCTCAAGAGACAAGGCGAGAGGCCATTCAAGGATCAGTTGACACTAGAAGACTATGGCGTCAGCAATGGTGTGCAGCTCGACTTGGAGCTTGACACTGGTGATTGATCTGCATGATTCAAGGGATACAGGCTCGGGAAGTCTTTGGCAATGGCAAGTCATCACAGACATGATATGGAAAAGCATCAAAGCATGGCGTTGGAGGCGAGAATGGTTCAGAACGCATTTCATTTGCATGCAGAAATTGGCATGCTAACTCAAGGCTAGCTATGACGACCACATAGCTTCAATACATCATATGATGAGCGACGACTTTCATGACCACAGCGAGGCCCATCAACCCATCTTCCCGTCCGTTGAAGCCCGATAACAGCAATCTGTCCATGCCTTTTAACAACCTCCGTTTGGTCGATCAGATGCCGAGGATGATAAACTGTGCCAGGGCATAGACAGTCCATAAGCTCCCACATACAACTTGACCGATATCTTCAATTTCTTTTCACAGCCACGGAGCGAGCAAACGAAGAACGTCCGGCACTCCATGTGTCTTCTCTCTTCTTCTCCTCATCTTCGTTCCATTTGGAACCATGGCCAACAAGTCAGTAGCTTGCTTTCTGCTCATGCTTCGATCTCGCATTGCCTGACCAACGACCTCGACGACTAGCTCACGCTCAGCCTCGCGGCGAAGACCAAACAAGCCACCAGGTTGCTTGGCCTTCTGCATCTTAGCGAGAACCTTCTCCAAAGCCATCTTTGCCTCGACGATGTGATGACCTGCTGCTCTCTTCCGTATCTGCGGTACCCTCCTTGGAGCCGCTGGCTTGGATCTGCGCGCCAGACCCATAACTAGATCAACAATGTCAGCACCGCCACAAGTCCTACGTTGGTAGTCGATCTCTTGTTCTGCCCTGAGGCGCAGGTTGTCAATTTCGAAGCGGCGGAATCCGCGCCGGGCGAGGTCCGAGATGAGCTCTTCAATGAGGACCTCAATGACGTCCACGCCAGCGTCGTTTGCACGTGCCATTACAAGTCTTGTACCACTGAATGTCGTGGGAATGGACATGTTTTCCCGGTAAGCGGACGGACGGCAGTAGTGCTTCCCCTTGGGAAGATCGTGGAGGATGACTGTCAAGCTGGTCAGCATGGTCGTCAGGCTACCCCAGGGAGTTCGTTACCATGCTCAGGAAGATAGCGATGAGCCTGAAGACGTCAGTGAAAAGTGCAGTATTGGGATAAGGAGAGAGGAAGACCAGGAAAGAATCCTGATAATTATACTCGTAATACTTGTAGGCATCGACAGGATTGGCGTAAATTCCGAAGCACATCATCTTGTATTCACCCTGAGTCAAAGTGAGACCGTGCTCATGCTTCCTGGCCAAGTCATCGACGTTGCGGTCAATCATCTCGAGAATGTCGTAGCGGTATTCCCATCCGTCGAAAAAGTCGATCAATTCGAGGTCGTAGGATTCCACAAGCAGAGGGATCGTGGGAGGAAGATTCATACGCCTAAGGTTTTGTGGGAAAGCCTTGAGATCATGGTCAGTCGACTAGTAGTTATGCTTGAAGGAAACGGAATCTCTCCACTCAGCTTAGATCAAATGCACAGCACCTGACCACAAGTCTAGAGATTGGCATTCACCACAAACAGCCAATCTCCTGTAGACTCGGATGGACCAAGCTAAGGCTCTGAAGACACTCACATCGTCGATGTAACGAGCAGGCTTGGTATAACCTCTGAGGAAGAATCGATACGCGTCGACTGGGCGAAGGGTACGTAGCTTGTCACACCAATCACCCTGCAGGATAGCCAGCTCTGGGTGAGCCGCCAGAAACTGGTCAATCTCGTGGATGAAAAAAGGCGAAATTCGGCGTGATTCCAAGTACGTGAGTAAATCTTGATCCATACGCTTACGCAGCTGAGGCATGCCATGCTGCAAGGCGATGAGTGAAGATTGTCGCTATGAATATCAGTCTCCTTACCGAACGTGCACTTCGACGCGGGCGGCTGCGGCGTGGTGGCTCTTCGAATGGCTGATTTGCATTTTGGTTCCTTGAGGAGCTGAAGTGAGTCTGAAAAGGATTGAAGACTGAGGTGGGCCCGACGAATGGCGGCAAGGGCATGCCACTACCAAAATCGAAGTTGCCCGCCATGGTGACGAGGCCTCAGGAATTGTAATCTGGTCAGGAGAGTACGATAAGCCCAGTCGCAAAGGAAGAAGTTTGAGGGATACAATCAATCTTGAAGTGTGAGGGTGTAGGCAGACGCCAGACGCCAGACGCGACAGCATAGAGTCGCGCCTGCCCAAAGTTACAGATTCAACACGACAAGGGACAGCGCCATGTACGAAGAGAGGCAATGATTTGAGCTGAGTGCAGGGTTTGTAATGTCATATTTCTTCACCCATACATGTACAGAATCGAAACAATTTTATCAAGGCTTACGCTAACGGGGTATGGACGCCAACAAAACGACGGGACGCTCAGGTTACCAAGCGAAGCAGATCAGAAGACACTGATGTAACTTCCAATCCTGTCCTTCTGGTTCTGTGCAATGCACTCTGCTATCCAGGTGATGTTGCGGATTTCCTGTGTAAGAGTGAGCATTCAGATGTATTATCATGGTGGTGTTTGGTGTTCTCGTATCACATACCTGCTCTCTAAGTTTCACCCAAGCATAAACAACGGAGTATGTGAATTGTCTGGTAAAGGCCAGCTTGGACAGTTCCATCTCCTTTTCGTAGAACAGGTCCTCCAGACTCTTGCCTTCTTCACCCCCACCGCTCATGTTGCCAACACCCGAGCTGTTTGAGCCCATACCAGTTTGGTCAAAGAAGCTCCTGTAGTCAGAAACACCATCCACAGCTATTCTCACACCCTCAGCATCATCTGCTCTTGATAGCATGAGGGTTCCCTCGGGGTGCAGCTTGCCGAAGTTGGGGTAGAGTTTCTTCCTGTCCTGCTTGGACAATTCGGTGCCAAAGGAGTTGAGAGTGATGTTGATGCTCCTGCGATCTGCCTCGAACTCCAACACCTCTGACATTACCTCGGATGTAGGAGTGCCAGCGATCTCAGAGTGTGAGTTGACCCAGTTGTAGAAGTCCTCGAGGTAGTTCTTGTAGAGAGTGTTTCTGATGATTTCAATGTTGAGCTCGTCCAGATCCTGGTGGCTGAGAGAGCCCTTGAAGTATGGTGCGAGTGGGGTTTCGATGAGAACAGAATTGTAGAGTTCTTCGATGTTGGTTGCGACGCAGAGAGCAGGCATAGTCTCGAACCAGCCAAGTGGGTGACATCGCTCCAACAGCTCTCGGGTGTCTCTTTCGTGAAGTGTACCGGTAATCAGGAGCGCAACGTTGTCAATCATGTAGCCGTATGTGAGGTACTCCATGAACTTTGACAATGCACCAGTTGCGTTTGCTTGAACATATCTGAACTCGGAGACCAGCTTGTCTAGTGTCTTATCGGCGAGGGAGGATGTTGAAGGGTTAGGAGGAAGGGTAGCGAGGTAATCGCCGTATGCTGGACCCAATTGTAGCTTGACATCTACACGAACCGGTCAGTTACCTCCAGTTTGTTGAATTGATGCGCCAACTAACCATCAATGGTTTCGCATTGGGTGAGGTTGTTGTATTGAGAGCCCGTCAGGAGCGTATTTCTGTACCCACGGACTATACCCTCAATATATCCGGTCGTAACATTGAAGAAAAGACCCTCTGACATGATGAATCTAATATGCAGTGGAAAGAGCGAAAGGGATAAGGTGTATTGAAAGTGATAGGCATCTATACCGATGAGGCGTTGTTGAAGCTCGACCGGAGATGGAGTGCCAAGACATTTCGCCGAGGACGTCATCTTCGAGCGCCGCGAAATCTCAATCTCAATCTCATTCTTTCTCCCACACAACCAACATCACACAAATTGTCGATTTTACCTCTTTTTGCACTCTGGCTGTTCTTCATGTGCTTGATATAGTCTCAGGCTCAGAGGAGGACAGTAATATGCACTGTGCAGACTGCTCCTCCACCAATAGATCAGGTATGTTTTCGCTCATCCACTGCATTACCAATCCTTCCCTTGCTTTGATTATAATGTTTCATGCACCACGCAGAGACCTTCGGGTGTTGCTGAGAAAACCACTCAATTTCAATTTATGAGCATATCCACAAAACACACATTTCACCTGATCGACATGTTCGAACACAAGGCTGACAAGATGTGTCCAGATCTTTCACAATGACTAGCAAACATGTTACATATCAAGCAAATCTACTGCATCCAATACTGCCTCTCATTTTCCAGCATGCCGTGTGCCTTTTGTCCCGTTCTTCCAACAATTACTTGTCCCGGTCCTCGCTTCAAGTACTGTCCATAATCTGCCTTGCCCACAACACCACCGTCGTCTTTGTTCCACACGACTTGTCCTCTGAGGATTGTATATCTTGGCCAATTTCGCACCCTCAATCCCTCGAAAGGAGTGTAGTCGACACCATGATGTAGTATATCTTGACTTATCACCGTCTCACCCCTGTTGCCTGGATGCCAGATGACAATATCAGCATCATAGCCCGGCGCAATGCTTCCTTTCCTGCCAGCCAGACCATACATCTTGGCAGCGTTCGTCGACGTCAGTTGCACAAACCGTGGAAGCCCTATCCTAGCCTCGTCTGGAGGGAGACACCCCTCAGACTCGGAGAAGAGCAGAGGCATCCGTGTTTCAAGCCCAGGAAGCCCATTTGGAATGTTCGCGAACCTGGGAATGCCATTGACGAAACCGAGCTTCTTTCCACCCGGATGGTCGTACTTTGACGGTGCGTGATCAGACGAGAGGACTGTGAATGTGCCATTTGCGATACCCTGCCACAGAGCCTCGAGGTCTTGAGGATGATGTCTCAATGGCGGTGAGCAAACGTGCTTTGCACCAGAAAAGTGATCGTGGGGCTTTCCCTTCAGCTCTTCGGAAAGCAGATATAGATAATGAGGGCATGTCTCTGCATGGACTGGCAGCAGTCTTGTCTGTGCATTCCTCACATGTTTCATCGCCGTCTCCGACGACATGTGTACAATCAAGATGGGCGTATCGACAAGCTCAGACAAAGAAATTGCTCGATAAGACGCCTCGTCTTCAGCTATTCGCGGTCTGGCAATGGCGTGGAAGAAAGGATCAGTATTGCCGTTGGCTTCAAGCCCTTCGATGATCAATGCTATCATGTCCGAATTCTCTGCATGAATCATGGTTGTCATCCCAAGCGATCGACAAGCCATCATGATGTTGAGCAATTCTCGATCATTGAGCTTCATGGGGTCGTAAGTCATGTACAGCTTGACACTGGTAATGCCCTCCTTTCGCGCAAGCACGGGCAGCTCGTCTCGCAAGATCTCCCTTGTCGGATTGGTGAGGATATAATGGAAGCCATAGTCGCAGCTGGCCACGCCCTCGGCCTTGGTATGGTAGTCCTTGAGCGCTGGAAACAGAGAGACTTCTTCACGCTCCTGTGTCACGAAAGCAATGATGGTGGTCGTCCCACCGGCAATGGCACTTCTTGTTCCCGTCTCGAATCCGTCGCCTGTAGGTGAATTGGCTTGGGCGAGGTGGACGTGTGAATCGATACCTCCAGGGGTGATATAGGCGCCTTCTGCATCGATAATCTTGGTGGTTCGAGTTGTCGATAGTGAAGTCCCTAGACATGCTATCTTGCCATCCTTGACGCCAATCTCCAGACCCAGCGGTAGGACCTCGCTCGCCGTGACCTGAGTTATGAATTAGTCTTTGCGGACGATGTTACAGTAAATATGTGGTCTTGGCATGGAGTAGGAATCCAACACTTTTCAACAGAGCACTTCTTCCAATCTCAAATCTTCGCTCATATAACATCAACTCACAATCAATCCATTCCTGACCACCAGATCAAACTCCATAACGAGTAACTCCACTCCACGTGACCCGTTTCGTCCTCAGGATATATACAGTCCCGCCGCTCTCTGCCGTCTATATATTTTCCTGAGCTTGTCCGGTCCGGCCAACTTCAAAACTTATATTCAGAGTCTCCAAGGATCTTGCCGGCAACTCTATAAGCATCAAGATACGAGATATGAAGGCAGTCCGATTTATCATTTGGTCGATCTGATCGTCCCAACCTGCATGTGTTCATGGCCCGCGATAAGGTTCCGTCGCTACTGATAAGAGCTGCAGGCCGCGAGATAGGCATACCGCGCGGCCAAACAGTCTTTCGTATCGTTCGGCTTGTGGAGGTGAGGTGAGGTAGATAGGTATAGCTTTATTACGTATTATCTGTCTCGGTGAACTTCCTGATGCGGTATCGCGCCTCCGGAACGCGGCTTCCGCTGCACACTGCCCTGATTGCAACGTCACACTCTTCTACGCGCCCTGCGTCTCAACAGATATCACCTCGCGTCCTCCTGCTTTATAACTATACCCTATTCCCTCTGTCCTCTCCACCTCTGCTTCTCGAGGGCCATCCTGAAAATTTGTCGTTCCCTGTCGTATAAATCTGGTTACAGACATAGTTCAATTTCTACAACAATATGCATTTGCCAGAGCCGACACGGATCACACGCTTCCTGCCGACTCTGTATTTGATCGATCACTGCCTCTATGATTCTTCACACGGTAACCATCCACTATCAGCATAGCATGCTCGGCGAGACGCCCTAGTCGTAGGGAGGCATCAGGCCACCTGCACGGCTGTCACGCTCTCAGCAAACAAGGCTCGACAAGGACCGGCTAAGGTACTCTTCATGCACAGCGATCAACCGCCAGCACAGCCTGTATCATACTTTCGGCCAACCGCACGGTGTAATGTTATCGTTACGCATCATCTCCAGCCCGAGGTAACTCGATCCGTGCAAGACTTCCCACCAATCGCTTAGACAGCTCCTGTCGGTGTACGTCACCTTCAGATGGCTAAAATGCCTGGTCGAGCCGTCCGACGACGATGCGCTGAACAACAGGTCTAGTCACCAAACCTTCAGCAATACATGCGACACACACAGGAAGACATCTTTACGCGTCGGATTCGGCCATCTCGAAAATTGTCTCTACTTTATTCTATCTGTTCCTTTTGCCCCATTGTTCGCTTTCGCGCCTTCGATCTACGCCCCCCTGCAGGCGTATCACGCTTCCAGCACCAAACTCGCAGACTGGGCTGATCCTCCGCTCTTTGCGCGCTGAAGGAACGCCAAGCCTGTGATTCGAACAACCCCTGGCCAATCGCTTGGACTTGAAGCAGCCGATCTTGAAACTTGCAGCTAAGGATCGCTTGCCGTGGTTGGGCATGATGTAGGCGCTGAGAAATCAGGAGTAGCATGGGTAGCTGGCGGTCGCAATTCTACCGACCGAGCAGGGAAGCTCTGCGGCGGGCATGAGCTTGAGAGATGCAAAAACTCGTGTCTTTCCACGATCCATCTTCGCCATGTCCGCGACGTCGTCGACTCAGCAGCCGCAATCTCCATCAGATCCACCGAGGAGTCGAACGTGCCCAGCGACTCTACATCAGGGGACCCGGTTTGTGCTCCAAACGCAACACGGCGAGGATCTTCGTTACTAAAACTTGAGTTTTCTCCACTTGAAATCGGTGGTCAAACCGTCGATCCTCGAGGACAGACAGGACTTCTCAACATCCTGTTACCAGAGGTTGCGAGTGCACATTACCAGTAAGCCACTCAGCTCACAAGTCGAAATATTTACTAACACCGTCGAAGGGAGTCGCCTCAATTTACGATCCGCGAATGGTGCGTTACGTCTTGTACTCCGCCTATCCTGCAAATTGGCCGAAACCGCTACGCCACTTGCAAGTGGAACTCTACAACCTTGCTTGGGAAAGATCTGAAAGAGTTGTATCCTAGTATGTCTGAACGGAGGAGAGTGGTGCCATCAGCAACACGATATGGTCGACAGGTGAGGTTAAGCAAGCTCAGGGACAATCTTGGTTACTTGATCACATGGCGTCCATCTCTCGGAGAGCTGTGTTGTCACGACACATAGATTGGCAATGGATGTGGATGGCGATAGAATGTTACATCTGTGGTCTGAATTTGAGGCGGTCTTGATGAGCGCTTGCGTCTTGTATATGACGTGGGACGTAACATCGTTCACATTCCGATACATCAACTATATTTGTGTCTCTCCACATTGCTTGTGACCTGGGGGCTCATGGGCCCACACCGGCAGTGACGCCTTCACTTAGTACGTGCACTATGGCCAATTGCAGTAGCTGGATTATCATAGGGGAATTCAAATGCCTCATACAGGTCACAACAGGTTGCATATTCATACAGGTGAAGATTGCGACTGCTCGGGATAGCACAATACTACACGCAAGGCAGTTGAGGGAACGTCCTCTTGAATGGTGGAAAGGGCAGTGTAAAATCGAGAAGCTTGGCATTGTATTTGCTAATCCACGACATTCTGGTAGTAAGTCTCAGATTCGCTTCTGATCGTCTGATAGGTGTTGTCAAACGTGATGGCCTCTGTTATGCTCTGTGCCAATTGAGCAACTGTATGGAACTTTCCTTGCCAGCATTTACTGATGATCTCGCCAGCACGGCCAAGCTCTGTAGTGTCAGGGAATCGCAATTCTAACATGCGATTCACTCTCTCATGGCCATCAATATCGCAGTAAAGCTCCTGACCTGTCGTCATAAACCAGAAGATGGAACCTAAGGCGAATTGTTCGGTAATCGCCCCGGCCGAACCGTACTGTCCACCTCCATGCTCCTCGGAACATCGTACGTAGGGCTCTTCTCCGACCTCGAGAGGCTCTCCAACAAGGAGTGCGTGGTCAAAATCGGTGAGGACAGGCTGGCCTTGATTGTTGAAGATGATATTCCGTGGATTGATATCTCCATGCGCATAACTATGCTGCTCTAGACAAGCAGCTGCTTTAACGATTCGGAGCATCCATGGAAAAGCCGACATTGGTGTCCCGAACTTTACAATATGCTCTTGTAGTGTTCCATTTGTCAGGGGCTCCATGAATATGATGTCTGGACGATATAGGAATGTTCGAACGATGTATGGACTTGGTGTCTGATCGAGGATTGCGAAGACTTCCTGCTCGAGGCGTAAATATTGACATCCAGAACGTAACGAGATCTTTGCAACTACACAGTCAGAAACGTGAAGTATCACAGAGTGGCCGCCAATTGCATAAATGTAGGATTTAGGAAGATTCGTAAGGACCTTGCTAATCAACGGATTCAAATCTGTAGCAAGTAAAGGCTCTGACGATTCCTGAGAGATAATGGGGATGATATCCTGCAAATCATTGTATGTCCATCGAAGGTCGCTCATACTGGGAGTAATATTAGACTGAGGACAAGAGGAAAGTCTGGGGTGAGAGAGCGAAGCTGCTAGTACATATACATATACGGCGCGTGCCGAGGATTGCTCCATGCGCAGGGTTCAGAACATCAATTTGCGCAAGTACGCCACCGAAGTTGGCAACGGAACACATGGTGCATCAGACAACGACCTACAGCACGAGATATGTACACAACAGCTTGCTCAGTAAATATCAAGTCAAGTTGATTGACGGCTGGATATATATGAAATCGACTGAGCTTAGCGAGCCAAACGAATGCTTAATGACAAGGTCAAATCATGCTTGCAACATGGCCTGGTTGAAAGACCCGACGTCTCCGCGCGTAGACTTCTTTTCCTTCTCTACTTGTGCTTCCATTTGTTATCCTCCTTGATCCACGTTCCATTGTGGATACAATCCTCGCATGGGTCCCTTTTCTTAGTACTACCGAGATAATTTCTCTTCACAACTCCATCTGTCACGCATAGTGTCTTATTGCAGGGTCGTTTCTTCAAGACGTGCTCTGGTCCTTTATGTCCGCACAACATACTGGATAGCGCTATGTCTTCCCAGCACATGATCTATTGCAGTTAGACGTACGGAATCCAGGCTCACATACAATATAACTCACTGGGCAGTGTTCAAGGAGGTTATTAGGTGGTGCTTTCGAGTCTGATTCAAAGATACTGTATCCGCATTAGTAAAGTATAAGGAGCGAACATTATTGAGGATTACATGCTGTAAGTGGTGTTCTTAGGATGAAGGCTCTGTGATGATGCGAGGGACGATATCCCTCATTTTCATCGAGGTAGTGGGTAGAGTATATATGCTTAGCGAAGGAGCTACAGCAAATCACCGATTTGCAATGTGAATATATGGCACAGCGGAGTAAGTGTCCTAACACCTCAGTACTATGAGCGCCATAGGTTCAATCAGGCCATACAGCATTGAGTCCATTGGCCCATGTGACTCGAACCTTGACTATCAGGATTCCTCATCACACCTTCAAAAAACTGTAGATATGCACCTAGCGGTAGTCCTATACAGTGCTTCTTTGGCTACAACAGACATGCTGTGGTGATACCATAGTGCTAGCTCTGATTTAACGACTAAACTGGCGAGCTATGCAGAATTAGCAATCCTCTAGCAAATCAGGTCGCTAAGATATTGAAACTGGATCCTGGCGCGTTATATAGGGCGCTGGAGAGTGCAAGCGAGCTGCTCAGTATCACAAAAACGGTAACCTAGATCGTTCCTTAAGGAAGCCAAATTATTCATAGATCTGTTGAGAAAGAGATGGGTCCTTGGGCGACGTATCATCCTGCAGGAAAGAGTGCTCATGGACAAATAGCTAAGTATACGCGTGGGCTTACTGACGAACCCATCCGCTGTGGGTGCGATCGGATAGGCAGCTGCATAGCACAGAGAGAGCAATGTCAGTCAGACAGATATTTTTGAGACTGTGAATTGAAGCAGGAGCTTCTCGATACAAGGTCGACAGATACTCGCTCGATGCTCTGCCAACATCTGCTAGTGAAGGGGAGTAGTTGATAATAGCAAATACAAACAAAAGCCGAAAAAAACCTCCCTTTGGGTCCAGCCTCCATGTCTCTCTTTGGGGGTCGAGAGAGACTCTTCCACTAGACAAATACGGCATGCTCATGATAGGAATTGATCGCCAATTTGTCCTCTCCAGAAATCTGCCATTTACGTCTCCCCTGAGTTGTAGTAGAAAGGACTACCATGAATACCTCTTCCTCCACCTCCACAGCCGTGATGACGGCGTCCAAGAAACCGACAACGTCGTCCTGCGTAACACAGAATTGGTCGCTGCAGTCACGTTTGAGCTCATTGATCAAACGTCTCAGGCGGCCCAGCTCAGCATCGCGAGCGGCTGATCCTGCTGCGATGCTATGGTAAATGTCGTCGAAAAGCTTGCAGAAGCTGGCTATGTAGCCTCCAAAATTGTAAGTGGATGTACACTCATCTTCGGCTGTGGCCACGTACCTTCTTCATCACGGCACGTTTGCCATGTAGGATCCAAGCGCTTCATGACAGTGTCAAGCTTATGAAAATCGTCCATATCTGCCTCCGCTACAATTCTTGGAAGCCATATACTCCAGCGGTAAAGAGTAGAGACCTTGGACTGTTCATAAGTGGGGAGACAGACTGGACGCTGGAGAACGAGGAATCTGAGATAGGAAGTCCTTTGTCAGTATCCATGCATGTCTGTGCCATTGTAGGCTCACTTACTCTTCCATATCCAGATGAACTTCGCTGACTCGAAGGCGGCTTGACAAGTCCAGATTTTAAGGGCCACGACCATTATATATATCTGGCCATTTTCTCTTCATTAACATGAGACAACAAGGATTACATAGCACGCATAAAAGCATCCCAGTCATGTCAAGGCATTGGCGGACTGTCTTTCATAATTTTCGAGTAGACTCTGAGTAATGTGCCTCTTCGAAAGCCACCATCATTCCAGTGGTATGGTAACAAAGAAAGCTCCAGCTCCCCGTGTGACATGACAAAAGTGTTCCCTTGAACTCAGTCACGATTTGTTCTAAGGTCACTCATGAAGACCAATCCCTGTCTCGTCACATCTTCCAAGCGGCTTTTGAACTGTTGCCGATATCGCGACCTAGTCGGTAAGTGTACCTCTCTGCATGGAAATTAGACCTATGCATCTTGGTCCGAGGCCCTTGAGCATTGATGGACAAAGATTGAGAGAGATAAGAGAAAAAGTTTGCTATCGAATCTGCACAAACAATCCATCTCTGCCTCACCGGCAAATCTAAACCCTGCCGAGGAACCAGTGTCACTTTCTTCTTGCTATAAGGATGGGGACTCGATCTTGGAGTGCTTGAAAGCAGGGTAGTTTCTGGAAGTGGAGGCTTTGTGCTTCGGCATTATCATAGTAGGATGTCAGAGAGGAACGTTCAGGACGGTTCGAGATCTCCAACTTGTTTTTGAAAAGGATTGCGGCCTTGAGGGAAACAGCTGACGTTATATGGCCTGACCATGAAATCTGAACGGTCAGTCGTGGTTTTGAGATTGACTCTTCGTGGGCAAAGCGGCAGCACGATGACAACAGAGAACGATGGGAAGACCGACACGGTTTTTGCGGATAAGACTTAATAACACTTCTACTCGCCTACATACAAAGGAAGACCATATTTCCTTCTGATCTACATACGATAACAAGAAGGTTCGACAGCTCTAGACAAGAGTCGTACAAACAAGCTGTCCTACTACCACATCGAAGCCGTGCTTGACTTGAAACGGCTTTATCTTTCGACCAATTCAGTTTTGAACGACGAACCAGACTCCAACCACGGTAGAAGGGTGGAATATCGACGACGAGGCTGTATATGCAGGTTGAAGGAATGATCTCGTCAGTGATGCGTTGCCAAGGCCATTCTCGCCCAATGACATCTGATATTGGCTTTGTGCATCGCCACTTATGGGAAGTCTCGTGGCAGAAGGATGGAGGATTGGTGCGATGTTGCTCGTGGTCGGACAGGTCCAGTTGAATGTCGGCTGCAACAAGTGTCCATCCCAAGCGTGGGAGCATGGAGGTGGACGTGTGGCTGATGCGCAAGCATAGCCAGAATCTTCTCGAAGGCTCCTTTCCATTGCGAGCTGTCTATGGCAGGACGGACAGGTTTGGAGGAGGGGAGGAGAGTATTGGTAACTCATCGTGTCTCGGATGGGAGACTTCTGTGCACTTTATGGTGCTGGCGACTGTAGTGAGTCTGGCCTGGGATAGACTGCGTTAAGTAGGAGTTTCTCAGATGGTCTGTGTAGCACCCAGGACGGCACGAGTCAGAAAGCACACTGCACGCTCAAGTCCGCAAAGTTACATGAGCTAATCGAGATTATGGTCATCATTGTTCGCGTTAGATTACTTGATGCGAGCGTGTAGCTGTGTAGCATAGCTCAATATCTGAATTGACCGAGGATCTCAACGTTTCTCGTTCCCCAATATAGCAGCAAACACAAATTTGATTTTACTGCCATGCAAGCAGAAGTGTCGGACAGCGAAAATAGTTTAGCATACTAGCTGTGCGAAGTACGTTCAGAGAAGAAAGCCCAAGAGGAGCACGGATCAAGGATGACTTGACGTATTATCTGCATCAGTCACGCGATTCAGGGATGGTTTGTAGGCAGTATATCAGAAGTTGGGCCATATGGAATTCTCCCCTAAGTGCTATCCAGACTCAGGGAGAGTTCAAGCCTGTAGCTTCCTCGCTATTCATTGGCAGCTGTTTCGTGAATTCGTATCACCACACATGCAGTAAGTAGACTGGCATCGATGATGTCTCCTTGCGACCTGGAATTGGGAGAAGTATTTCTGGAAAACTATTTACATGCTGTAACATTGGACAAGGAGCGGCCTGGGCTAATACCCATGTCTTCCGACGCCGTGCTGGCTATCTCACGCACAGCCTCGCGATCCCGTGGCATCCATGTATGAACCCTCATAATCTTCCAAACCTGCAATGACGTCCATGCTATGTTTGAGGAACAAGACATAGCAAGTTCTCCCTGTAAAATACATTAGACACTCTGCGAAAACCAAAAGATCTGTTACTTACTAGTAATATCTTCTCTTTGTCTTGTGACGCGAGCATGGTCAGAGATCCTGCGGCTAAGAACATATTGAAACCAATGCAACATGTCATTCCCCGTGCCCGTGGTGTGTGTCGCCACCAATACGCAAGGTCGAGGACTCTGCTCCCTCCTTCCCAGGCATGGCACACTGTGAAGAAAGACATTCCAGCGAGAAGAGCATGTGCAAAGAAGCCCCCAGCAGCGACCATTACTAAGGTTACTTTTCCATCATAATCACTAACCAGAAAGCCGAATGCGATGCCTTGTGCTGTGAGCATAATAGATATCAAAACAAGAACGATAGCACCGCCCCATACTCCAGATGTCCTGGAAGATGACAACCAGATAGAAGTCATGATCGCGAGCTATTACAAGTCAGCATTACATCTGGCAATTGAGATTGTAGAGCATACTGGAGTCATGAAATTCATCATTGTCGAATATTCAAACAGACAATACAATGCTGTCCTTGACAAAGCTTTGGATTGTGATGATGTTACAAATAGAACAAGGGTGATCGTAGGGGCGAACAGAAGTGAGGCCACTGAAAGCCGTAACCAGAACTTGGTCCGAGACCGATCTGGTAGAGGCAATGCGTGCCACCGAAGAAATAGTGAGATGACAGATAGGGAGGGTGAGAGGCCAGAGAGTGCTGCTATGGAAACACAATAGACACCTTGCATGGCGTGGTTCAGAAGACGTGAAGAGAGATCCTTTGAAGGGGAGAAAGCATGCCGTAAGAAGACCAGGAGGCTGGCGCCTGAATGCAACCTGTATATGTATAATCGAGTATGGCCATCCATCTCATGATTGGCAGGACCCGATCATATTGCACTCTATAAACGGTGCTCATTGACAATGCACCATGGACTGTACGACGATTGTACAATGACAGAATCAGACTATGCTCGCTTGCTGCAGCGACGATCTGCAGCACTCATAAGCCCTGGAGATGCTAAGAAGGGCGGCAAGTCGACGTCTAATGCATGACCGAACGGAAGCTCGAGTTCCGCGAAGAGTAGACAGACAGACAGACCTCTGGCGCGCTAAAACTTTACAGTAAAATTTTAGCGTGATTGTGATTCCTGAGCAGCTGCAAGCCGACTTCATGGACCTGTCCGCTCAATAATCTCATGCATAGACCAAGACGCTAAAATTTTAGCGTGATTGTGATTCGGGAGCAGCACTGAGTCCACGAGACAGCCCGCTCATGCATGGCCAACAGCCAGCCTGCATCAGGTTGAGGAGCGCGTAGGCACGGGGGAGAAAACAGGAACGGGCATGAATATGCACGAGTGTCCAGTTTTTGCGCCTACAATCCATGTTTCCTCAATCCTTCAATGTCCGTCATCCATATCGAGGTGGGAAACGTGTCCAGCGCAGCGTTGGCTCAAGAGATAGATGCTTGCCTTGCCCAGATCCATAGTCTTATTCAAGAGAAGAACTTGAAGCGGCAAGTCAACTATGAGCTGTTGCCGAAGAGATCGAGGCACAAACACCGCCTGAAGTCCACGAGAATCAAAGCGCCAGACCCGGATACCTTACGACACCTTAATCAGAATAAGAGACAATGGTGCGAAGACCCCTCCTCTTTCTGGTCCCATGACACGGCCGTCGGATTAGCACACGTCGCCCCAAATAGCGCTTTCGAAAAGGTCGTGAGCGAGTGTCTTTTATTGTCACTCCATGACGCTCATTCTCACATCCTCCGTCGATACCTTTGTATCGTTCTTGCGCAAATCCGTGACGAACAGCCCATGATAGACATCGAAAAAATTGGCGAATCCTTCGTCAATGCCGAGGATCCGATTGAAGGTGGCAAAGCGGTCGATAAGCTGGTGAAAGCCGGAGACAAGTATCGACTAATCCAAGCGGCTTTAGGGGAGGGATGTCTCTTTCTTCTGGAATGTGACATGGGGAAATATTTGTAAATTTACCATGTCTATCTGCAACTTCACAGACTTACGCTTACGCATTCAGTTGGGAGGTGACTCTGCCCAAGAGTGGTAAAAGATTCGAAGACTACATGACTTATGGCAAGTCCATAGGTCTTATGAAGGCAGCGGAAGAGTTCAAAGACCTCCACGCCAAAGTGTTCGGGCACAAGATGTCTGAAGTGCGAGCCTACCAACGCAATGCTTCTGCGTCAGCAAACCGGGAGAAATTCGCTACGCCTGAGATCGCTCAAAACACAATGCTTCACGCCACACAAGGTGATCAAGGTGTCCGAGCAAATGACCCTGTCGAGGCATTCTCTCCTGATCCAGCAGTGGGAGATCTTTCTGCCGGCCTGACCCAGGATCGTGGTGGACAGGTGTCTGATACCAATGTAGTCGATTTTTTTAATGGACTGTGCGATCCGAATGTTGCAGATCTCTTTGACAACCCGATGCATGACCCAGCTGTAGAAGATTTATTCAACCGGCAGAACTGGGAAGGGTGTGAAAACTGGGATATGTCTTATTGTTGATATACGGATGTTACTCCTCACATAATGAACAGATTGTTCTAGGTGTTAAAGATCGATGAAGAACATGATTCCCCGACCCCAGCCACACGACCGGTAGGTGATGGGTGCATCAGAGCGGAACAATGCTATGGTCCCGCTTTCAATTTCAAGTGTTCCACTTTCGCCTATCTCGGGGAGCTTTAAAGCTCCCAGTGCGACGACTCCAATTGCACCGTTGTGTGGGTATGAGCGAGGGAAAGTGATTGGTGCTTCGGAGTTCTCAATATACATCATAGGACCAGGCCGTGTCAAGCAATTCCGGAGATCCTCTGGTACGTCTCTATAGCCGAGTGTTTCAAGCTGTTCTCTTAGGATCGAGCGATCAAGTATGCCCTGTACGTAAGCGTCAGTAGCAATCTCAAGACTGCAAGATGAGGCACAATACATTTCGAGCCACCTTGATGGCATCCGTAGTCTCGTTGGTCCATTCCAATTTCAATATTGTCCTTCTGCTCTTGCTTAGATCTTCGCGCTGTTCTATGCGGTTTATCTGCTCGTCGAGGCTTTGGCGACCCTTGTCCGCAAGCTCACGGGGTATGGCATTCGGCAAAGTGACGATCATCTTGGTATGAACAAGTGGGCGCGGTGTTCCGTGTGAGGATGACCTTCGTCTTTACTTGTAAGCGCTCGCAGAGTCTGGACTGTGTCTATTTCACCAGTTGCACAACAATGAGGCTATACTGGCGGGTCCAGAAAGGCCTGTTGTGCTTCTTTCCGATGCTAGCGTCACTGCCCAACTCTAGCTCCAAGATCACGTGACATATATTGTATCGATATTGTAGGGCTCGCAACAATATTTGGTACCAATCTACTTAAGAATGACCACCTTCAAATCTCAACATGCTATTGAAGATCAATTGGTCGCCACAGTCAAAGTCTGTGAGCAGTTTCATTCGCAAATTGCTTTCTTTCGGGATACCGAGAAACCGGCGCGCACGCTTGACTTCGCATAAAGGACAAGTCAGATAAGACAGCTCCTGGGCTAAAGATCAGACACAGTGCCGGAGAAGACAGACAAGCCGATCTTCCCACGATCAATATCTTTCATGCATTGCTTCTGACCAAAATTGGTACTGAAATATTCTCTTGAGACGTCCGAGTCTGTTTTCTCGTAGGGAGATACAATTTAAGGATGATTGAGAATTCTCCCATTATGAATCGCTCTCTGTAAGATATCGCTGAAGGCTGTAATGACTTGTAGGTATGAACGTCTCCGACACTGTGACTATTGTCTAGCGGCACAGGAACCGGATGTTCCTCACTCCGAACAATCAATGGCTCGAAGCCTTACCGCCATGCCCCTTTCGTATGGACAACGCTTCCGAGTTTTCGATCACGTCGTTCGGGCTTGACGTAATTCCAGGGGTACTTGGCTCCAATGGCATGCAACCGTCTGCAAAATCGGCGGATCAGTCTCCTACACAATTACATAGAGACAAAAAGGGCAGCTTTTCGCCTACCGCATATTCCGTCAGGTAGAAGTTCGCTGAACACGATGATCCGTCAGTAATGAACGAAAAGATGTGGTACAATCTTACTTTGTTATTTTCTTTGGTACACATCTCTTCTCGGTTCCGCGATGCTTATAGCACTTGTCACGAAGCAAGACGATTTGATGTCCGCACTTTCCAAACTCTACACTTTTCCAATCGCACATTGTATCTTGGGAATGTGATAAGCCCGATGTGTCCTAGACTGAGTGTATCTTTGTCTGGAGTCGGGTGCGCGGAGGGGGTCTTATACGCTCGAGGCCTGTGGAAATAATGCCGTATACGTTGTGCTTTCAGATACGTGATGAACAACGATAATTGCTGTGTCATTTTGTCAGGCTCAACAAGAACACATGACATGCGTTTGTACCCGAGCCGAAGAACTGGGCTCTCGAGCAGGATTCAGAGCGTGAGTCGAGGTGAGCAGATATCACCAAAAGGCAACTTTGTGCTCATGTCGAATCCGGAGAGCAGGAACGATATATCTCTACTGGCTTGACAGAAGGACCGAAATAACAAAGGCCTCTGTATGGACGGTAAGACTGATCAAAAGGCAGTGCGATTATCGGAATTGCCACTATTGAAAATGCCACGTTAATTGAAGGACAGACATTCTCTGTAAGGTTACAGGACGTTTTATGAGTATCACAAATGCTCAAAATGAGGAAGAAGGCCTTTGCTTTACACAACGGTTTTCGATGATGAAAATCTGGTACCTTGTTCCACGACAAACACGAAGCGAACTTCTTCCATGCTGAACTAATGTTGGAATGACAACGGATCTGATGGTGCTACCGAAGGAAGCCTTCTCAAGCAGTGAACTTCTGGGCACACACCGCAGCCGTCACCATATCCTCTCTCAGAATCATACTTGTAGTTGCGACATAGGTGGTTTTCGTGACTACCGTCGGTAGAAATTGTGCATCGCGTTTAGTCACAGGAATCCCAATCTGCCACACTGTGCTCGTGGTTGTAATTCCATCCGTAATCCACTCTATTAGCTTTTCCCGATATTCCGTCCCTTCTGGCACATACTCCACCCCAATGATTGTATCACCCACAGACTCTACGTCTGTCCATAATAGGGATGTTGATGAGGCGCTTGTGGACGTGACGATAGTCAGACAAGTCAACACTGATGCCGTGAGGTGAGAGAAACAAGACAGGATTGGCTTCATATTTCATGTCTATGGAAGATTTAGCATTTTGACTAAGACGTGTTACAGCGACAAGAAACTTACATAAAGATAAGTGAGATGAGTTTGTCCCTTGAATACTTTATAGGAAGTTACCAGCAAAGTGATTTCTTGATTACACTTCTCTTCGTCTAGTAGGAAACTGCTTTACAGGAAGAAGATACTAAAGAATTCGCAAAATGCAAGATGCTGCTCTTATAAAGCTTCCACATGTTACAAGCGCAAGGTCCTTTGCAACGTTTCCCTTCTCCTCTCAACCAAGAGTTGCACTATAAATCTCGTTTAGGTAGATTTTAGCTTGTTCAATTCTTCAAGAGATGGACCAAAATGGGCATTTTTTTCTCCTGCTTGGCCCCGCCCCAAAGGCTGGTAAATGTCACAAGAGGTGTTGAATCGGGATGCGGGCTTCCATCCATGTCAGTACGCTAGTACAATCTTGGAAAGTCATACTAAGATCAGCGTGACAAGCGATTGCGGTCTTTGGAGAAAAGACGGTAATCCATGATTAGAGGTTCCCAAAGGATCCATGCACTTCCACAATGGCTTCTTTGGTCTACTTACTGCCTGTTATAAGCGATCAGTGATTCACCCTCACCATGACTTTCACATACAACAAGGAATTTCTGCCTCGAGTGTTCGCCTGGAACACTATCAATGGCCATTTTTGTCACTATCTTAGTGATTCGCGAGTCAAGCAAGGCATCCTGTGCCTCATTTTGGAGAAAATTCAGAACATTCTGGGGACTACTATCTAATAAAAGTCATCAACACGGTGACAAGCCGACGATCGCCGGACCAGAGTACAACAATCGGATCAAGTTTGATGAGCCTCCTCCACCATACACCGACAGTGGTGAAATCGTTGCAGAGTTGGAGGCATGAACACGACCTTGATACTTCGAATTCATCAGTCTGAAACGAATGCAGATCTAGCAGAAATGTGTTTTCGACCACCATCAGACTTCCTGACAAGCAGGTCACTCTTATTCGTCTCTCATAGTTACCCTTTCCTTGACTCCAGGACTACCCGGAATGGTATCGCCCAGGACTGTCTGTTCATCACATTCTAGGTCTCGTATGCTATCATCTATCAGTATCTAGATGCTGGAGAATGGAAGGAGATCCTACATGTAATTCTCTTGAAACCACTCGTATCCCAAACACTCGTCCGCGGCAGGACGCGTGGCCGCATCGAGGGAAAGCATGTCAAGAATCAAGATCACCCCAGACTGCGATATCCTGTGCTCCAGAGCGTCCTCTTTTGGGATCCATGATCTTATCTCTTCTCCTGCATAGACACGTTGCTGCAGTGGGTTCTGGTTATATAGAGTCCAACGAGGAAAGCTGATAGGATGGTGTGTAGTCAGTAATTCCCAGATGATAGTACCAAGTGACCATATGTCCGCGAGGAAGTCATACAATCCGTCGGCTGTCGAAGTTGGCCATACTTCAGGCGCCATGTACCCGGCTGTGCCGACAAACGTGCTAGTCAATAAGTATGGGTCTGATATTTCCTTGGCGGTGCCAAAATCCGCGAGTTTGTAGATCGCTGGATGGACACTAAATACCAACACGTTTGCGGGTTTGACATCGCGGTGTACAGTATGTTGCTCGTGATGAAGATAACGAAGGCCACTCAGTATCTGTCGGGAAAGTTCTTTGGTGTCTTGTTCTGGCCATCCTCGATCACTATGCATGTGTTGTTTGAGATCTCCATAGGTTGCAAGCTCCAATATGATCCATAGACTGTCATGCACCATAGTAAAGTCCTGGTATTGCACCAAATTTGAGTGGTGGAAGCGTTTCAGGGCGTTCAACTCATGGAACAGGTCGTGATCATTAGCATTCATCGCTCTTTGGACGACTTTAGCTGCCATTTGTTCTTGATCACTCAAACGTACACATTGGTAGACGCGACCAGTCACTCCTTCTCCGATTTGCTGGGCAAATCGGTATGTTTTGCCAGAGTGACAGCGGATCTCATTCCTTGCAGCGAACGCAATGTGACCCACGTCGGGGGTAGGATTTGCGATGGGCTTCAACTGTATATTCGAGATGCTTGGTAAAGCTGCAAGAGCAGATTGTCTGAAATGTTCCCAGCTCTCAAGAAACTTACGGTCTCTCATATCAAGCGTGCTGAACGTGACTTCCAAGTTGACACGACCCGCGAGGATACTGATAGGAGTGCCGCCATTCTTCAGGATGTGGACCAAAGGGCCGTTCAGAGTTTTGTCTGCAATCCTCGTCCAGTTTCGCGATAAGTTTCCTATGTACAGTGTGTCTGGTAGACCACGTCTGTAGTCAAGCTGCATGCGAAAGTGAGCTCCACTGACTCCCCGATCCTTGACTCTGTCCATCAATACGTCACATCGATCGACATTGCTACCGAAGACATGACCGAGGGTGGGGTCCCTCAGATCGGAAGTTCGAAAGGTGAGAGCAAAGGCCCGACTTTCTTCCTCAACTATAGGTGTATTCTCTCTCGAACGTGGATTCGGCGGTGCAGAGGCTGGTAGACACACGACAAAGGGACTATTCTCGACGAAATCAAGAGCCTTCGAAGCAGTGGTCGAGAGTGGACGTAAATGGCAAAACGCATAAGATGATTGCATTTCGTGATGGTATTAAAAAAGAAAAGTATGATAATTGACATCGACAAGTTCGAGGATCATCCTAAGTCATAGAATCCAGCCTATCTCTTTAAGCGCCGTAGCCGCTATCATTGGCAAGTCTTACTGTCAATGAATCCTCGAGTCGTCATAGCTGATAGGCTGATCGCGTGCAGAAATATGCAGTACAGCAGTCTAACGCCGACTCAGCAGGCCAACCTCGCAGGATATGATACACGCCAAGCCGCTAAGGGGTTTCCCGCAGCCTGGCCAGGTCGGCGCCCCGAACAATCGATACAGTACTTCCTCACTCAAAGAAGCCTGTAAATTCAAGTTCGAAGGGCGAATCTCCTCAGCCAGTGTCACAGATGGAATCGCAATCTCATCTCAACCTTGATGGGGTTAGTGAGGCGCTCTATGTGCTTCCCTCGCGTGATACCCCGCCGCCGTCTTACCACCCAGTTCCTGTCCTGAAGGAAAGGATTCATCGCAATAATTTCCTGTACTTGTGTAACCAAAGTGCTCCAATATATGAAGCCGTGAGAGGCTTTCTAGACGACAAGTCATATTGGATGAAAGAAGAGTATCATTTCAGTCTCATCAATGAGCTGATACGGCTCCATAATATCATAGATGGAACTTGTTGGCGACTCGAAGATGCAGTCTGCCCTCCAGTTGATGTTATCAGAAAACTTTACACGGATCATCAAAGTTGCATATCACGGTCTGGTAGGCCTGTCCATCCTTACTTGCCTCCTACTGAACTAACGCATCCACCTACTTTCAGGAATTACGCCTCCCATACTGAGCCCAATAGCTTCGTCGCCGCAAACATCTTCAACGCGTACACAAATTCGAAGTCGTCAGAAACGAAGATCATCTGCTAAACCCATAGCTTCGCGTACACGAAGCAAGAACGACTTGCGCTCTCGTGCGATTCGATCCCTGTGATGCGCACATTCGCAGCGCATTATCCCATCCAAAACAAGACGCTGCACATGTTGCTCAACATATCCATCCGCATGGCTGCCGATGAAGCGTCTAGCAGAATGCCCGCAAAAACACTCCCTTATCTGTGCTTCTACCCTGCATCCCAACTCATCTACATTAGCGAAACTGCAGGCAGCAAGTCGTGGCCTTGACGAGGATCTGGATGGCAGCAGTAAATATCACGAAGATGCGCATAAACATCGACATCAACCAATGATATTGGTAATCTTGACAAGATACACCATGGCAACAAAGACAACGAGGCATAGCAAAGAGAGCACTTTTTGGAAACATTTCTGGACAGGTGATGGCATTAAAAATCACTGTATCAATTCCAAGGCATCAATCGAAAGCATGGACTGTAGATGCAGCAAAGCATCCCTGACTAGATCCCCGCCTCTTCTCGATTCCTCGACTTGCAAACGAAGCATCCCACAGTAGTTGTCAAGCACTATGTTCCTTTCTTCAGCTCTCCGTAATGCATCTTGGAGCTCCGAAGACAATTGCTCGGCATGGCATCGAGCTTCGATAGCCTCTGAAAGATCATCTCGAAGTTTGGCTTGTAAGTCGATCATGGGTTTATGTGTGCTTGGTAGTATGTGTATTGGTGACTTGAGAGTGAGCTCCTTGGCTGGAAGACGTGAATGTCCCTGGACTGTGACATTGCGGGTGTCTATGGCCGTGACATCTTTCCCAATTGAGGCACACAAAACCTTGAAAGTTCCCGTAGATTGTGATCCCAGATGTTTGGATAGCAGCCACCCTTTATCAGCTGGAACCCTCCATTGGTAACCATCAGTTATTTTTGGCTTGAGGCGCACACTTCCAGGCGACACATCGAGACCTAGGGTGTCTTCTGCGGCGGCGTTAACGAATTGTTTACATGCCCCCTCAAGAGTTCTTACTTATGTGGGCAGAGAGCATTTCACGACATTTCTGGCGCCAATACTGGTTCGTGCTAGTAGGTGTTGTAGGCTCCATGCAATCCATGACTTCGTGATACCAATCGATTTGTATTGCGTGGGTACAGACTCGGGCCTTCATGAGGTTTTTAAAGAGTCCTTCTCGGGCTTGTCACTTACAAACGCAGAGTTGTCACCCTCCAAGAGTGCCATGGTGACAATTAGCAGGGCAAAGACTGCCCTGTGGACGCAGATAGCCTGAGAAGGCCTGTACCTTGTGCGTTCGATTCCCCTACGGAAAACAGAATCTCACGGGAATGTTTCACTTGCTCTCGCGAATCCCCCATGCGTCGACTTGCCTCATACCACACATTCACTTGCAAACTCAGACATCCCGAGGCAACAGATACCCTATGGGATAGGCGCCCGTGAGAGACAAACAGCCTTGTGCTATTGCTTTACCTGTGGAGACATGATGGATGGCTTACACATTACCTCCACAAGCAAGACATAATATGAATTTACGATGCATTACACGCTTTGTGAACTATGAACCACTCCTATCCAAAAGTCGATTCGATCCGCAGCTCGATCGACTTCGCCAGTGACAAATACCTTGAAGTCAACCTTGCCCAATTGGCAATGTCGAATGGCCTCAGTCTTCGCACCGCACGCCGGATATCATCTCCTCTTGTGACTCGAATTTGAAACACCTTATCTATGGCAGCTAAGTTGAAAGTTAACCTTCCGCTTATGGGGCAAGGCCGACAAAACAACAACGCTGCTCGACCATGGGTGTAGTTTGTGCAGATTGTGTGGATGGTTCTGAGGTTTCGCAGGAGCGATTGATTTGGCGGTCCAGCGCGAGAGTCTGATAAAACATCCATAACCACTGTTCGTACTTGTCCGCTACAGCTGACCATTGTGAACGAGGGGTTGATGATCTCGGTAGCGAGCTCATTGTTGGTCTTCAGTAGCAAGTGATCGAGGAGTATGATTAGCATGCCAGGATCGAGCTCGGCCAGTGCATCGGAATCCAGTCGTAGCGTGCACAGGCCACAAGCTCGCAAACATGTCGCGACTGGGGCAAGGGAAGTCATTATCATTGCCTTTTAAAGCGGCTTGCGCACAAGGATTTCACATTTCCACAGATTGCTATCAAACGATTTTATATATTATCGAAGACATTCGTGACAAGTCATTTCTATGGAATTTGTCACTTTGCCCTCTGTCCTGTCACCGTGTCTTGTCACCTTGTCTTGTCACCTTGTCTTATTAGCGTGTCTTGTGACCCTCTCATGTCTCTCTACAAACTATGGTCCAATAAGCGCGCTCTTATTTTCATGTCGGTCCGACCATAGTACTATTTTCTGCTTCTCGTGGCTTGCCCATATCGCTTCCTACAATCACTCTCT
The DNA here is from genome assembly GCA_009982845.1 of Delphinella strobiligena. NCBI lineage: Eukaryota > Fungi > Ascomycota > Dothideomycetes > Dothideales > Dothioraceae > Delphinella > Delphinella strobiligena. Next base: position 696,416 of record JAADKB010000006.1, on the reverse strand, counting down.
GTGCTTCGCCTGAAAAAGTGATGTCCTTCCCTGAACTGCTTGATTTTGCTTGTCCACCTGATAAGTCATCTTTGCAGACTTCAGTCTCTTCTCCGACATCATCCAAAGGTGGCGGTATGTATTTGTCTTTGAAAAGCAGTCGGGGATAGGGACTTTTGACCAGAGGTTGTGTCGAACAGCCAGCCCGAGGAATCTCAATAGGTTCAATGAAGCAAACAAACCGAGGTCTTGTTCTACGAGGATTACAGTCCATAGCTCGAGTTGTGGAATTGAACACAGGTCTATCTTCTGCCATTGAAAGTATATATCTTTACGCCAAGCATGAAACAAAGAGAAGTCAAAGAGCTTCAAAGAGCTTGTTTGGACGCGGGGCTGAGATGGGCTCATGTGCCCAACCAAGAATTAAAGAGCCTTCAACGGCTCCGGTTGTATTCCCTCTGTGTCCGTGTGAAGATATTAATATATATATATATTTCAGCTTGTTCTTCTATGTTCAATTTTCCAAATTAAGTCTCTCACAATGGCCTCCTGGACCACTTTAGTATTTGTTGTATTTTTCGGCTCGAGATTTTGTGCTCTGGCAGCTACTGATCTCAATCTTAACATCAAGGTGGATATTGATATTTCATCGGGACCTTCCTCAAACAGTCCTTTGCAGACTATCTCACAGTCGTTGTTACAGACGCCAGTAGCATCATGCCCACGTAGATCGATGCTGCCTCAACCACGGTCATCGGCCACCACCGCGATATCTCCTGTTGGTCGTCCGCGCATCCATACAGTGCAAGTTGGGGCACAAGGTAAAGCGGTCTTCGCCCCACAGTGGGTAGATGCAGACGTGGGTGATATTGTTCGCTTTACCTTCAGGTATCTCAACCATACTGTTACCCAGTCTACATTGAATTCGCCATGTGTACCGCATGGACTTGATACTGGCTTTTCACATTACAACTTGATGAATACAACGAATGACACTATGTCACTCCTTGTCACAACATCCGATCCCCAATTTTACTTCTGTTCACAGACAAATCCAAAGTCGCACTGTCATGCAGGTATGGTTTTTGCCACGAACCCAGGAAACAACATGGAGTCTTTTCTGAGTAATGCTATGCCTGCTCCGAAACCTCTGTTGCCAGGAACAACTCGTAGTCTGCGTGGAACAGCTACACAGTTCACGTGGGCGACAGGAGACGCATCTGTCCCGTCCGGATACGTTTCTTCTAGCATCGCAACAGCTACTTCTACCCGATCAAGCGTGATTCCTGTACCCAGTCATTCGTATCGGTCTTTAGCGGCGCTCAATAGCGGTGCAGGTTTAACCGCACCCTTCTTTCACATGATCTGTTTTGCGATTCTAGCATACGTCCTGCTGTAAAGATGCTTAAGACAGGGGTTGAAAACTTTGTGATTGGACTGGATGAATGATCATAGACATTGGGAAACAATAATGATAGCCTCGATTTTTCTATTGAAAACGCAGTTCTAGAAGTCCATTACTGGCGGAGCGTGATTCCTCGAGTAGCTCCGCGAGTTACGGTGATCTTGATACCTCGTCTTGTCAATCCTCCCACTAGATGTGCTACAGGAGCGCGCAGGACTTGAGTTATGAATAGCTCGACCGCGCATAGGTATAGCATTGGGCTTGCTAATTCTTGATGTCCGTATTTGTACACAATCTGTTGCAGAATCTACATCCATATCACTACCTCCACAGCCGAGACTCGTGTCAAAGGCTGCGGATGGTGGGCGGCCAAAAGTGTGGTTAGCGCTGAACGCAATCTGATCTTCAAGGGATAATGCCAGACCTGTCGGTCTAGCGAGACTACGAGTTGGAGTGTTGAAGGCCGGGTTAGTCTTCGTTGCATCAAGTGCTGTACACGATGATCGATCTACCGCATTGTGATCGCTAAACGGATCGTGGTCACTATGCCTTGATGCCAGTGGGTCTGTCGGTGTTCTATGCATATCCAAACCCTCGAGATCGAAGGGGGCAGCGAATGTTTCTTCCATGTCAAACGGAGCATCGAAATTGACAAGGTCTAGTCCTTCGACATCGATTGATAGACCGCAGGGATTGCCGCAGTAATCGGATGTTTCTGTCGCGATTGCGCTTATGAAATCGTCCTCATGTTGTTTGTCGGGTAGGGGGGTCTTCATAAGGTCATCGTGGTTCACATGGTGACGAACATCATTTGGAGGGTGGGTTTTGCCAGGTGTCGAGTCGTCTTGGTGTCGTGGACGAAGCTGTTCAGGTCCCATAGGAACAAGAACAGTATCTCTCGGCTGAAAGCATGAGCAGGTACAAGTTCTGATGGAAAGTGCCAGAATATCTACCATCTCTGTATCTGATGGCGGCCATGCCGAATCATTACATGAGTTCCAGCGATAACGCTTGTTCTCGTACTGTACAACAACATAGACTTGCACGCCGGGACAGTTTTCTTCTAGCTCGTGGGCCTTCGAAAACAACGTCCTATGGCGCTTGCGAAAGCTCGAACGCTCTGCCTTGGAACTCATGGCGTGGAAAATGATTCTCAGCATCCTGTTAGGGGATCAGCAAGACTTTATGAGCGCCTGGGTGACGTTTCAATAGGCGCAGCACGTGCCTATTGGCCTTCCGGGCGCTTATGATCTGTCAAGAGCGTGTGCGCCGCATTGGGTGTCAGAGCGACCGATAGGGTTTTGCAGTCTTCGTGCTTATATGAATAATAGTGTCGACACGTCCAGTACTGGTAGGACTCACATATTCGGTCATGGACTCGGTCGAAATTTATTCTATCGCTGCGGGCAGCGTACTGACACTTCTGATACTGTACCAAATCTTGGCAAGGCTGATAATGACGGTTGTCCCCGTGGTCCGAGGCTTTTGGGATCGGCACGTATTGTACAGATACGTCCTTCGACGCCGGCGTTTCTTCCCTGGTCTCTCACGCGCGAAGTTCTTCTTCGGCTTTCTTTACTGGACCGGAAACATTATCAGTGTTTGCGTCTCTGGTATATCATGGCAGAGTGTCTCTGTACGTACTGGTAATTTGGCGCTCGTCAACCTGCTGCCTCTATACTGCAGTAGCCAACTTGGCTATGGCGCTGATCTCCTCGGATTATCTCTGTCTACAATGAAATCCATCCACAGGCACGTAGCAATTATGGTTTGTGTGAATGCTCTCATTCATACTATCATCACGCTAGAGAAGACTGGCTGGCAAATCCGAGAAACCTCGAGGCTGTTTGGTCTTTTTGTGAGATGAGGTCTAAGTCCACAGCCAAGCGAGATATGCTGACTGAATTTAGGGCGGCATCGCCCTGATATGTCTCGTTCTGATCCCATTAAGTAAACGATTTTTCTATGAGTTGTTCTTGAAAACACACTATACCTTCGCTATCGGCTTGTTGTATGTCTTGTGGCGTCATTGCAGAACCACCGACACTCTAGCAATATATTATATCCTAGCTAGCACAGGTCTCTTTGCTTTATCCACCCTCACTCAGGTAACGCGGTTCCTCTATCGAAACTTCCCTGAATGGTGGCGAGATCGACAGTGGAAGCGAGAAGTGGGACGCTACAGTCAGGCTTATATAGAAACTATGGCCAATGTTGCTCGAGTCCAGGTTCCTATCCGGAGAGCAAGAGCATGGAAGATCAAGCCTGGGCAGTATCTACAGGTCTGCTTCCCTGGTTTGCACTACTGGAATCCGTTCCAGATGCATCCTTTCATGGTCGTATGGTGGGATGCCGATCGCGATGGCTGCCTGGTTTCCATTGACCTTCTCATACAACGGCGTAGAGGCATGACAGGCGATATGATCGAACGCAAAATCGAGGGGTTCCATACCATTCTTATTGACGGCCCTTTTGGGACACCCCGAGATTTTGGCGAGCATGGTCATGTAGTCATGATTGCCACTGGTATTGGGATCTCCGCTCAATTGCCGTATCTCAAGAGCCTGGTTCAGGGATTCAAGAGTTGCGATATCGTTACAAGGCGGGTGGCGCTGTTCTGGGAGACAGACAGCGAAGGTAAATCGACATCAGCAGCTGTGTCTTGAGTCTGGGCTCATTACGATTGCGCAGACGATTGCGTATGCGTTCATCGCTGGATGGACGCCGCCATGCTTGATGATGAGTCATACGTAAGCACACGTCCAATTCTACGACCTTGCGCTAATACGTTTAAGTTGTTGCACATCTCACTTTACTTCAACAACCCTAAAGGTGCTCTGGGTAAACATGGCAGTCATGACAGACTGCGCACAATCTCTGGCCAACTGCCTGTTGATGAGATTCTCAGCAAAGAAATGTCGACACGCAGAGGGTCCATGCTCGTGGCAACGTGCGCGGACCGCGCAGTACGGCAGCAAGGGCGCGACTTTGTGAATGATCAGGAGTCTGATGGCCTGCATTACTACGAGCATACCTTTCAACCCTGGAAGACACGGCATTCGTCAGCTCGTTCTCGTGGACTGAGTCCAATATGGCTGCCTACATGATGTATATGTGATTATCTAGCAGTATTAAGAAACACTTGCATTTCCTCAGGAAACTCCTTTGTTGCACGATTATGATTTTGTAGCATTGAGGTGCTATCTACTTAATTGCTCTGAACACATGTCAAGGTTCGAACCTTCGACATTGGTACTCGTCAAGCAACGCTGCTCGATATCTGCACTGTAATCATAGTATGCTTGCGGCTCAGAAGAAGATAGAAAGTATGTAGAACACATTCCATGCTTTTTTTGAACAGACATATAGATGGGTGCTTTGTACATCCAGAATCTGCGATGCTCACTCGCTTCCCCGATTTTGCGGGTTCTGGTATGGCCGCATGGCGGGATTATCAGAAGTCCCTGGAGATCCTTCAAAATCAACTGGTCTTCGCAGATCTGGTAGAGGATAACTTTCTAGCTGACAGATAGTGAGCGAAAAAGTAACAGAATTACGACCCAATTGATACCATACCACTTGCTTGTGTGGTGGAGGCCATGAAACGTAGCTCAAGGAGGTGTAGCAGTAATACCTGCCGCCGTACCGGACGAGAACGTATATATGGGCGTCGTGAAGTTTACCAAGCTCGTATGCTTTCTTAAGCAAGGTGTTTTTACGTCTGCGCCTGGCATCGTAATATCTCCGAGATCTCGCAACGACCTTTTCCGACGGCGTCGATTTAGCCTTATTAGTAGCAACCGTTTCCAAGCTCGTGTCCATTTTAGTGAGTCAGTACGAAAATGTCTGGATCCTGAACCTCTCTTTGTCGCAGCCTTCATAAGTATGGATGTAAGAGAGCCTGTATGGTTGTAGTGCTGGAATGGACACAACGTAGCAACACTTTCACATGTCACCATGGCACCATGGCACCATGTCACCATGTCACTCCCAAGACAACGTGAAGTAGCCAGTGTCACCTCCATGATAATATGACAAATGTCACCTCGATGACCTTCTCTAGACTATCAGCAACAACTGACCTTTATATACTTCCATTGCCTCCACTGTTGGTCATGGTCACCGTATGCCCTGCAAGCATGTTTTCAATGTTACCGACTATTGACGAATCCCCAACAAGGGTTGAGGCGGAATTATGTCCGTTACTATTACGAACTTGTCATAACACTTTGACACATACCAACACATCCTCACTAGCTAGAACTTCATCTTACGAGGTGGACAGCCAAAGATTGCTTGACGAAAATCACGACAATGACATGATTTCACCCGAAGATGAGGTTCAAGACTACTTGACCTGGCTAGATGACCAACGAAGAGTGGGGACAGGTTCGTCCATTTCCATTGAAAGGGGTACTCAAGCTGACCTCTCAGATGAATCGACCCAGGAAGGCGTCGACCCTGCTGTCACAGTGGTGCGTCGCTCCTGTCGGATATCCTCTGTAGCATCTGTTAAGGTTTCGTTGGTTGTGACCCCTGAGACTTTCTCTCTCGTGCCAATACAGCAACACTTCTCCGTGGAAAGAGAGTTGAAAAGATTAGCACAAGCGGTAGCTGAGGATGTGCAAGATATGTTTCCTTCCGCAGAGGCTCTGAAGAGAGTCTGGAGTGGCGGAGATCGCATAACGTCAGACACTAGTTCGGCTCTATGTACCACACGGAGTTCGGCATCCAGTTCGACGCGCGGCTCAGATTCCGGCTCCTCCTGCAGCTCTGTCTATAGCTCGAGGCTGACATTTACCATGTCCGCGAGCGAAAATCTCAGCTGTGGAGCCTCGATCACCTTAAAAGGACGCATCCTTTCTGAACATTTCATGATCATGGACCAACCATAGACAGATCTCTACAACATGCCTTCCCCACAGCAACGTCCTCCAGCCATCGACACCAATAGGGCACAGAACGCTGCGGGTGCGCCTGGAGCGACCCCATTACGCACAAGCGCTAGACTTCGGGGCCAGCAGCCCGAGCTCCCCCAGATCGACGACCCCGACTCTCCACTGAGATCAGCAAGAACGCCCAGATCGCCGAACACGACGAGAGCGGGAGGACAGCGCTCAACCGCCCAGAACAGGACTCCTGGGAGACGAAGATCAAGCCGTTTCCAAGTTCCAAATTCCCCCGATCGCGATCCAGATTGGCACGATGCAAGTGAAACAATTTCAAATCCACCTCAGCAACAAGGTTCAGAAGGACGAAGTCAGACAAGAGACCCGCAGAGACAGCCACGCGCTTCATCACCAATTTTCGACCAGGTATCGCGACAAGCGCAAGACGATACACTTAGGGAAGCGTTCGAAGGAGGGCAGCCACCCGCACAGGTACCTAGTCGGCCTGCAGGCTGGCGTCCACAGAACGACTCGCTACGTCAGAATATACCTGGGAGTGACACCACCGATACAGCGTCCAGAGATGGAAGCCGGAACGACAGCAGTCTCGCGGGGCATTCCATGAGGCATCCAGATCTTACTGTTGATAATGACCTAGCGCGCCTCGCGAACAACCATTTCACGCCAGAGAGTCGCCGACGTGATGAAAGGGCAATGCCAGGGAACGTTCAGAATCGCTCAGCTGGCCCGGCTGACCATCAAGAGGTGGCGACCCCCAGCGAGAGAATGGATGACGTGAGGCTAGAACCGCCACAGATGAGTGCGCAAGGAGGAGCTACTCAGGATCAATTACGAAGTCTTGACAATTTGCTTGTTCCTACTGGATTTGATAGCTTCAATAATCTTGCCCAACGATTTAGCCGTCTCAGGTCTGACACTCCTCAGCCTGGCCAGCGCACGCCAAGGGATAGAATCCTATTGGCGGCAGTTGGAATCTTGAACACACTACATCAGACGCTCGATATGAGATCGCCTGCCGTGGCTGAGCTTTCGCGTTGCGATGAACAACTCAGGCGTTTCGATCCGAATGACAAAGCTCTGGACCCTCCCTGGTGGTTTGATTATCTTCGACGCTATCAACAGCATAACACGGACGATTTATCCCAATTGAGGACGGATCTTGAAGAACACATAAGTCGGTATGATATACCGGTGTGGTTCTTTAACAGGGACAATTGGACATTTTCCCCGTACATATCACCAACACCGAGTCATGCTCGTGTCAACAGCGATATCAGCGCAGGACCCGGAGGAGAATATCCATCGACACTTCCCAGCCTTCCATCTTTGTCCACGTTCCCTGGCGGACCGTCATCACCGTCACGTGATGGTGTTCCGGGGCGCCAAACCGCCGGCTCAAGCGACCAAGCCGATTCAGACCACCAATATCACCTTCAAAATGGGGGAACACGTCTGGAGGTGGACGACCCACGGGACGGACATGTCACCCACAACGGTGTCAGGAAGAAGATCATCGCCTGGCGAAAACAAGGATACGGTCATCAGTTCCTTTTGGAAGAGTCCACGGATTCTCCTTGCAGAAGATATTCCCTGCTCAGAGCATCTCGTTTTGCTAAGGGTGCCATCACTCGATATCGCGCACGTCCCGATTCGGAAGAGTTCCGCACTGGAGATCTAGAGGATTTAAGGGATGTCTTTGAGACTGATGTGTACATATATGGTGTTGCTGCTGTTGAGCGGGATAGGCAAGACAGCATTAGGAAGATAATTGGTTGGCAAAGGGAGGCCATCACGTTCGTTCGTATCGGTATCAGAACAAATCGGGATTTCAAGGAGTGGTATCCTAGGAGCCAGCTGCAGCGCATCTTCCGACCAAATTTTGTTGACAACCTCATCGAGGCTCAATTGAAGCAAGCGAACCAGCCTCCATCAGTGAGGCCGAATAGGCCGCCAGTCGGTCCTGGAGGCCCAAGTTTAGCCCCAAGGTACACTAGTAGTGTTGAACCCCAAAATTACAGAGAAACTCTTAGAAATACGCCTATACCACTTCCTTCACTAACCCCTGACGCAAACGCGGGGACCGACCGACGTCCTCAGTTGCCAAGAGACAGACCTGTGAATATCTATGGACATAGCACTCCCCAATCTGAGAGTCTCCGACGTTCACCAATTCGAAGGAGCACGACTGTAACGGATAGACAACCTACTCCAGCCCTTCGTCCTGCCGTTTCTGCGAGAGTTCAGCCCAATCCCCTACCTAGTCCTGACAATAGCGAATCTTATCGTGCCGATGCTGAGGCTTCACACAATCATCGGGAATTGGCCCGAGAAGTGGACAGTGTCAGATCTGAATTGAGACAAGTCAAAGGTACTTTGCACGACCTTGGGCTGATGATGAGAGAAGTGTTGAACAGTCTGCGCCCAGGGAATGGTAGGTTGAAACGTTTCTTCAATGGCTTTATTTTCACTAATAGGATCCAGATATGCATGATTCGAGCCGGGAAAGTACAGGCGGCCCTTACTAACAATTGCTCCCAACATCATATCCAGATGGTGGATGATATGCATAGCCCTACTTTTTCTTGTATCAGAATGCCTCTTTGATATCTCTGGCGCACAGCAATTGTACTTTCTGACTCTTGTAAGCAGCTATAAGCACCTGATAGATACTTCAATGCACGACGCAAGATCCTTGCTCCAAAATGTTCCCTGACATTATGCAATGACAAGAGCTTTGTACATGCGTTCTGTTGCCAGATGCCAGACACGACTGGGCATTCTCGATTGGTATACACATAACTATATATAGATGCATGATCTTGCACTAGATGCGGTCAGGTGTTGCGTTTAGTTTGCTTGGGGTCGATTCGTCAGATTTACAGAACGGGAACCACGAAGCACCCGACTCGTAATCTCTTTTCGCCCTTTATCTTAGCTTGTAGGCTGGTCACGTATTTCAGAAATCCAGGGACTCAATGCCATCGAATCCAGTCGGAGCATGTAAGTTGACAAGAACGCGTGATTGATCCTAACTTGCTCCTGATCGCTGTGGACTGTAGCGCCCAAATATCTGCGGTACAAGAATAAAACCGGACTAGTCACATATACATATGAAGCGCAGGCTATGATGAGACTACACTATACTCTCTTACAGTATTGACAATGATCGAACTCATTACAAGCATTATGTCCTCTATATAGTCGCTGTTTTTCCTTCTTCCTTGAGCCAGACGGCTACGATAGCACGGCGTGTATCTCGATCGCAATGAAGAAACATTTCCGCAACAGCATGATCCACCAGATGCATCACAGCTATAGCTTTAGAATCTGCCGGGAATGATGCAAACTCTCTCGTAAAAAGATTGGTTGCAGCTGCCACGGGTTGCGATTGAGCTCTGAGATTGTTACGCTTCTTCATTCGTCGCGCAAGTGCTTTCAGTCCTCGTCCAATCTCAACAATGGCAGCGTACTTTTCAGTGGCAACACTATACCGGTTTGTTCTCTCATTGCTTCGGAGCGTGAAGAGGGAAGCTAAATCGGCGTTCGAATTACGAGGGCTATCAGCAAAGGGGGATGTACAGGCTGTAACATAACCGCCGTCCTCTTCCTCAACAATATCATCGCGAGAATTCGATACAGAAGCTTCATCCTGAGTTGCCGGGAAATGTGACACAAAACTGTCTCCAGACAAGTGACCTGCACTCACGGGGCAGAATGAAGTCGCTACTTCATCGGAGCACATGTTGAACTCGTGAATACTGTTCGAAGTTGAGGCTGATATTCTGGCAGTCCTGGATCTGTACAAAAGACAAAGACCTGACCGACAGCTTGGCGTGCGTAAGGCTCCTATATATGTGCATGTCACACCGTCCGTAAGCGCTCTTTGCCGCCCAAATCGGCCATATATCGCCTGTTATTAGCCGCTTCGAGGTCCGTTCGCAGCATGCACCACTTCCGGCACAATCACGACCAAAACGGGTCAAGATGGTTGTATTGAGTCGCAAATCCTGTCAGCCCATCTTCGAACGTTGTGCCCCATATCATTGTTCTCTGGATCGGCGACTTTTCGCCCATTTTTGTGCTTGACATTTTGATCGGGCATATACAGCCGCCGGCGTGAGCTAAGCAAAAGAAAGTGTTGCTTGTAAAGATATATAAGTAAACGGCTCTGATACTTCCGCTCTTCATGACTTCGCTATTTTGTGCCAAAATGTATACAACGTGCATCAATATTGTCGTTATTGCTCTCTTTACAAAGCTATCATTCAGTCACTCATGGGTGGAACAGGTCCGTGAAGTATCAAATGGAAATTTCTTGGGAAATGCGGGATATCCTCGAGGCAATGGTCTGGCAAAGGTGTGCTGTTAAGTTTTTGCTGTTGCAACTAAGAATCTTTTAGTGCTTCGCAGCTCTCCTGCTTTCAACGATGGAGCTATGACCTATCTCCTGCCACCCTCGGGACGCCCCTACTTTTCGCAGTCTGACCTGATCTGCAAGTACTCTCAAGAAACAAAGCATAACCAGACGAAAGGTAGTCCCAGATTAGGAGTTGAAGCCGGCAGTACGATCGCCCTCCGCTATCAGGAGAATGGGCATATCACGATGCCTAAAAAATTGTCCATGGGATCGGTCTCGATCTATGGAACGGCACGCTCAGCACCAACAGACACTCTTCTCGGTATACATGGCGTATGGAACGCCAATGGTACTGGTGATGATGGGCGTGGGGTGCTACTAGATCGATCGAGCTTCGATGATGGGTCTTGCTATCAGAAGAATACTGCTCCTATATCTCTATATCGCCAGAACGTACCTCAGCCTCCACATGAGGACCTAGAGGGCGTTAATCTTTGGTGCCACAATATCGTGAGACTACCAGAACATCTCCAGGCTGGATCGATATACTCCATCTATTGGGTTTGGGATTATCCGACCATCAGCCAAGATGGTTCTGTGAACACAGAAGAGCTCTACACAAGCTGTATTGATATTGATATCGTAGCAGGATGTTAGAATAGTCTGGCCACCACATATTCGGGATATGAGGAGGTTACTAGGCGTTGAGATGTGTAGTATCTCAGGCGCTATGACATTGTACCATAATATGACTGTGGAGCTATGAACCAATCCACTTTTGAGGTTATTAATTCCCAAACATGATTAAAGAGCACAGGAGTGAGAGCTTATATATTTTGAACGTAGCACGCATTCGCTAAAACTGTGAAGAGTCTTATCGAAGCCTGACTGGTGAAGAGATTTAAAGTGACTTTACGATGGCATTGCTGCGGCGTCACGGTCATCATTCCTCGACGTAGGTTGAACAAAGAGACTCATCTTCGATTCAGGTCCTCCTTCTGACTTTGCATACATTTTCGTGGCAAGTCTGATTGCTCCAACCAATACACTCCATATGCCCTGGAATTGCGATTCACCACCCGCAGCAAGTGCCTCGATGAGTTTCCGTATTATTCCTTCCGATACTTGCTGAACAAGCATGATCCGGTTCTCTGGGGATTCGAGACTTGAGAAGTCTTGTAGAGGGATATTCTCAAGGTAATCTCGCATATGTTCATTCATACTATGAACGACATGTCTGTGGACACCAACCAGAAATATCTGCGAGTGTCGTTAGTCCTAGTGTAGAACGCTATGCTTCAATCGGTTCATACCACATCTGCAAGCTGGTAGTACATGAATGAAGCCTTGGACGATGATATGCTTTGGTCGTGAAAAGAGCATGTCGAAAGCACGACACCTTCTTTCTCGTTGCTTGTTCTGCGAGTCTCGTCCGGGGTCCGATATCTGATCATTTTCATGTTCAAAGGCGTGCTGGACACATGAGTTTTGTCAGGTGCGACTTTCATGATCTTAATATCGTAGTCAGTGATATGCAAGCCCCATGGCTGGAGCATTTTATCTCCACTGTAGAACTCTGAGATTATGGAGCGCTCGTCTAATATCTTTATCCAGTTTCTGCCAAGCTCAACTAGAAGCCGACAAGCTCTGTCATCGTCTTTGAGCAGCGGTAGCTGGTCGCCTAGAAGTTGTGTGCTCACTAGAGCCGCGAGGATGGGCCATAACACAAAAACCTTCGGGGTCATGTGTAGAACTATGTGTGGGTTTTCTGGCATACAAATCTCAACAACGATTTCAAATTACAATTACAAGTCGCTCTTTCGACGGTAATGGTGGCAAGTCAGAACGTATGTAGATGAAGCAATGGTGACAGAGGATAAGAGTGACAAGGCGAGGGTGACCAGACGAGGATGACAAGACGGGGATAACAAGACGGGGCTAAAAAGACGGGGCTAAAAAGACGAGGGTGACAGGTTGAGGGTGACAGGTTGAGGGTGACAGGTTGAGGGTGACAGGTTGAGGGTGACAGGATGAGGGTGACAGGATTAGTGTGAAAAGAGAAGGGAACATTGCGGCATGCATAAGGATGCCGTTGACCTATGACGGCGGGACTTCATATATGCAAGTCACAGCTTCAAGGCGGGAAATTATGGCTCGGCGGCTAAACACAGCACAGTAAATGAAGATTGATATTGTATCCTTGTTATCCGATGTCATACCGCACTATGATCACTATCCATATGGATGCCGTTGAATTACTATAATCTGGCGCCTATACAAGCTCAACCTTACATAGATGAAACAGATACGACCGAATCTGCTCGGAATGGTTGTTCTGCCCTGTATGATTCCCATTGGAGTCTTGCTGAAGATGGTGAGGATGTGTCCTCTACTTCATCTGCAGGTAGAGTAAGATGTCAAGACTCGATATAGTGGGTCTTCAGGAGGGCTGAATACTTACCTTGCGTTACAGATGTACCGGACAGAGGTTGTGATTGAGCTCGTTCCTCCAGGTGCCGATGCGTGCTCTGTAGCATGACCTCAACAACATCTAGTGATGAGTGAGTGTCCTCGCCGCCATCGATGGCCACATCCGTGGACGTTAGTCTGTTCAGCATATCCCCAAATAGTTGCGCGGTCTCGATCGCAGCTTGCAACTCCTTCTCTGTGCTATCAAGCCTGTTTGAGGTATATTCCAGTGCATTCTGGGTGTTCTGATTCTGCTGTTCAAGTACGAGAATGTGTGTTTTGCTGGTTTCGTATAGATCTTTCGTTATTGCGGATTCAACCAACAAGTCATGATTGCAGCGCTCATCGTCTGAAAGCCGTGCCTGAAGAGTTTCGCATGTTTCCTGGCAAATTTGATACGATTGCTGCAAGGCCGTGTAGTGCGCTCTCGTAGAGCAAAGTGTCAACCTCACTGCTGCCAGCTGAGCTTCTACTGTTTGAGTGTAGTGAGTGAGACTTTGTTCGCGATGGAAGAAGTCTCTTAAGAAATCCCAATCGGCACGTCGACTGCAATTCTGACAATGCATACACTCAGAACCCTGTCATTATCAGCATGTTGACGTAGTTTCTGAGAATTGAGTCCTTACTGCAGGGTGGCCTAACTCGACCAGATATTTTTCGTTGGCAGCGGTTTCCATAATTTGTTGAGTGAAGTTGTATGCTGGTTGACTCTCTATGGCAGATGAGGGAGCCAGGTTGCAGATGAGGGAGCCAGGTTAGATATGTCTAAAGGCTATGCTACACAAACTTGATGACGGACCTGGCCCTGTATGCCACTGATATGTCCTGGTGACAAGACTTATGAAAGTTCGTAAGGTTGATTGGGTGGCCAAATGGGCACACAGCGGCTACAAATGGCATACGTATGGCGAGCTTTTCAAAGTCGTGACAATGCAAACAAAAACAACCGCCTAGAACGTCGATTCAGAACCCATAGGGCATATACACGGGTTGGTTAGATCCTTTTCCTGCAAGAGGGGATACATCAAACTCGGGCGGCGCAAAGGACGTTGGCTTGACAGAGCCCCCCGAGGCTCTGAGTGAACCTTGTGGGATTGTGATGCCTAAGCCCTGTGAAAGGTCAGTACTATGTTCGATCGTCTGGGAAGCTTTGGCGCAACTTTTGGAGAGTGAGTCTGGTTTCGCGCACTTCCCGGAGAATGTTGTTTTGGCAGTAGAGGACTCGTGGACTTCCCCCGATCGTGACCCGCATCTCCTGAACAGTGCCATATGTCACCCTTCATTGAGAACCTCGGGGTGACAGCAACTGCGACGTTAGTACGATCATTGCGTTCGTCTCGGGCTTTAGATTTGCCTTCTGCTTCCACGCGGCGGTACTTGCGTACCAGAGCATCCTTGGTCCTCATACGCTTGGGGAAACGCTTCTTGAATTCCTCACAGGTCTGGTCCCATGTATATGTGGTACTTTTCCTCAATTGATATAAGGTCTGCAGTTCTTCTCTGGTCCAGCGGCTTTTCAATGATGTTGAAGGCATAGCCATATTTTTCAGGACTTAGTTGATAGACAGGACAATGTGGGAGAACAGGACAGCGGCACGAGGGCAAAACACGTCCCATTAACAGGACGGTGACAATAGAATGAGACAGCGAGATCAAAAGTCGAGGGGAAGAAGGAGCGACATAGGTCAACGGCGATCGAGAGGGACCTCTCCGCGATGCTAACAAGTTCCGCTCGTCTGGTACACCACATGAAGCCAACACTAGCTTCGCAGGAGCGGAATTGACTCTCTGGAGCATAGATATCCAACGTAAAGCCATAGTGGAGGTGACATATGTGGAGGCATGCGAGGCGGGAAACAAAATGGTAAATGGCGCGCAGGATCTTTAGCTTGGGACCAACAACACTAGCTTCGCATGATTGGATGTAAGACGCTTTTGCGCCTCTAGATCCGCGCTAAACATGTGATTGTTAAGCGCGCAATTAACTATCCTTGTCTAGACCATTGGCAGAATCGGAAGTCAACTCAGCCGCTCTGCATGGTTGGAGATATGCATATAAAACCAGTGCTTCTGTTCTTCATTATGAAATAACAATATAGCAAGACTTCCTTGTGATCTTACTCGAAGTATCAGCTCTTACGTTTCGATCCGGCAGGGCTTTGATCGCTGAATCATCGAGAAATTTCCCCGAAGACATGAATTCCAATATGCAGATGAATGGAAGCATGAACCTTCAAGACTGGCAGTACAGCGACCTTTTCGACTACCCGCAGCAGCAGAACAATGTGAATGCACCCCCAGCACCAATGTATGGCATGATGCCTTTCAACATGGGAAGCATGATCATGCCAGCTGGCACTCATCAAACCAACACCCAGGGCGGTCACCAAAATGTCACGGCTTCAAGAGCAGCTCAAACAGCGGCACCAAGCGCTGTTCAGGGTTCAGGCGCCGCTCACGCAGCGGGCCATGGAGGTACAGACGCGAGCATGTTCGTCAGACAAAGAGCTCAGACTGCGGTTCCAGATGCCGCCAATATCAACCAGCTACTGCAGCCCACTTTGTCTGAGATGCACCTGGGTGTACAGTCTTTGCGGTCACAGTGAGTAAGATGCAGCACGATTACTCAAGACACTTTGAGCTTAGTTTCTTCAGATACATGCCAATGGAACAAAAGATCAATAGAATGCAGCAGTGGTGTTCTAGATTCCAGAATTGGGCTGCGGACATCGGATTGTCTATGGACGACATCCATGGGAAACTGGCTGTGGCAGAAGGATCTGAGTCGTGCAATGTAGGCGAGGAGAAAGAAGTCCTGTCAATCTGAAAAGACGCATGAACGATTGTTGTATGGCCATTCGGATACATCGATAGGATCGATCACATGGTAATGATGTATTAGAGCTCGCATTTCCAGCGCCGTTTTGACATCGTTGGGAGGACTTCGTCTGCTTTGTATGAATGCCAAACCCCTTTCTTTCACTACATCAACTGCTTCAGAGTAGCGTGGACAGAACCCAGCTCCGTGCTCATCGACGCAAAAAACGTAAAACCTCGGAAGACCGATGAATTGCTTCATTACTTCGCATATTTCGTCATTTGTGCGACAGCGATAGAAGGCACGATATCGTATGAGATAAATTATGGTCGGTGAAGGAGCTTCTGCCGACACGATCGATGTCTTCAGTGTTTCCTGCGTAGGTATAGCGCTGGAGTCGTGGGTCACTTGCAAGGGCAGAAAACCAGGCGGATGGTCGAGCTCTCCAAGCTCAGCGGTTCGGCATGTCAAGGTCGGAAAGGCTGGACCGCGCATGGCATCTGGCGTAGGCATTATCGAGTTCATACTTGGGGAAATATCCGATCGTGGACCGGGATCCGAAGCTGATTCAGGCCGGGTGTCTATTGTGTCAGTAAATGATAGTTCTGCGTCGCCGAAGAATGCAAGAAATATATCACGCTTCACACCAAATGAGCTCATGAAGCGACCTTGGTCCTGTAGGCTGTCTCCGTACATATAAGGCAAGAACAGATGTCTCTTATCCCGAAGGTGAGACTGCTCGTAAGGTCTCCCACATCGATGAAGCCGCTGTTGTTCCTGAAGATCACATGACAACCAAGGACGAGTGACAGCGACATCCCTCACTCTTACATCTTGGATGAGAACCTTGATGGCTTGTACCTGCCGTTCAAGCTCGACAGGCTCGACATCGTATTCACTTGGAGGGCGGACCCTTCGCAAAAATGTCCAGATGGTGCTCTCCAATGGATCTTGAGCCCTCAGAGCGTTGATCTCAGGAGACTCGAATCCAAGGTCATGAGCCAGTTGGGCGAATCTTAGAACTATGTCGTCACATATCTCGGTCCCGGGCTTTGGTTTACCAGGCTCTTTCTTTGTATTGATGTTTAAAATATTGGGAAAATGCCGCATTGCGAATAGCCACAATTGTCTGTAACAAATGTCTGCAACATGAATTGACGAGCGAACCGAGAAAATGTTCATGCTATTCTCGGCAACCTGGACTCGGACCTGGGTATCAGAAACACTGTTCCGGGATAATCGCCGTCCATAACAGATCCGGATCGTTTCCTTCTGCTTTTGTGGAAGTAGAAGTTTCATGATCTTAGCACACGGCTCTAGATATTTAGTGTCTTCGAAGAATGTAAACAAAGATAGGATGCGGCCATGCGTAGCCAAGATCCTTTGCGTTGTCTCTGCTCTTACAGCGCTATCTCTTATCATTGGGAACAACGTTCTCTCTTGCATCAGGCATATAATGGATTCTTTGTCCGCCGTAGATGCGCTTGGAGCTAACAACTGTAGCATGAAGACAGTATTGGGGTCCAGGAGTGGATGAAGATGGTCATGTGGAAGGATCTTTTTCCAAACGTCGCGAAGCCTTTCGAGGTAGTGAACCAGTTCCTATATCAGGGCATCATGAGCCAGTATGGCTATAGGTAGCACTTTATAGCTCACCTCTTCTGTCTGCAGTGTAAGTATACGATGCAAAGTGCCGAGTTGGACAGGCGCCCACAGTCCAGAGAATGGGAGTAAGTCGTCCAAAGCTTTACGTAAAGACTGCTTCTTTGGGCTGGTTGTCAAGCGCTTGACGTCGTTCCTTTTGCTAGTTGACAGCCGCGCGAGCCATCTACCTGTCCTCGCTGAATCGTCTTTTCTCTGATGATGACGGAGGTTTCTGTATATATCTCCATCACAGAAGCTTCTTGAATTTAAATACTCGGTTCGCACCTCGAGGCGCAGAGCATCCGGTAGAGCTGGTCGCTGTCAGCCAGTCGAGCAATGAGAGGAAAGCGGGAAAGTATGTTAACAGTCAGCGTAAAGATCTACAACCCACCAGTGGTCTAGAGGATCCAGGAACCGTTTGGCAGCTTCAATCCGATGCTGCCCATGGAGAACGTGCAGACTGTATGACGAGGGAAGTTGGAGCGTTGGCGGCAGAACTCCCGGGGCAAGCAGCTCGGACTGGTTCACGCCGGAGCGATTCAACGCCTCCATCAGCGTTGCTTCAGAAATTATTGCGGGGACGGAATGCTCCGGCTCGAGTCGATGGCAACCCTCAAGCTGATAGATGTCTGACAGACGAATGACATTCTTTTCGTCCAGAGTACGCGCACCAAGGACCTCTGTGCTCGACTCGAACGTGTAATGGCGAATGGCAATTTTTGCGCGGCCTCTGTGATGAGAGTGCCTGAGGAAGAACGATGCATGGTCCGCTACAGGTGTTTCTGTGTCAGCCTCGTCCATGATCGCTAGCGAGCTTCAGGACGAGATCCAGTACAAGCTCAGAACTTCACAATCAGTGGGCTGGCGTCCATATATGCTCATTCATCGCCGTGCTGCCGGTTCGGGCCCAGCCGCGCCCAAATCGTGTACTTGGCGGAAGATTAAAATAGCGAGCCATCTGCCCACAATGTGACTTGTGTTTAAACAATATCTGATTCCGTCCAACATGGCATGCAGTCACACAAGTTGGCTCTCTTTGATTCAAGCGAACAACATCTGCGTTGTGGATACTTGCCTACTCAAACGCCTAATAGCGACTCTCAGTGAAACTGCGAAGCCTTCACTGCTTCTTTATCTTGGCAAGGCCGAGAAAGACACGGCCCTTCGTGCTCTGTACCCATTCAATAATTTTCGTCGAACATGTATACCATCTGCAATCAAATTGAGACTGGACAATTACACTTCCGGCAGCGACCATCCTATTCTGATTGCTGATGCACTGCCGGAATTGAAGCCACGTTCGACAGTTGATCATACCAGGTGTCATGAAGAACAAGCTCACCAATTCAAATGGTCCTATACGAGCTCGCAGCAGGTGTCTGACTCCGTATATGCCCGCTCCGTTCTACCCTTTTGTAGCTTAGTCATTGTTTTCTTGGATGACTTTCAAGATCTCAAAGAAGTCGCTGCATTTCTCAGTCGCTGGGCCCATGTGCCACAATCGGAAGAGACACCGCCTGAAGCGCGACCGCGGCTAATACTTGTAAGCAAGGAGGCGAGACATAGTCACGAAAGCATCAGATCGTTGTATGCCTGCGTTGAAGGCCTCGAAAGCTTCGGCAGGCAAGGTACTTTCTCTATGATGTCGACCATCTACCTTCAGTCACATAATCTTTCGTCCGGGGCTCTTCATGGGCCTTTGAAGACCGAAATCATGCGTCAGATGGATGAAATGAGGTATACTCTTCAGAATAGTCATTGGCTTTTCTCGGGATCACACTTGCAGAAGCTACAGCATGCTGCGCTCTGCAAATGTGCCAACACTGCAGACCAGCCACCGGACATTCTCTCCACAGCTATACGACCAATAGAGACAGATTCTTATCGCAGTCATATGGGCAGATTCATGAAGCTAAGCCTTGAAGCAGATATCTCATATGCAGCAATCACATCTTTCCTTGCTTCGAGCATAATGATGCATGCATGGCCGCCAAGATCACATTGTATGTATGCCCGAGCTTTGTGTTCGCATTTGACTTACAATACCCCAGTCTTCCATGTTGACCTTGTCTTCAGAAAGATATATGAGCAACACTGTATCTACTCATTTATGACTGCAGGGAACACCTATGAAGATGCATACCTGAACACACAGCAAATTCGACGATACCTCCGTTATCAAGTTCAGTATCTTGAAGCTGGTCGTGCCACAGCTTCCGAGTTGCACGTCGGCAACATCAGATCTAAAGGAAAACTTTGGAGCCAGGTCAAATCCAATCTGACATGTCTCTGCTGCTTACGAAGTTCTCCAGACCACGTCTTACAATGTGGACATTCCCTCTGTGATACTTGTGTTCAGATATATGGAGAACCATTGGCCGGCTTCGAGCACCATTATGCTATAGAAAAATGTCACCTATGTCACCTGGAATCCTCTGTCATCTCTCGCATCAAACCGCCGACATGTGGCGTCCGTGTGTTGAGTATAGATGGAGGTGGGGTTCGAGGAGTGGTACCCTTGGAGCATCTTGTAATTCTACAGCGCTTTCTTTGTCCTCAGGCCTACCTACAGGATTTCTTCGATGTTGCAATCGGGACAAGCTCTGGGGGATTAATCATCCTGACCATGTTTTTGTATAAGTGGTCTACAACTTCCTGCAGCTCCATGTTTGATGTCCTATTTAAACAATTTTTCGGCAAGCGAAGCCTTGGTCCTGATAGCATCGCAGCTTGTGTGCAGAAGTACGTCAAATGCTGGATATCAGATGGTCACTATGATAGCAAAGATCTCGAGACATATCTCCGAAGTACATTTGGAAAAGACAAGAGAATGTTTGGGTCCTCGCCAAACATAGTCTCCGGAACCAAAGTCGCAGTCACTTCGACCTCCACCTCGGACGCGTCTTCATGTCTCTTCACAAACTATAACTCTATGAAGCAAGACACGCGAGGTCAGTACTTTTAAACCTATCATTGACACACTCCTAAATTATTTTTAGGATACAGTGTTGTACGGTCTGAGAATTTGGAGACTGAGCCTTTGATTTGGGAGGCGTAAGTTGGTGCCTCTGAAGTACACTCCATGTTCTATACCCAACTAAGAGCACATAGGGCAAGGGCTACTTCCGCCGCACCCGTGTAAGCCGTAGTCTAATACACAGTAGTACTTTGCTAATTCTGTCAAAGTTTTTTCAAGCCAGTCGACATTCAAGGACATGGTTCTTTTCAAGATGGTGGGCTGACTCACAATAATCCTGTTAATCTTGCAATATGGGAAGCAAGACGCGTCTGGCCGTCCTCATGTGCGCCAGATGCAGTAATATCACTTGGGACTGGTACAACACAATGTCGCCCACATGCGAAACCAAGATCCCGGATCATATCCAGAGATGGCTTTCTGCCGCGCCTTTGTCGATCGTTCTTATGCTCTCTGGATGGTCAGCACAGGTGGACCGAATTGCAGAACAATCTGGACTGAAGTGAATGGGAACCAATATCATAGGCTCAATGTATCATTGGATCAAGATATCAGCATTGACGATGTCCGAGTAATGGAGTCGCTAAGGGGTCGAGTGCGCAACCAGACAAATTTGGAACAGAGATGCAAAGACATTATGACCACTCTCCTATCGTCTTCATTTTATCTCGCGCTCGATAGAGAACCACAATTTGAGGATGGAATATACAATTGTACGGGTACCGTACGTTGTCGAAACAACTGCCACGCTGTTCTACAGGCATTTTGTCAAATGTCATGTATCAATATGAGATTCGTCACCGACACTGGCTATCTTGCGCACGTCGGCGGAATGTCAGATGTATGTACCAAATGCCGGCTTTATACGAAGCGCGTGAGGTTCACGGTGCGACATCCAAGAGAGATAATAACAATATATCTGGAAGCCGATGGAGATGTCAGGAGAAGGATCAGTGGCTTTCCACAAAGCATGGAATGGTTCGTCATACAACAGGAACTTGGTTCTGTGTTTGGCACACAGGAACATGATGCACCTGGACGTCCCAGATGTGGCTCGTGCGATGGGCGTGGGGGACAGAAGCGAAAAGTCAGTCCAAATAGCAGCCGTGCACAGAAAAGGCTCCGCGGGGCTGGTTTGGCGCTCTCAGGACAGGCGCTGTTTTAGACAATCACGTATTATTGGAGTCTTGCTATGAATATCAATAATATACATCCATCATCCTCATGTGTATTTTCTCTCACCAGTCCAACCACACTTGATTTGTGCCCCTGTCTAGGCTCTTTGTCTAGGCTTACTTTATATATCGGCGGTACATACCAACATGGAATCTGCTGTTGAGGTCACTCGCAGCAGAACGACGTTCCCTGGCGGGCCTGGTACCGCAAGAAAGCGTCCTGACCCGCCAACGAAGGAGGCTCAGGGAGCGTCATTGCATAAACGCCGATTTCTCCAGAATCCAGGACCACCTCCACGACTGCCCCTCAAAATTAACCCTGACAAGAGCCTGTTCATGAGCTACGTTCTTAAGGAGAATAGCACATCAGATAGTCAAATCTTTTCTTCCGGAACACCCTGGACATCCTACCGAAAATTGATGCAAGAAGATCAAGCTGGTGTAGCGCTCATTGCTCATGAAAATCAAGCAGACTTCCGCATAGTGGCTATCAAGTCTCGAGAAATGTGCGGCAACTATACCAAAGGAAAGATCCGAATCACCTCCCACGTGAACCTTGTCAATCTTCAAGGTTTCTTTGAGCATGAGGGCACCATCAATTTTGTATACGAATCGTTCTCGGTATCCTTGGCTGATATACAAGCAAGTCCCTATGGACTACTCAGAGAGTACGAGATAGCCGCCGTGTGCAAAGAGGTATGATACCCAGGCGGCTCGACATCGGTATTTGCTGACCCACACAGCTACTCGAGGGTCTTTCCTATATCACGAAGACTCTCAAGGTCGGACATGTTATTCGATGCGAGACGATTCTTATGGCAGGAAACGGGTATCCCAAAATTGGTATGTTTTCGATGATCATTGTTTTGTTTGTAGCTCACGTCTAAAGCAAACATCGGTGACACAATGTCAAAAAGCCCAGAACTCGAATGTATCGAGAGCTGCAGGTCATTAGGGCATCTCCTGAAGAACTTGCTTGAGCCAGCTAGTGTTTTGGACGCAGCCACAGGCCTTTCTCTGTCCTCTCCACATCCTTGGTCTAACGATGCC
Organism: Delphinella strobiligena; assembly: GCA_009982845.1. NCBI lineage: Eukaryota > Fungi > Ascomycota > Dothideomycetes > Dothideales > Dothioraceae > Delphinella > Delphinella strobiligena. Next base: position 673,632 of record JAADKB010000006.1, on the reverse strand, counting down.
GAAAGCTTCTTGCATCAGACCAGTAATATGAGTCTGGATGATCTGAAAACGGTGAGTCGAGTCACCGAAAGGTTGCAAAGATGCTGAGTGTGATCAGCACGATTTCCTGCAGAGATCACCGGGACCACACTGCTTGATTCCTCATGTTCTGATAGCTCAACGCACGATGCGGAAGACATGGGCATTGCTACCTGACATGGACCATTAGGTCACCCATCGGCCCGAACGGGCGCTCCGAACATCGTAACCCAGAGCAGGTCGGCCAAGGTGCCATCAAACAGGTATGTCCACCCGTAGCTACTAGTGATGGAACCGGACAACATTTCATCATCTGGTGCACACGAAGCCAAGACTGCTTCTGACTCCAATATCGAAAACACATAAGACAGTCCTCTGCTGCATACGTGTATATGGCCTAAGCCACTCCACAATCATGACCAGATTAGGTGTTCGTTTCACTGAACCTGATGTAACGTGCGTCTCTCGACCACCTAATCAGGGAGAGGACTGGGCTATCCGGTGCTTCGAGCGACACGCCTGGAAATGCGGGAGTTGCAAGCTTCCCACAATTCTAAACAAGAGTGACATAGGCAACTGTTTGAGAGGGTCGTACCTTGCCGAGAATGTTTTGAAACAACTGCGATATGCAGGAGGCGGTCATGCGATAAGCACCACAGAACAGCGGCGGTGGCATGTCCGAGTGGAGGTTCCTATTCACTATGAAATGACCTGGGATCTTCTGTATGCCGATCGGCACTACCGAAGATCGCATCGGTCATCTCCGACTGCCAGATCAAATCAGAGGGGGGCTCGGGTTCATAAGAGCAATGTTGGTGCTACATACTTTTCTTTCCCCAATATGCCCTTAGATTTTGAGGTTGATACAACCAGAGCACAGTGGTCAAACGAGATATGCGAGATCTACAGCATATTGCGCAGAGTTTTCCGCTATGTTTGGTGAAGCTTTGCTACTGTGCCCCTCTGTGGGAGCCTCGCCGTCTTGAATCTGGGCCTCAGCCCGTACCGTAGAATTTATTTTCGAAAATTCATTGCGATATTTTCTGTTTCAGTTCCCCATAATCTTTCACCGCTTGCTACTTTTCAATAACCTCGTCATCTTCCACTCATTAGCACCATCGTGTGTCGTGATACCTTTGTTAGTCTTGCCAATCTTGTCACCTGCTTCCGTTTCGTCGCCCCTTGTCACTTATCCAATTTGTCACGCCGTGCAATTTGTCACGCCGTGCAATTTGTCACTCTTTCTAGCTTTCGATTGTTCGCCGTCGATTGGCCGTCTATGACACTCGCGGAGTGGTGGAAAACAAGGTGTTTCTGAAGGTCATAAACTCGCTTGTAACTTTTACGACAACCTGCCGCATAGAGGTTGGTCTGGCTAGCTGTGGTCTGGCCGGTATATTAGCTACACCAAATTAGCTTCAAGCATCAAGATGCAAGTCTCGGCACTCTTTAAAAGTCTGAGAAATGCACTTGAGAATGACTGGTCTAACACCAACAGAGAGCCACACATTGCAGTGGCTCTGACAGCAGATATTCATGACGCTTTCATATGATTACTGATACAGATGGAGTTCAAAATGAACTAACAAAATAGACTATCAAGCTCGTGTGATCTTGCGCGAAGACAGAGACCATGGCATGACGCCATGTGGTGTTTCAGCTTCTCTTGACCTGCATCAAATACAAACTCACAGCCTGCATATGGACACACATCCGTATCGATCACTTGATCGACATGTTGCTTGTCAACGTGTTTTCGCAGTGCGTCGATCCTGGAGAACATATATATCCGGGTCTCTTGACAAAAGCTTGGATTCGCAAAACACCACGGGCATTGCAATCCATGACAGACACCAATATTAGCTTCCAATTGCTTGTCGTCCTCGGCGGACGATATCTGACGCTGGCGTACCTCCCGTCGGGCGCAAAGTCCTATCATGGCCTTAAGAGCACGGGACCTATCAGCTCGAACAGTGTGCTCGGATCTAGTGTTGACATCCTCGTTGCGGAACAGTGTGTCCGCTAACTGCTTGCGCTCCTGCAGAACCAAGGTCGGAGTCTCTGGTAGATGTTGTGGTTCCAGGCCCTTACGTTGCCGCTCAATCTCGTTGCAGCCCAAGTTGTCGAACCAATCTTCACGACGACCCTCACGTTGATCGCGCGAGAATTTTTTCTTTCGCGCCCGAACAGCGTGCTGGATCCTTGTGTAGTCTTTGTGTGAGTCCGTTCCCTTGGCCTTATTTATGCTCCCGTAGTTCGCGATGATGTTGAATCGTCGATCACCCATTTCTTGCTTGAGCTTAATCAATATCGGATCTGAATCCTCCTGGGCTTCTGGGACGGAAGATATTGCAGCATGTACTCGTGGATCCCTTGTCAGGCTCATGTGGCTCGCAAGTCGTACAATGGCGTCACGCGAGGGTGTGCCAAGGTAGGCGGAGGAGAGATCGACGTTTATCGTCTGATTGACATAGTACTTGTCAAAGATTTCTGATCGAGAGTGTCCCATAGCGCGATTGCGCTCGGCAGCTGTGGCGACTTCTGTTCCCTTAGTTAGCCTGAAGTTTCATAGTATCTTGCTTGGGTTCGTACTATCGATTGCCTCCCCTGCTCCTCGACGGAGGCTGTAAAGATTGAAACTCTGCTTGAAACCTGCTGATTGCCCGAGGCGGATAGTGTGCATGTTAGCAATGGCATAAGGCAAGCCAGCATTTGGTGAGCACTCAACCCCGTAAGAGGTCCGGCAGCTTTTTCGCAGGAGAGGAATTTCTTTCATCTCGTCTTTCCACTCTAGTGGCACGCTCATAAGAAATTCGGGGACTTGAATACTATCAAGATCGCAAGGCGAGCTCAGCCAATCGCTCTTGAAGGCACGATCAGCGAAGGCAAGTGCAAGGACATGGAGTATCGGGCAGAAAGCGAGATTGTCATCTCGCTCATACAGGATGTAGCATGGAGCTGCACCTGCATGACGAGTCCCCTTGTGGAGCCTAAGCCTAACGATCATGACAAGCATAGTCGCTGCCGGACGAGAAGGGTCGCGTACTTTGAATATGTTGATGTCCTTGTATTTAAGAGAGTCTCGCCTTGCATCGGGATCTGTACATGACACCTGGAAGGCGTCTGTCTCTCCGTCCCGCTCGTCAATCGGTCGTCTGAACGCTTCAATTATTGTACCAGGGCGGGCAGATGTGTAGGCGCAGAGGAGCATAAGTAAGGCTTGCTGAACTCGGTGACGCTCGGTGGGATAGACGTTTGTACATTGGACCCAGTGATGATGTAGGAGGCAGAGGAGATCGTCGACATTCACGACCGGCTTATCTTTCTGGTCTTCTGCCAGCTCGAACTCGGTTCGAATACCGGTCTGGATGTACTGCGCGGACTTAGTGAAAGCCCAGACATAGAGGTTGCGCAGCTTACATTCTTCATCTCCGAGGCGAGCTCTATAGGCATATCTCTGCGCAATTGGAGTCTGTACGCCTGTCGCCAGAACCGCATAGCGACGAGCAGCGACGAGACTCGCTGCATTCCCGAGTTGTCGACATACCAATATATCCAAGTCTTCACTTTTCTTTTGCTAAGGGCGTGTAGTTCTGCTATCGGATCTTGTATGTCCATATCGCTGCAGTAACTAAAGGACTTGTCAACTTCGGTTGTTCAACAGAAATTTTGTTCCTGAACCTACATCACGAAACGTTTCCACATGTAAAGCGCACTTCTCAGTGTCGTTGGCCTGAGGCGAATACGGGAGTCTTGATCGTCATCATGAAAGAGGTTGAGGTAGTAGCTCGCTCCCCCGCTGCGACTTCCTCGGTGGTTTGATAGACGCCCTGGGCGACATATTTGTAGAAACATGAGAATGAGATGCGAAACTGGACGGCGAAGCACCCTTTTATGCCTATCTGGCAGCATTGTCGTCGCATTGTGAGCTGCCATCTCGTGCGAGTTTGTTGAGCAGAACAGTGCCTGATACAATGTGACAGGGTCAACTTGGACCAATCAGATTGCTCTTAGCGTCGCGTACCACTCGGTCGCAGAACATACCGTCTGGTGGTCTGAAGCCTCAAACGAGCACATCACCTTAATTCCCGTCAAGACCTGCTCTAATACACGGTCAGTTCATTGAGACATTGCTTTTATACGTACGTGTCGAAAAGTTCATCTGTTCCGTAGTCGGCCTGTCGGCCTTGTAGGTAACAGTCGTCTTTATCACTATCGCTAGGCCGATATACGATCGAGTACCGGACAAGTCCTTGTACCATCGAGTATAAACCCTATATCTAGAAGACAAAAGGAAAGAAAGACTGCATTGCATCATCCATCTACCCAGCAAAAACACCATGAGCGTCACCTCATCTCCTCCAAACCCCATCAATCAACCCACCATGTCCCGCACCCTAAAAGTCGCAGCCGCCCAAGTAGGCACCATAAACATCTCCACCCCCCGCAGCAGCACCCTACCCCGCCTCCTCGCACTCCTAGAAACAGCGCATATCCAAAAAGTGCAGCTGGTAGTCTACCCGGAGTGCACGCTAACGACTTTCTTCCCCCGCCACCTCATCGACTCCCAAACCACACTAGACACGTTTTTCGAACACTCGGACGTAACCACCTCCCCTTCCACCCGCGCGCTCTTCGACAAAGCAGCCGATTACGAAATCGATATAGTCGTCGGGTACGCCGAGCGCGAGGAGAGTGGACGGGGGTTCAATACCTGTATCTACTACAGTGCCAGCGAGAGGAGAGTGCTCGCTAAATACCGCAAAGTGCATCTACCCGGGACGGTCGAGCCGTTTGAAGAGCCCGACGCCGTGAACCAGCTCGAGAAACGGTATTTCACCCCTGGGGACCTGGGGTTTCAGGCATTCAGGGCACCGAATCTAGTCCCCGATGTGTGGAGGAAATCCACCTCGGACGCCATCGACAGCGGCGCGGCTACCGGCGAAATCGAGGTGATGGCGAATCAGGGAAAAGGCGATCCCGTCATCGGCATGCTCATCTGCAACGATAGACGCTGGCCCGAAGCCTGGCGCGCCTACGCACTCCAAGGCGCAGAATTAATCCTCTACGGCTACAACACGGGGGGCAACCTGCCCGCGCTGTGGGGGAGTAGGAAACCCCTCACGCCCGTCCAAGCAGAGCAAGAAGCACTTTTCCATAGTAAACTGGTGCAGCAGGCGAATTCGTATATGAATGCTTGTTTCTCTGTTTCGGCGGCGAGGTGTGGGCTTGATGATGGGAGGTACGATTTGATTGCTGGGAGTATGATTGTGGATCCTGAGGGGCATGTTGTTGCTGAGGCTGAGACTAAGGGGGATGAGTTGGTTGTGGCTGAGATTGATCTTGGGGAGTGTAGGCAGGGGAAGGAGAAGACGTTTGATTTTGGGAGGCATAGACGGGTTGAGACGTATGGGGTTATTTGTGAGAGGACTGGGGTTGTTGAGCCTGAGTTGTTGGGGTAGGGTTTGGTCGTGGTTTGCAAAGGTTTGGATTCGCCAAAAGGGTATATATGCTTGTGAACATTCGGAAATAATCTCAATCTCATGAAAAGTGTGCAGGAAGCATCCCTCACGCCTAGTCTCCACGCGTGACTTCATCCTTGGTTTTCTTGCGACTCTCCTTCCCTATAATTGATCAGAAAGTCCCTTCTGGCCAGACACTTTTGTTCCCCATGTTTCTCCTCCAATTGCCTCAACATGACGGCATCTGTCCCCTCGAGCCATTGATCCTCCTGCTCAGTCCATATTCCTGCCGCGATTGGAACTTCCGTCTTGTTGACTTTTGCGTCAAGCACGAGCAAGCACAGGTCTAGGTGGAAAGAAGTCAAGTATAGCGCATCCCAGACTTCTTTATCGTCGAGACCACGAGATATCTGGGTGGCGACGAAAACATCGACAGCCTCTCCATCCACAGACTGCGAGTCTAACACCGGTCCAGATTGTCGAGTGTGAGTGTCGAATTGGCTTCCGGGCTCAGGCACCTCGAAGTCTGGCTGCTGCGTAGGTGCGTCGAATATGTCTTGCGTGTACAGCTCGCGGGCTTTGCCTTTACCCTTGTCTCGTGGAGGTACTGGTAGAAGGGCCTCGCGGGTGATCATGGCCTGCTGTCCCTGAGCGTGGTGAGAAGACAAGGGACACCAGCCACCCTCAGGCTCAACAACATCAAGCTCAATATCACCTTCGCTATCCTCATCGGCCAAGATCTCCGGGTCTATGTCCTGAGTTTTGATTCCTCTGTAAGGTGATGGCTGGGGCGAAAAGTCGGGATCCAAGGGTGCGGCATGTTCTGGTGATGGTTGATGCATGGGAGAAGAATGGTCGAGATTGGGATCAACATCTTGTGTCTTGACAAGGTTGGGAATGTCCTTCAAGTCAATTTTGCGACCACTCTTGTCGACGAAGATGGTAGATTGATCATCAGACGCATCCTCATCCTCTCCTTCATGATCGTCATTATCTTTGTCTTGGCGGTCTTTTGCAAGAGCTCCGAGCTGTTGATGCTTCACCCTCAGTGCTTCAAAGTCGTCTTTGCTGACCTGGCCTCGAGCTGTCGCACCGCCTACCAAGTCCTCAAGGTAGCTTACGAAACCTCCCTGATCCTTCTCTTCATCATCAGGTACAATATCCTGAGCTCGTTGACGATCCTGAGGTGGGTCATGCTCAGCCTGAGCTCGTGCAAGATTCTCAGCGGTCAGAGATACTGTCTGTCCTTTTGCAATCTCTTCACGCAGCTGATCTTGAACCATAGCGTCCAAGTCCGAGGTGAGTGCCGATTCGTCGATATTCTCGTTGACGTTCATTATTGTTGCATCTTCTTCATCGTCTTCATCCTCAGACGGTGCATCACTGGATATGGTGATATGGTCGCTGCCTTTGATGATTACGGGAGCGCTGGGACCTAGTTGCGCAGAAGTGTCGACCTGGGTCTCCTCAACCTTCAGTCTCTTGTCGACACGTTCACCGACGTCCTCCAATTCTTCGGCTCTACGCTTTGTCGATGCGTTGGCGGCTGTAGGCACGCTGTTTGGCTTTTGGACCGAGCCCTTGGGAGTCTCAGATGCCGCCTTGCTGGCGGTTTGACCCTGAGAAACAGGTGGTCCACCCGCAGAAGGGCCAGCCTCATGCAAAGTAGCATCACTCAGGCGTCTTGTGGGGAGATGCACAGGCTGGCCCTGAGTTCCGCAGAGCTCAAGGAATTCCAGGGAGCGACCACGCGAAACGCCTTTTGGGAGGTCGAGATTCTTGGCTTTGGCCAAGTAAACAGGCAAGACAACCTGCTCGTAGAAGTTCCTCCATTCGATTGCCGTATGCTCCGGATTTTTATCGGCTAGAGCTAGCCATGCTGCGTGGTAACGACCGACGGGGGCGTCTTGAACATCTTTTGCACCTAAGAGCCAGTATTTGATGTTTTCATTCTCAAACCCGGACATAGTCAAAGACTTAGCACTTTGATCTGCTGTCACTTCTGGTTCTGGCAGTGGTACCACGCCTTCCGCGCTATTCATGGTGTGTATCTGATCGTCTTCGATGGGCGACACTCGTGACTTGACATGCTTTACCTGCTCTGACTCACCGGATTCTGGCACAACCTCTACTGACTGAACAGGTACAGGAGCAGGAAGCGGTATTTTTTGGGCTGGTGGATTCGAGACGGCCACAGCAGTGCTGGAAGGTCTGGCTGACGTCGTTCCGTTTGGCTTTGCCCCTGCTGTTCGGGGCGCTGTCGCAGGAGGACGGGTCAAAGCGCGGGTTGGAGCACTTGGCCGAGCAGGGGTGGTAGATGTTGTGATAGGACGGGGGGAGACAGTAGATGTCGCAGTAGGTCGGCCCAAGGGGCGTTTTGGAGCACTTGGTCGTCGAGCAGGTGCAGTAGATGATACCGGAGCAGCAGTGGCAGTGGGAGACTCGGACAGTTCAGGTGGAGGGCTGTAGGCCAATTTGTTAATATAGCGTTCGCGCCACGACTGCCATGGATGTCTCGGATTCCTCTTCTCAAGATCCTTGTAGATGTTCTGACTGGTAGCCGAAATGCCTCTTTGTATAGCGTCCTGAATCCATGCATACAACTCCCTGTCGTCGTCTTCGGTGTAGGCCACCCTCGAAGGTTGTTGTGACTTCATATCGAATTGCTTGAGCCATCGCTCACGCCAGGATTGCCAAGTGTGTCTTGAGTTTATGGCTTCGAGCTCTTTGTACAGCTCTTGACCCTTGATGGCTACACCTTGTGCTTCGGCATTCTTGACGAATATGAACAACTCCTTGTCATCTGCATCAGTGAATGCGGTTCGCATGCTTCTGATTGGAGCAGAGGGACCCGCGGATCTTATCGTTCCCCTCGGCCTAGCAGCCATGTGGTCTTCCTCGGGTGGAAGCTTTCCATCCTTGATGGCCTTTTCGATGAACGTGTACGATATCGAGCCAACAGGAGCATCGTTGCGTAAATGATCTGCTATGATGTAGTCGGCCTGAGTCTCCAGCTTGACTACTGCACCACCATTTGTTTCCACGTCTTTGACATAGCGCGATCGCAAGGGTATGCGTTGGGTTAGGAAGAACTTCTTGCCTGAGAAGAGGTCACCTTTTACATCAGAAGACTCAGCAACACCGCTGTACGTGACAAGTGGCGGCATTCTGGCCTACGAATGTCGTCTACCAGATGACACAATTCGATAAGCTGGACGACGCGAAGGTGAGGTGGAGAAGTGACACCAGGTCCCGTGATTTCGTGCTTCGTGATAGATGCCCTGGCCCCCTGGGTAATCGACTTTAGGCAGAAGCTTGGGCCACTTCACATGCCTGTCTATACCATTGACGTATGAGTACCTCACCTCGAGAGTTTAGGGAAGTAATGGGAGTGTGAAGGGAAGATGTTGGCTCTCCGCAACGCTATAATTGCGGTGATTGTCATCTCCTCCTTCACTTTCATAGCACTATTTGGCCGTCTACCAGCATTAAGAAAGACACCAATCGGCCTCTTACAACGCATCCTATGCATTCACATTCCTTCGGGCTTCCGCCGTCTTGATGGCAAGTATACAGGCGGAAGACTGAACAGGTCAATCTCCGGTCTAACCCACTATCTCTTGTACCAAAAGAACCCCGTGGTACTCGTAAGACATTCCCACATCCCGCCTTTACATCCACCAACGCTAACACATACCACGCAGCTCCTCTTCCTATTCCTCCTCACCGGCAGCGCAACAATCTTCCTGCGCGCGACCCACGCAAAGATAACCTCCACCCAAACCCTCCCGATACCCCTCCTCCTCGCCCTCCCCTACCTCTTCACCCACCTCTGCGTGACCAAAACAGCCGACCACATAACCCCCCAAACCCACGCCACCCATCTCCACGCCTACCCTTACGACCACATCCTCTACCGCCCCAACATCCTCTGCCGCAGCTGTCGCCTCCCCAAACCAGCACGAAGCAAACACTGCTCTCTCTGCGGCGTCTGCGTCTCCAAAGCCGACCACCACTGCCCCTGGGTAAACAATTGTCTGGGCCGCACCAACTACCGATGGTTCCTACTACTGCTGCTCAGTCTGAGTCTACTCGAATACTATGGCGCCTATCTGGCATGGAGGGTTCTCTCGCCTGCCTTTGCGAAGCTCAACGGCGAGGCGGGCTGGACGGATAAGAGGTACTGGAGTGAGTGGGGTCTTGCGTTTGTGGATGCAGTTAACACGGGAGGACTGAGTGTGGCTGGCGTTGGGTTGCTGGCTGTGACTACGGCTCCCTTGCCGTTGGCGCTGTTGGCGTATCATGTTTATCTTGTCTGGGCTGGTATGACTACGAATGAGAGTTCCAAGTGGGCGGATTGGAGGGATGATATGAGTGATGGATTCGTGTACATTGCCAAGAGGAGTGTGATTCTGGAGAAAGAAAAGGAAAGGAAAGCGGCGGCACGTCAGAATGAACAGGGACATGGCGAGGAGAATGGAAATAGCAAAACACTATTACCACGGGGAGAGAGCGAGGATGAGCCAGGCTGTCCGTGGCCTGTTCAGAGCGATCAAATGATTGTCAGGACTACGGATGGGAGACCACCAGTGGGACAAGAGGATCTTTGGGAGCGGGTCAGGGGTCTAGACGATGTCGTTAATATCTACGACTTGGGTCTCTGGCAAAATCTTCTCCGCATAATGCGAGGCAGATAGACATTCCTTGCAATGCACCCATCCACTTCTATCCACCTCGTCGTACACTGGGGCTGTCCATTATACACTTTTTGTCATTCATCTGCGCTGATCGTGATCCTCTAATCATCACCACCACCCATGTTGCCACCACCCTGTGCGGCCTTCTTGGCACCACAGATGTCGTCAACCCTGAGCAACAAGCAAGCACTCTCGACGGCAGTCTTGATGCTCTGGAGCTTCACCGCCTGAGGCTCCCACACACCAAACTCGTGCTGGTCGACAATCTTGCCAGCATCGCCATCGATACCCCAGGAGCTGTTGTTGCCCTCGGCGTGCTTGGCGCGCAGTTGCGTCAAGACTCTGATGGGCGAGTTACCCGAGTTCTGGATCAGTGTGCGGGGGATAACCTCCATGGATTCGGCAATGGCCTTGTACGGCCACTGAGCCACACCTTCGACGCCCTTGGCCAGCTGTGCAAGTTTCACAGAAACAGCCATCTCGGTAGCACCACCACCGGGAGACAAGAAGGGGTGGAAAATGACGTTCCTGGCCACAGACATGGCGTCCAACAGGTTGCGCTCAATCTCGTTCAGGATGTCCTTGGAGGGGCCACGGAGGAGGATAGTGCAGGCCTTGGGGTCTTTGCACTTGGTCAGGAATGTGAAGTATTCGTCGCCGATCTTTGAGATTTCAAAGAGGCCACACTGGGTGCCGACATCGGACTCTTGCAGGTCCTGAGGAGAGTTTACGATTGTGGCGCCGGTTGCGCGGGCGATGCGGTTGTTGTCAGTCTTGCGAACGCGGCGGAGAGCGGTAATGCCTGCCTTCAAGAGGAAATGTTGTGCGAGGTCTGGAAATGAGGTGTCAGTAGTAGACAACAATCGTCAGCATGTCAAACGTACCAGAAACACCCTTCTCGGTAATGACAAGATCGGGCTTGACGGCGATGATGGCTTCGCACATGTTCTTGACCTGCTCCTCCTCAATTTGCAATATCCGGTTCCAGTCCTCCTCCTTGGTGATCTCGATGTTGGTCTGCGACTCTCCCTTCTTGTACTCCAGCGTGCAGTCGAGCAGCACAACCCTGGGGTTCTCGATTCTTCGCCTCATCTTTGGGTGTGTAATGTCCTTGTTCACCATGACACCGTCCAACACAGTGCTGTCCTCAATCTCGCCACCGGGGACCTTCTCAACACGTGCATATCGCTTGATGTCGACTTCTAAAGCGTTACCGCCGCCAGCAACCTTTGACACAGTTCGCACAGCGGTGAGAGCGAGTTTGCACATCATGTCGGACCATCTTGAGACGAACTTTGTGCCGATTGAGGAGGAAATCAGACCGTTCATTTGCTCATCGTTGTTGGTGTCGACGGGGATGGAGACTTCCTTGATGACCTCGAGCGCATCGGCAAGAGCGCGCTTGAAGGCCTGGATGATGACGACAGGGTGGATGTTGCGCTCGAGTTGCGGTAGCGAGAGAGCGAGAATCTCGCCGGCCAGAATGATGACAGTGGTGGTGCCATCACCGACTTCCTCGTCTTGTGTTCTTGCAAGCTCAATCATGCTCTTTGCAGCTGGGTGTGCGACTTCGATTTCTCTGAGGATAGCGTGGCCGTCGTTGGTAAGGACGATACCTCCCATGGGGTCGAGCAGCATCTTCAACATGGCTTTGGGTCCCAGACATGATCGAATGATGTCGGCAACGCTGTTGGAAACACATGTCAGAGATGGATGGTAGGACACTTGTCTGGCTGGAGCTCTCACGTCTTTGCTGCGGTGATATTGGAGAGTTGAGCTTTGCGTCCAAATTGGCGCTCGCCACTCTGCGTGTCTATGGTGACTTTATTAGCTACCTTGCCTTGAATGCGTAGGAACAAGAAGAATCAAGGAGCTCACTCATAACTACAACTGGTGCCTGCATCTTGTCTACTGTTTTGGACCGAAGTCCTTGTGATGTCTTGGGTGATGTATCAAGTGCTCGACAGCTTTTAGCTCTTGCTCGAGTTTCGCTTGTACAATGAAGGTTAATCGAGTCGTGCGATATGCAACTTGTACAATATTTCCTATCCCCTATCGAATGCGCGTTTGGAGGGTTCTGGCGAACTTTCCTTGCCAAGCCTGGGAGCTACACGGAGAAAGCTATTGCCGACGCGGGCTTGAATCAGAATATTACGGCCGTCTGCAACGACAGCATGTGCAAAACCGGCATCTCTTGCACGTGCTGCTCTTTTGTAGACTCTTGGCCAAAATTCTGCAACGATCGGCGAGACCCTCGCAATTGCCGGCCAGAACGCGCTGTTCCTGCCAAGAGAGCTAAGGGTAAGGTACGCATCCGAAAGTGTTAGTTTCTGTCTCGCATTCCCGCTTTCAGCCATAGCGCAAGCCTTTTTCGCTACGCAGCTGCTGATCACGACGACGTGCATGGCAACCCGTTCCGCCCGTGATTCTGGGGATGCTGCAGGTTCAAGAAACGCTCCGATTGACCCATTCTTCCTCCAACGAAACCACTTTCTCTTCTTCATCTCACTCCAACAAACTTCTCAATATCGACCAATTATCCACCAATCTCAACCCTCACCTCCATCTCACTTCACCTCGCTTCCTCGTACTGCTTGCCAATACCTCCAACTATCAAGCTTCGACATACTCTTATCTTTTTATTTTCGCCTACCCCAGCTCAACGTCACTTTAATCGTCAGACGCGCGACGCGACAAGGCTATTAGGCGTCCTGCAGGACCAAAATTTATTGACTTGCTTGCTCAAAACAAGCCATTGTATAATTGAAATACTCTTGATAGTTTCCTCTGATCTAGCAGACAGTCCACCATGACGTCTTTCTACACCTCATCGCCCACTGTGGTAATCCCACCACAGCCACTTCCGGATCAGTACTTCCACGCGACCCATTACCGGACCTTTCAACCCAATATCCAATCTAATGGTCTGTTCAACCAGTTCCCCGGCTCTGTCACGACTCCGCCAACTCGTTCATCTGACTCTATCGTTGGTCGCAAACGTTCACGTGATGACACTGAAGACGACAATGATGACTCTTCACCAGCCTTACCAGTCGCATCACGTCCAGTTCCTCAGGGTGAGCCTATATATGGACCCGGCATGACTCTCAGCTATCCCAACGACCCTCGTGGCCATTACTCCTCAGAGGTTGAGGAGAGCGCCGAGCATGACACTGCTTCGTCCGCCCGCCCAGTTATGCCCAGTCGCAAGTCGCAACGCACTACACGTGCTACCGATGTTGCTCAAAGTCAATCAAATCAGTCAATCCCTGCTCTGGAGGACGAGAGCCTTATCGACGAAGTCACACGTATGCTCGGAATATCCTGGAACCGCATGGATCGTTCAGAGGGCGGCATGATTAACCAACGAGCCTACACGCGCTGGATTGAGCGCCACTACCCCAGTCTTGTAAATGTCGAACTTTGGTTCGAAAACACTACGATCCCCGGCTACCTCGGCACTGCCTTCAATCAGCAGTCAGGCGCTCAGGAATATCTTCTCTGGAGTTTCGATCTCAAGCAGGCTGTCCTCGTCACAAAGCAAGCATCTGACCTAAAGACGAAGCTCAGCACTACTCCACCCTCAGACTTGATCAAATCGGCAACCATATCCATCTTTGCCAACAGTGAGCCTACCTTTACCAGCTCGCCGCCTCCCGAGGCACAGGCTGTCGCGCCACGGACTACTGGCGACATGGAGATTGACTCCTGAGCACATGTGATTTTCTTGACTTTGGCGTACTGGAGGTATAGGATGGGCATCGTCGGTTCAGGTCACGAGGGCGCTGGGATAGATGGGCAGGCTTGCTCGCACTGGGGAATGGAAGCGGTCGTGCTGTCATTTCGTGCTCTATTCTGCTTGGAAAAGTCACTTTTCTCTTTATCAAATGTACAAGTATACAAAAGGGCCATAGCCACCTTTGGCTTATCGACCAAGCAGCTCTGCAGATAGCTACTACATGAATAAAAAAAAATGCTACAATGCAAATTATTATGTGCCCACTTATTATATACCTTGGTTTATCCATAACTTTCAATCGATGCTGTCAATTTGACATGAGTACAATATTTGTTCTTCGCCTCTCCTCCAGAAAGAATAATTCCACTACCATCAACAAAATAAAAGATATCTCTACATAACCAGCTCGAATCGTTCGCAGCAATCTATTCTTACGGTTTATAAAAACTACGGTACCAGCTGAAGTCGACGTTGCCAACTCCTAGCGCGGACAAAGTCGGTACGAGCTCCCGTTGAAACACCCGGCCGGCTATCTCTATCACTAGCGGCCAAACAGCGTTCGAACCACTTTGAAATCAATCACCTTTGGTCATCAAGAATCAATGCAGTTTATCAAATACACGACGGACGAAGAAACGTATTTGTCTGCCGGAAAGGAATATAGACGAGAAGAAGGGATAGATCGATTCGTCGTTGAGTACGCTCTCCATGCCTCATTCGCGAAAGAGCACTCATACCTCATACCTCATCTATTTCTGTTCATACAATACATCAACCCGATAATCACAACTCACAAAAAGCCCTTTTCTTCTCAGTCGACATAAAAAACCAAGCTGTTGCTTTTCGTTGGATCAATCAAATCTCAATAGGCGATGTGTCGCTGCCACCTTCAATTCTCCCTCCATCACTGGCTTTTTCGCTCTTTTGCCTGTTTTCTCGTCGTTGGAGAAAGTCCACTAGTGCAGTGATGCCGAATTGAGCGATGAACATGATGGTGGCGTAGATGAAGCCGTTTCTGAAGCGAGGTTGGTCGGTTGTAGGGAAGGTTAGGACGGGGAGCCTGATTGCGTATGTCAGTTCCTGTGGACATGTGCATATGGTAGGGATGTAGATTGCGACTTACCATGCATTAAATGCGTAACCGCTTACGTTCATGATGCCGAGGACCAGGGCTCGTTCTTCTGCGTCGGCGCTGCAAATTTCGTTTGCCCAGGTCATGCTGAGGGGGCCGTAGGGTACTGCGGCTTTTTGAAGGAAGTAGGCGAACCAGAGGAGACCGGTGGGGATGAACCAGATTGCTATAAGGAGAGAGGAGAAAAAACCGAAGAGCTTTTTGTTGCTGTTAGGTTGGATTCTCGTTGGATGGAAGGGTTTTCATACTTACGGTCGATATTGACATGACTGTTGGTCTGTTGCGGAGGTAGTCGCTGAGGACTGATAGTCCGACTGTTGTTACTAGCTGGACTGCGGATTGTCCTGTTGGGATGATGTTCTGGTTCCCTCACGTTAGCTTTGTGTTTTTGCGTAGAAAGAAAGGAAAGGAAAAGGTAAGGAGACTTACAATCAGCTCCACAGACCAGCCAGTAGCTTTCAACCAAAGTGACAGCGGGTTCACACTGGAGCTTGGTCCAGTGTTGATGAAAATGATGTAAAGGACCGTCAAGGCGTAGACGTGCCACCTGCCAAACACTCTCTTCACAACACTCCATCCCAACTTCTTCCTCTCCTTCCTTCCGATTCTTTCCATCCTTGTAATCGCAAATGCCCTGTCCTCCGTGTTGAGGAATACAGATCGTGTGGTCTCGGGGAAGTCGGGATAAAGCCAAAACCCAGCGATACAGATGGGAAGACTGATTATGCCGTCCATGATGAACAACCATTGCCAGCCCTTGTGTCCGAGGGTGCCGTTGAGCCCTTTGTAGACACCGGCTTGCAGATATCCACTGAACATGCCTGCTGCAGCTGAGGAAGCATGAAATATGCAGGCACGTTTGGCGAGCTCGGATGGCGTATACCATGATCCTAACAAATATTGCGCCGCAGGATAGAAAATGGACTCGACAAGGCCAACGAGAAAGCGAATGGCGATAACGTCGTTGGAGGTTCTTGCACTGTATCAAGTCAGCTTAATCGATTCGTGTTATGTCAAAGTAGAACTGGCTACTTACGCAGCTAGACAGAAGGTCAAGATCGTCCAGACAAGCTCACAACTGGGGATCCATATCGAGGGTCGCACTTTGGTGAGGATGACTTGAGATGGTAGTTGACCGACCACATATCCGACAGTCCAAGCTACGTCGATCAAATTGAGTTGGTCGCCGGTCATATTCAAGTCTTCTTTCGTTCCTGAAACGTAGGCATTCGATATGTTCGTCGTGTCGAGATTTTTGATGAAATAACCGAGAGATAGGATGGTCAAGAGGCACATATCGAGCTTCTGGACGAACCTCCGTTCTTGCTTCGTTCGGGTAGGCTCATAGTCCTAGAAAACGTCAGAAGCGTACACAAGGATTTAGAAGCATTGTCTGAGTCTTGAAGTATGAATGTCCTCACCCAGAAGTACGACCACCAAGGAGGTCTCTTGTATTCTCGAAGCTCATAGGATCCTTCTCCTTCAGAATCTAGCTCTCTGACGACCTCGACCTCTGGAACTTGACCATGTTTCGAGTCGGTCGCCATAATTATTGAGTATTAGGTGAGATGTATCGACTTTGGGTGTTCTCTTACAAAGCTCGTAGCGGACTACTCATGAGAAGGTCCTTATCAGACGGGCGAGTACAAGAGGAAAAAGGTTCAGCCAGAAACCAAGACCGCGACTAGCATTATGTGATTGTACCTTACCGCAAATCGGTGGAGCATCTGTCAATCATCCTTGGACCATACAGAGCCCGGTATCCTTCCTCCTGCATATGGTGAAAACAAGCCAGCCATTACGTGCTCCATATACCGATATGTAGGTACTAGGATGTCTCTCGTCCTGACCAGTCCCTATTTAGGAAAGCAGGGTAAAGACTACGGCGAAAATAGGACATATCGCTTACCAAACTATCCGTTTGCAGGCCCAAAATCCATGTCGTTGTTATTGCAGGATAACGCGCCATGGGATATCATCGAATGAGAGAGCTTTCAACATCTACATTCAGACCGGAAGCCGACCGGAGGATCAGGGTAGACGTGGTAGCATCCGTATGCAGCAGATGTAACGAATCAGCGTCGACGTGTTCCTGGTTTGAGATGGAGGAAGCTTGATGTTGTGCAATCCACCCCACATCTTTCAACATCTTGCGTGATGCGACTCCTCAAAAACGACATCATTACAAGTAACTGGGCCACAGTGCAATCTATCTTTCATGTGTCGTGATTGTGTGGACATTTGATGCTTGGCCATCGTCATAATATTGTCTCTTCAGCTGATGCTCTGTCTTGTACTCGCAAGCAGTTGTCGATAAGCTGAACACGATACCGTGCATTCCTGCTCAGCTCTCTTGTAGATGTGAGAATCTGTGAGAGGAAACACCGTGGTGACCTTCCTACAACAACCCCCAGGCAGTCGAAGTCGATACACCTCTCGGTGCTCCCGGAAGAACTCGTTCATATGTCCACGAGGCCAAGAAATCAGTCCAGCTTCATCTCTGGCGGTCACTTTCCAACACTTCTTGAACCGGCATTACTCTTTTCTATCCTATGTCCAAGTGCTTCTAAATTCAGCCTGGACTGCTGTTCGAGTCGACCGAGATGTTGAGACGATTAAATGATGCCTGCTACCATGTTGCGCATGCACAAGCAGATCCCGCCGGCTTCTCGCGGCTTGCATTCGCATGCCTGCATCATTGTCTTCATCTTGCAAGCTGGTGATGAAGCATAGCTGTACTTGAATTGGCACATCCTTTTACCGAACTATTGGTTGTTCTGGACGACCCTACTCGGTTTCCATTACGTTTTAGCTCGCATATCGTGCTTCCCTCTCATGCTCCTTTGGTCAGAGTCCATCTCGCTTGTAACATCAAATTTATGATGGCTGCAGTGTCTTTTGTGCTTCGCATGGGACCGATCGAGTAAGGAAGCTATTATTTTTTAACATAATGTGGAAAGGAAGCTTCCGAATGCCCGCTTCCGGCCGGAGCTTTCTGATTTACACATCTCAAGAAGTTTTATGGGCGAGGATGTTAATGTTAGCATCTGGCTTGTCACCCTCGAGGATTGCGCTCGTGTCATGTGCTGTTAACGTACCAAGAAGTGCGCGTGATGTGCGGACAAAGTACCAATTACAAGGACGAAAAAGTGACATGGACAGGGTCACTCACCCGAGCTTGTAATGCGTTGGGGCGGCGGTAGCGACGACTTTGCCTATGAAACCAACCACAGCACAGCATAGCAGCTTGGTTCCTCATTTCCAGCATGTCTGTCGGTACAAGCCGGATCATCATCCAATATTACTCGTCTTGCTAAGCAGTCACGGAGAGAGGCGCCTGCAGACAGAAGCCATGGTGGATCGTGGCACGGCGTTAACCAGGATGCTGTCTCAACCACATCTCGATCGCATCCGAGTCCGATGTGGTCCAGACATTCTTAAAGGGCTACGATCTTACGTCGGTACACACAGAATGATGACAAGATACATACAGAATAATCAATCTTCAAATGCATCATGCTCTCTCGTTGGGTCCGTACCACTTTTAGCTGATCGCATAACCTTGATGGTTGTGGACGTGTCCAAAGCCAATAACTTTGCTACGGGGCAGTGTTCCGGTGCAGTAGAAATTATATACAGGAGCGACGGATGTAATGCGGAGGAGAAAAGCAATGATGTGCGACAGGATCAAGCGAAGACGTGCTAACAAAGCTGTGAGCGTGGGGGTGGTTAAGCACGATGTCGTATCAGATATCACGGTGTTTGGCTCCGTCCAGCAATGCATGCATGTCTGCTTATCCGGTATGTCGGAGCCCTTCAAGGGGTTTGTAAATATGTACCGGTAGCTTGCCGCCAGCCTATCAGGACCAGTCTGCCATGGACCTATTAGCCGCGATGTTGCTGTATGATATGACTGTATGATATGACTATTCGGTCAGAGGGAAAGGATTTTAAAAAGGACGATGCAAGAGTGGCCTGCTTCTCAGACATGTCGAAGAAGCTTGTGACGAATAGATTGGTGCGCATGAGGCTTGCAGCTGATGATAATGTGAGAGACAAAGGCGCGGCTGGTAAATGCCAAGACTTGGTCGCAGGGCTCGAAGGTCTTTCCAGGACCGAGACCATTGCAAGTGCTAGGGTACTTTCGAGCCGCAAATGATTTAAAGCTCCGGCTCCAGAACATCTGATCCTTGTAGATGTTCTGTCGATGAATGGGAGTGCGTGATATATATTAATAAAGGCGTGTAGCAGCCCCAGAAAATAAAGTCGAGATCGGGGCACGGGTCATGGCGCCGGTTCCACTCCAGAGCTCCGATGCACAGACACAGGTGCCTAGTGCCTGTGAGTAGAGTAGACGACGGGCAGCTATCGCTGTATGAGCTAACCAGGTGATCAATCTTGGTGATAACTCGACCTTGCTGTTTCTTCCTTTACTTTTCCATCTCACTGTTGCTGGTCTTTGATTAGACAGCTTCACCACATACACTGTCCATCCTATACTCAGCACGTCATCGCGGCAACGAAGCCAAGCAGTTCGAGTCATCGGCTTGCATCAACCGCCATCTCACCGCCGTCGATTAGGAGAGGCGATAAGGGATCCCTCGGGACTGGATTGTTTGATCACATCTTGGCTACTGTCAGACACCAATCGCGCCTTGTTACCTAACCACGGGATCCTCGATTCGACGCATCTGTCAGGCAACACCTACCATATACATAGCCACTCTGTTGCCTTGGAGGACCATCATGCACGCGTAAAGCTATCAAGCAAGAGGACCAGACAATCAAGTGTCCCGAAACTACCTGCAATACTCGTTCAATACGGACTCTTCGCTGTCACTATGATGGAGAGCGAGCACATCCTCGACAACACCTTATCGAGCAGCACATAGACCCCATACCCACCGCCCCTTAGCACGACAATAAAAACTACTTGAAAGAGCGAGAAGACTTGATTGATTGATCGGAAGAGCTGGTACACATATCCTCCACCATGCATCAGCATCCTCGTCCCTTTTCGCCCAGGTCCGCAACCTCGACCAATTCTGCCCAGGCCAACCCCTTGCGGACCAACAACGAGAGGGAAAGAGTACCGAGTTGGACACCGTCGAATCAGGACCTCACAACAGAGCCCGACAGGCTTTCGTCAAGGATGCCTCAAGAGCTGCGTCCATTCACCGAAGACGAGAAGTTCCGGTTGAACCAGGTCGTTCAGGTATCACATCTCGACTTCTCATCCCGTCATCGCGTGGGCTAACTGTCTGATCCAGCGTTTCTATTCCAAGAGCGCCTTGACCATTCTTTCGTCTCGTGTCAGTCTTGCTCCCATCGTCAACAAAAATGGTGATGTGAAAATGGACCGATGGGTATGTTCCCTTCCACATCTTTGACTTTGTTCTCCAATGCTAACACAAAGATAGTTCAACACTTTGATCGAAGAGTCTGACGCTGTTAACCAAGCTCTGCGTGATTGGAAGTCGCTTGACTGTTTCGAGGAGAAGCCCTCGGCTCTGGTGATAGAACTCTACCTGGACACGGCTCAATTAGCTCAAAATCAGTCCCTTGTCGCATTGGACGAGGATGAGAGACCATGGGATATCAGTGAGGCCTTGCAGGATATGGGTGCTTCAACCGGACAAGTCTCTTCGAAGCTGGTCTACGAAAGATGGACCATCAGCCTTGACGACACGGCAGTCATGCCGCCATCAGCATTGACAGAGCTCGGACCCAGTATATACAAGAAGGGAGTTGTTGCAATGAGGGCATTGTACACGTACACAAAGTATTTGCCCGCTTGGCGCTTGGGTCGACGAATGGGGAGGCAGGCTGGCAATGGCCCCATGCTACGCCCCAGATACCGCATTGTCGATTTTTCTTCTGTCACTTCATCAGACACCGACACCTTGACATGTCCGCTTTTTCCCTCGGAAGAAGACTCGACCGCAGAGACGTTTCAATTTGCACCACTCAATTGCGTCTTTGGTGCTTTGAGGGTCGAAGTCACTTACAGACGGAATTGCGATTTTTACGTGGAAGCTACTGAGAGACTGCTGTCAACCAAAGCCATGAGTTCCGCCCGAGAGGCCAGAAGAACAACAACGCCGACACAAAGACCAGAAAGACCACACGCACAGTCCGTACCACAACCTCCGCTAACCCATCGTGGCCTTCCACTAGACGATAATTTGGCCAAGGCGACCGGTCTAGGACGTGTGGGAAGTTTGTCCGAGAGGGCATCCAGACTTTCCGCAGATCTATCTGCAGCTCGCAGTGCCACAGATCCAGCAATTACCCGCCGCCCTAGTGTCTCATTCCAGCCCTTCAAGGCTGGCTCGCTCTCCTCGTCTCCAAGCAGCTCTGTTGGACGAACCAATTCATTACTTTCGCAATCACGCAATCGTTCCTCCGTCACTACACTTCCACAGCAAGCGTTGCGCACACCACAGATAGCCAATGAAGCTGTCGTCACATCTTCGGCATCGAGCTCTCCTAAGCCGGCTCCACTGCAGCGCTACTCTAGCTCTTTCAGCAACCGAAAGTCACGTTTTCCGTCGAGCGGCAATATCAAGAATGAAGACGATGGCCTCAGCAGCGGTAGAGGCAGCATATCATCCGTACCACGCGGTTCGGGCATCATACCAGAGCCAGAACCAAGCTCAGCTTCCGGCGATGCCGACACCGATAACATTGCAGAATATTTGAAGCTGCTTGACAGGAACAAAGGACTGCAAAGTTTTAACAAGACAGATCAGGCAACAACGACTCAACGCACTGCGGCCCAATACTCAAAGTTTGCTCGCATGCGAGAGTCCACCACCCAGCTGTCCGAGTCCATGTCATCTTCCTTGATGTTGCAACGCTCATCGTCGACATCCAGCAGGCAGCTGCATAACGTCCCAGGCATGATCGCCGGAAGTTCTTTCTCGACCTCTTCCTCCCCAGGCAAACCGATATCGCCACACACACCTCACATGCCGGCGATACCATCACGACTTAGCAATAACTCCATCATCGCGGACTACTCTCGTGAGGCTGGCCGAATTCGTCCTACTGTTAATCGCGCACCTGACAGCAGAGATGGCTCCATGCGCGCACGCTCCCCACCTCGAGAACATGGAACGCCGGCATCTACCGCCATTGACATTCCCACATCGCCTCGTACTTTCCCTGCGAACCGTCGCTCCTCTTCTGCCGCACAGCAAGCCCGGACACGTCCTGAGATTGACGAGCAGGATGTCCTGCCCTATGGTCTGCGCTCCGCTTCCCTACCCAATGAGCAGGGTGCTGAACTGAGCCTGAGCGAGCTCCTAGCCCAGGCAGATTCAGGAGGCAGCGCGAGCAGACGCCGCCGCGATGCAGGGCCGCCAACGTCAGCAGAGGACGATGACGAACCTCTTCTCTTCGCCTTGGCTGAAGCAGAGTAGACTCTTTACTCTGAATGCCGAACATTCACGACCGATCCGCCTCGTTCGGTCACATATTCTCCATTCTCAATTTGCAAAGACATTCCTGATTTTGAAAAGGACACTGTCACATTTCCATGGCGCTATTTCTCGGTTTAGATTTTGATTCATGGCACAGAATGATATAGCAGCTATGCACTTTTTTGATGCATTCGGGCACGGGTTGGGACTGTATTGGGCACGGACAGAGCATGGAGTTGGATGAGCGCTTTCATATGCTTATCGTCGCTTCTATTTCATTTCGAATTTGCCATAGAGAATGATACCTTTTCAACCATACGAAACATGACACTCTGCTCCTCCTGCCTTTGACCTTGCCATGTACTCGCTGTACTGTAGTATGCAGCTCGTGTCGGTATCTTGTTACCCTACCTCTGCAATCGAAGATGACAGTCTTCTTTTTGCAAGTGGCCCGTCTCTTTTAGATTGATATCTTCCATGTAGCATCCTCAATGCATCGATCCACTATCTCTCGGACCGAGGTGGCCATTGGTGTGTCTTGGTGGTGCGGAGGACCGGAAGGATTTGTCCCGAGCACGGTCGCTTTTCAGACTTCACTCCCTGAGGTGTTGGCACCTTTCTCATCCACTTGGTTTCGCTTTTCGTGTTTCTTTCCCGATGTTCGTACCGTATTTCGCCTTCAATGCATTGTGTACGTGTAATTGTATGCTGATCTCCATTGCGGCATGGTCATGGCCGAGGGTGTGGTAAATACCGACATGCTTCCAGTTGCAAGGGCAGAAGACAGAAGCACTGAGAACGGATCCCAAGAGTAATAAGAGAATGGAAAGGGTAAGAGACTGATGATGATCTGGAGGAAAAGCAAATTGATTTTTGAAGTCTATGTAAGTAGGGATCTCTCGGCTCTCATGTCAAAAGACAAAAGGTTCGTAGCCAGCACCACGTACAGGTGGATCCCCTTCGCTGACCAGGGTCTTACATCACGTGCATCCTTGCTTATTCAGTCATCAAGGATAATAAATGCCCCCACCAACCAGAGGAGGAGAAAAGTGAAAACGATGACAGACACAGTGGATCCTCTGATGCCGTTCGTACGAGTGTCGTGTCGAGCCCTCGAAAATGCGCCATTTGCGCACCGAACATGCCAAAGATTCAGCTCGGGCGACTAGCCCATGCTACAACTCGAGGGCAGAGGTTCGGTACTGTGCAGCAGTGATCAGGACGCTTTTTCCAGATCTCCAGTGGTGTGAATCGGTGAGCGCCCTCACTGCCGCTATGCATGGGCATAGAGACAGCTTGCCCAGCGATTGCCCCGGATCCCACTGTCCCCGAATCCCACGAGTCCGTCAAGTATCGATGGTGGCCGAGACGCCATTCCCATGCAAGCACAGAAGTAGCTGAACACTGGTTTTGGGAGTCTGATCGAGTCTCAATGTAGTGAACTCACTGCTGTCTCCATGCAAGCACAGAGACAGCAAAGAGCCAGCAACAAACATGCTCCAAGAGCCCCAAAACCCAGTGCCCACTGAAGTCTGATCGAGTCTCAAATGTAGTGGCGTCATTGCGATCTCCATGCAAGCACAGAAACCACTGGCCAGCAACAAACATGCTCCAAAAGCTTCAGATCCCAGCGATTCCCCCTGCTGAAGTCTCATCGAGTTCCAATGTCGTGGAATCATTGTTCTCCATACGCAAGCGCAGTAACAGCGTTGATGACCAATAACAACATGCTCCAAGAGCTCTCCAGTTCCCACTTGATAGGCCACACTGCAAGCTGAATCACCAGACGAGCAATACCTGAGATCTCTAGGCCACCTGACATTGCAAGCAATGCAGGAGTTTTGTAGCCAGCACGACGAACACGTGGATCTCTTAGCTGGCCAGGCAACTTCTGGAAAAAAAAGCGACGGCCCCACCAGAATTGGGTTGTTGCGAGAGTCGCGATTAGGAATCACCATGCGTGCATCGACGAGCTGAAAGCTCAGCGACAGTTGTCCGAGTGATCTCGATCAAGATCGCGTGAGACGCTGAAAAGCGAAACACTCCCAAGCTGAGGTAGTCTGAGACCTCTGGAACGCCGAAGCGAACCTTCCCAACATGAGATGATCGAAGAAAGAGATGCAGGACCGATAATTGCAAAGATGCCAAATGATAACGAGTTGTCTCCGAAGATAAACAAGGAATCCGAGTTCTCAAAACCCAAGCGACACCAGTCAAGAGTGCGCAAAATCCCACTGATAGATGGACCGCCATGAACACATCTGCAAAGCATGACAGCTTCAGAAAATTCATGACGCAGCTCCAGCGACGAGTTGTCTCCGAAGATGAACAAGTCGCGAAATGCCCCTGAGCCCCACAATGGTGACTGTCAATGACAGTCGCGAAGGATGATGAATAAATGAAGGTGCAGAAGGATGATGAATAAATGAAAGTGCAGAAGGATGATGAATTAATGAAGAAGAAGAAGGGGGATAAACAAGAATGAAGAAGAGGAAGAAGAAGAGGAAGAGGAAGAAGAAGAGGAAGAAGAAGAGGAAGAGGAAGAGGAAGAAGAAGAGGAAGAGGAAGAAGAAGAGGAAGAGGAAGAAGAAGAGGAAGAGGAAGAAGAAGAGGAAGAGGAAGAAGAAGAGGAAGAGGAAGAGGAAGAGGAAGAGGAAGAGGAAGAGGAAGAGGAAGAAGAAGAGGAAGAGGAAGAAGAAGAGGAAGAGGAAGAAGAAGAGGAAGAGGAAGAGGAAGAAGAAGAGGAAGAGGAAGAAGAAGAGGAAGAGGAAGAAGAAGAGGAAGAGGAAGAAGAAGAAGAAGAGGAAGAGGAAGAAGAAGAGGAAGAGGAAGAAGAAGAAGAAGAAGAAGAAGAAGAAGAAGAAGAAGAAGAAGAAGAAGAAGAAGAAGAAGAAGAAGAAGAAGAAGAAGAAGAAGAAGAAGAAGGAGGATGAACAAGTGTAGAAGGGGAGAGGTGGATGTTTAAATATTGTCGTGTTGTTGTTGCAGTGAAGCGTAAGTGAGAAGAGAAGGATGAATTTTATGTGGACGCGTCCGAATTTATGGGTGGCAGCGCCGGCCAGCCCACAACAAACACAGACGGGATGCCAAGAACTTTATTTCAGAGATTGTGTGTCCTCCCATTGGTTTTTGGATGCCAAGGGGTGGTGTCGCGATGGGATGATCACAGGCGCCCGGCTAGAAACCAGTGTAAGTGCGAGAGTAAGTCGATTCCACTGCGCAATGGTGGAAGATTGGGAATCACCGAGCAAGTATCATTCTTCATGTCTTACTACATCCATTTCCCATCGTTCCCTCACGTAAACTTAGAGGCAGAGAGGTAGAAAGATGAGACCATTTGATGTTCATTGCTACGAGAAGATAGTTCCCATCCCCTTTTCCTGGCAGTGCAAGTCTCAGACGCCTTGTGGGCAGCCATGAGTCTTGATACCACGTCTTCTCGTACCCCTGATCGTTGATCCACCCCCTGTCCGCTCCAAATCCCGCCGGACGTGCACGTAACGAGCCATCTCAGCCATTCCTAGCACAAGCACCACAAGCACCACCTCTGCTCCGCCAGCACACATCCACTGCTCCCACTCCCACTGGCCCATCAAGAATGCCATCGTTCACTCCTCATCCCCACCCTCACCCTCCCCAGTCACACCCCCATTCCTCCTTACCAGCCCCCTCCAAACCTCATCATCCTCATCCTCGAGGTCACCAGCAGTATCGCCACGAGCAGCGCGCGCCACAACCTCATCCCCCTCCAACCCCACCGTATCCCTGATAGCCACCGGAACCTCACTCTCCCCAAGCCCGCGAGTGGTGTTGGCAGAGAACGACTCCCTGGCTTCATGTTGCAAAGCCCAGCGAGTGAAGTTGTCGGCCTGGCGTTTGAAGTTGTCCGCCTGGAGTCTGGAATTGTCGGCCTGCCGTTGAGCAGCGATCGCTCTGGCGCGGGCAGTGTAATAAGCGCGCTTTGTCGTGCGCACGTCTTGGAGGGGATTCGGAGTCCGGCCTGCTGGGGCCTGAGAGGGGGAATTCACGCCCGAAGCAGAATCCGCATCCAAGGGCTTGGTGTTAAAAGCAGGCAGTGAGGACTGCGTACGTGGACGACTCGGCTCAGGCACACGAGGTCGAATAATCTTGGATCGCAAGCTGCGTTCGAGAGAGGTACGTGGGTCCGCGGGTCTGCGTTTTCTGGGGTTGATTGAAGGTGAGTTTAGGAGAGCGGAGAAGTCGATTGCTGCGGGTGCTGGGGGGTGTTAGTCGGAGGCTTTTCGCAAGATATGCAGTTTGCATTGCTTACCCTTTGTGGTTGAGTCGCCCTTGGGGGAGTTGGCTTTGGAAGAGTCGCCCTTGGGAATATCGGCGGACGAGCGGTTTGGGTCGGTCATTGTGGTGCTGAGAGGTCGCTGATGCGGTCGGGATGGCTGCTGCGAGATGGTGAGAAGGTCGCTGAGTTGAGTTGTTCACGGTGTGACGAAGCAGAGAGTGCGATGAGCTGGAGGTGGTAGACGCGATAATGAGCTTCTGATCAAACTACCGATATGTCTACTCTATTGACTGCCGGCCAGAACTCAGCTCGAATATCGATCTGTGGACTGCTGATGTCAAGACTGTCGCGTGTAGAAGGTGAGGAACTTTGTCTATACTTGATGTTGACAAGGAAGTAGAGATGAGGGTGTTCTGCGTTGCAGTGTTGTTGCTATGGAATGGAGGTGGATCCCGACACAATGGTGTTGGGAGGTGTGATCATGAGTGTTGTGACAAGCATGGTGTTATATACGCTACGTGTTGCGGATCTATAGACTGTATCCAAAGCACAACCTGGGTCCCTATCATGGATAGGATATAGACGCCAATGAGTTGCTATCATTAGTGGATGCGCATCACATATGTCTTGTCCTCAGAGGCGTGGCGTAGTCATGACGCACCGTGGTTCTGGATTGTACACGTAGACTGTATTATAAAGCACAACCTGGACGTTTCTGTCATGAGCGGGATATATTCTCAGTGACTTGCTATCATTAATGGATGAATAGTATTTGTCGTTACAAAAAGACACCGACCCTGTGCGTTTCTCCTTGGTGACCGTATGATGTCCAACAAGAATTATCCAATCTACCCGGCATGCACAATATCGACTTGGGATTGACCGTCCTTAAGCCGTACTCATTTCTCCTGGGAACTGCGATGGCTTCGACATTGAATCCAAGTTGTACAGAGCAAATAGTCCACCGTACCAGCTCTCGGATGTGCCTCAAATTTGCCCCGAGTGGTAGACCTTGACTCCGTTGTTACGAGTACACTTCTGAAGCATACCTTCATGCTCATGGTAGATACACTTAGATTGTATGTATGCCGGGGTCTCTGTCTTGAGGGTGAGGTTGGAGAGTTGCGCGAGACTGAGATCGTAGAGAAACGAAGGGTGAAGATGGTCCTTGGCAGAAGATCTCATCATCCACGAGGAGTCAGCATGATGGGCATAGATATCGACCAACAAGCGACGAAAAGGAGAGGTTGGTCGAGTGTTGTCGTAAATGAGCTTTGGAAGCTCAAGATCGAGCACACGCTCGCTGATCAGCTTCTCGATGAACGCATCGATGACCGCATTCTTGAAGGACTTGTCCAGAAGCTTCTCGCCGAGAATGTAGGCCAAGGTGAGATCCTCGAACTCAGTGTCGTTGCCTTTGCCAGAATGCTCGGTGGCGCTACAGATCAGGCCAGAGTAGAGCCAATCTGCATAGATGGAAAAGATGTTGGGGTCATCATCGGGCATCTCGATCACCCTGAAGTGCTCCCCGGCCTTCTCGCTCAACCATTCCTCCTTGACTGCAGCCTTGAAGAATTCACTGTTGCGGATCAAGATGTCTTGGTGGATGCTGAACTCATGCTGATCAGACGCATCATTGCTGACCCTGACACGTACGATCGGCGAGTCAATGCTGTGAAAGATGTCAGTGTGTTCTGGGGCGATATTTGTCATGAAGTACTGACCGCATGATGCTATTGCGATCACGACGCAAGTGTTGTGCAGTGCGCTCGCTTGAGACACTCTGTTAATGTGGATTGAGCACGACATTCACAAAACGAAGATCCACCATGGATTGTGCGCCCAGGGTATAGTCGCTCAGGCGCAGCTCTTCGAAAGAAATGTCTTGGTAAGGATCGACGAAAGTGATAGACTGACAGTGGCTGTGGTACGTGCCAGCTCCATCTTGATGAGGTTGAACCTCTACACGAGGTTGAAAAGTCGCGCTGAGCTTTGGAAAGTCGTGAGGCATTGTGGAGGCGACGGGGCTGGAGTAGCTATTATGGAGCAACCGCCTGATGTTTTAGTGAGCGATAAATTGGAATTTTGCGTGGCGTAGAAGAGGTAGTCGATCAACTGACGAGATTTCCGTCTTCGCGGTTATCGTTTTTCGTATCGAGTGAGTCGCCGTCTGGTAATCAACCATCCAACCAGCTGAATCAGACGCAGAATGCTTTCTGGTGCACGCAAGTAGGTAATTAGGGAAATTTCAAGAGAGCGCTCTCAAGTTTAATTCTCAAAAAGGAGACAGTAACTGAATATAATGGCATCAACTCTGCAGATGTGTACATAGGTATGATTTGAAAGTGGTAGACGTGACAGAAGGGGTCTGTGCTCATGCAGTGTTGACTGGCCATCAACACCTTCCTCGCACGTCGCACGTCACACGTCACACTCCGACTGTCTGGCTCAACTCCTCTGTTCTATTCCAGTAGAAATCAATCGAGTGCACCGAGCTCGTACTGGACGTCGAAGCAGACACACACCACAGAGCATCACTCAATGATGCATCTGTATCAGTCGCTCCGTCCTAGATCAACGGAATACGCGATGACGATAGCGTGTTGGCTCCGACGAAGAACGAAAGGATCATTAATAATGCGGGGCGCACAGGAGAGACGACGCGACCTCTTCTGTGCGGTACTCGCGGAGCTCGGGACTTTGATATCCTGAGGTCGATGGAACCTCGCTGGTAGTGCTTCTTTTTAGCTGCTGGCGAGAGTGTTGGGGGACCTACATATCGTGCACACATGTGAGAACTGATGTGAAGGTAGATTGGCCGCAAGCAAGGAGAGATCACAACTGTGCTCCACGACCTCTGTGAAGAACAGAATTTGCAGTCTAATGGTGTTACAGAATGCATACGCTATATTCTACGCCTCTTGTTCCGAAATTCAATTCAAGATATTTCCACAAACATCCCAAATCCCAAGAAACGAAAACCCCGTCCCGCCCAAAAATCCACCAATCAACAAGCTGACCAAGCTAAGCGCTCAAAAGCTCCGCTGACTAATCCCGCACCTCCGCACCTCCGCACCTCCGCATCTCCATCGATCATCCAACACGTCCAACCTCCTCACCCACCACAACAACCACACGCAAGCATGCCACCACCCTACCCCTGGCACACCTACCTCACCCTCGACAATCTCGTCTCCCTCCTGCACCTCCCATTACCCGTAGCCTGGTCCCTCCCCCTCATAACCCTCGCAACAACGCAAACAACCCGCGCACCAAGCCTGCACTACACCCTCCTCATCGCCGTCGTCTTCACTGCCCTCCGCGTCCTCGTGTGGCTGAACGATATCACTGCCTGGGGAAGTGGAAGGCAGCTAGACTGGCGGGATGAGGTCGTTGTGATTACGGGTGGTGCGGGGGGTTTGGGCTTGGGTATAGCGGGGATTTATGGGATGAGGGGGGTGGGGGTCGCGATATTGGATGTTAGGGCTCCTGAGGGGGGAGGAGAGATGCAGAGCGGAGATGTTGTTGAGGCGTTGGGGGAGAGCGTGAGATGGTATAAGTGCGATGTTGGCGATGTTGAAGAGGTGCGGAGGGTGCAGATGCTGGTGGAGAAGGATGTATGTAGGAAAAAGTCTCGTATTCAATGTCCTCTTTCACTTTCAAAAGACCTGATTATTGTATCCTGGGTCACCTTCTTGAATCAAGTTGTGTGTATGCACGACTCGCTAATACTGGAGAATCTAGCTCGGAACCACGACAATCCTGATAAACAACGCGGGCATCGTGAACGGCCAGCCACTGCTCTCCTTGTCTCCAGCTTCAATCGAGCTAAACTTCCGCATCAACCTCCTCTCCCACTTCCACACCATCCAGACCTTCCTCCCCGCCATGCTCAATCGTCCTCTCGGCGGCACAATCGTAACAGTCTCCTCTGTCCTCGGCCATCTGGGGCCGGCCAACCTCTCCGATTACGCGGCTGCCAAAGCTGGGCTTACGGCTATGCACGCCTCTGTTCGCGCTGAGATAGCTTCGATGGCTTCAGCGGTTGATGCACCGCCTGGAGCGAAGAATGTCCAGACGATTCTGGTTAAGCCGGGGCAATTGTCTACGAGGATGTTTGATAGTATCGAGACGCCCAGTTCGTTTTTTGGACCGGTGATTGAGGGGCATGAGTTGGCTAAAAGGATTGTGGAGGCTGTTGACTCGGGGAGGAGTGGGGTCATTGCTGAACCGCTTTATGCGAGGTATATTGAGTGGATGGGGGTGTTGCCATATGGACTGCAGAGGGTGGCGCGGTGGGCAAGTGGAGTTGATCGGGCTATGCAAGGCTTCTCTGCTTCGAGATAGCCGATCGGGTGATGATGTGTAGATAGATGGCGAATAGGCTTCAAGTATCGAGGAAGCTGCCAAGTGCCCAGATAGAAGCTACAGCAAGGAGTGCGGCAGCGCCCAATGCCTGGTTTGACCATGCGGAGTCCTGATGCAGTGTCCTTGCATTGCCGAAAGCGCTTTTGTCACCCTTTGCGGGAGAGACAGTAGCTTCGGCACGATCAATGTCGGGCATGGCAGCAGCAGTGGTGTTCTTATTCCAGTCTTTCATGGCCTCTCGTTGCCGTTCCATCATGTTACGGAGAGCCTTGAGATCGGCCTTCCACTCAGCGAGAGTGTCTTCCTCGCTCTTGGCTTCATCAACTTCGACACCTTGTACATTGCCAAAGAAGTCGACGACCTTTCTGTTGCGTGCTTCTTGTTCTCCGCCTTCGAATAGGTCGTATCTGATACCTGCATCACTATGCACCTTGACTGGATCATAGCTGTCAAAGAGCTGTCCGAGGGTGACGTTGCTGCTTGTGCTGGTAATCTGCTCTTCGAGGAACTCGAGGTTGTAGTAAGTCCAGCGATCGATGACTGCGACTCCGACGTCCTGGTCTGCGTGATGACTGTACGAGGATTGATGAATAGCCGAGGAGCCGGTGGCGATGATGTTGGGAGTATAGAATGCGCCATACATGGTGTTGGCCTGGCAGGTGTCGATCATGAAGAGAAGCTCATTGTATCTGTGACTAACATTAGTATGCGATATCGAGAAAGAGGCTGACATCTGAGCATACCTCTTCTTCTCCCACATTTGTTCAAAAGCATCAGCAAGATCAAAGGACGATATCTCTTCTGCATCCTGGAACTTCAAGAACTCATTTCCACCATGGCCCGTCATGTAAATCAAGATGTTTGACCTATCATCTGTCATCAATCTTTTCGAGCGAGGATAATCCGCAGGCCATCGATCCGTCAACAGTCGGATGAAGTTCTCAACCGTAACCTCATATCCTCTGTAGTCCACTTCGATACCACCCATGCCTTCCTCTC
Source organism: Delphinella strobiligena (assembly GCA_009982845.1). Taxonomy (NCBI): domain Eukaryota; kingdom Fungi; phylum Ascomycota; class Dothideomycetes; order Dothideales; family Dothioraceae; genus Delphinella; species Delphinella strobiligena. The sequence continues at coordinate 641,535 of JAADKB010000006.1, read as the reverse complement.
CCTTGTCATCGTATAGATCGAGACCTCTTGACTTGTCATTGAAGACGCTTCCAGGGAAAGAGTTGCGAGGATTGCATGCCATGTCATCCGGAAGCATAAGAATGATCTGACTGTCTGGGATACCGAGTCGCTTCACCGTGCGATAGAGTGATAGCGTATTGGCGAGATGACGGTAGTTGAACCAGAATCGCGACGTCGATACGAGCACTGCCCAATTCGATGTATGAGTCGCCGATGCTGCGCATACGAGCAGTGCTACCACCAGCACCATGTACTGCAGCTGAGTCTTCATGGCTGCGGTATTGTGATGATTATTGATGTTTTTGTATATCACTGAACAATAATAATGGAGCTTCACATGTCAGGGGACTTGCTTGCTCAGCCCTATCAAGTACAGTACAGTGCCTCTTTGGGATTAGCGTCCGTCTACCAGTCACTTTGTTTCAACTTCTCTCCCTGGTGCGCACCACCATACATGATTTTTGGTTGAACCATTTTCGCTTACGTATTATTGTATAGGGTGTGGAATTGGATCTCCTGAATGTGCTATTTGGAGTCTGATTGCTCTTGATAATCTGTCCAGCTGCCCACGGCTCTAACAGTAGATGAATTGGTATCAATCATTCGTTGCCATGTCTCTCGATATAACGCCGATAGAACCAGAAAAAAAAGAGACATCTCGACCGGACAGAGGATCAATCAGCAGAGAAGGCGTCTGTCACGATCTTTCCTCATCTTCACTTGGTGTGGACTCCTCATCCGTTTCCTCCTGTTGAAGCGACTCTATCTCTTTGCTGCCATCCTCGTCTCCACCAAGTCCAGTGCTGCTTTGTTCATCGCCACCGTGACTGTCGCGAATTGCCTTGGGAGTGGCCTCAAGACCCCGAGCTTCTCTGAGGCTGGCGTTTTTACCGATGTGCATTATCAGTCCGTGGTCTGAACGAGTGGTCTCTCTAAACTTCTCCCGGAATCGAGGAAAGATTGTCGTCTTGATATCCGCCGTAGATATGCCTGGATTCTTGACGAGCTCATCCCTCAGCCACTTCGTCTCTGTGTCTGTATACTTGACCATGGCCCTGCGTCTGAGCTCGCCACCCCACTTGATCCTGGCGCGGCGCTGAGTCTGCAATCGCCATCTGTTCACAACCTTGACAGACATCTTGCTATTCCAATCGACCTGGTTATGGTAGTGCACAATCCTGCTTTCTCCGTTTGGACCAGATGGAACTCGGATCATGGGAGCGCGTGGTTGATTCACACGGAAATAATCCTCTTCGTCCAGCATATTTGGAGGATCGTGCTCGCCGCTATATGCTTCGTTCTCACTCTCGGACGCTTCAGACTATAATGTCGTTAGAACATGTGCATACCGTTACATCATCGTTGACTAGTCACCAGCGATGCAGCCTTGCGCTTCCTCGACGTGGCCGATTTCCTCTCCTCGGCGAGCTCGCCTAGCTCTTCGTCAACTTGTTCTAGAGTTGACATTGGCTCGCGCGTGGAAACTGGCTCGCTGAAGATAGCAAGCGAGCCATGGTCGGGCTCCGCAAGTGCGTGACCGATAACAGCGCGTTTGAAATCCATGCGGTGGCTGTTCATGAGCGTGCGAACAGCTCGAGCATCTCTGAATTCAACGGGTTCGCTGCTCATGTTGACCTGGGAATGCAGTTGTGGATTATGCGATCTGTTGATCAAATTGAGAAGTAAAGGTCTCGCTGCAATTATATACGGACATGGTCGTGTGAAAGGTGACACGCAGCACGGGGTGAATATCTGGGTTGCTGGGAATGGTGTATGGAGCGGGCCCTACTGTATACCACGAGCAGTTCTTGGCATGATACTACGCCCAGTGACGCCTCAGGTGATAAAGACTCCGCCACGCTCTGTGAGTATTACACGTAAGATGTGGAAGAATGCGACTCAAAGACTACGATCGCGTCATGCAGGCATAGTCATAGGGATATCATCAAGTCTTTACGACTCTCTTCTTGATACCTGACATTTCAGATTCTGGATATGTTATACCTATGCCTGCAAGCTCTTAGGCCGTGCTCCAGATCTATGACTAATTGAATATAGGATCCCGCCGAACTGTAGTCAAATTTGCTCGATCATTCTGAGGGGCGATAGTATTCAGCTCACATGCCTTCTAATTTCTTTGACTACTTGTCGCATGAAAGTTCTGAAGCACCACAGGACTGATCTGTATCTGTGTAGTCACAACCAATTCCCCATTGTCTATTAGACATAATAATGCCTAGTCTGTGCATTCGGCAACTGAGACCCATGCCCTTCCCCATTCCTTGTTCGCACGACGTTCGGCCTGCGTACGCCAACGATTGAGATGATGGACAAATTCGGAGCTTTCCCAGTCGACTGGGTTCTTGGAGCACCTTTTCTTCGTTTTGTCCGTTTGGGCCACAGGGAATACGAATACAGGGGAGTCCGGGGTTATAGTCTTCCGGACCGATCATGTTCGCCGGATCGTCGTCTTCCACTTCGTCACCTGTGGCATCGCCGTTCTGCACCAATATATCTTGGCCTTCTTTTGGAGCCAGAGATGCGTCACCATAGAGACATCTTTCCTACAGCATGGAATTGCTGGGGATCCATTAGCAGATAGCCAGATACCCGGGTTACGAGACCACCTCACCTTTGGTTCCTTTGCTGAGGCCGCCTTCTCGTCGGATCCAAGAGCCGGTTCCTCACATGCTTTAGTTTTCAAAACTGTCCCACTGAATTGCAAGGGAACTCCAAGGGTGAAGAGTCCTTTGTGGCAACTAGTCGTCGTAGGATGCAGGACTTTGAAGTTTTAGAAAGCAAGAAACTTGTTGCACACTCAATTGCGCGACAATTCTCTGATGGAGGACTGGAATTTCCAAGGTTAATAGACCATTCGACCCGACCATTCCGTGGTGTCATCGCCAGGGATTATATCAGTCTTGCTTTGGGGTTAAATGCGAATATCCACCTCCGCAGGAGATATATGGAGGTGTTGTCGCCTCAGACATCTAATCCCGCCGTATCTCTCGTCACGACATATATATCTAAGATGGATTTTGACTGGATTCAATGGCTATCGGAGAATAAATGAGATGTCCAAGCTCTTATAGACACATCCCTCTTTGACAAAGGGAAACGGCAACATAGCGGGATATCGAGAGGCATCTACACTCCCTCAGATGTACCACTTTGTCCAAGGCTGCTTTCACCATTTATAGCAATATCACAGGAACTATAAAGACCCCTCTAGCACCGGCCATGGTGTTATGAAGGCAAGAAAAGTCGAACAGTAATTCTGACAATAGCCACTTCCGCACCCCCAGGATCAAGGCGACAAAGCAACATACCCCACCGACTTCTCAACCCCTGAGCTACCCTTTACCACACTAATATCCTCACCCAGTATCTAGCATTCCAAATCCCCCTTTCTCCGGTTTTTGATTTGAGGATCAGGCAAGTGTATACAGGTCAGTGGCGGGGTGGTAATTGCGGTTCCCGCTTGTTGCAAAACTCTTCCTGCTTGGCTGATGAACGTTTGGTAAGCTGCTGGTGCAATTTGGATAGCAAGTTCGCTACTTAATTACCTCCAGTGGTCATTTCCTCCGGGTCATTCCAAAATGAGATCGACAGCCCCGGGATCGGCTTCCCTGTTCTTGAGTTTTTGGGACCAATTCGTTGGAGATGTGCATGGTATCTGCTAGTTTAGTTTCGATCTATTCTTCTTCTTGTTTCATCAGTTTATTCGATCATGGTGTTGAAGATTAGTATTCATAAAGGCGACAGTGCACTTAGTGCACTTCAAGATGCGGGCGGGGGGTTGGCTGCAAAGTCGGTGCCTCTTTTTCTCTTTCTACATAATCAAAGACACGACTATGATAAGGGGTCAACACTCAACAGCAGGGACATGAGCGCGAGTATATGGTCAGATGAGAACTAAGACACCTATGTCTGATTAGGACGATGTCAGAGGCGCAAAACCCAGCAACCGTTTATGGGAAGGTAGGGTGACACGACTGAACCAGGATGGTCACACCTCCACCACAATTAATATTCTCCATACTTCGGCATCACGGACGTTGTCGGGCGGTGACCCTAGCCAAAAGGCCGTACGATCCCTCGCTAGAGTGACCATAGCCATATTTCAGCCCCACAACGTACATATGCTCATTTGTCCAATATTATCCTGAATGCAAATAATGGCCAATACTCCGCTGGATCTATTGGATCAGATTTCAATGTACCTGGTCATATATGTAGAGTATGCAGCAGTCCAAAGAGGAATTTGTCACGGTGTGAAATGACGAAATTTTCAAAAGTCTCGCGGAATTTTGCTCAATACACGAAGCGACTCATACATCAAATCTAGCACAATCAGACACGACGAGACTAGGATCTCTAAGGAAACAGTCCATCAATGCTATGCTAACAAGAACAGAATCGCCATGCGAGAAAAGAACGCCGCTTTGCTTATTCCCCAGACCTCCATTGTCAACCCGACCACAAGAACAAAACCTCTAGTACGTCGACTTCAGTGCGAACATAGAGTAAGTCAAGGTCTGGAAATGGTAATGTTCCTTCCATCCTCGTCACAAGCTCCGGCTCCAGCTTCCGAGCGCCTTATTCCGGCTGCACATGCCTTGCAACCTTCGCGACAACCCTTCCCGCCTTTGCCTGTTGGTTGTCAGTATTCAATGGCATTTTTCATGAGGGGGGGATAAGAAACGTACGTCTGAGATGGGGGAGCCAAAGGGGCTCGACGATGGGTTGTTTGTCTTCGTCGTCGTTGGTGTCGAGGTACTCTTCGTCATCGGGATCGTCGATGTGCTCGTCATCATCGGCAGTATTGAGAACTTCGTCGTCGTCGGTATCGTACACAATAGTGGTTTCAGAAACGTCGTCTGCATCGGAGCCGAGATCGTTCTGGTTGGTGATGACGGCGGCAGGCTGGGCGGGGAGTACGTTGGAATCGACAGCATCGACGGCACTGACGGCCTCGGATGTGTTCGAGAGACTCATCGCGATTAAAGTCTTAGCAGCTTCGTCGATGTCCGTGTTCCTGGTCAACGGGGTCTCTTTGACCTTGTCATCCTTGCGAATTGGCTGGCGCTCCCGGGTTTTACTTGAGACCAGGGCAATGCGAGAGCTACGGACTGGCTCGAATGCGCCTTGTCTCATGGCGGTGAGGATATCCGCTACCTCCATTGTGTCTGCTCCCCTGTTCCATGTGGTCTGTGTGTTCATGTTGTCGACTGACTCACTGACTTGCTCTGGCTGTTCAAATGGTCAATGAATGCAATTGCGCAAGAATGGTATAAAGTTAACCTCAGTCTTTGTTTCGCGCTGGAGACCACCATCTTCGTTCTGTGTGTTGGAGATTTCGTGGGTATTCTGGCTGGGACTGGCGATGGAATCGACCGCTTCGGTAGTTGGGTAGTTCTGGTGAGCCTGGGCGGACACGACCGCAGCGTCCAAGACCTCCGCCACGATCGACTCTGCGATCGCGTCTTGGTTTTGCTTGTTACCGTCGGTGGCGCTCAACATGGTATTCGGTTGCGAAAGATCTCAGGCTATGCAGGTCTTGTGTGTTGACTGTTGAGGCGTTGATCTCTGAATGTCGTAACGAAGCTTTTATTCTGGGAATATTAGCATGTTCATGCGTAGTGAATTTGATTGAGTAGATAGGGAAGGACTTGGTAGGCGGCGCGATGTGAATGCGTGTTCATGTCCAAAGGTTGGTGGTCTAGCCTAGAGACCTGACTGAGCCCTGCTAACGTGCTTAGAAATTCTATCCGATCATGAATGAACCTAACGAGTGGAATCTTTATAGATTCATGATACAGTATGAAGGATCTACTCAAGCTGATTACCGATGAGCCTTCAAGGATTGGAGAAGGCGCCCGTGGCTTTCCTTTCGAGGTGCCTTTCTAGGCGTAGTCTTTATCACCGCCATCGCACGCCGGCTCTCATTCGAAATCACCATCATCGGCATCATTACCATCAGCCGCTTCTGGGTGCTCCATGTCTGAATCCTTCGCGGCGGTATCGATCTTACTTTCTCCCTGTTCCTGGAGACCATGCTCATCACTGTCTTCGTGCCGACTTTCTCCCTCCTCCTGAGGGTCGTACTGGCCACTGTCTACATTTTCCTTCTCATCTTTAAAGTCACTTCCCTCTTCGAAGATCTTCCTGGGCCTGGGCAGAGCCTTCTTTTCCTCGCCGCTTGTAGCTCTATCGTCAGCGCCAATGTCACTCCCCCTCTTACGCTTATTGATTTTGAGCACAAGCGCACGAAAACCATTCCAAGTGCGAGCCTTGCGAGGATACTTCCCTTGAAAAGCCGGGAAGAACACATTCTTTATGTCTGGCCAGCTCATATCCGGTTCCTGCCGGAGACGTGCGACGACCCAGCCTCTCTCTGCAGCAGTGTATGGAGCGCCTCTAGTACGTTTCTCCACTTGACTGCGTTTTTCGGCTTGAAAACCGAAGCGAACACGTGCACGATTGAGTGTCTGGTCCTAGTGGTAGGTCAGCAGATTGCGAAAGCCTGGAGGCTTCAGTGAGTGGAGAGGAGGATGGCGCATACTTTCCACTGGTTCAGACTCTGGATATCGTCTTCAGAGGAGAAATCCACCGTGAAAGGTGCCTGAAGTCTGCCCAAGCCGCCTCTTTCATCTGACGGTACCCAGATCTGTAATAGGCGTGGTTCGTTAATCTTAAAGAAGATTTCCTTGGGTGGAAGCATTTCGGCGGGTATGAAACCGGTGAGAATGGCACCGTCTTCATCATCTTCATCGCTATTGTCGTCGGGCTCTGCTTCATCGGACTCCGCTTCGGCCGCAGCATTGTTTGAGACATTGGTTATTCTCCTAGAAGAACGACCAACGACATAGCCATCAGATAAAGTTGCGCGTCTCCCAGATCGACGACCAGCACCAGCCTTCTCATCACCCTGTGATCCATTATTGTATGCAGAGACAGTCGCTCGAGCTGCCTGTCTCAGGGGTCTGCCAGTGGCAGAGAGCACAGGTGCTCGCGCACAGGACGCGACCAACGCGTATGAGGAGAACAACCACTCGCGGGCACTTCTGGGCGGATGACGCCGTTCCCAGTCCGCGAACTCCGTCTCTCTGTGCTCCCGACTCGCGCGGACTTGTGGAAGATCCCTGTACTTCAAGAATTGTCGGTGTACTTCGCCATCGGAAACCCTCTCGTGGTAAATCCACTCTCCCGTGTTCGGATCTTGCCGCGGCATGTGTGGGTGCGGCGGCAACTCCATCTCTTCTGCAGGCGACTCGGAGTGTCTCGATCGAAGAGACATGTTGGTATCAATTGTGGCTGGCTATTTCTTATATGTCAGCGCGTTCTCATCTGGCGAGCTTTTCAGATGTCTACGTGGATCTTACCCTTTCAGAAGGTATATCGAAAGAAGGCTCTTTCAATTCTTCTTGTACAGAGATTCACCCGTCGGCCATGCGATCTTATCCGCGCGTAAGAAAAGGGGATGAGAAGTGTTTTGTTGTGTAGGACATGCGTTGAGAGGACGACAGACGGATCAGTGGATCAGTTGATATCTTCGAAAGAACGGAAGTCGATGATCTTTCTACCGACTACGGAAGTGTTGCGATTTCGAAAGTGATGGACGAGAAGGAACTTTTATGGTCGATGTGATTTTGATGGGAAAGGAGTATAGGTGAAATCCTCACTTGCGCTCACCCACATTCACGTTTCACGAACACTTTTTGACCTTGGTCGGACGTCTCTAGATTCTTCCGGACTGTCCATCTTTGCCCCAACACTCTCCAGGAGAGGTGAGCTCGCCGTAGAGTATCTGGCGTTGTTTAGGATATACTCTGGTCACGCCGTGTAACCAATAGCCATCACAGCAATAAATCAAAGTAGAAGCCTGGAGGTTTGCAGGGAAGGACAGCGTTGGGCATGGAGAGGATACAGTGTTGCGGGTTTCCAGTCTACGCCTGGTTGAATCTCCCAGCGTGACGATGATCCTGCTTCATCCTCAGCAACACATGTCTGTCGCTAGGTCAAATGTAGAAGGTGAAATCAGATAATCCCTAATACAGTAAGTTTCGGACATGATCTGCGTTAACTTGTGTGACGGCTAACAGAGCGATAGTGAGGTATACAATGATAAGAGAGGGTCAAGCATAGACTACGGAATGTTGTTGACGAAAAAAACGCGTCCGGCTCACGATGCAGACTTGGTCTCGTTCACTGCTCGTACTATCACAACTTCATGTCCTCTCCGCAACACGAGACCTTCGCCGAAAAGAATATCTGATGGCATTACTTTCTGAGTCCATGACAAGCTGAGATCGGCAGTGTTCTCACGACTCATATGTAAGCTCTTTCGGTCCGTGTGGAGTAATACCACAGACAGCGTCAGGGATCGATTGAGATCTGGGGACTGGGACTCTGAAGATGCCAAGTGACCGAGGGTTTTGTGATCGATGGTCAGGTGGATACGTGGAGTGTGGATTCTTAGATACGCCCCTGGTGTCAGGACAATGGTGAGAAGGCGACCCTGTATGAGAGTGTGCGATTGCCCGCGAGAAGACCGTGAGCTTGACTGCAGAGAAGACGAGTCGAATGACTGTGTATATGGGCTATTACTCTCCACATCTGGAGGTATGATCGAGATTGAGGATACCCGGGATGATTTGTCTGATATCAGAGCATGAGTGCCCGACGTGGTGGCGCTGGAAGGAGGCTTTGGAACGAGCGATATCGTACTTTGGTCCTCCATGATCGTCTCGCATATTCGAGGAGGAAATGTATCGGTGGTAAAGTCTTGTGCCGACAGTGAGGTTGGCTGCATGCTCACGAGCAGGCCGTCAAGGTTGTGATCTATGTGTACTCCCGTTCGTCTAGTGGAATCGTTGGTGGCGGATACTGATACAGAGGAAGCTGTTTGTGATTGAGGAATAAATATGATACTCTCGTTCGCATCAGGCAGAAGAAGTCTGGGCTGGGCGATGCAGATCCTGATTCTAGTCTCCAGGGCTTCGCTGGCGGAACGCTGCGGCAAATCAAGTTCAGCTATCGTGGGGGCCCAACGCGTATATGATACCCTGTGAGATCATAGGACGTAGAATTGACCATATACTTCCATGAATAGGTTGCAAAGAACACAGGCATTTTTGTTCGAGCAGATAACTCGAGGTCATGGAAAACTATTCCCTGGTTTCTCATAATGGAAGATCAGCTGAATCTCGGCATGAATTCGTTTCTTATGCTTCGCATCCTTCTGCACTTTCTGCCCAATAGTCGATACATGCATCCCGAGAAAAAGATTCAAGTTGTGTCTTAAATCAATGCCAATACCTGGATTTGTCTGACTTGTCATAAGTGAGCGGCTGAGAATGCCACATTTGCACGAAAGTGGATCGGGGCCAGATAAGCTAGTATGAAATGGCCTACTAGAGACTTCTTGAATGTCAAGTTTGCGGAAAGAGGGACCGGTACTGAGAAAGCTTTTCGGACTGTTCAACGACACGATAAGTTTCAGTGCCCGACCACGGTGATCGACCATCTGGTATCGCATCAAGGCGGCGGTAAGGTCGAGGGCACCAAGTATCGACTCGATCAAGAGTGGTAGGACATTGAGAATCTCCATTCCCTGCTCTGTACGGGCGTTGTCGCTGCTAACAGCTTCGAGCTGTGCAAAGGTCTTGTCCAGTAGTTCTACATACTTTCCAAAGTCTTGAAGTTCCTGGTTGTCATCTTTGCATTTCAACAAGTCCTGCATCCTGTCGCAGTGCTGGTATGATTGGACGTCATTTCTTCTGGGATCTTTGTGATGGATCCGCATGGCATGAGCGTAAGCGCCCGAGTAAACGCAGCTGGCATGGGGCTATGACCCGCACTGTGCAGACGCTTGCTTTGCAGGATACCTCGAATGCACACAATACGGACAGTAATTCTGTGTATAGTAAGCAAGTCTGAAGGCGTGGTATGCAAAGTCCTCTGTATGTGCATGTTGAACCGTGATGTATTTCGGAAGGTGTGAAAGTGAAGTCGACGCCGAGCGCTGCCCTGCCGAGGCACGCCGTCCAAACGTAGAAAGTGTGACCGTACCGGTCCTTCAACTTACAAACATCACTGTGAGAAAATCTTTCATTAGAGGGAGAAACAGAAATGAGACTTAGTAGCTTTGGTGGCAATGAGTAATATGCAGTGACTTTTTTTCATCTGGCTTCGTAACGTGATCTTTATCTAATCTATCATGGTCTAAGCATCGACCTGCTCAAGGAGGCCCGCAGCCACGGTGGCTCCAGCAGCTCTGAGAACAATCCTACCGGGCACTTCAAGCGGGACAGCAGTGTCAAGCTCGACTCTAACCCTGGCCACGGCACCTGGTTGCACAACTCTGGGCTTCTTCTTTTGTACGTCCCCACTAGACTTGTCCAGTACTGCCACGAGCCGCGTGATGCGGCCAGGAACATGTAGACGTCCTCTGTGAACATCTACTTGCATCGGCAGAACGTGCTCAAAGGCGAGAATTTTGGTTGTAAAGGACTTGATGTTGCGGATCGGCTTGCGGGTATCACACAGCACGTCTGCAATGCGAAGGTGTACGGGATCGATGTCGCTAAGGTGGAGAGTGACGATCTGGCCGGCGACCGCCCAATCCGCAGGTTCGTTGTCAATTTCGATCCCCTTGACGGTCACAGTCTCACTAGCAGGCATTGCCAGGAGCTGATCGCCCACTTGAAGACTACCGCCTTCGATCTTTCCGGAGATGGACAGTGGGTTTGTAACGCCGCCGCGGAATATGTCTGAAATGGGCAGGCGGAGAGAGGAGCTGACAGCTGCTTTTGCGGGCTCAAAGGACTCAAGTGCTTGAACTAAGGTTTGACTGCCTTCGACGCTGGTATACCATGGCGCTGCTTCCGGGGCAGGTGCGACGACGTTCTCGCCTGTAAGGCCAGAGCAAGGAACAAACGCGATGTTCTTGCCTTGGAAGCCGGTCTTTTCGAGAAAAGCAAAGATCTGTTGCTTGATTTCTTCAAAACGGTCTTGAGACCAGTTTGCGCTGTCCATCTTGTTGACAGCGACGATGATGCGCTGGCAACCCATGCTGCGGACGAGCTGAGCATGTTCACGGGTCTGTCCTTTGAGCCCTGCTTCGAAGCTGTTGGTACTGGCGTCAATGACCAAGACAGCAAAGTCGGCCTGACTTGCTCCCGCTATCATGTTGGGAATGAAGTCCCTGTGGCCTGGCGCATCAAGGATTGTGAATTTGGTCTTTTCAGTTTCGAAATTGTTGGTGGCGATGTCGACGGTGACACCGCGCTCGCGCTCATCGGAAGTGGCATCCATGACCCAAGCTAAGGCGAAAGAAGACTTTCCGATATCTGTGGCTTCCTTCCGCAACTTGTCGATGGAGCGTTGGTCGATGACTTTGAGGTCGTACAGAAGACGTCCCATGAGTGTAGACTTGCCGTGGTCGACATGACCAATAACGACGAAGCTCGCACCATTCTTTCTCCCAGCCTTTGCGTATTCTGCGAGGACGTCCAGGTTCTTGCTTTTGACTCTGTATTCTGTGAGCCTATGCACACCCGCGAGGCAAATCTGTAACTCTCTGAAGACTACGAGATAAGACAAGACAAGACTTACTTTACTGGCGCGGGAGTGTCTTCCACGCTCAAACCCGACACTCCATTAGTCACGCCAGCAACGGACACGGAGTCTTTCTTCTGGCTAGATTGCTTCTTTGCAGCTGAGGCTGTCCTTGGTCAGTCTGGATCGCAGTATGGCGTTTGCTATCTCGCCGAACCTTTTGCCTGAGCCTGTAGCACGACATCATCAGGGCTTGGGCCTGCAAAAGGATTGGCGTTAGCAAGACATGTATCACTTCCATAGAGAGTTGGAACAATGTTTTCTCTGAAATGAGAGGAAGATTCTGCATGAATGGAAGGTCTCCTCTCAGCACCGCCGCACATGGCTTGAGCAAAGATGGAAGGAGCAGCCCGGACACTTGGTAGAGTTGCGACAGGGGCTTGGGGCTGTTGGATGGTTGACTCTGATGGAGTCGGGCGCCTTTCGGCGACAGGAGGTGGTGGCGAGGGGCTCTTGCGCTTGCGGATTGGATAAGCGCGTTGTGATTGCGGAGGCAGATTCTCTTGCTCGGTGGGCTGAGGTTGCTGAGGATTGATATGTTGCGTGGGTTTGCTACCCAGGCGATCCAACAATGACAGAGCACCAGGTAGTTTGTCCTCGTTTGCGGCTACGTTGCCCGTCTTTTGCTCAGCTTCCTTCTTCTTTCTGGCAGCAGCCAAGGCAGCCAGCTTGGACGGCTTTCCACCTGGCGCAGACCCGCCCAACAGCCGTAAAGGGGGATAAAGCGGCTCTACCAAGATTGTCCCCCTCCTCTCCTGAGGTACATTGAACCAAGGTACATCCTTGAAATAGTCGGCGGCTGTCAAGGGTTTATGTGGCCAATCTGCACAGATTTACTGTCAGATACTGGTGGCATCGGCATCGTCGGTAGGAGGAGGAGGGTTTTGCAGGATGCGAATTGGTGCCTGTGCAAGTGTTTCCGGGGCCATGGATCATGTTACGGTGCGGCGGTGCTCGTTCGAGAAATCAAAGAAATTCTTGGCTCACCACTCTTTGTCTGCACAGGGGCAGCTTGTGCAGCAGATGCGGCAGCCTGGTCAAACTTGGACACCTGTTTTGGCTTTTGCTGCTTCGTTTGCTGTGATTGTTGTGGTGCGGCTTGATCTGCAGGCTATCAGTATTTCTGCAGTACAATGAGGCTTGGGAGTAGGGACCGACTCTTCAAGTAAGTCACGGATTTCCCGACATCATAGTAATAATGCCATAATGCTTCTTGTATTTGTGCGTCAGTGAAGAAGCCCTGTTGTTCTGCTCCCAGCGCCTCTCGAACATTGATTGTTCCCACTCGCATCTGCTCTTTATCCTCAACACTGAGCTCTTCATTGCCTCTATCCGTAGCGCCCTCGTCGCCGTAGTAGTCATCTTCGTCCGAGTAGTCTAGATCGTCCTCGTCGTACGCGATGTCTTTTACTCTGCGGTGGGCCATGGCGGGCGTATGGCGTTAGATCGAGCTTTGTCTTTGGTGGTACGTCGAAAACCGAACGCGGAACGCGGAACCCGTGAGATGCGAGATAAACTCTTTTAAAAAAAAGAGGAAGTCTGTCAATGGCGTATTCAGATGAGTTGAGTCACGCTCTTGAATCCGCTTTCACTGTGGCCGGGCTGCGGGCAAGGCGGGGCTGTTGGGTATCAAAATGTGCCTTCTCTTTTCAGCCTTGGTGCTTGCTGGCTAGCCAATGTTGCAACTCAATACAATCCAGGCACAAAACAGCTCTGATTCTCTCTTCACCAATGGCATATTGACTCGCGGTGTCGCTGATGGTGCCTGGCAAATATATTCCGCTAATCATGCCGTTTGCTGTTTAAGCTTACCAGAGTACGTCATGAGTCTCCGAGCTTGGCAGTTTCTGCCGGGCGTCTCGAAACGTTTATACGACTCGAACATCTCTCTTCAAGCACGTGGGTTAAGATTATGCCATAAAGGTCTTGTGTCCTCGACCACTTCTGAACTAAATCCGCTTCTTGGCCAGATCAAGGCACAAGAGATGGCTGATTTGCTTCCAACACACGTCGTGCAAGCCCAATTGCGCACCGTGACGACGTGCTTCTTCCGTCGAACTTTTTTCAGCCGATCCCGGCATCTTCAGCCTTGCAATGCTTGGTACAAGTAGATAAGAAGGCCAACTGCCCATAAACAACATGTAGGCTCATGTAGGAACACCTCTCTTCTCGTCTGTCATCATGATTTCCCCAATTGCTTTCTCAGCTCTATCGGTTTTGGCCGCCAGTGCTCCAGCACTTGCTGCCTCTTCCATAAATACCACTGTCATTTCAGATCTCAGTGTCATCTCTCAGTACTGGGGCCAAATCTCTCCATACTCTGACAATGCTGAGAACTACTTTGGCGTTGACGATGTCGGCTTGCCCAATGGCTGCCAGATTGAGCAAGTTCATACCCTCCAGAGACACGCAAACAGATTCCCAACCAGTTCTACCGAGGATGGTATCAACGACGAGGACTTTGCTGCCAAGGTCCTGAACTGGACTGAGGCGAACCCATCAAAGGCCTTTACTGGTCCATTGGCTTTCCTCAATACCTACAGATACATTATGGGAGAAAGCTACCTCACTGGGGAAGGTGCCGCCACCGAGTTTAGCTCCGGTGTTGCATTCTGGAACCGCTACGGAAGGACTCTGTACAATGCCTCTGTCGGCCAGGTTACTTACAACCCTACCGCCGCCAATGGGACTGCCCGTCCCAAGCCCGTTCTCAGGACCACCAGCCAGTCTCGCATTGAGAACTCCCAGATCAATTGGGCCTTGGGCTTCTTCGGTACTTCTTTCCAGGTAACTCCCGATCCCACCTTGAAGAATTTCACCGATGGTGGTCTTTTCGATGTCGTTATCATTCCTGAGGGCGGTACCGAGAACAACACCCTCGCTTCTTACGACTCCTGCTTCAACGACGACCTCAACAACATTGGCTACATTGGTGACTCGGATCTGTATTCCTACATCCCTATCTATCTGAAGAACGCTACCGCTCGCATTCAGCAGTATGTGCCTGCCGGCTTTAACCTCACCACTAACGATACTTATGCTATGCAATCTATCTGCGCTTACGAGCAAGGCTACATTGGCCAATCCGACTTCTGCGGCCTCTTCACCGAGGACGAATGGGCTGGCTTCGAGATCACCCTGGATATCGAGTACTACTTCGACTACAGCTACGGTAACCCCACTGGCCGCGCTCAAGGAATCGGCTATGTCCAGGAACTCCTCGCCCGTCTCCAAAACCAGTACATCACCTCATCCAACAGCTCCGTCAACAGTACCATCACCAACAACCCCACCGACTTCCCTCTCGGCCGTCCCTTCTACGCTGACTTCAGCCACGACGACATTCTCATCAGCGTAATGACCGCCATGTCCATCGACTACTTCCGCGAAGCTCCCAGCGCCACTCAATTCCCCCCGACGCATCGCGCCACTTCAACCTCGGCCACCTAACCCCCTTCGGCGCCCGCCTCATCACCGAAGTCATCGGCTGCTCCACTCCCAACCCAACCGCCTTCCACAACCACAGAACCCAATACTACCCCACTCAATACGGCTACAACGCCGCAAACGCCACAAACAAGTTCATCAGAATGCGGCTGAACAACGGTATCCTGCCCTTGAACACCATCCGCGGCGGTTACTGCGAGGGCCGCACCGACGGGCTTTGCGCAATGAGCAGATTCGTTGCGTCCCAGAATGCTTCGTACGCACTCAGCAATTACGACTATGCTTGCTTCGCTAATTACACTATTGTCGAACCTTTCAATATGAACGATTATGACGGCACCATCTTTGCCGGCGAGGCTGGCATTCTTGACGGCGTCCCCTCTTCGTGATCGCTGTTGATTTTCTTGTAGCAATAGCGTTTAAATATGGCTTCGGGTTGTCTAATGTGTATATATTGTAGTGTAGTACATAAACGCACCATCAGTCGGATTAATCGTATGTATATACTCACATATCAGAAACGACCAAAACTCCCGCATCATTTGGCAATCCAATTTTTTGCATTCGTGACTTCGTATCAAGCGTTGCAAACCCTCATCTGCACTCTTCACAACTAGCGACTCCTCTCCCTCCCTCCCTTCCTCCCTCTCACGCCATCTCACCCTCGGAAATGGTCTGCTGCGCTACATTTCCGCCACCGGACTCGCTTTTACTTTGTCGTCGGAATATCTTCTTGGCTGCTTCTTTTTTGCTACCGCTGCTGCTGCCGCCGCCGTTCTCGCTGGAATTCGAGACCAGAGAGAAGAGGGAGGAGCGGCGACGAGTACGGGTATTTCGTGGGGATGTGCCTGCTTTATTGGAATTAGAAACTTACTAGGCCTAATTGGTCTGTGGGATTTGGTGAGGCGGTGACCTTGGGGGGAGGGAAACATCTTGGGAAATATGAGGTAGGTGCGATTGGAATGTATTGGTGACGCAGCGGTAGTGGAGTGGGATACGAACCTTCTGAATTCGTCTGCGTTCTTATTAATTTGAGTTCTTTTTCTGCATTTACACGGTCTGAGGGGCGGCCTGGAGGGATATGGGTGTTAGTCTGGGTTCGCGTGTGAGTTGTGATAAATGTGCAATGCTAAGCGTGCATAAAATGTGAGTGACCGGGATGCAAATGCGATAGGAAAGCGGCCGATTAGCAGGACGGATGCGGTGATCTGATCCCTAGAGTATAGACCTGGGGGTCCACGATAGCAGGACCATTCTTGTGCACCTTGCTCAGAAGTCGGGCCGGACTGGTACCTGAGCTAAGGGCTTGGAAAGGGCTTGGAAAGGGCTTGGAAGGAGCCGAGGGAGGCTGAGAGCTTGGAAGGGCAGATCGTTCCGTCTTTTGGTACGAGGCGACAAAGGAAAATGTGGAAAGCGAAACACCGGAACACCGGACCATCAACAGGCATGAAAGAGATCGATAGACATACGTAGATTGCCAGCTCCGCCGATACCATACGAGATAGGACGCTCCGAGTGTTCCATGACTACCCTTGCCGTACGAAGGGAAGCGAGACGATCCGATTCAACCAGTGTAGGAGTATCACTGTAAGTCGACCAAACAGTATCCTCACTGGATCTCAATGGTATGTCTGTATTGGCGACTGAAGCGTTTCCTTCAAAAATGGGCCGCAAGAGTCCAGTTGAGAAGGGAAGACGGCGATGTCGTCTCGTAAGCATCTAAAAGTATATGCTTGGTTTGCTTATTATTACACTTTAGTCGGCTGTAAAGCTACCTGGCTGCACTGCATGATCGGAACACGAAAACCAAGACATTGCAGATGCAGGTGCTTGTAGAGCTTCTTATGTAGCCGGCTTGGCGATAATGGAAACATGCTCCAATCTTGTACACTCTTCTTGTCTATTGTTTTGTAGGCGAATTGGCGTTCCAGAAGCACAATGCACGGGTTCGAGGGCGATAAGGGAAACAAGTGGTATTGGATGCCCAGACAGATCGGCGCATGGCGGTGGTGCCCCGCAAAGCTTGGAATTGAACAAGCACTTGGGACATGAAAGGACCCTTGGACCGTTTGAAGTGGCTTCACGTAGCCGGCCAATTGGTGGAGATAGGCGGATGCTTCTGGATTGGTAGGAGAAGAAGCATGATAAGGAAACAGGGATCTGGGCACGGTCGGATACTCCGAGGTAGCTCCGCACTTACTCAATGCGGAAATATTATTGTATGTTCGCTGCGGGTGCCCTGTGAAGAAGGTCACGATATCAAATACTGATAAGGGCGCCGGTGATTACTCATGGAATTCAGTCAGAACGAGATCTTCTATCTGCCTTATCAGCCTCTGTGATATCGTGAAGGGCACTTATTTATACTATTTCCGTGTCTGTCAAGCTGTGAAGGCGCCGTATTCGCAATTTAAACGTGGAGGATAACCCTGTCCAGTTCCTCTACTGCAAATGCCCGCGGAGAAGTCTTGACGCCGGATTTTTGGTACTCGGAGAATACAATACAAGACTGTTTCCCGCGGAAACAAGACTGAGTAAAGATTGTATCAACGTTATGTGTCGAAGGTTGGTGGTCAAAGCGGTGACATTTTAGCCACCATGACCAAAAAGAGGTGTCTGTCATGGTCGTAGACCTTTTCTCAACAAGTTCTTCTCCAATCTGTACAATCACGCTATTTTTTGCAATATTGCCTTCAAGAAGATATACAATTGATGCAGCAAAGTCGCCAAAGAACTGTATCTTCCAAGGAGAAGTGCCAGACACGACCCAGCAAGCCCACTTCAGTGTCAGGCAGGGTCTGGATTTCGTTCCATACGCATGCGCCACAGATGGAGTTGGTTGGGCACCGAGTTTCGATACCAATTGAAGTTTAGGCTGATGTGTTTCTTGAATCGCTGCTGGGTAGCAAATCATGTGTATCGTTGATCTCAGCGAGCCGTCATGAAGGCTCGCATGCGCTTCGATATCCGAGCTCTTATCGCCAAACAGAAACCATGTTGACTTTCGACAAAATACCCCATGACTCCAAGGGTGATGGGGACGTCCCATTGCTGGGTAGGTACTGAAAGATTTTGACAAATACTCCCCAAGACGACACAGACAGGGTGTCTATTATCAAAAACAGAAGAGATATACATCTTCCACTTGGAGCAACATTCACTGGATCTGCTAGCGCATCAGATATAGGAGTGCCTACTTTTCAATTCCGATTATGAGAGGGCATGCAAAGTAAGCCGAGGACGAAAGCTTGGCATTCGTAGGGCCGTGAAAGAGAATTCCCAACAGTCCCGGAAGTTGGACATGGCGTCCAGATGACCTCAAGTGCAGTCGTTGGAAAGAAGCTTCGACGTATATTCATGGCGTTCCCTCGATGGCCGCTAGCCGTACTGTCTGAATGGATCTCATATCAACCTGGTATAAGCCGTCAGCCACAAGGCTTGCCAAGTATTGGTTTCCATGAGAGGCTTTCACCACCAATGGAAAGCGGATGCAGCACCGAAAAGCATCTGAAGGATTTAGCAAAGCTAAACCTCGCAAGTCTACCTACGTTGCTCAGTATACGATGGGAAGCCCAGAGTGTCGCAGACGTGGAGAAGCGGGGTGAAGATCCGGGGGCGCGCACGACGGGGTCACATTGGTGGCAATCAGGATCTGAGGATCAAGGTGTCACTCTATATCATCGCAGCTCCGGATCCTGTCGAATCAGAGAAATACTCTTGCAGGATGAATGCAGCCTTGGTGAGACTTTGCAGCATCTCGAATGACCGCGTGACAGAAGGATCACCATTGTGTGTGGCCTCGCTTGGTTGCTTTGGATGGCAATTTGAAAGCACGCCAATTCTACCCCTGATGTATGAGTGGGTATGCACACAGTCGGTTTCTCATAAGTAAGGCTGGGTCCGACCTGAGATTTCGACGTTGTGATACCTCAAGACTGGCCGTCCTGTTCCAATTTAATTTCATCTATTGCGAGGGCATCGAGTCCACCGATCATGCGTTGATATCGACGATTCCTTAAGTTTGGTACTAAACAAGTTGAAGAGGTGCTAGGCTTGAATGCGGTCATGAAACGAAGAACGCTTCCAACGATGAGCATACTGAGACTGTCAGAGAGCTATTAGGAGACACTGGCCAGCGATACTCTGGTCAATGGCTACGTAATGTCTGTAGTCATGGAGGGATATGATACCATCTTGATGTCTAGCTTCGCTTTCCCCTCGTTCGCTAAGAAGTATGGCGATTACTATGGTCCAGAAAAAGGTTGGCAGCTATCGGGCCCATGGCAGAAGGCGCTCAAGTAAGTAATGACCACCACAGACGAATGAATTACCAATGCGAGATTATTAGCGACGCAAGTAGTGTCGGAATTCTCCCTGTCATCTTCTTGAATGGCTGACTTGCTGCAAAATACGGATATCGTCCAGTTACGATTGTTGCTCTCAGTTCGCTCAACATCTTCATATTTGTTACATTCTTTGTTCCTTCCGCTGCGGTCCTCTTTGTTGGTCAGGTGTGCTAAAATAGTCTTCCGATTGATCATGGTAATGCTAACATATTTCAAAATTCTCAGATGGTGCATTCCATATGCCCTTTCGAACGGTTTTCTTTATCCAAGAGTTCAGGGCTGGGCCACGAGACCTCCAAAATATCTTTGGGGATGGAAACATGGTCGGTCGCACTCCTAGTAATAAGTTCCTGCTTTCTTTGCATTGCAGAGCTTGGAAAGTCCAAGGCGTAGGAATATGATGGAAGTGAAGGAGATGGAAAAGCCGAGGGGTCCGCTGCAAGGTCTGTCCTTACGATCTTTAAATTTTGGGCCATCCAATCCCCTATCTGAGTAACGCAGCGATGGTACAATTTCCAGTATAAGCGCCGACCTCGAAGTCCTTCGCAACAAACTGTCAAACTGTGTTCGATATTGGTTGAAATCAAAAGTATGAAACCCGAACGCATCCATAGTTGCGTTGGCTGATGTCGTAATAGCAAGAGCAGAGGACCTTGTAGTGCCCAGGTACTCTGTTTCCCAAGGCAGGGTTTCGTGAAGCAGATATCCAATTTGGGCATACGACTCTGCTTCCATGTTGTTTGCTAATGTGTCTTTGATACTATCCAACAGGACTACACCTGTTTCGCGTCCAAGGCCGAGTTTAGGTGATGAAAATCGCTTAGAAGGTGTGACCAGAGCCTCGCCAAAGATCCTTGGGTAGTGGCTACCGGCGAAGGACCCTTGAGCATCTAATCACTCACGACCGTGAAGCGTACCAGCATGACGAACGTGGCTTTTTTATGCCCTCACATTCTTTGTGCCTTTTTCTGTACCTCATCTCCTCTGTACATCTTCCAGCTCTCCGATGTATCACGGCTACTCTAGCTGTCTTCAATGACTGTACAGTTGTGTCGCCTGAGTTTTCGCATTGAAGCTGTTGAGTTACGAGGGTTTCGGCAGGACTGAGACGTCTCGAAGGCGTGTTGTTATCCAAGATGCGGGTGGATGTTGTTGGCGTATGCCATTGAGGTCTTTGATATTCCCTGCGCTTTCCGACGTTGAGGTGATGATTGGGATTGTGTGTCTTAACGTTGAAACAAAAAAGGGGCGTCGAGAAGAAAGTTGTAAGAAAGGGGATGAAGTCCAGAACAGAAAAGGTGGGACAATCGATCTTGGAATGAGATAGACACCTTTCACTGAACGGAGAGTGGAGCGAGGCGATCTAAGATCTTCGCTTCAAACAGCAAATGGTGGAGAAGTTGTCTCTCTAAATGCTCTGCTTCGAAAAGAGGTCATACACAGGCGACAGGAAATGACTACAGAAGACTTCTATCACAACCCTTGCAACCAAAAAGAGCGTCTCATATTTCCCTAATTGACTTCTTCAATCTTACACAAAGTAAAAAGAAAACCATCCAGGGAAGGGAAAAAAAAAAAAAAAAAAAAAAAAACACAAAAAAGGTAGCTCGCGTAGAGAGCACAAGTAACCGGTACAGGTGAGACAATGACAGAGAACAAGTTAACTCCGTATCAAGTTGGTCCGGAGGTAAGGGCTGTGATCCTCACAAACCCCGATCCCCTGCGCTACATCTTGGCGAGAACCCCAAATTTCCTGGCACCGCAAAGCAGTACTCGTTTGTGGGATCGTTATATTGTGCAAGTAACCGGTACAAGTCAGATGAGTCAGACTCGATCTTGTTGGTCCGGAGATAGGAGGGTAGATTAAGCCCCTCCTTGTCCCTCTGCATAACTGCGATGTGTCTAGGTCCTTGAGTCGAACCGGAGTCCGACTCTTCATGTCCAGTCGCCATGGTTTCCGCTTGACGGGACCACCGTTGATTCCTCTAGACCATTCGGTACTTTTACTGTCATTTGGAGTTGAATATATACCTTACCCTCATTATTCCTAATCTCTGTTTTGTGAGGTCGCCGGTTCAATTCCTCGTGGTGTTGCTGAGTATTTCGTATGGTACGGAGCGGAACTTTCACTGTGCAAGTTTTGTTTGTGCTCTTTGTTCTCTTCACTACTGCACGCCTTTTTCTCAAATATCTGTTCACTTCTGGGAGTCTCTCTAATGACCCCTTTCTGCTGCACGCCTTCTGATTGAAGCACTATGATATGCAGCCATCCTCTCCAGTACGTGCAATTTTGCGGAAAGCACTGAGTCTGAAGAGATAACTTTGTTTTCATTGGCTTGAGTCATCTGGCTTGAAAGCGATTCGCTCCAACTCTTTCGATACACTTCCACTGAACCTATGAATCAACAGACGATCTAAAGAAAAGACATCATAGAAACAGAATCGTCATCACTCAACATCACTCTACTAGATTTGCTCTTAAGAACGACAATATCGCATGCCTCTCATGGAAGCCTACCCCGTCTACGAGTGCCATCAATAGACCCCCAGCCAACACCACCCACCTTCACCAACGAGTCGCTGAAACATCACGGTGGACGGCAGTCCGCTAGAAAGTGTGTCCAGTCCGTCGTGCGCTTCTCAAGCAAGTTTCTCAATTCATCAGGTTTTGGTTTTTGCCGGATGTAGTTTCAATTCCTGTCGATCTTACTTCTTTCCGTGTGCTCCACGCAGCAATTATAGTTTTGTTTCCGGGCATTTTGTGCGTATGACTTACCGTTTTTCATACCAGCTCAGTTCCTAGAGCAATAGATGAGGAAAGCCGCAACCCTTTGTTCCAATCAAGGACTATTATCCGTCTGCGCCGCCGACCCCAAAGACCACGCATACAACGCTTTTTTAAAGAGAAGGAGAGCACTGTGACGCTAATTACGAGAGCTTTTTCAGAACCTACGAGAGCGGCAGGGTCTTAAGGGAGTTATCTGTAATGCTCTGGATAATGACAATGGACGGAGACAGCTATAAAGAAGTCATAGGAGCCACGAGACTCCGTATTTATCCATATCCTTGAAAGAGATCGAGAAGCAGGGTAATCCGCTGAAAGGTTCTTCAAGAAAACTGTATATCAGACACGCATCCTTGGTTCCTTAACTCGGACAACAGAGGCTTGGATTCTGCTCCACGCTATGTCCTGCATCCTGGATGCGAACGGTTAGTGAGGCAGAGGAAACCAGGTTGTGTGTGGCTTATAGAGAGAGGGCATCGGAACTGATAAGATAAGATACCTCAAAATGCAGATGGTGCACTGAGCATGTCTCGTCCATGCTCATTGGCACTATCTGAACAATTGCTCCGCTTTCGGCCAGACAATCATGTTCAGGAATACCGCATCCACTCAACAAGGTCTCAAGCCTTTTCGAGAAGGGACCAATTGAAACATGAAAAACAGGCCTCTCCTGGTTTGATTCGCCCTGGTATATACATATGCACTAGAGTACAAGAGCGATAGACGTCATAACCCCGTTGACGAAAACTATTTCTTCTCCTCAGCCTTGGGCTCCGGGGCGGGAGTAGGGAGCTTGAAGGTGTCTGGTTTCCTGTCCTGACCGGGACCGACCTGCTCCCATGCTGAGCTACCACCCTCAAAGTTCCTGAAGGCCTGGGTCAACTCGAGCGGCTCGACAACGATTCTCTTCTTCTCCTCGTCATATCTGATCTCGGTGTAGCCGGTCAATGGGAAGTCCTTTCTCAGTGGGTGGCCGTCGAAACCGTAGTCGGTCATGATTCTCCTCAAATCGGGGTGGCCGCTGAAGAAGACGCCGAACAGATCCCAGACTTCGCGCTCGTACCAGTTCGCGCCATCGTATAGGGAGGTGATGGAGGGGACAGGGGTGGCTTCATCGGCGTAGGTCTTGACACGGATGCGCGAGTTGTGGCGAACGGAGAGCATGTTGTAGACGACTTCGAAGCGTTGGCTGCGAGTAGGGTAGTCGACTGCTGTAATGTCGCTCACTTGGGTGAATTCGGCGGCAGTGTGGTGCTTAAGGAAGGTGAAGACGGGGATGACGCCCTCGGGAGGAATGTAGATTGTGAGTTCATCCTTCCAGACAGAGAATCTATGGATTGAACGTGTTAGGGAAGCGCGGAGGGAGAAGGATTCTTGAGTGTCGAGGAGTATAACTGTCACTCACTGCTGAATGTATTTGGGAAGGCATGAAAGAAGGTATTGGCCGTAGGTGTGAAGGGAGTCGGCCTTTTCTTGGAACTTGTCTGCAGGGTTGACGATGGGAGCGTGGATTCTGCCTTGAGGTCCTCGTTGGGCATGCTGTCAGGTGTCAATCTTCTTGGTCTCTTCTTGCTTTTCGCATGTGCAAGTTTCGTCGTACTCTCATGTTAGGGAGGTCCGACTTGTCAGAGACGGGAACTGAGTCGGCATCTATGAGGTTGCCCTTTGCGCGGATTGCGGAAGTGGTGAAGGTACGGGCGCTCCATTGGGTGGTGGCAGCATTACGCTGAGCCAGGCGCAATGAGCGGGTTGCCGACTGTCTCAGCGCCATTGTGTATATTATTTATGATATGGAATGGAGCTGCTTGTCAATGCTGTCGCCGCTCGCTACTGAAGATCGAAGGTCGAGGTCGTCATGTAGTTTGGCTCGGCTGCCATTGGCTGACAGTGACAGCGGCGGAGCTTCCCGCTGGCACCTTCCACCGTCCACACGTCCACACGTCTTGGCGGCTCCTTTGGTTCTTCACACCCGCCCTAAAGAACAGCAGCTGCATACAACACTTCACGCTTGTTACTACTCGAGTAGCATCGACATCCTGCCAACCCACCTGCAGTGAATTCTTCCTCCTTCCACCTCATTTACGGCCGGCGTTTCCTTCTCCGCATTTCTTCATCTCTTTGCACGACTGCAATATTACATCAGTCGCCTTCTGCAGCTCCGACTGCCACCTTGTCTGCATTATTTAAACGCTTGCGCAAAGCTACACCTTTACCTCCATAATGTCGCGAACATTACAAGATCAGTTCATCGACGACGATGAAGAGGAGACATGCCCCTTGTGTGTGGAAGAGCTCGATCTCTCGGATAGAGGCTTCCGTCCATGTCCATGTGGCTATCAGGTGAGAATGACGAATGACCTCGGCCTTCGCCATGGCTGACCCCGGTGCTTTTGTCACTTTTACTGATGCAACCTGTAGATCTGCCAATTCTGCTACCACAATGTGCGCAACAACATGAATGGCCTCTGTCCGGCTTGTCGAAGACCGTATGATGATGCCAACATAGTCTTCAACAAGCCAAGCACCGAAGAGTGCGTGCATGCAAACGCTATATCTTTTTTCCGATGACGGTATTTCTGACGACAGAACAGGGAAATGGCATGGAAAGCTAGACAGGCGGCAAAGCAAAAGAAAAACACCATCGCCGCCCAGAAGGAAGCCCAGAAGCGCGAGGCCGATACACTCAGCAGAAAACACCTGGCTGGTCTTCGCGTCGTGCAGAAGAACCTCGTCTATGTCACTGGTCTCAGCCCGAGCGTTCAGGAAGACGACTTGCTCGAGACTCTGCGCGGTCCAAACTACTTTGGCCAGTACGGCAAGATCGTCAAGATTGTCGTCAGTAAAGCAAAGGAACCGCATACCCAGTCTGTCGGTGTCTATGTCACGTATGCCAGGAAGCAAGACGCCGCCCAATGCATTCAAGCTGTGGACGGCACCCAGAATGTCGATCGCGTGCTGAGGTATGTTGCGCGAAGCCCATGGCCCCTTGAATTAGATTTGTTCCCATGTTGCAAAAGGCATCTATATGCTGACTTGTTCTCAGGGCGCAATTCGGCACGACAAAGTACTGCTCAGCCTATCTCCGCAACGAGCAGTGCACAAATCGTAATTGCATGTTTCTACACGAGCCTGGCGAGGACAATGAGAGCTTCACGCGACAAGACTTGTCCTCGATGAACGTTGTCTCGACGCAACAGCCTTCTGACAGTGTAGGCTCGCCGCCACAACCTCCTACACAGGTCGCTCCTGTAGCCGCTGCCCACAACGCCATAAGACACGAGGCCTCCGATGCACCCCAGAGTCCCATCGATCCAGATCGGCCAGCATTACCATCAACCGCCAGCTGGGCTTCTAAAGCTCCCCAAATGTCGAGACAAGTTTCAAGTGCAGGCCGCTCGACAAGTGGCGCCTATCCCAGTCCGAGCGTGGCTGCTGCCACTCCTAGAAAGATGGAGAAAGTCGACAAAGTCGAGACGAAACGAGACCCGACTCCGGAACCAGTGCCCGAGCCCGCTCCAGCAGAGTCCTCACAACCTCCGGCCCCTCGCGAGAAGAAGCAGCCGCTGGCGTCTGCTCAGCTTGACGAAATCTTCAAGTCTTTTTCTCCTCCCGATTTCAAGTTTGTCTTCTCCACCAACGGCTTGTCGGAAGACGAGGTTGAGAGCATCAAGAATTTCCCATCGCTCTTTGACGAAAATGGAGGTGCTAAGAGACGCGCTCTGAGATTACGGGAAGAGGAGGAAAGGAGACGTCTTGAACAAGAAGCACAGATGGCCATGCAGTCTGCTGCTGCAGCTGAGCCAGAGGATAACGAACACGAAGAAGCCAGAGGCAGCCTACAGCTTGGTGGAGAACCAGAAGAACGTCCAGACGCCTCTCAGCAACACGTAATACAACCTCCCGCAGGCATCAGCGACAATTTCGCCATCTCCAACGACATGTCCAACCTGAACATATCTCGCGGTTTGACTCCTCAACAACATCAGCAACTTCTCTTGCAGCAACTCAAGACTCCATCCGTTCAGGCTCAACAACAGTCTTTTCAAAACCAACTTCAATCAGGCAATGCTCCAGGGCATGCCCGTAATGTTTCACGATACACGTTCGCCAATGATACCTCTTCCGCATCGGCTTCCGTCAGGCCTGTTGCTGATTCAAAACTCATGAACCAACAAACCTCCATGATGCCACCACAGGCCTCACTTCCACATCAACCCCCGACTGGCTTTTTCAGCAGCAACGTTCAAGGTCCACCACCAGGCCTCAAGACCACTGGAACCCCACCATTCTCCGGCGGCGGCATGTTTGGCCAAGGACACGGTTTCGCTACCAGCGGTCTTGGCTACGGCGCCAATCTGACCGGCCGCTCTCCGAACGACGAGATGATGAGGGATCTATTGAGGACCCGTAACATTGGTGGCGGTGTTGCTAGTCAGGTTTCTTCCGACGCCGGAAAGCGTGAGTACATGTTTCCTTCTTTCCTCCACCATTCGCACCCATCCTCGCAGGCCTCCACTCCTGCCCCCCACATTGCCCATGCTCATGCGCCCGGTCTCTTGAACCTGCCATACGGTTTGCACCAGCAGCAGGTCGATAGCCCTGGTCTTGGTGCTGGTCAGAGTGTCGGTGTCAAACCCAAAAAGAAGGGGAAGAAGCACAGGCATGCTAACACTTCCTCCTCAGGAGGGGGTGCACTTTCAGCAGTCGATGCCGTCGATCCATCCATCTTGCAAGCCAGGCTTCACCAAGCGCAAGCCGCTCACACTGGCGGCCAAGGGCTGGCATTCGCGGGGCAGGGCGCAGGCCAAGGTGGGTTGCAATCCATGATGTATGGTGGCGGTGCTGGCTTCGGTGGGAGGTGGTGATTTACATACTCCCCTGTTCCTCCCTTTCATTCTGGTGGTGCAGTGCCCACCCATGATTTTTCTTGCCTCTCTTTGCTGCTGGTGTTTTGTTTTAGGCATAATTTGATGGGAGCGATTCAAGCATTGGCGGAACAATCCCGGCGTGGATACATCTGCCTAGGCGTTTGGGGTTTTCAGTCTCCAGTATCAATTACTGGAGCTTGGGATTACAGAATGCATAGCATTTGCAGCAAGCAGGGAGCGGTTGAGAAGGATGCCCTTGGCTTTTTCTTACGTCTCGTCATCCTCGTCCCAGTCGTCCATCTTCCTGTACGTATCCTCTTACCTTGTCTTTAAAGATTGGTAGCCATTAACAAGAGACGAGATTAGTCCTGTTCGCCAACCCCTCTATAATCTCTGTGCCTCGTGCCCATGTATATTTAGTTGTCTCTTTTTCTCTAGTCATCGCGTCCTTTTGTTCGGAGAATTTCCACGTTACACAAATACTGTACTACCTTGCTAGAACTGAGCCAATAAGAGGAGGATACCGCTAGCCAGCACCGTCGCCGAGCATCGTTACTAACCTCGCTTTCCACCTTCATCACCGTTTTCATATTGACTGAGCTTGCTCGCTAATGATGATTTCTAGAACATGCAGACTTCCACCTCACCGGTCTTGGCCTCCCTGCTCATTTCTCTCCGGATCTGATGCACGATTCTCGTGTTTCGACCCCTCCCGTACCTCCTGGGTTTGAAGGCGTTCGTACTTCGGGTCTCGAGGGGCTCGGTCAGGCCATGTCTCATAGCGGACTGAACTCGCCTGTGCTGGGACTGACTGGTCTTGGATTGAACCTTGACACACCAAGGAGAGCTACTCCGACGATACCGCCTGGATTCACTGCGGAGCACCTTTCCCGACCACCGAGTAGGACTTCTTCCGTGACCGGCATCTCGGTTTCCAAGGATAAGGAGAGAGTGTTACCAGCCCTACCTATGTTTCCTGGGTCGCATACACCAGCTAGATTGGGAACGCCGTTAAGAGAAGTCGTCAAGGTCAGGGAGAGAGAAGAGCATGCTACTCCTACCAAAGCTGGAAAGCGTGGCAAAGGGAAGAGGCTGGATCTGGATGCAGGTGTTGAAAGCGAAGCGATGAAGGCTGCAACCGAAGATGATGCTATCGCAGGTGCTGCTTCTACTGAGCCTGGGACCAAGGAGATGCCGTCAGAAGAAGAGAAGAAAGATGTAGTTTCAGGACAGAAGTCACGGAAAACTAGCGAAGCACCATCCCCGGGGTCGAGACCCATGTCGGCAGCTCAAATGCTGGCAGAGAAGCATGCCAGATCGCAACAAGCTCAAGCTGCCTCGCAACAGTCTCAACAACCTCAACCTCCCTTAACGGCAGCACAAATCCTTGAACAAAGACATCGCCATGCGGAAGCTGAACGCGCTGGTAGCAGGCCTGGTAGTCGAGCTCAAAGCCCGGTAGGGAGTATGGCAGCGAGTCCGAGTCCGGTGAAGGACAGCAAGAAGAAGCAACATCCCGGCAAACTCGATATTGCTGCTGCTGTGGCCACGCCCCTCGAGGCTTCCTCGAGGTCAGGAACGCCTGCTCCATCTTCGACAACACTCGGTAAACCTGG
The DNA here is from genome assembly GCA_009982845.1 of Delphinella strobiligena. Classification (NCBI taxonomy): domain Eukaryota; kingdom Fungi; phylum Ascomycota; class Dothideomycetes; order Dothideales; family Dothioraceae; genus Delphinella; species Delphinella strobiligena. The sequence continues at coordinate 612,830 of JAADKB010000006.1, read as the reverse complement.
AGCGGTGATCAGGACACTTCCTATGCCTTCATCTGCTGCTCCTTCAAGAACGGGTACGCCCATTACAGGCGCGAGTGACACACCTGTTAAGAAAGCTACTGCGCCAAGAACGCTGAGAGTTGTTGCCACTCCAACTCCCAAGACAGGATCGCCTCCGTTACTTCCAGCAGCGACTGGCACTCCTACCGGTGACAAAGCTTTTCCTGCCAAATCGGCCATCCCACATCTCCCTTCTCGCCAGCCTTCGATCGCTTCAATCAACATTCCTGGCACACCCAACTCCGATCGCGCCCACTCCTTCTCCATAAGCGACAATGTTTCGGTGACTTCGACATCCTTTTCGCGCGCCTCTTCACCCCCACCTATCGGCAGTCGTGTCGGGTCGGCGCCAGTGCGCGCAAAGACGAAGAACCAACAAAAGAAGGATCGACAAGAACGAGCACGTCAGATTGAAGAAGAGAAGTTGCTTGCCGCCGAAGCAGAAAACGGAGGACCGGCCAAAGACGATGGAATTGTGCAAGAAGCCATCATGGGCCGGAAGAGGAAAAGCAAAAAGCCTGCAGCGCCCAAGTCTCGAGTGAAGGATGAATCTCGGGCTGGTACGCCAAAGTTGGAAAGCCAGCAAGGCACACCAGCACAATCTCGCCCTGGTACGCCCAAGATCCCTGCCCCTGAGGCGCCTCCGTCTCCTGCCATGACCGCCCCCGTCGAACCCCCAAAAGAGCAAACTCCTGAGCCAGAACCGGAGCCAACGCCTCAGCCCGAGCCTGAACCAATCGTATCTGAGTCTCCTCTGCCCAAGTCCCCTCCTCCACCACCGCCAGCACCTGTCTTGACCCCGCAAACCATCATCAATGAACTCCGCCAACATTCTCCTTTACTTTCCTCTTCAATCAACACACTCCTTCGTCCCTTGGCGCAACAATCGCAGCATTACAAAGCGAGTCAACCTCTGACAGCACATGATCTCAGCATTCCTCGCTCACTCGAGCGCAATCCGGACGTTAATATTAAAGCTGTGAATCTGGAGTACATGTGGCAGCATAACTCGGGATTGAGATATGGAGGAGAAGATGGTAGAGTGTGGAGCAGGGGTTGCGTCACTCCTGGCGGTGCGCATCTGAGACATCTCGAAGAGTCACTCGAGGAGCGCTTCATCGCGCTAGAGAACGAGTTGAGAAAGAGTGTCGAGGTGCTTCGGTATTGGCCTGAATCGCAAGGACGCGCTCACGAGACGGTTGCTCAATTGCTTGCCTCTGTCTCTACGAGCATTAACAATGCCAGTGGACCCAATGGGACAACGGGCAGACTCGAGGACGAGTTTCCCCGCATCGATCTGATCAGATTGAAGAAGTTGCTGGAAGAGTATGAACGCTACGGTGGACGACGCGATGCCAATGCTATGGAGAAGGCTGTCGAAGAGGGCTCCAAGAAGGGTAGCTTCCTTGTCGATACGGCTGGCAAGTACGTCAACGAATTTGTGCTCCCCACTTATGGCGCACCTGGAGCGGGCGTGAGCAATGGCAGCGGTGTAGGTGGTGGTGGCAATCCTCCTGTTGGAGTCGGAGCTGGAGGAGTCGGAGCCACCAGCGCTGTCGCCAAGCTTGGACCTGGCGCTGCGCCTGCTAGTCACGTAGACGGGCAACACCTCGATGGGGGAGCTGTGCAGGATATTCGAATTGGACTGAGTGTCGCAGAGGCCGAGAGGCTGCTGAATGAGTCGAAGAAGATACAGGAGGAGAAAGAGGCGCAATTGAGGAAAATGGTCAAGAAGAACAGGAAGCTGGTTGGATTGACTCATTGATTGCGTGAGCTTCAGACGTGACGATTTGTTGCTGACTACGAGTACTGGCATCGCTTTTGCTCTTCTTAGAGGGCTACATCCGTTTACATGAGCATTACATTAGCATCAACATTAGCATTGTCTATACCCACGAAGAATACAGAATTAAAGGCTACATTCATTATCTTACCTTATAATTACCTTGCCTTACCTTTCCCATCATACCTTTATGCATACCGGTCTTTGTGCTTGTACGTTGTGCAGAGTCTGTGCAAACGTGGGGAAGTCGAAAGTCGGTCGCGTAATGGACGCGACTCAACGCGTACTCCCCATGTCCAAAAGATACTGCAAGTACTCATACCTTAGTCTCACGCCCGACTGAGTATAATTTTGCTCGCAGGCTCTTTCGGGAGTCGCATCAGTCTAGCCTCACACGATGACTTCGCGATTACGACAGTCGACGACAGCCACGCCTCGACCTGGACGACAGTCAACAGCAGTGCCCACACCGGCGCGTAGAACGCAAGGACAGCATCATGCCGAACTGCCAGAATATCAAGCGCCTGCTCATCCTCTCAATGCCGCTGGTCAGCAAGCCTTAACCAATATTCTTCAAAGTCGAAAGCATGCCGCCTTTGACAAGCGTATCCAGGATGCAATCGACGCTTTGAGCGAGAATGCCATGGCTATAAACGACACTGTCCGAGAGAAGGATGCTGTCGTTCGCAAAGATAGAGCACGACATGAGAAAGAGTCGCCAGAAGATGAGGAAGACGCCGAGAGAGTCAACAAGCTGGAAGAGGATCTGGAAAACATGAGGGAAAAGATCAACGACATGACGGAGAAGATGGATCACGATCTGAGAAAGATGCTCAACACGCGCGAATACTTCAACTCTATCAAGCCCACTCTGCAAGAAATCTCAAACGAAACTGCCAACTTTGCAAATGCGAATCCCACCCACACGCAGCCCACACAAGGCCGCTCCCAGAGACGGACACAGCGCAATCCAGACACGAGTGACGACGACGACGAGTACCCCGATTTTGACCCCACCGATCCAACCAACGCCCAAACCCAAACCACCCAGCTTCCCCCAGCACCTACCACCCTATTCAAAACCAAGCTCGAAAGCAAAAGAGATCGCTACCAGAACCTCAGCGACCGCCAGCGTTATGCCACCGACAACGACTACCGCCAATTCAAGCGTGTCGTCCACGATGCCCGCTACGGCGACACCCGTCCATTAGCCAACGAAAACACCTGGTTCTCCGATGGAGCAGCAGCCCCACAACCAGGCGTCACAGCGCCAGCCGAAGACTCAGACGACGATCTGCAAGTCTCCAAAGAAACAATCAGCACCAAATGTCCCCTCACGCTTCAGGAATTCAGAGATCCAGTCACCAGTCGTCTCTGCCCGCATTCCTTCGAAAAGGAAGCCATCCTGGGCATGATTGACAACCCCGCAAACTCCATGTTCGTAGGCGGCAGCAGTCGACGTGGCGCTCGTGATGGGTCCCGCGCTGTCCAATGTCCCGTTCCTGGATGCGATAGTATTTTGACAAGGGAGAACCTGCATTCTGATGCTGTGCTTGTGAGGAAGATTCGTAGGATTCAAAGGGCCAATCAAGAGGCTGAGGATGCCGAGGACGATGATGAGGATGATGAGGATGGTGGTAGGGCCCGGCCGCAGGAGATTGAAAGCGGAGGGAGTGAGGACGAGGCGGTGGATATTGATGTTGTTGATCGGAGAGATCGGGAAGCCAATGCTAAGAGAATCAAGCTGGAGAGATTTAGTGGTAGGACACCGGCGAGATGATTGCATGGTCAAGAGAATCAAGCTGGAGAGATTTAATGGTAGCATGGCGTTCCCGATTGAAAGATTATCCTCAGACTCCCGAACCCGACTCGCAAGCACACAAACGCAGTATAATCAACGAAAGAACATCTAAAGATTTATGTTCAAAGAAACAAAACTCGATAGGAAGTACAGTAGGTAGGACCGTGGGGTATATCATAGCAAGCTTACATTAGCACCGTCGCACCCCCCCTCTCACCACTCCTCCCAAAGCACGTGCACCAAAATCCCCCCCCCAAAACACGCATACCTGAAACAGATACACCTTAGCAGGCCCAAATAAAGATTTTCCCAAGCATCAAGCCGCAAGCAACATTTTTCCAAAAACAGAGTCCGTCCACTCAACTCCACTCAATTCCACTCCACTCCACTCTACGCGCCCGCCAAACAAGAAATTCCCCACATCCAATCAACGTTCTGCAACGCGTAGATCTTCATCACGCACGCACGTACGTACGTATCTGTACCTTGCGTAGCGCCGAGTCGAATGCAGGTACGCAGCGCTTGCATGCATGCATATGCGCGTCCTTCCATCTCGTTATTGGATTGAGACAACACTACAGTTTTCGCACCATGGGCGTGGCACTCCTGTGTGGGTATCATGATCCGCTGAAATGGGTATTCTGATCACGGTCAGCGCTTCGAGATGGTCGTATCGCGTGCATGCGTGAGAGATTTTCTGTGATGGAAGGCATGTGAGGTCCAGGGGTTGTATATGGCAGGCATAGATATCCAGGTGTCAGGTGTTGTTCTTTCATCCTTTTTGTATTGCGCTGCCTCTATTTCCGCATCGTGTTTCGACTCGACAAAGCTCTTTGCTTCAAATCGGCTGGTCCAGTGAGAAAGATAGATCCTTGCTTCGTTCACACCTTTTGCCGAAAATGCGCTATCCACGTTACCTTTTGGCCGTCCTGGTCGTTTTCTCTTGCCCTTTTGTGTTTGGAAATTCGCGAGAGACTTCCGCACTCGCCGCTTCGACTTCTGATGAGGATACGACGACGCGATCACGAATAGCCGCTGTAGAGAGAGACACGATCGCATCTTCCTCGACCCTAGCCACAGCAACAACAGCCTCTTCGACAGCGGCAGCAGCATCAACACCAGAAACCACAATCGACAGCGACGCAGGCGCCTCAGGCAGCGACGGCGGAAGCTGGAACATCAGTAAAAGCGCCATAGGTGCGATATGCGGAATAGTAGGACTAGTCGTTCTATTCGCCGGTACGCTGCACCTCCACCCTCTCTTCCCCCCTCCTCCACTCGCACAAAAAATCAAGCTGATTATTCCAGTCGGCACAACAGCCCTCTATATCCACGCCCACAGGCAAAACATGACGCTTCGCCAATCCCTCTCGCATACCTCCAAACGTGTCGTCACGGCCTTGACGCCCACGGCCTCGCGTTTCCCGCGGGGTCCCCCTCCCGCAACACAGTCGCTGGGTCCGTCCATCTCGACACGCTTGAGGAGGTCAGGACTGCAGAGCCAGCGGGCGAGAAGGACGGCGTCGTCGAATGTCCTAGGCACGAATTTCCCATGTCAGCTTCGGGAAGGCCATGAGCATCCGAGTGCGTGGGAGAGGATGGGTGCGAGTGTGGAAAGAGGAAGGGTGGTTGTTGATCCGTCTGCTTATGCATGCGAGGGGAGGACGGGTGATGATAGGATGGCCAGGGTTGGAATTGCGAAGGCTGGGTTGAGGATTGATACGGCGCGAGCACAGGATCTGGAGAAAGGAGATGTGGTGGTGAGGGAAAAGGGAAGGTGGGAGGAATTGGGTGGGTTGTTGGGCCGGTTGTGGAAGTGAGGTGTGCATGGTGTGGACGTCTGGTATATGGACTTTTCGAACCCTCTCGGATGATGGACGTGATTTTTCTTCTGGTATGCTTCTATTCTCTTCTGGTCGGTGAGTGAGCTGGGGTAGAGGTCTAGCTCTGAACAGATAGGCGGAATCTGCTTCGAAGCAAGTTTACGCATGTTTATACGTACTGGCCGGATTTTTCTCTTCTGTTAATCGGCTCAAAGTCGTCTACTTCTATCTCCCGGGGCCAGCCACAATGCAAGACTTGATTTCAGACGTGACGAATGCAACAATCGTGTAAAACCCCTGCACTCATCAATGCATTGAAAGCTCTGTATCGTCAACGATTCTCTGCTCTGCTTATACAACTATCAGAAATAGATTATGACGCTCCCCTTCATCCACTTCCGCCTTTCAAACCGCAGGAAAGGAGTTACTTCTCTTGCTGAGAGTGACTATATATACCTTCCTCCACAACACAAACACCTACATCCGCATAATGAGATAGCTCCTAATACGACTCTAACCGTGTCTACTAGCTATACCTAGAACGTCGACTTTCTGCATCTGACACGTTCTTACTGACCTCACCGAAATATCTTATCAGAGAGAATGGGATCTCCCTGCCTACCAGAAAGCCTACCAGAAAGCCTGCCAGGAAATCTAAATAGCCAATCGATGATTTTCCACCTAGTGGATTCACTATCTGTAGTCGCGTAGAACCGATAGACTCGACTGAGGAAGAATTGCTAGCGTGCACAGGTCCTTCATTACGCACGCGATCGATGGTCTTGTCAACGAACACTAAGGTTTTTCGATTCGAGGTTTGGTGGAAGCTGGATGTGGTCATATCAGGGGCGATGTGTTGGTTTTGATCGTCTTGAGGCCTTGATCGTCTGATTAAGCGGTCTTTGAGAAGCGGGAAGGGTGAGGTCTGCTGTCTGCTTGTATGGTGGTCTGCTTGATATGTTTATATATTTGATATGTTCATCTATTTGATGCAGCAAACTGCCCGATGTAATAATCTGCTTTATGCTTGTGATGTGGTAATCTGCTTGCTTTGGTAGTCTACTTGGTTTAGTGATCCGCTTGATATGCAAGGTACCCACTTGATGTAGTGACCCAAAGATATAATGATGTGCTTAGCATAGTAATCTAATCTGCTGAGTGTAGTAATATACTCAACATAATAAAATCAGGCAAGAGACAAGATGGGAGCAGATGAAGTTCAGTGTGGCAGAGAAAAGCGATTGCTACTATGATCCGGCTTCAGACACTCATGCAGCCTGGACTCATGAATGCGAAGACTAGTGACAGAGGGAGTGCGGGTCACAGATCGTAGTATAGCTTACTGCATCACCGGAGATATCTCCCGATGCTACCTTGTGCAGTTCGGATGGTCGAGCTGCAGACGGACGATGCGATTGCAGTCATCGATCAGAGACATTTTGTGCTTGTGGAGAGAAGAGTTGACGGAAGAAGAACGAATTAAGAGAACGAATAATGACAAGCAGAATGAGCAAGATGAGCAAGTTGAGCATATGCGCACGAGGTGAGAAGAACACGTGCTCGAGGGCAAACATCACGTCTCGTCGAGTGATTCACTCCTCCATTCCGATGCCTCAAACCAATCATGCCACCTCTGGTTTACAAATCACAGATAAGCTCCAAAGACATTCGTTTCGAATCTTCGTCAATAGACATCTCCAAGTCGTGATGTCCGTTTCCGCCCGTCCAGAACCATGACGTCGGGAGTTGTCGGATCGGAAGATAGCTCCACTATCTCCGTCTTCTCCCAAGTTTCCCCGCATAGAGGGGAGTCGCGGGTAATGCGGAGAAGTAGTAGACAAAACACCACCTTGATGGTCATTGTTACGATTCTCTTCGAAGCAGTTTATCTGGTGCAACTTGAGATGGAAAAGTTGCCAAGCCATGGGAGTACAACTCCGCGATTTCTGGTAAGCTGGTGTTGCAGCGTAGGACGGAAGATCGAGAAAGCTGGCGCGAAGCCCAACGAATCAACAGACAGCCGGTACTGACATCGGAACGACGTGCCTTGGACATTAGTTGGGTGAGAGGGGGTGACTTAATTCGTATGATCCTTCACAAGGACCAATGGAAAGTCGTTGCGATGCGATTGGTAGTCAACTGGAGGCGGGGTTTCATTGGGCTTTCTCCGCACAACGCAACAAACCTCCGGGAGTACGTCGATAGGTAACCAAGTCACGCAGCCAAGTCCATTCATCTATAGCTCTTGATTCCGTTCCTGAATCCTTGTATCAGTTTAAAACCTTTCCACAAAGACCGACACGAAACTCTTCATCGTCCGGCTTCGCTTTCTTCTTCATCCCAAGCTTGAATTCGGAGAATAGACCTATCCCCATACTCCACGGACCCAGCTTCTTATAGCCGAGGTGATAGCTCTTAAACGCCAGCACCAACCTCAGAAACGCACCGTCCCGATATCAGCAAGGTGAGTAATAGCAACGTTCCGATACGTTCTCGTCTTGTGCTTGCCGTAAGTGTATACATGGACTACGCGTAACGTCTACATGTGTATGCATGGACGTGGATGGTCTGTCCCATAGGCATATATATTGTGGAGAATGACGAATGCATATACCGCATGCAGCAGGCTTTCAGCCTGGACTCACGATGCGTTACCGTTCTTGTCGGAGGTATCGGAGAAAGATAATAGCTGCTGACCCCAGGCATTTACTCAGGCGTAAACGAGCATTCCTATATTTAAACCTTGCAACCGAGACGACTTACCTTCCCGATGAGTTCGTCAGCGATCGAGGCAGCAAAGAGAAAGTCGGACGCTGTCCTTACCGCTGCCAAAGACACCATGGCCGACGCACCTGCAGCTGTGAAATCCGCGGCTGAGAATCCGCAAAAGACCACACGAAAAATACTACAGCAACCATATGTTCGAGCTGCTCTACCATTCATCAATGGTGGTATCGCAGGCATGGTCGCCACGAGCGTTATCCAGCCTGTCGACATGATCAAGGTCCGTCTGCAGCTCGCAGGTGAGGGCGTGAAGACTGGACCCAAGCCCACGCCTTTATCTGTCACCAAAGAGATTCTGGCAGCGGGCAAGATTGGTGACTTGTATACCGGCTTGAGTGCTGGCTTGCTCCGCCAAGCAGTATACACAACTGCTCGTCTGGGACTTTTCGACACATTCATGAAGACCCTCACCAAGCGCGCACAAGACAAGGGCAACAAGATCGGTTTCGTTGAGCGTGCAGGTGCCGGTCTGTCGGCCGGCGGCCTGGCAGCCATGATCAGTAATCCAGCCGATCTGGCACTCATTCGTATGCAAAGTGACGGTCTGAAGCCCGCCGCGCAACGCGCAAACTACAAGTCTGTCGTCGACGCCTTGAGCCGTATCGCCAAGGCCGAGGGAGTGGGAGCACTCTGGTCTGGTGCTTACCCCACCGTCGTTCGTGCCATGGCTCTCAACTTTGGCCAGTTGGCTTTCTTCTCCGAGGCTAAGAACCAGCTAAAGGATACGTCCTTGTCGCCCAGAACGCAGACCCTTACTGCATCGGCAGCAGCAGGCTTCTTCGCTTCTTTCTTCAGTCTGCCATTTGACTTTGTTAAGACGAGACTGCAGAAGCAGTCCAAGGGTCCGAATGGAGAGTTGCCTTACAAGGGCATGTTTGACTGTTTCAAGAAGGTTGCCGCTGAGGAGGGTCCTTTGAGGTTCTACCGTGGCTTCTCGACATACTATGTCCGCATCGCACCACATGCGTGAGTATTTCCCTGCCTTTTCTGTGAAAGCAAGACTCTTGGCTAATCAGTAAAACAGCATGGTCACCCTCATCGTCGCCGACTACCTCGGCTTCATTACCAAGTAAAGAGTGGAACAGGAAATGATACAAATATTGATGGAGAAATGAATGGAATCTGAATACCCCTGAACAAGATATGATCGAGTATCTGTTTGCAAATCAAGCACTGGACTTTTGGCGCGGACCTCGGAGCTTGCTTCAGGTCCAGGGGCAGACACTGGGAGGTTAGGCTGAAATGTGGTGTTTGCGAACTGAGCATAAGCAGAAACACATTTCGTGTGCACATTGCCTCTGGATAGGCTTTTGATAGTATGTTTAATGAATTTCTCTACTCTAGGTATCGTTGATGTTGGCTGTGTTGCAAGGTCAGGTAAGGGGACACTCAGTTTTGATGACCCCGACATCGGATGTCCGGAATTTCGCTTGGGCGTCCTATGTCCGAGACCGGAGCTCGGTGACGCGTATAATGTGGCGACCCTGGCCAATCTGTTCTATATAATTTTCATCCTCTTCATATCTACAGAACTCAAAAAAAAACGACATCGATAATTTTTTTTATCGATATTCATCATTTTATTGACAGTTTCATCTACAAATCGACTCGACGAGTCGGTCTATCCAACTCCTGTCGATTTTAGTTGAGGGAAAGGGTGCCGCCCAACTGTTCTAACAACGCTGTTGCTATAGTTATACTAGCGTTGTCCCTAAAAGGACTAAACTCCGCTATAGCAATACAGAAAAGAGCTAGAAACACTAAACAGAATGCAGTACTGTTTTAGCCTATTTGCTCTCCTAACTTAAGTGACAATACTGTCTTTGCAGAAGATATAATGAAACGTCTTATTAAAGGAGCAGTGAACGCCTAAAACAAAAAAATCAACTTTTAAAATAACTTAGTTAACAAACTGCTTAAGCAGATCCAACTTTAGAACAAGACTCTCTATTAAGAGAATATCACCTTACTAGCAATATTTAATATTAATATAGAAAAAATGGATAAACTTATTAAAGAAAACAATAAACTTAAAAAGAACCTTGAAACTGTAAATGCTAATATAAAGGCCCTTAACATTAAAGTCAATAATAGTAGAATTGCCCTTTTAAGCTTTATATAGTCAAACCCGTTATCTATAGCTGACCCTAACATAGCAGCCTCCCCCTCTACAACCTACGCAATAGCAGTCTCCTTAAGCAAGATTAACCTATCCTTGTTAGCAACTTAGCTGCGCTTTAAAATATCTATATTGCTAGCACTAGCACTAATAATCCTAAAGGGACTACGCTAGCTCCTAGGAGCAACTATAGACTTAAGACATATATCTATAGAATAACTTAAGGCCTTTAAGGATGGACCTACTACTGAAGCCTGCATTTAAAAAGCTATTAAAGCCTAGCTAGAAACTAAATATATAGTTATTAAAGGCATTCAAATTAAACCTTATATAATCAGAGTTATTATAGAAAGCAATTGCAAGGTAGCAGACCTACGCCTTAACAATAAATAGATCTATAAAGTATTTACTAATACTAGGGCTAGAAGCGAGGATTAGTTCCTAATTAAAGTAGACAATGTGAGAAGAGACTCTATCCTTATACTAGGAACTCAAAAAATTAAACTAACCTTTAAAACTGAGTTTAATGCTGCTAACAGATTTATTAAAGTTATATAAGCAAACTAGATCTCTAAAAGAGAGAAATATACAGGGTTAATAATTATCCACCTAGTTAATAAAGATAACGCTATAAAAGCCCTCTTTAAGAGAATAATTAAAATAGATAGATCAATCTCTCTTATTAATAAGTACTAAAAGATGATCCAACCCTAGCAGTGCTTTAACTGCTATAACTATAGCTACTAAGTAGCAAGGTATACTAAAGAGACAAAATGCAGTAAATATGTAGGACTATATATAGCAAATAAGTATAAAGCTATTAATCCTACATATATAGTATATAAAGGACTACATATAGCTAGAGACAATGGATGCCCTACCTACTATAAAGAGCTTAATAAGCTTTATAGCAGGAAAGAGCTAAATCCAGTTTTAAAAGCAGATAAAAGGGGCAAATAGCAAATTGTTACATTTTATTATAATAATAGAGAAGTTTCTATAAGCAATGCTTAATAGAGGATACCTAAATTATCTCAGTAAATATGAATAAGCAGTTAGCAGCCTAACTAAGTATACTTAACAACTGTTCTCTTAAAAACTACTTAGCAATGCTTATTATAAAACTAAACATCCTTAATATAGATAACAAACTAGTTATCTATTAATACAGATATTAGAATGCTTTTATGCCCTCTATAAGGCAGATAGGCCCACCTTATAGAGCATTCCAATTACTCTTTTTCATTTACAAAGACACTTCCTTAATATAGATACCTATAGACTTGTCAGATATAACAGCTGCTATTATTGCTATAGGGGCAGGACCCCTTTTCATTACATCTATATATATCCTAGGAAAGAACTGACATTCCTATACTGAATAAGACCTATAAGAGAGCGCTAGGGTTAGGCTCTCAGCACTTAGTCAGTCTATTAGAGTAGCAAAATCAAAATATAGAGAAACCCTCCCTATTGTTATAGAGGGTGACTTCAACTAGCACAACCTAGTATAGGGCAGTTATAATATCCCCTAGACCTAATATTCTAGCAAAGGGGAACCTATTCTTTAATAGATACACTAATATAAAGTATTCTTAGCGCTCCTATAAGGCACAGTTATATACCTAAAAGGCTATTTTAGAACAACTATAAACCTTATACTAATCTCTTAAGCCCTTAAGTCCCAAACTGTTTAATGCAATTTACATTCTATTTAACATAGCTCCAATTATAAGGCTATTATACTATACCTTACATATTAGCAAGTTAAGCTAATAGGTGAAACAAAGTACAACTTCAGAAAAACGGACTAGTTAAAAGTGAGCAAAGCTATAAAAGTATAGATACTAGCTTAATAGAACCCTAAAACACGTAAAGAAGTAGAGGCAGCAATATTAGACCTCTAGAACACAGTTAGGAGCTGCATTTAGGAACACTACCCCTTTATAAACCTATCCCTATATATGAAAGCTTAATAGGACAATGAATTAATAAAGCTATAAGATATATATACTTAGTGTAAGAATTGGGATATGTATCTCTGTAGAGCTAGGCTCAATAGGACAGAAAGCAGGGTCAGAGCTAGGAAATCACAATATAGATTCTATATAGTAATCAGAGTAAAGAAACGCTCCTATTAGAACAAATTCCTAGCCAAATCTAACAACATCTGGAAAGCAGCTAGGTACCTAGACCTACAGCCTTCAGCCTTTGGCACTATTCCCCCTCTAGTTGCAAATAGAGAAGGGCAGGAAATAGAAGTTATAAAGAATTGCGAAAAAGCAGCCACCTTAATCTCCACCTTTTTTCTACCTATCCTAAATAGATAGAGAGAAGACTTAGCTAGGGAAGCTAATGCCAACCTTAAAGATTCAGATATTATAGAGAATAAGGTGGTAGCTACGCTATTTAAGACAAGCTCTTTTAAAGCACTAAGGATTAATAGTATTCCTAATGCAGTATAGAAGAAAATATAGAAAT